>CM038794.1:157306447-157967606 GCA_021764765.1 Vicia sativa
AATCACACGACTTGGTTAATCTCCAAAATGGATCCGATCAATCGTCTTTGAAAAGCGCCTTAAGGAGAATCGCTCGATGGCAAATCTCGCTATCGAATATGACATCCGCGCTCGAAAGCGGTTAAGGAAGCATTCTCGCCGATCACTTGGCTTATCACAGCGAACACCAATCTCTCAAGTTTGACTTCCGACGAGGATGTTATGTACGAAGATGAAAGATTGCGACGAACCGCTACTTGGAGAAGGACCGATCCGAATCCGATGGGGTTTAGTCTTTGATGGAGCGATTAATGTCTTTGGCAATGGAATTGGGGCATCATCATTACTCCGAGGGTTCTCATATCCCTTTTCCGCGATTGCTATTTGATTGCACCAACAATATAGCAGAATACGAAGCATGCATCATGGGTATCGAAGAAGCCATCGACTTGAGGATCAAGATCCTTGACATATATGGAGATTCAGCCCTTGTGATCAATCAGATCAAAGACAAGTACGAGACTCATCATCTTGGACTAATTCCTTACAGGGATTATGCAAGACGGTTGTTGACTTTCTTCAACACAGTAGAACTGCATTATATCCCTCGAGATCAAAACCGGATGGCAGATGCCTTGGCCACTCTATCTTCCATGTTCAAAGTCAACGATTGGAATGATATGCCCAGAATTCGCATCAGACGTCTTGAAAGACCTGCGTATGTGTTTTCAACAGAAGCAGTCTTCGACGATAAACCGTGGTTTCACGACATCAAACGTTTCCTTCAAACACGAGAGTACCCGCTTGGGGCATCGTATAAGGATAAGAAAACTCTGAGGAGGCTTTCTAGGAATTTCTTCCTGAACGGAGATGTGCTATACAAAAGAAACTTCGACATGGTTACGCTCGGATCGTCGACGACAAGAAGCGAACACGATCATCCATGAAGTGCATGAAGGGTCCTTTGGAACCCATTCAAATGGGCATGCAATGTCGGAAAGATCTTAAGAGCGGGATACTATTGGATAACAATGGAATCGATTCGCAAACACGTTAAAAGATGTCACAGTGCGGATCACGCAGATAAGATCCATGTGCCTCGACTCTACTCAATGTTCTCCTCTCGTGGCGTTCTCCATGTGGGGCATTGACATGATTGGAATGATTGAACCAAAAGCGTCCAACGGACATCGCTTCATTCGGTGGCTATTGATTACTTCACCAAATGGGTCAAGCATCTTCGCCAGCGTCACAAGACAAGTGGTTGTGAGGTTCATCAAGAACAACCTCATTTGCCGATATGGAGTTCAAGCAAGATCATTACGACAATGGATCTAACTTGAACAACAAAATGATGAAAGAAGCGTGTGAGGAATTTAAGATCGAGCATCATAACTCGTCTCCTTACGGCCAAAGATGAATGCGCCGTTGAAGCGACCAACAAGAACATCAAGAAAATCGTCAAAAATGGTCATCACTTACAAAGGCACGAAATCGCCATTTGCTCTACACGGTATCGTGCTTGACGCACTTCAACAGGGCAACTCCTTTTCTCTAGTATATGGCATGGGCGGTGCTCCCGTAGAAGTTGAGATCCGTCAATGAGAGTTCTCATGGAAACTAAGTTATCGAGGCCGAATGGTGTCAAAGCATCGACCAATGAACTTAATTGAAGAAAAGCGCGACTGTGTCACGGACAACTCTATCAAAAAGAATGAAGAAAGCTTTCGACAAAAGGTCCGACCTCGTGAATTCAAAGGCGACCTCGTGCTTAAAAAGATCTTTTCAACGATTCTAGGGTAAATGGACTCCTAATTACGAAGGCCCATACATCGTCAAAAGAAGCTTCTCTGGCGGTGCTATGACTCTCACAACCATGGACGGTGATGAACTCCGCATCCGTGAATCTTGTGATCAAAAAATACTTTGTCTAAAAACAAAAGAACATTTCGGTAAGTCGAAAACCGAAAAGGCGGCTTAGGCAAAAATAGCGTCTCGGTGGATTGAAAACACGAAAAGCGATCCGGCAAAATTAGAGACAATAAGCGAAATTATCCGATAGATTGAAAACACGAAAAGGCAATCTAGGCAAAAACAAGGATACAAAAATGACAAAGTAACTGCAGTCCGTCTGTATTTTGTCCACATTAAGAACTTTCCATCAACGGATCTTCAATCAACTCTTCTGAAGCAACAAGCACGGTTGGAATTCAGAGTTGTTAGGGATAGTAGTGGTTATTTGCTTTCAATGTAGCCTTTCCCAATAAATTATCATTTCCAACTTTTGTAAACAGTTCATGGAATCACGCCTTTGGCTGATTACCATTCTATCAATAAATTTGAGCCTTGTGCTTTTGTTTGCAATTCCTACTTTATTCTGTTTTGCAAAATAACGCTTTTATTGTGAAAATCACTTTTTGAAACTAAAATGTTTTAAATGAATTTTTACTTCAAATTTTGAAACAAAAGCAAAATTTTCCTTTGAATTATGGACACGGAAATAACTTCAATTGTTTCTCCAAGAATGTGTCAATCCCCAGTGGAGTCGTCAACTGCTACAGCAGTCTTCTCCTCATCAGGAATCATCAAAGGACGGTATTCTTATCAAAAAGAATCCCCAACCGAGTTGCCAATGAAAAGCCTTTCTCAGAAAGTTTAAAGCATGCAACTCCGATTCTTCATCAGTGAACCTCTGCACCATTGCTGCAATTTTCACCCCGTATTTGTTCGAACTGTGACGCAGTCCTTTTCTCAAATACTCTTTTTAGTGTCTTTGTCAAAGTATTGTTAGCATGCATATAACATTCATGACATTCATGCACAATAGCATCATTCATGCATTTTTTGCATTTCTCAAAATGTTTGCTTCTGGTTATATATATACTCATACGAGTATATCATATCCCCAGCAAATTCTCTCCAAACAGAAAAGACATATTTTCTGTTTTCCCCGACAGAGTATCTTCCAAACAGAGAAGTATATCTCTTCTCTCACATTCCCCAGTTGAGGTCATTCCTCATTTGGAACAATGTCTTAATTGACTTTTTCTTTTCAGTTCGTTCCTGAATAGAACTTCACCTCTAATCAACAAAGCAATAAGCAATAGCCTCATTGTCTGAGCCGCTTATTTTCATTCTTAAAACCTGTCATAAAGGGTTTGTTCTTCTCAACAAGGTCAAATCATGACTGTACGAGAAAATCTCCAGCAGTGGTCTTTCTATCTAAAAGAAAACCTGTGTCTGTCAATCAAAACGCCCGCATCTTCTCGAAAGAGAGATCCTCGGCAGGATTGTATCCAAGAAAGTAGAAACTCATTTTGAGTTCTGTTTCTCTCACTATCTGTTATTTACACAGATGAATACACAGCAGACTCATTTCAAGATTTACCTTGTTATTATTATCACTTTGCTGATAATTGGTAATATCTTCAAAGCTCATTCAAGTTCTGTTTCTTTAACTATCTGTTATTCATAAAGATGAATACACGGCAAAATTTTCTTAGAAAAAGGATTTACCTTGTTATAGTTATCACTTTGCTGATAATTGGTAATATCTTTAAAAACTCATTCCAGTGCTGTTTCCACTATTGTCTGTTATTCACAAAGCTGAATATTCAGTAATTTTCTCAAAATTTTACCTTGTTATAGTTATCACCCCGCTGATAATTGGTAACATCTTCAACGTTCATTACCATAAATTATCACAAGGCTGATAATGGGTAACATCATCTTCATTTACCTTAAACATTGTCACAAGGCTGACAGAAGGTAATCTTTTTGTTTCCAAAGCGAAACAAACATTCATATCTTTTGTGAATCATTCTTTTCCCATCAGGGACATTTTCACAAATTTTCCCCACTGTGTCATTTCTTTGATATCATTTGGGTAAAACTTTTTGCAATCCTTTTGCATCATCCGCATCTTTTGGTATCTTAGGTCCAAATTTTGCGTATTCTGATATTTAAGTCTCTTTACACCTATCAAAACAAAGATATTCATCTTCATCTCTCAGGTTAAAGAAACTTAAATAGGGGCATCTGTCATACCCCAAAATTTGACCTAATATACCACCTTACATTTGCATCATCTGCATAACTAACAGCTCAGACAGCATTAATCGGGTATAGCATTCACAGGTCAAAATTAGGGTTTCATCAGATTTTCATCTGATTCAAGAACTAACCAATTAGGGTTTGAGATTTTTTCATCTCATTTGATCTATCTTGATCAAAATATCAACCCCTGATCATCAGATAACAAAATTCTCTCACAGATCAATTGAGGATCGACCAATTAGGGTTTTGATCGGGCAAGAGAATTCTCTGACTTTTTGAGCAGTGGATGACTTTTTTGGATAGAGATTGGTCATCATATCTTAGATACAACCTCTTGACCTAATTTCTGGATTCAAATCATCACAGAAGTTCACAGAATTTATCAGTCATTTTCAGAAACGTCTGATAAAATTTTATCTGCACAGAAAAGTCAAACTTTGACTTTTGGTCAAATTTTTCAAAACAAAACTTTTTCCATCATCAAAATACTTCAAATGATCCATCATGATCATAAAAAATCAAAGAATTTGGAAAAGTCAACAAAAAGTCAAAATTTCTATAACTTAGAAAAATTTCTAAGTGTTGAAATTTCACATTTTTTCCAAACTTCAAGCCATTTTTTCACTTAGTTCCAATTGGAATTTGAAAAAACTCAAAACATGAAAGTTGTAGATCATGGAAAAATATTTCCAAAATGTCCAAGAACTTCAAAATCCATGGAGTCTAGATACACTTTTGAAATTGAAACAAAAGAGTCCATGAAACTTGATTTTCAAAGTTCACAACTTCAAATTATAGGTCATTTTTGTGTTTTTCCATCTAGAAGCTTTCTAACCTTGCCAAGTGGATAGATGAACTGATAAATATCAGTTAGAGGAATGATTGAGAGGATTGGATCAAGTTTGGATAAATATAGCACATGGTGAAAAAAAGGAAGTTTCCTTTTGTGGTAAAAAACCAATCTTGCCCTCTAAGTTATCCATGAGTTACCAAATGGCTTGTACTTCCTTGCCTAACCTTTTCAGAACTCTTGCCTATAAATAGCTTTAATTTCAAGTCCAAATCAACAAAAGAAACTTCACAAAATCCATGCTTTCATTCTTTTCTTGAAAATCAAGTAACATGAGCAAAATTGCCAAACTTGCATTTTTGAAATTCAAAGTAAAATCATGATGAGATTTGGTGTCTAATGTGTTTCAGAATCACTATGGGACGTGTTACAAACTTAAAATCAACATGAACTAAACTGAAAACCAGTTTTCAATTTCCATTTTTTTCAAAAAAACTTCAAAACTGCCATAAGATTCGAATCTGAAGTTTGGTTGGATCAATTGATGTTGTAATCATCCATACATCTTCCCTATACCTCATGGACATGATCCAAAACAAGAACCACTAACTGTAACAGCTCTAACCCAAAGATCGAAGTTTCATTTTCATCCTGTGCAGGTGGACTTGGTTGGAAAGTTCTGGGGCATTTCAGAGCAAGCAGGCTATCCCTACACCATCCATACATGCAGTTGGAGCTCACACAATCAAGAAATAGCAACTGGAAACACGTTTGCATCGATTTCGATCTTCACTTTTCCACGTTAGAACACGAATCTGATTCTCATAACTCCTTGCACCATTTGAAAAAAACTCACGGCTGTTTTGTTTCTGCACTCATAACGAACAATAGCCCTCAATAAAATCAAACAATCATCAACTACACATCATTTAATTTAAGTTTTTCAGATTAGGGTTCATAAGTGTTCTTCGAATCAAAATTGTTCTGGGCTTAAAATAAATGAAATTAACAACCATAATCATGTTCGTGGTGAAAAATCGACCAACTTTGATGTTTACATCATTGGATTTCATTAAGAAACAAAGATTTTAGGTTGAAATTGGTAATCTGAAGATCAAACACAAACCCAGAAATTCGCGCGTGTTCTTCATTGTTCTTCATTTCAAATTTTTGAATAATCCAACATGATATCAACGCGTGTCATTTTCCACTAACACACTCAGTAGCGTTTGGCTCGGTTGGTTGCTTGCTTGCTCTTAAAGTTCTCGCCACGTGCCCCACCCAAAGGTCATGGGTTCAAAACCCAGCAAGACCATTCCTTTTTTACAAAACTTCATTTTTTCATGTTTTTTTTATAAAACTTTCACAATTTTGTTGACCAATCAAAACTTCTCATTTTGAGATGATTTTTTGTACACTTGTCATTTAATATATATATTTTATGATTATGTCAAAAAAATCCAAAAAAACTTTCATCGATTAAATTTTAATCGGAAAAGCGGCGTTACGAACACTTTTCAAACCTCCTTAAAAGGTGAATTTTTCAAGTTTTCGACTTCCGATTTTTTTTCAAAACTTCTCATAAATGAACTTAATATTTTCAAAACATTTTCAACACATTTTCAAATCATTCTTCAAAACTTTTTTCATCAAACTTGCATCTTTTACCATAATCGATCCAATTCAAAACGATAAAACTGAATTCGTTTCTTCTCGAATTTCTCGATCGATCGTGGGCCACCCTTATGGTGTAAGTCCCAATCCTTTATGTACATATTTAGATTTACTTGTACATACTCAAATCATCATTGTCAATATTCAAACATAAACAAATTTCTTTCGTTTGTTTTCATTCGTTTGTCTATACGCCAAATCCATTGGTT
Organism: Vicia sativa; assembly: GCA_021764765.1. Classification (NCBI taxonomy): domain Eukaryota; kingdom Viridiplantae; phylum Streptophyta; class Magnoliopsida; order Fabales; family Fabaceae; genus Vicia; species Vicia sativa. The sequence continues at coordinate 157,313,156 of CM038794.1, forward strand.
CTAAAGGAAGAATTCTTCTGAGCAAAATTTCCTTTTAACCAATGGGCCTCCCTTACGGTGTAAGTCCCAATTCTTTTTATGTACATAAATTTTTCTTTGTACATAAACAAAAACATTCTTTTATGTACATATCTTTTTACCTGTACATAATACGGATAAACTTCTTCCGTTTGTCTGCATTTTACACTGCATTCCATTGATATTGAAAGGAGCATTATTCCCTGTGAAACTGCTTTCAAATCAATGGGCCTCCATCACGGTGTAAGTCCCATAACATTCTTTTATGTACATAATATTTCTTTGTACATATCAAACTTTTTGTCAAAAACTTTACAAAACTTTTATCAGTACATAACACAGATAGTTCAAAAACTTTACAAAACTTTTCATCAGTACATAACACAGATGTTTCAAAACAAACTTTTTATCTGTACATAATACAGATACTCTTTCTTTTGAAAAATACTTTTACAGATAAACTTTGATCAATCATTTACATTTCATCTGTACATTTTACATTAAATACCATTGGTATTGAAAGGAGCATTATTCCTGTGAAGCTTTCAAATCAATGGGCCTCTCTTCTGATGTAAGTCCCAACCCTCCTATGTACATCCATCTTTCTCTCGTACATAAAAACTTCGTTCGTGTACATATTCATTTCCTTGTACAGTTCAAACTTGTAAATAATCAAGTTACGTTTTAAGCGTTAGCACGGACACTTGTTTATATTTCATAAACTGCTGTAAATAAACATCATGCATTGTTTATATTTCCTTCATAAACTCCTGTGAATACATATCACACACACACACCTGTTTACATAACTGTCTAGTTATTAACATAACAATTAGACTAATCAATAGGTTCCACATCGACCTCGCTTGGGCTTCATACAAGACATTTTATCTCCAACAAAGTTAGCCTCCGCTTGGGCTTTATACAAGACAATTCATCCCCAGCATGGGTTAGCCTTCTCTTGGGCTTCGTACAAAGAAACTCTCCCCGCAGAGTTAGCCTCCGCTTAGGCTTCATATAAGACAAACACTCCCCTGTTGAGTCAGCCTCCTCTTGGGCTTCGTTCAAAAGAACTCCTCATTGAGTTTAGCCTTCTCTTGGGCATCATACAATGAAAGAGATAGGAAATCTCTTAACAGCCTCCTCTTGGGCTCCCAATACAAAGAATCACCCGCGCTAAGATAGAACCCTGAAAGGATGGTTTCTCGGTGAAATCACTTTCAAAATTCCCCATAGAGTAAAATTTCTCGGTGAAATTGCTCTTATTCAGCAAAGGATGATTTCTCGGTGAAATCCCTTTCAAACCAAAACCAGCCATACCCTATAGCTTCCTCTTGAGCTTCATACAAGGACCCTCGATGACCCTCGGAATGCCTCCTCTTGGGCTTACAATACAAGGACCCATGGGCTTCTTAAAAGCATCCCTTTAATCCAATCAATTTCTCCTTGAGATTTAGACATTTATCATCTCTATGGAAGAAGTATCTCATCCATTACATCACATACATCAAAAACTTTTCAAACTTTTAAACTCTTTTCAAACAAAAACATCTATTAACGAAGTGGTAGCGCTTGTACACTCAAGCAAAACACGTAATACTTACATTAAAAGATTCAATCATCTTTTCAAACATCTTTCTTAAACATGTAAGTGGTAACGCTTGTACACTCAAGCAAAGCACCTGATACTTACGACGAAAGATTTTTATCAATCAAACTTTTCAAAAATGTATGTGATGAAATAGATTAGATATATTTTTCATTAAGATGACATTTGTCTGTCTCTTAAACTAACATCCCGTTGCTTTCCACTAGCATAAGTGGGAACTACGATTGCTCGACTTTCTCAACATCCTTTTGAGAATACGAGCACAAGGTCTCATCCTTGTCGAGCAAATTTCTTTCTCTCTCAGACCAAACAAACCATAGATCCCTGTAGATCCGAGCTACAAATGCTCTGATTCCCACTAGGGGATATGTATGCAGAAGATCCATAGATCTTTGCGAGCACAATAATAACAAACCTAGAAATCCCACATAATCAACTGTTTCTTAAAATCCAAAGGAGAAACTTTCCCAATCATAGAAATAGCAATTAAAACACACAAACATATCAAATATATTCATATATAAAGTAGATAACTACATATATTTAGGGTGCTCCATCTATTCCTTTATATACCAATCCCCTTCGAGAATCTCCCCAATGCGTTACGTCTAGTTTGCGCTAGTCATTCGCATACCAATATCAATTGAGGGTATTTGACTTTCCCTTTTCATAATCATTAAATCATCTTTCTTGTGTTGAAAATAATAAAGCTTGATGCTCGTGGCATCTTTATAAACAAAATCAAAAGATTTAAATCGTTACGTGTCTAGAGAATCTGAACTCACGTTCGATCTCGTCACCCTTTAACGAACACTGTTCACAAGAAGTCAATGTCGTAACCATTGAAGAAGATGAAGACGAGCCATCTGAATCTGAAGAATGGAGTACCTACTTGAATAGCCCTGAATATGTGTCTCAGGAGGAATCATATGCACCGACTGATCAATTCAAAGACATGTCCTTGCAGCAACGTGAAAATCCACATCCTGCTGAAATTTGGGATACCTTGGGAGAACCAAGTGGCAAATCGACTACATGGTGAAATACACTGCGCTGAGCTCGAAAATCCGGATCGAAGATATCCGACCTACTGGGATGGGGTGATGACTTTGAATACCTAGTCGACCGGAGGTGGAATACTCATCTTCTCAGCGGATCGAGATCCCAAATGAAGATCTACCTTCAACACATCGTGGAATTCACCAAGCGGATCACGGTTATCACTATGTCAACATGATCTTGAAGATCAAGAGTATGACTCGGGATACGATGCGGAAGCGTCGCGAATCTCTCGCATTAAGATGGAAGGAACATCCCGATATTCCACACAAAGATCAACAGAAGTACCCATGCTATCTCCCATACTTCCGATCTGTTAACCAAGAAGGCTTGACAAAAGCAAAGGCCATCGTCAAAGTCTTCAAAGCCTTTCACCACCAAGGTTTACTCGAGGTTAAACCAAGTGGAAAATTACCAGATTATCTCGATATCCAAGGCGTTCGCCACTATTGGAAACCTGTTGAAGTTAAAACTAATGTTCATAGCTCTAAGTAGTTTATCTTTGCTTTTTGTTTTGAACTCTCGCTTCGCCCAAAGCGAAGAGATGTTTTATAGGGCTTTAGCTTTTAAATAATTTCTCATTGTCTTGCCCAAGACGATTGAGTTTGTATTTTAGGGCTCTGTTCATATTGTGAATCATAAATAAAACGCGTTGTTTTGTTTCCACACTCTGTGTTTCTTTTCATTTTTTACCCTTTTCTGGAAATGATAATCCTAAAAAACACAGTAAAAATATCTCTTCAAAAAAAAAAAATCATAATAAAAAAATATAATCTGCATACATTAACTTTCAAAAAAAAAAAAAAACTTTCTTTTAGTCAAACTTAAATCAAAATGCAGATGGACAAATCCATTGAAAGCAATAACTCTACGCTCTCTCCCAACTTTAAAATCCCCAGCAGCGTTGCTGAAGAGGAAGTTGAAGAAGAGATTCCAGGTGAAATTTCTCGACTACTTAAGCACGAGGAAAGGATCATTCAGCCTCACAAAGAACCTCTAGAAGCAATCAACTTGGGTTCTGAGGAAGATATAAAAAAGGTAAACATCGGAGCTTCACTCAACAGCAGTGTCAAAAGCAAACTGATAAACCTTCTCAAAGAATACGTTGATGTATTTGCTTGGTCCTACCAGGACATGCCGGGATTGGATACCCGCATCGTGGAACATCACCTGCCATTAAGACCAGAATGTCAGATTAAGCGAGGAGAGTTCATCCCGAAATGGTGAGAAAATCAAAAGGAAGTTCAAAAGCACTCGTATTTGGTTTCCTTGTCACTCGAGTATCCTCAATGGCTAGCCAACATAGTGCCTGTCTCCAAAAAGGATGGAAAAGTCAGAATGTGTGTTGACTACCGAGATCTGAACAAAGCTAGTCCAAAAGACGATTTTCCACTACCGCATATCGACATGCTAGTGGATAGCACTGCAAAATTCAATGTCTTTTCCTTCATGGACGGTTTCTCTGGTTACAATCAGATCAGAATGGCTCCCAAAGATATGGAGAAGACATCTTTCATCACGCCATGGGGCACCTTCTGCTACAAAGTAATGCCATTTGGACTAAAGAATGATGGCGCTACTTACCAGAGGGCAATGACTACTCTCTTTCATGACATGATGCACAAAGAGATCGAAGTCTACGTGGACGACATGATAGCAAAGTCTGACACTGAAGAGGAACATATAGACTACCTCTTAAAGTTGTTTCAACGACTAAGGAAGTTTCGACTCCACTGAATCTAACAAATGCACCTTTGGGGTAAGATCGGAAAACTCCTAGGTTTCATCGTCGGTCAAAGAGGAATTGAGGTCGACCACGACAAAGTCAAGGCTATTCAGAAATGCCTCGCGCGGAAAAGCAAGTAAGAGGATTTCTCGGACGATTGAATTACATCTCGGTTTCTCTCGGATGATACACTGTGGGCGATTTTCAAGCTTCTACGCAAAGACCAAAGGTTGTGTGGACGGTGATTGCCAAAAAGCATTCGACATCAAGGAATACACCGGAACCTCAATATTAATCCCTCGGTGGAAGGAAGACCGTTAATCATATACCTTACCGTACTAGAAGAGTCCATGGGTGCGTGCTTGGACAACGAGGATGATCTGGTAAGAAGGAGCACCATTTACTACGAGTAAGAAGTTCACAGACTGTGAAACTCGTTACTCCATGCTCGAGAAAACATGTTGCGCTTTGGTGTGGGCTTCCAAACGTCTTCGCCAATACATGATCAATCACACGACTTGGTTAATCTCCAAAATGGATCCGATCAATCGTCTTTGAAAAGCGCTTAAGGAGAATCGCTCGATGGCAAATCTGCTATCTCGAATATGACATCGATAGCGCTCGAAGCGGTTAAGGGAAGCATTCTCGCCGATCACTTGGCTTATCAGCCGCTCAACGAACACCAATCTCTCAAGTTTGACTTCCCAGACGAGGATGTTATGTACTTGAAGATGAAAGATTGCGACGAACCGCTACTTGGAGAAGGACCAGATCCAGAATCCAGATGGGGTTTAGTCTTTGATGGAGCGATTAATGTCTTTGGCAATGGAATTGGGGCATCATTACTCCCGAGGGTTCTCATATCCCTTTTTCCGCCAGATTGCTATTTGATTGCACCAACAACATAGCAGAATACGAAGCATGCATCATGGGTATCGAAGAAGCCATCGACTTGAGGATCAAGATCCTTGACATATATGGAGATTCAGCCCTTGTGATCAATCAGATCAAAGACAAGTACGAGACTCATCATCTTGGACTAATTCCTTACAGGGATTATGCAAGACGGTTGTTGACTTTCTTCAACACAGTAGAACTGCATTATATCCCTCGAGATCAAAACCGGATGGCAGATGCCTTGGCCACTCTATCTTCCATGTTCAAAGTCAACGATTGGAATGATATGCCCAGAATTCGCATCAGACGTCTTGAAAGACCTGCGTATGTGTTTTCAACAGAAGCAGTCTTCGACGATAAACCGTGGTTTCACGACATCAAACGTTTCCTTCAAACACGAGAGTACCCGCTTGGGGCATCGTATAAGGATAAGAAAACTCTGAGGAGGCTTTCTAGGAATTTCTTCCTGAACGGAGATGTGCTATACAAAAGAAACTTCGACATGGTTCTGCTCAGATGCGTCGACAGACAAGAAGCAGACACGATCATCCATGAAGTGCATGAAGGGTCCTTTGGAACTCATTCAAACGGACATGCAATGTCTAGAAAGATCTTGAGGGCAGGATACTATTGGATAACGATGGAATCCGATTCTTTGTAAACACGTCAAAAGGTGTCAAGTTCCGGAGATAAGATCCATGTGCCACCGACTCTACTCAATGTTCTCTCCTCTCGTGGCGTTCTCCATGTGGGGCATCGACATGATAGGAATGATTGAACCAAAAGCGTCCAACGGACATCGCTTCATTCTAGTAGCCATTGACTACTTCACCAAATGGGTCGAAGCAGCGTCTTACGCCAGCGTCACAAGACAAGTGGTTGTGAGGTTCATCAAGAACAACCTCATTTGCCGATATGGAGTTCCAAGCAAGATTCAGACAATGGATCTAACTTGAACAACAAAATGATGAAAGAACTGTGTGAGGAATTTAAGATCGAGCATCATAACTCGTCTCCTTACCGGCCAAAGATGAATGGCGCCGTTGAAGCAGCCAACAAGAACATCAAGAAAATCGTCCGAAAATGGTCATCACTTACAAAGGCACGAAATGCCATTTGCTCTACGGGTATCGTGACGCACTTCAACGAGGGCAACTCCTTTTCTCTAGTATATGGCATGGGCGGTGCTCCCGTAGAAGTCGAGATCCGTCAATGAGAGTTCTCATGGAAACTAAGTTATCCGAGGCCGAATGGTGTCAAAGCGATCGACCAGTGAACTTAATTGAAGAAAAGCGCTGACCGCTGTGTCACGGACAACTCTATCAAAAAGAATGAAGAAAGCTTTCGACAAAAGGTCCGACCTCGTGAATTAGAAAAGCGACCTCGTGCTTAAAAGATTACATCTTTTCAACGATTCTAGGGCAAATGGACTCCTAATTACGAAGGCCCATACATCGTCAAAAGAAGCTTCTCGGCGGTGCTATGACTCTCACAACCATGGACGGTGATGAACTCCCGCATCCGTGAATCTTGTGATCAAAAAATACTTTGTCTAAAAACAAAAGAACATTTCGGTAAGTCGAAAACCGAAAAGGCGGCTTAGGCAAAATGAGCGTCTCGGTGGATTGAAAACACGAAAAGCGATCAGGCAAAAATTAGAGACAATAAACAGAAATTATCCTGATAGATTGAAAACCTGAAAAGGCAATCTAGGCAAAAACAAGGATACAAAAATGACAAAGTAACTGCAGTCCGTCTGTATTTTGTCCACATGAAGAATTTTCCATCAACGGATCTTCAATCAACTCTTCTGAAGCAACAAGCACGGTTGGAATTCAGAGTTGTTAGGGATAGTAGTGGTTATTTGCTTTCAATGTAGCCTTTCCCAATAAATTATCATTTCCAACTTTTGTAAACAGTTCATGGAATCACGCCTTTGGCTGATTACCATTCTATCAATAAATTTGAGCCTTGTGCTTTTGTTTGCAATTCCTACTTTATTCTGTTTTGCAAAATAACGCTTTTATTGTGAAAATCACTTTTTGAAACTAAAATGTTTTAAATGAATTTTTACTTCAAAATTTTGAAACAAAAGCAAAATTTTCCTTTGAATTATGGACACGGAAATAACTTCAATTGTTTCTCCAAGAATGTGTCAATCCCCAGTGGAGTCGTCAACTGCTACAGCAGTCTTCTCCTCATCAGGAATCATCAAAGGACGGTATTCTTATCAAAAAGAATCCCCAACCGAGTTGCCAATGAAAAGCCTTTCTCAGAAAGTTTAAAGCATGCAACTCCGATTCTTCATCAGTGAACCTCTGCACCATTGCTGCAATTTTCACCCCGTATTTGTTCGAACTGTGACGCAGTCCTTTTCTCAAATACTCTTTTTAGTGTCTTTGTCAAAGTATTGTTAGCATGCATATAACATTCATGACATTCATGCACAATAGCATCATTCATGCATTTTTTGCATTTCTCAAAATGTTTGCTTCTGGTTATATATATACTCATACGAGTATATCATATCCCCAGCAGATTCTCTCCAAACAGAAAAGACATATTTTCTGTTTTCCCCGACAGAGTATCTTCCAAACAGAGAAGTATATCTCTTCTCTCACATTCCCCAGTTGAGGTCATTCATCATTTGGAACAATGTCTTGATTGACTTTTTCTTTTCAGTTCATTCCTGAATAGAACTTCACCTCTAATCAACAAAGCAATAAGCAATAGCCTCATTGTCTGAGCCGCTTATTTTCATTCTTAAAACCTGTCATAAAGGGTTTGTTCTTCTCAACAAGGTCAAATCATGACTGTACGAGAAAATCTCCAGCAGTGGTCTTTCTATCTAAAAGAAAACCTGTGTCTGTCAATCAAAACGCCCGCATCTTCTCGAAAGAGAGATCCTCGGCAGGATTGTATCCAAGAAAGTAGAAACTCATTTTGAGTTCTGTTTCTCTCACTATCTGTTATTCACACAGATGAATACACAGCAGACTCATTTCAAGATTTACCTTGTTATTATTATCACTTTGCTGATAATTGGTAATATCTTCAAAGCTCATTCAAGTTCTGTTTCTTTAACTATCTGTTATTCATAAAGATGAATACACGGCAAAATTTTCTTAGAAAAAGGATTTACCTTGTTATAGTTATCACTTTGCTGATAATTGGTAATATCTTTAAAAACTCATTCCAGTGCTGTTTCCACTATTGTCTGTTATTCACAAAGCTGAATATTCAGTAATTTTCTCAAAATTTTACCTTGTTATAGTTATCACCCCGCTGATAATTGGTAACATCTTCAACGTTCATTACCATAAATTATCACAAGGCTGATAATGGGTAACATCATCTTCATTTACCTTAAACATTGTCACAAGGCTGACAGAAGGTAATCTTTTTGTTTCCAAAGCGAAACAAACATTCATATCTTTTGTGAATCATTCTTTTCCCATCAGGGACATTTTCACAAATTTTCCCCACTGTGTCATTTCTTTGATATCATTTGGGTAAAACTTTTTGCAATCCTTTTGCATCATCCGCATCTTTTGGTATCTTAGGTCCAAATTTTGCGTATTCTGATATTTAAGTCTCTTTACACCTATCAAAACAAAGATATTCATCTTCATCTCTCAGGTTAAAGAAACTTAAATAGGGGCATCTGTCATACCCCAAAATTTGACCTAATATACCACCTTACATTTGCATCATCTGCATAACTAACAGCTCAGACAGCATTAATCGGGTATAGCATTCACAGGTCAAAATTAGGGTTTCATCAGATTTTCATCTGATTCAAGAACTAACCAATTAGGGTTTGAGATTTTTTCATCTCATTTGATCTATCTTGATCAAAATATCAACCCCTGATCATCAGATAACAAAATTCTCTCACAGATCAATTGAGGATCGACCAATTAGGGTTTTGATCGGGCAAGAGAATTCTCTGACTTTTTGAGCAGTGGATGACTTTTTTGGATAGAGATTGGTCATCATATCTTAGATACAACCTCTTGACCTAATTTCTGGATTCAAATCATCACAGAAGTTCACAGAATTTATCAGTCATTTTCAGAAACGTCTGATAAAATTTTATCTGCACAGAAAAGTCAAACTTTGACTTTTGGTCAAATTTTTCAAAACAAAACTTTTTCCATCATCAAAATACTTCAAATGATCCATCATGATCATAAAAAATCAAAGAATTTGGAAAAGTCAACAAAAAGTCAAAATTTCTATAACTTAGAAAAATTTCTAAGTGTTGAAATTTCACATTTTTTCCAAACTTCAAGCCATTTTTTCACTTAGTTCCAATTGGAATTTGAAAAAACTCAAAACATGAAAGTTGTAGATCATGGAAAAATATTTCCAAAATGTCCAAGAACTTCAAAATCCATGGAGTCTAGATACACTTTTGAAATTGAAACAAAAGAGTCCATGAAACTTGATTTTCAAAGTTCACAACTTCAAATTATAGGTCATTTTTGTGTTTTTCCATCTAGAAGCTTTCTAACCTTGCCAAGTGGATAGATGAACTGATAAATATCAGTTAGAGGAATGATTGAGAGGATTGGATCAAGTTTGGATAAATATAGCACATGGTGAAAAAAAGGAAGTTTCCTTTTGTGGTAAAAAACCAATCTTGCCCTCTAAGTTATCCATGAGTTACCAAATGGCTTGTACTTCCTTGCCTAACCTTTTCAGAACTCTTGCCTATAAATAGCTTTAATTTCAAGTCCAAATCAACAAAAGAAACTTCACAAAATCCATGCTTTCATTCTTTTCTTGAAAATCAAGTAACATGAGCAAAATTGCCAAACTTGCATTTTTGAAATTCAAAGTAAAATCATGATGAAATTTGGTGTCTAATGTGTTTCAGAATCACTATGGGACGTGTTACAAACTTAAAATCAACATGAACTAAACTGAAAACCAGTTTTCAATTTCCATTTTTTTCAAAACTTCAAAACTGACTTAGGATTCGAATTTCGAGTTTGGCTGGAGGAATTGTTGTTCTAATGATCCATACACCTTCCATGAACATCATGGAGTTGATCCAAAACAAGAATAGCGATCTGTAACTCCATTAACATCAATTTCGAGTTCCCTGTTGAGCTGATTGCAGGTTAACTTGAGTGGAGAGATTGGAGCAAGTTCAAAGCAAGCAGGCTATCCTCACACCATCCATACATGCCGCTGGTGCTCTAAGGATCGAGAAATCACAACTGGAAGTGCTCTAGAACAGGTTTCGATCTTCACTTTTCCAGGTATATACACGAACTTGGTTCTCATAATTCTTTGCACCAATTGAGAAAAGCTCTTGGCCATTTGTTTTCTGCACTAAAAACGATTCTTAACCCTCAAAAAAATCAAACAATCATGAACAATCCATCATTTAATTTGATTTTTCAGTTTCTAGGGTTCTTCGAGTTCCCAGAAATTCAAACATGATTAACTGAAAATAAATAAAATTAACAATCACCATCATATTCCTTGTTCAATTTCGATCAACTTTCATGTTTATTTCATCTGATTTCGTGGAGAAACGAGGATTATAGCTTGAGATTGGAAATCTGGGAATCAAATGGAACGAAGAACACTGCGCGCGTGTTCTTGGTGTTCTTCAGTTTTTGAAAATTCAAATAATCCAATATAATATTAACGCGTGTTTTAATCCACTAACAACTCAAACGCGTTTGGCTCAGTGGTCCCTGGCTTGCTCTTAGTGCTTTCTGCCACGCGTCCACCCAAAGGTCATGGGTTCAAAACCCAGCAAGACCATTTTTTCTATCCTTTTTCACAAAACTTCAAAATTTTCATGATTTTTTTATCAAACTTCAACAATTTTTTTTAACTAATCAAAACTTCTCATTTTGAGATGATTTTTTACGCACTTGTCATTTAATATATATATTTTATGATTATGTCAAAAAAATCCAAAAAATATTTTCATCTGATTAAATTTTAATCGAGCCGAAAACGACGTTCTGAACACTTTTCAAACCTCCTTAAAAGGTGAATTTTTCAAGTTCTCGACTTCCGATTTTTTTCAAAACTTCTCATAAATCAAATTCACATTTCAAAACATTTTCAAAATCATTCTTCAAAACTTTTTTCATCCAAAACTTGCATCTTTTACCATAATCGATCCAATTCAAAAACGATAAAACTGAATTCGTTTCTTCTCGAATTTCTCGATCGATCGTGGGCCACCCTTATGGTGTAAGTCCCAATCCTTTATGTACATATTTAGCTTTACTTGTACATACTCAAATCATCATTGTCAATATTCAAACATAAACAAATTTCTTTCGTTTGTTTTCATTCGTTTGTCTATACGCCAAATCCATTGGTTCTAAAGGAAGAATTCTTCTGAGCAAAATTTCCTTTTAACCAATGGGCCTCCCTTACGGTGTAAGTCCCAATTCTTTTTATGTACATAAATTTTTCCTTGTACATAAACAAAAACATTCTTTTATGTACATATCTTTTTACCTGTACATAATACGGATAAACTTCTTCCGTTTGTCTGCATTTTACACTGCATTCTATTGATATTGAAAGGAGCATTATTCCCTGTGAAACTGCTTTCAAATCAATGGGCCTCCATCACGGTGTAAGTCCCATAACATTCTTTTATGTACATAATATTTCTTTGTACATATCAAACTTTTTGTCAAAAACTTTACAAAACTTTTATCAGTACATAACACAGATAGTTCAAAAACTTTACAAAACTTTTCATCTGTACATAACACAGATGTTTCAAAACAAACTTTTTATCTGTACATAATACAGATACTCTTTCTTTTGAAAAATACTTTTACAGATAAACTTTGATCAATCATTTCTGTTTCATCTGTACATTTTACATTAAATACCATTGGTATTGAAAGGAGCATTATTCCACGTGAAGCGCTTTCAAATCAATGGGCCTCTCTTACAGTGTAAGTCCCAACCCTCCTATGTACATCCATCTTTCTCTGTACATAAAAACTCGTTCGTGTACATATTCATTTCCTTGTACACAGTTCAAACTTGTAAATAATCAAGTTACGCTCGTTTTAAACGTTCGTGCACAGACACTTGTTTATATTTCATAAACTGCTGTAAATAAACATCATGCATTGTTTATATTTCCTTCATAAACTCTGTGAATACATATCACACACACTGTTTATAAGCGTCTAGTTATTAACATAACAATTAGACTAATCAATAGGTTCCCACAGTCACCTCGCTTGGGCTTCATACAAGACATTTTATCTCCAACAAAGTTAGCCTCGCTTGGGCTTTATACAAGACAATTCATCCAGCATGGGTTAGCCTTCTCTTGGGCTTCGTACAAAGAAACTCTCCCACGAGTTAGCCTCCGCTTAGGCTTCATATAAGACAAACACTCCTGTTGAGTCACCTCCTCTTGGGCTTCGTTCAAAAGAACTCCTCATTGAGTTTAGCCTTCTCTTGGGCATCATACAATGAAAGAGATAGGAAATCTCTTAACAGCCTCCTCTTGGGCTCCCAATACAAAGAATCACCCGCGCTAAGATAGAACCCTGAAAGGATGGTTTCTCGGTGAAATCACTTTCAAAATTCCCCATAGAGTAAAATTTCTCGGTGAAATTGCTCTTATTCAGCAAAGGATGATTTCTCGGTGAAATCCCTTTCAAACCAAAACCAGCCATACCCTATAGCTTCCTCTTGAGCTTCATACAAGGACCCTCGATGACCCTCGATGACCCTCGGAATGCCTCCTCTTGGGCTTATAATACAAGGACCCATGGGCTTCTTAAAAGCATCCCTTTAACCCAATCAATTTCTCCTCGAGATTTAGACATCTATCATCTCTATGGAAGGAGTATCTCATCTATCATATCACATACAGTCAAAAACTTGTCAAAACTTTTCAAACTATTTTCAAACAAAAACATCTCTTAATTGTAAGTGGTAACGCTTGTACACTCAAGCAAAACACCCAATACTTACAGTTAAAAGATTCAATCATCTTTTTCAAACATCTTTCTTAAACATGTAAGTGGTAGCGCTTGTACACTCAAGCAAAGCACACGATACTTACGACGAAAGATTTTATCAATCAAACTTTTCAAAATGTATGTGATGAAATAGATTAGATATATTTTCATTAAGATGACATTTATGCATCTCTTACTAACATCACGTTGCTTTCCACTAGCATAAGTGGGAACTACGATTGCTCGACTTTCTCAACATCCTTTTGAGAATACGTGAGGCACAAGGTCTCATCCTTGCCGAGCAAATTTCTTTCTCTCGGACCAAACAAACCATAGATCCTGTAGATCCGAGCTACAAATGCTCTGATTCCCACTAGGGGATATGTATGCAGAAGATCCATAGATCTTTGCGAGCACAATAATAACAAACCTAGAAATCCCACATAATCAACTGTTTCTTAAAATCCAAAGGAGAAACTTTCCCAATCATAGAAATAGCAATTAAAACACACAAACATATCAAATATATTCATATATAAAGCTGTAGATAACTACATATATTTAGGGTGCTCCATCTATTCCCTTTATATACCAATCCCCCTTACTCAGAATCTCCCCAATGCGTTACGTCTAGTTTGCGCTAGTCATTACGCATACCAATATCAATTGAGGGTATTTCAGCTTTCCCCTTTTTCATAATCATTAAATCATCTTTCTTGTGTTGAAAATAATAAAGCTTGATGCTCGCGGCATCTTTATAAACAAAATCAAAAGATTTAAATCGTTACGTGTCTAGAGAATCCGAACTCACGTTCGCATCCTCAGGCGCGTCACCTTTTAACGCGAACAGACGCCTGTCGAACATGCGCTAGGGGAGCACCCAAAAAATTACATAGACGTGTTAATTGGGCAATCACTTGCCGATTTGTTTCAACAAACTGCGTATTAGTCTCAGTCGACTCTTGTACTATAGGGTTAAATATGTTACCCATTTGGTTAGTTAAAATATTAACCAATTCATGGTTACTATCATCCATTTGTTGCCTTAACACTGCTACTAAAGTGTTAGTAAGAGGCGACACTACAGGATGAGAAGGCGCTCCTCTATTTTGGTTGCGTCTATTATTTTCTCCCGGTGCAGATCCTTGTAAATGAGAGTTCATATTTTGAACATTATCTGACATCAGTGCTGCATTTGAAGTCGACTGATAACTTGACATTAAGGAATACGGAATTCCATAAAGAGGATTTGTAGTTCCAAAACGGGGCACTTGTGGGATTTCAATCGTAGTCATCGTGGGCCCTAGACTCACTGGCTGAGTTTGAGGAATAGGTGCAGTGACTGTAGTCGACACTGAGACGGGTGGTGGAGGTAATGTTGCAACCTGAGAAACTATTGGATCTGTCGAACTTAATGTTCGTGACAGAACTTCGTCTACGTTACGGTTAGTCATTCTAGGTGTACGTCTCCTAGTTGTTGGTTTATTATACTCTTTGGTTAAACTCCCACTTCTAAGTCTCATACACTTATGAAATCTAATAACATACACTTAACACTGGTCCCACCAAGTGTGCCAATTTGTTTAATGTGGAAAATGGTAAACAATCGCTGGTCCTCCCAAAGTCCTAAAACTAAGGGTCACTAGCAAGATCGACTTGTTGATCTTGAGGCATGTGCTAAGGTTTTTGAAATTATACTAATTCTGTCGAAATCCTTATCTAAGAAATGGTTTTCTAAGAATAAGGAAACAAATATAAAGGCTTTCCACTCTATGATTAGACTCGACTGGCTGGTGACTCGTGATCGATAGAGAGAGCCTAAACAAAACAACTAACAATCTGATTGCTCACAATATGATTTGACCAACTATGGTGACTCGTGACCGATAGAAGGTTGTGAACTTCAAGTGTTCTACACGAAGTACGTGTCAACTGACTATTTTGTTAACTCGAAACTTATAACGAAAAGAGAATCAACATAAACGAAAATACAAAGATATTGTTGAAGTAAATGTTTCAGAAGAAATGACTGAAATATAAAGGTTTTGCATTGAAATAAAAGTGGTGATTCACGTACATCAAGCACTTCACAACTCTTTGTTTCCCGACGCTCGGAATTGATAGAGTTTTATCAAGTGATTTGAGTATACAAGTGAACACACAAAAATCACATTGAAACTACTTATTTATAATATTTACAAAGTAACTTCCTATACATAATTGACGGATGAAGTTTGAAACCTAAGGCAACCGCTTCACTAGATGTTGCCACCTATTTGGTGCTTAAAAGAGTTATAAACGGTTGGCAACTTCTTGGAGATTTAAAATTTTGAATCTTCTCGCTTCTAAAAGTAACCGCTTATGGGTTGCTTTGACCTAATCCCCTTTGATAAAAGAAAAACAACATAATTCTTCTAAGTCTAGAATTCTCTATGGTCGACGAGACCAAATTCGACCATTTCCTTTGCTCTACACAGCTTGGTCAATTCGACCAATTTCCTTGTATTTTAACATATTCTTCTCCTGGTCGACTCCACTTTGACATTGTGGCTTGATGTTCTCTTTAATCATTGATTTTTTTTAACTTGCCAAAACTAAACTTTCAAATACTTTGCTCTGAATTTCCAAAGGATCCTTATTTCAGGAAACCACCCTTAACTTATGAGAACACTTTCATTTAATACACGTGTTGAATACCTTGAGATTTTTCAAGGTAACACGCCACTACTCAAGATAAAAAAAGAAGGCGAATTCCTATGGGACAAAAAGTAGAAATATGTTATTGATGCAATCAAGGAATATCTGGCGAAGCCTCCAGACTTATTGTAACCTAGTCAAAACAAAAACATAAGACTATATATAACTGCGTCTGATTTGACAATAGGAAGTATGCTAGCTCAAGAGGAGGATCATGGTGTCAAAAAACCCATTTATCATCTTAGTTGAGTGTTAATAGATGCACAAACTAGGTATAGTTCAATTGAAAAATTATGCCAATGTTTGTGCTTCTCGTGTATGAAATTAAAGAAATATATTAAACCAGTTGATGTTTATGTTTCGTCTTATTCTAATGTTATTAAGCATATGCTGTCAAAATTCATATTACATAGTCGAATTGGGAAATTGGAATTAGCATTAACTGAGTTTTCTTTGTCTTATTTGCCTTTAAAATACATGAAAGGCCAAATTATGGCAAACTTTATTGTAGATTATGCAACAGTCAAGCCATTTGTAAACATGGTCGATACAGACTCTTGGAAATTATATTTCGATGGGTCGAGCCATGAAAATGGAACCGGTGTAGGAATCCTGATAATCTCCCCGGAAGGAACGCCAACAAGATTCAAGTGTTGAGTCGGTGGAAAATGTTCTAATAATAAGGCAGAATATGAAGCGTTAATTACTAGACTCGAGGTCTTGCGAGATTTTGGTGCCACCAAAATCGAAATAAAAGTTGATTCGAAGATGGTGATCAAACAAATTACACAAGAATATAAGTGTATCAAAGAGCATCTAATGATGTACTTTGCACTTGTGAACCGACTAATGAAAGATTTTGAAATGGTAAACATTACGCATGTGCCCAAGATACTGAATCAGGAAGCCAATAATTGAGCCCAAATTGCATCTAGAAGTGTCAACGAACAAGCTAAGGCATTTTGTTGAAGTAAGGGAGAAATTTATCTTGACATTGCCTAAAAAATTGTCAACACAGAAAGCTTAGGGGCAGATCACATGGACATAATTTTTGAAAATTTTCCCATTGACAATTTACTAGATACAGACTAGTGAAAATCAATTATAAGGTATCTAGAGGATCCAGTCGGAAATACTGACATGAAGATAAAATGCAGGGCCTTAAGCTACGTTCGCATGGGTAATGAATTTTTAAAGAAAACTACTGTAGGCGTGTTGCAAAAGCATATGTGGCAGTATCAGAGATTCATAGTCGAACTTGTGGCCAAGCATGTTGAAAGACTGCACGGATTTTGCCAAATATTATCAACAGTGTCAAGTATGCAAGTATTCAACATGTGCCAGCAAGTGAGTTACATGCCATTATTAAACCATGGCCCTTTAGAGGATAGGATTTGGACATTATAGGAGAAATTTGACCTACATCGTCGAAACAACATAGGTTCATCTAGGTAGGAATAGGTTATTTCACCAAATGGATAGAAGTCATATGTTTAATTAGTGTGGATTAGGACACGGTGATTGAATTAATCCAGAAGCACATAATCTATAGGTTTGGGATTCCTGCGACTATAACTACAGACTAAGGGTCAATGTTTATCGGTCGAAAGATGTAAGAATTTACGTTTGAAATAGGATTTAAATTGTTAACCTCAACACCTTATTATGTTTAGGCCAATGGTCAAGTCGAGGCTGCTAACAAAGTGATAATTGGGTTAATTAAGAAACATTTTTCTAAAAAAACTAAAAATTGGCATAAAACGTTGGATCAAATACTATGGGCTTGTCGAACATCTCCTAAGGAGGAGAAAAATTCAAGCATTTTTTTCTGGTGTTTGGGCACAATGTTGTTTTGCTAGTCAAATTATATCTATAGTCCGTAAGAATACAACGTCAAAACAAACTTTCATCGGAACAAAATTGGAATCTGATGTTCAAAGAAATAGTAGATTTAAACAAAGAAAGGTTAGTTGTGTTGGATGTCCTCATTCGACAAAAGGAGAGAGTCGCTAGAGCATATAATAAAAAGGTGAAAACATAGATGTTCTTAATAGGTGAATACGTTTGGAAGCTAATTCTACTTATGGATCGATGTGATCGAACGTTGAGGAAATGGTCTCCAAATTGGGAGGGACTTTTCAGATTACAAAAATATTCTCGAATAATTCTTATGAATTCGAGGAAATAGGTTTCAACCAACAAATCCTTAGAGTAAATGGTAAATATTTGAAAAAATATAAAGTTATGCTTCAAAAGATTCAAATCGCAATAGAATAAAAGCATATTATATAAATATGTGTCACCAAAATTGAAAAAAACCAAGATGGTAACAATGTGTTTCCCAAAAAGATTACATGTTTTTGACAAAAGTTAAACAGGGAATTGAGTTTTAGGTCCTCAAAATAGGCCTTTTTAAAAGAAATTTATCATCAAGACGTGCTTTCGTTGTCGTCAGATAACTGATGCTTTCTTTAAGACTAAGAGCCTTTTCACCATGAACGATGTCGTCAAAAGTGTTTTGTTGGATTTCATCTTGCGTCAGGAGGCCGTTAGTCAAGTCAAATGAAGATTTTTGAGGTTCTTGTGCAAAAATTTTCTATTTAAGCTTGTCAATTTGGACTTGATAGGTGGTGATAAGTTGGGTAATAATAGAGTGTTGATCAAGGTGTTTTGTCTCTGAGCCTCAAACTCGGCCAATTTCTTTTCACAAGATTTATTTAGTTCCCATTCAACACTCATCTGGTTTGCTTTGGTCTTGAGTTGGAGATCAATATGAATGCAAAATGCAAGATCTTTTGCAAGTTGGTTGAAGAAAGCCTCAAAGTAAACTAGGTAGTGTGCCAAGGGTTTAGGAATGGTATGTTGGGAAATGGCATCGAGCAGATTGAAGATCTCTTCCATCATCAAAGCTTCATCTTCCATAATTTCCAGGAACTCACCCTTAAACAAGTGTGATTTGAGTAGTTAAATTTTGAGGGTTACCCTAGTGTTTAGTTTGGGGACAAGATGAGAAGGTGTTTGGGAAGTGGTTGACGCATGTCGATATTTTTGAAGTTTCTTGAGCGCTTACATTGGATTCTACTTCTTCAGGGTCTGAATTTCTACCAAGACCGAGGAATTATCTGATAGCGCATCTTGACGGAACAAGGTATGAGTATTAACTAAAATCGGGTGTCTTAATCTAGCGTTACCTAGGACCTGTTGGATGGATGTGTCTTGAAGAAGAATCTAATTGGAAGTGTTGGTTTGAAGGTGTTTGTTATCATCATGGTTGGTGTCACATTGAGGGTTTCATTTATAGGTAGACCTAGTTGAATCTTTTACAGCATTTGCGAGCTCGATGGCGTTCTTGGTTGATTGAGCACAGTTGACAATAGCATGAGAAAAAGTTTGAGCCCTGATAATTGTGGGAATTGGTAATGGTAGCATTGTGGTTTTCTGAATAGGAAGAGCGTTAAACGTGTCGGGGAGGCTTTGAAGAAAATTCGGTGTTGAGAAGTACTTTTCTCGTAATTGGGACCAACATTGGTCGAATAGATCAGTAGTAAAAAAGAAATGGTCGAATTGGAAAATAGGAAGTTCAAGGGATTAAGTAGCCTCATGGAACTTGATACATATCATGTGGTCATCAGAAGGCAACAACCTACCGACCCATAAAATGTCGATATGATCGAGGAATAAAGATTGAGGCAACATTTGGCTAAGTCTGAACTGACGAGCCACTAGGTTTGGTTTATATGCCATAAAACCATTACCATACATCCTAGTTTAGACGCGAGAAGAAAGAAATATTGGAGTTAAGAAGTCTTCCCAAACAGCGTTCATTCGTGGGGAGTTTAGCAAAGAGGGACTAGGGAAGGGGTATCTAAACCAATTTTGTCCAAACCAATATTCTACGAAATGAGCAATGGCCGAAACAATGTGTGTAGCATTGACAAACATGTTGACATATTTCATCAAAATGTGTCTATTGACGTTTTGTTGAGAATATATCAAGGATAACTTTAGACCCTCGATAGTCATATGTTTATTTAGATGCAAGATAGCCTCAGAAATGGGATAACTCAGTTATTATTCGAAGATAGAATTCAACCATTGTTGTAGCAACCAGAAAGGGGCCGAGAGAACCAAATCTTTATAGTTATCAGGAAGGGATTTTAACTGAGAAGAGGCTTCTCCTAAAGTATGGTACAAATACGCCAGCAAAAGCTTACCCAAAGAAATTTATCCTTCATGAAGTTAGATGTCCAGTGACGTAAGACTCGAGGATGTTTGCAAAGATCCTTGACACAACATAAAATAGGAGAGAAAAAGGTTGAGTAAGGCAATGTGTTCACTATCAGTAACAGTCGTCTAGTTGATAACATGGTGGTCGGATATGTAGTGAGTGAAATTGGTGCAGTTAAAGTGAAACAAGTGTTGAGTCGGCATTGTTGGGTCAGAAGTCTGGCCAAGAGGGAAAATCCCGATGATGGTCGCCACGTCGAACAAGGTAGGTGTTAACATCCCACAAAAAGAGCGAAGGAAATATAAAATTGAGATTGATTCTATGGGCTCTCCTCGTCAGTTAGATGACATCGAAAATATCAGTGTCTTTCCATTGAGCTTGTCATTGTTCTTGGATTTTAT
Source organism: Vicia sativa (assembly GCA_021764765.1). NCBI lineage: Eukaryota > Viridiplantae > Streptophyta > Magnoliopsida > Fabales > Fabaceae > Vicia > Vicia sativa. The sequence continues at coordinate 157,333,767 of CM038794.1, forward strand.
TGAGCCAAACTACATAAGCTATGTGATCAGATGAACACATGAAATAACACGCCTTGGCCGTTTGATTAGTGACCTAACGTTAATGGGTTTTATTTTATTGAAAGCATAAGGGGTAGTGGAATAGACACATGAAAAGTGTCTTTAAACCTTCTTGGGATGCTACTATTGAGTTGGATATGGGCCATGGAATGCGAAAGGCTTTCCTGCAATAGTAAATGGAATCAACATTTGTCGTATCCACTTCTTTACCTTTGACTTTGTGTCAAGAGGTAGCTTAGGGATAAATTCCAAACTTTCTTCTTCAGAAATGGAAAAGACTATAGGATTATTGCCTGTGTTAAAAGGAGTACATGGGGAAGCCATTTTTAAGAAGATCGTTTTCACAGGTTCTGCAAAACGTGGAAGAAGAAGGCTAAGAACAATAGGCGTAAAGGAAATTTTATATAGGCTTGTGGTGGTCATTAATGATGGACAAGTGGAACCTGTTAGTTAGCTGCGATTATCATGAAACCCAAAAGTGGAAGAGTTGGTAGAGTTTGTTGAAACCCCATATCCTAGAGACTAGGGGTCATCATGAGAAGTGATGGATTGACATGGGGAATAGTGGCATAAAAAGTGTCCATCATAACGCTTGACGTCATTTGAAAAGACATGCGGTCGAAAATTCAAAAGTTAAAAAACGTCAATGTTCTCAGTCGATAGGATCTCCGTCGAAACTTGGCCTTTTGGGGGGAATTTGTTGACAAGCAATTTTTAAATTTAGGGATTAGGCCACAAGTTAGATGATATCCTTTGTCAAATAGGAATTTCAATATAGAGTTCTGGGCGTGTCAAACTGGATATCAAGAAATACACTCAAAGGTGGTTGACAAAATAGTATCAGGAGCAAAGCGAGGTCTGCGAAGACAAAGCAGGTCAAAAGCAAGAGCAGTTATCAACCATGAGCATTAGCAAGAATGTGGTAGTTGAAAGTGGTGCCACGGAAACTCTTAACACGAGTGGTTCAAGTAACTGTCGATGATTACATTTTCTTAGCATCTATTTAAGCAAATTGTTGCATTAGTTTTTAAGGTCGTATTTTGTAACATTGTAATAGAGCACTCAAAGTACCAGCACATAAATATACGAGTTAGTTCTAAGAAATGTACAATTGCGTTCACCTTTAAATTCAAAAGCATTTTTATCTTTACAAGTCTTGTTTATCATTCCAAACATGCAATTTATCTACCATTTACCTTTCTTTGTCTCTTATTTATGTTTTTCGTACTTTAGTCATTTCAAATACTCAAACACCGTCAAACTTAACACTAAAGTATAGGACTTTTGTAGTCTATTCTACAAGTAATTTTTAATTAAGAGGCTAGAGATTGTTCGCGCAAAACTCCCACGAACATATATTAAGTTTAAGTGTACGACAACCGTTGAAGAAGTTCCTCATCTATAAATTTTGTGACTAATCAACTGCACATTCGTATAAAGATGAATTTTATAATGAGTGATAAATGTAATTGTTAATCATAGTCAAGACTAAGGTTTTAAAAAGGGATTTTTATCGTGAAAACAGCTTCATCAAAACGATATTAAAAAATGTCGATATCAATATTATTATTCATCGGTAGATCGACTAAAATCTCAAAAGCCTTTATGTAAACCATAATAGTTATTTAACCTTGCTCAAGACTAATGATAATCCAAAAGCATTGAAAGCACACAACAACATACACTTTATTTAATCAAAAACCAATACATAAAACATATGAAAATACACCATAATTATCAATGAATGTTTCTTCACAAGCACACAAAAACAAAGCAAAAATATAAATCATCACACTATTAAAATTTTGGACTTAATTAGTCACATCCACCTCAAAGGATATCATCATTAAGTCCACAAACACAAGATTTTATTCAAAATAATCTATTAGGCCAAAACCCATTCTTAAAATTGGCATCATAACCAAATGGAGCTGTTTCGTTTCCACCACCATTAATCATCATGTCCATAAACATCTGCCGTTGAATGATGTCATTATTGTTCATAGCCATCCCAACATGGCCATGACCCATCATTGCCATTTCATCATTATTAAATGCGGCTGGCGGTGGCGGCGGCGGTGGTAATGGCGGTGCCATTTGGAGTTGGGCATGGCTTTGAGCCGTGATAATTTGACTCCCACTTTGATTTTGATAAATATTAATTTTGTTCTCACCTGGTTCCATCCTTCTAGCAATCTCCTTCAGATTCTGATCAATCATCCATGCAAGATCATTCAAATCACTCACCGACATATCGTTCTTCACGATATTCCCGGCATTGAGACACTGAAACATCAGCAAGGTTGTCTCTTTCTCTTTATTGTCTTTCCTTTGCTTCTTAACCTGCTCATTAGCCTTAGAAATCCTTTGTCTCAGAAAACTCTCCTGATTCACCATCTTTTTGCTTTGTTCTAATTCAGGCATTGTCCTAAATTTCGACAGCACCTTCTGAACTCCCATCGGCGATGGCCATATCTCCGGTCGAGGATCGTACGGGCTATAAATTATAGCACACGCATCGATTCCACACAGGGTCGTTAGCTCATCAACCTTCTTCAACAAACCCTTCTTCCTTTTCTTATATGTTGCTTTCCTTGAGGTATCATTCTCAATGAAAGCAAGCTTCACCTTTTTTCTAGTCATGGTTTTGACTATAACAAGGGAAGATGAAAAGTGATAGAGAAAAAGAAGAAGAGTTGATGGCTGTGGATTTCTTGTGAACAATGTGTTATATATATGTGAATAATTTTCCAACTGGCACTTTTTTCTGCGATAAAATATCTCTTTATTTTCATTCCATTCATGCAGATATATAAAATTAAAGCTTTTATGACATTTAATTTTTTAACATTTTTACAATATTTAAATCCTTATATAATATCTAAAACTATCTTTTTGATTTAACAAGGATGTATCACGAATTGTAATATGCATAGATTCAATGCACGTAGATATTCTAAAAGGATTTTATCTAGATGTTATTATTAATACCATAAATTTATAATATAGTATCTTAGTGAAAGTTATTATGTGTGAAATTGTTTTATATATAAGAGATTAATTTTGTATTGGTGGAATTTTTTATATATTCAACTAAATCATAACGTCTTGTGTTAAAGTTATTATTAAATTATTTTAAAAAATATTTACAATATTTAAAAAAAAATTCTTGTAATATAAGATAATAAAAAAATTTACTATACGCATATATATGGCATATCTAATGAGAATAAATAAGTTATATGAGAATGTGCGAATGAATAAGAACCATTAGATTTAAAAAGACCATCAGATTTAAAAAGACAATGTTGATATTAAATTTGTGATTTTCACTAAATCACGTGTTATTAAGAGGAAAGAGAAATCATTAATTAAATTTTAAAATTTCTTTTAATCTTAACCATTAATAATAAATTCAATGGTTATTATTAAATTCTCACATTCTCATACAACTTATTCATTCTCATTTCATATGTTTTCTATATAAAATATAAATTTCAATATTTTGAAAAATAAGAACGTTGTGTATCAAATAAAGGTAATTGTTAATTAAAATAAAATACGTATTTTGCTGATAATGTTCCGTGAAGAAAAGAGAAATTTTGATATTTGAAAATAAGAATTTTGTGTATCAAATAAAGACAATTTTAATTAAAATAAAATATGTATTTTATTGATAGTGATCCGCAAATTAAAAATTCAGTTGTGTGTATGACTATTTATTATATGTCAATATTGTATATATTTATACATCAATAAATAATTAATATGATAATTATATATTATAATAATATATTTTAATATATTAAAAATAATAAGAAGAAAATAAAATAATTAAGTAAAAAAATAAAATGATGAAATGAAAAAAGAGAAAGAAATATAAAAGAAAAATAAATTTAATTTGAAAGAAAAATAAGTTAATGAGTGAATATAATTTAAAAATTGTGAAGTGTGTGAGGTATTTAATAGAGATAGTGAATGATAGAAATAGTTTAATTCATAAAAGGGACGAAAAGTGAGATAAGAAGAGAACTTTTATACCCTAAAATTTGCCCTCCTATTTCTCAAGACAATCCACAACTCCATACTCAAAGATTCCACAAGGGTTGACCAGACAAATCTTCTCCTAAGCAATCAATCCAAACTAGGGTTTTGCTCCTCTCAAGACAAGGTGGTCATCATACCTCATCATATGCTTCAAGGAATCACTATGTCAAGTTTAAAGCCCTACAAGTCAAAGTTGCTCATTCAGTTGCTCAGATGGTTGAAAATCAACTATATTATACAAAAAGTCAATTATGGTCAACATACAGTCAAACTTCATAATTTTTTGTCAACATCAATATTTTGAAGTGATATTCATCATTTGATCAAGGGTTGATCATGATTCATCAAGAAAAGACAAGATTGGATCAAAAATCAAAGTTTCTAAATTATGGTTCTTTAGACAAAAGTCAACAGAACTTTGACCAGGCATAACTTTCACATACTTTATCATAAATTTTTCCATCAAAGCTCATTTTAAAGAGAACTCAATTCTCTACATCTTCATGTCTCACAAGCTTGGGCCAGAAATGTTTCATTTGGAAGTTATGGATCAAAACATTATAGGTCCTTTTAAAAGTCAACAAAAAGTCATCTTTTTGCAAAGAAGTGTTCATGAGCATGGAAATTTCAATGAAGATGAAACCAAAAGTGTTGTTTAGAAGACATCTTGAGATTTTTAAAAAGATCAAGAATACCCAAAAATGTTAAAAATTGAGCAAGATACAAGTTGTACAAGTTGAGCATTTTTTAGGAGGTGCATAAAGAAAAATACCTAGCAAAAGCAAATACTTTTCAAATGGGCCTAAGATTTTATGATCCAAACTTGATTATGAGATTATCTATGACTTCTATACCACATGTCACGCCTCTTGTCCTTTTTATTTATTTATTTTTGAATTAAATGACTTCTATAACTCATTGGAAGTTCTATCAAACCAAAATTGTAAAAATACTTCTTTTCTCACCCCCACCATCAATTTTGTACATATACTCTTTTTTAGCACACATATACAAATTTTCAAAAAAGGTTCCTATGGAGTATCATAGATGCTTTGGGTGCCTAACACCTTCCCTTTGCATAACTAACCCCCGGTCCCAGATCTCTGATCTTTTTTTTTAGGATTTTATTTGCTCTTTTTCCTAGTCCTTTGAATAAAATAAAAGCGCGGTGGCGACTCTGTTTATTATTTTTTAAGTTAAGTAAATTCAATGGCTTACACTCATAGTTTTTGTCACTACAACTCGATATTTTTCTTTCCCTTCTTCGGGATAAACAACATTTGATGGCGCCTCTGTTTGCATCGATATTTTTCGCGATAGCGACACTATTCTACATGCATTTCGTAACATAAACGCCATTGTATATGGCACATGCTCCCTTTTGAACCCATATGCATCATTGCATGTGGCACATGCTTTCTTTTTTACATATATGGGCCAGTCAAAGTAGAGCATCCAAGTCAAAATAGCCATGCAGGCTAGGGCGCAATATGGCATGCATACAACATAGACACATAATGGCAATGTGGCGTGAATGCAAAGCATAGGGTGGCAACAACTTTATATCATGCGCCAGCGAAAATGGTTCCTATGTTCATTTGATAAAGGTTGTGTCGATGCATATGACACGTGAGTTAATTTTATAAAGGATGCACCAATGCACGTGGCGCAAGCATGCATTTACCCCATGATCTTTCCTATTTAACTGAATTCATCTCCTTATCTACACCAAATTATACTACTCATTTACACCATATTATATTGCTCAACTACACCAAATACAATACTTCTGGATCATATTTTTCACAAAATGGCTCATGCACCGCATTACACTATTAATGCTCACATAAATGGTGAGACATTTGACTGTGAAAAATTTGGGTTTAATTTTTGTAATATTGATATTAAATTGTTTAGAATAAATAGAAGATCAAATTTTGTTTGTGAAGAGAAAATAGAGGTGAAGTTGCAGTATGGTCTAATTTACCAAATTATTTACAAGAACTCAGTTGTATTTGACAATAATCAAGTCAAATATATTCAGCTACATGTTCGAGATGATGATGATGTTCAAAATATGTTTTGAACTCATCAACATTCCAAATTCAACGATATTGAGTTGCATATTTTCCTTGGTTAGTCACAACTTTTTGACAAAACTAGCGACGATGACAAAATCGAAGTTGCTGTTGCTGATGACAAAGAAAAAGAAGAAGAAGAAGAAGCTGAGACACTGGTTGATTATACAATGAACAATGACTGTGTAGACCACGGGCAAGAGTCATTACCTTCGAGCCATGTGTATTGTCCGCCTAAGCACATGATAAACTTGAACTTAGATAAAGACGAATGGTCCTCATATATCTTTTAGTACCAATATATCCAGACGTGTAGAGCATTAAAATAAGAGACAACTTTCGTACAAAAGAAGACTTTGTGACAACTATACAAATGTTTCACATGGAAATCTCAACTAATTATACTATATATCACACTAATATGGAGGGGTATGTCATTATGTGTCATAAAACCCGATATGCATGTTTTAGATGACATCATCTTACAATAAGAGAAGTGATTCTTGGGAGATATGTTTTATTGATCCAACCCACACTTACATTATCATCAATCCGATGCAGGATCATCGTAAAGTTAGCTTCTAGATGATACGCTAGGAAATTTTGCCTCTCCTTAGCAAGGATTCATCATTGAAGATGAGTACAATAATCTCCCATATCATTACACGATACAATTATACTCTGTCATAGATGAAGACATGAATAACAAGGACTATGGTTGTAGAACGAATATACGAAAATTGAGAGGATTCATACAAATAAATTCCATAATATTTAGTAGCACTTAAGTATTATGCTCTGGTAACAATTACAATTTTGGAGAAACTATTGACATTTTCTTCAGACATAACTTGTGTCAGTGGAAATAAAATATTTCATTGACTCTTCTGGACGTATAAACCATGCATAAAAGGTTTTTTTCCTAATTTTCTTTTCATCGAGCCTTTTATCTTCTAATGATATTAATGATAATAGTAGCTTTGGTAATAGACTTGGGCAACAATGAGATTACTTGTGTATAAAAAGAAGCAAAAGATTCCAAGGTTTTGAATTAATTTTTAGGAGATTTAATGAGATTGTTAGGAGATGAAAATGACAATTAGGTCCATGAAACTAGGCTTAAGAACAAATTTAATTAGGATTAGAATGTAAATATGTCGACTACTAATTTTCTTATATTGATACTTGATAGTAGATTATGTTATAGAGCGTTTGATGCATAACTCTATTTTTTTGGGTATGTTTTATAATGAATTGATGTAGAATCCTACTATTTATTTTGAATGTATTGAAATTCAGACTGTCAACAAATAATAGCTATATTTTTTTCCGTAGAATGCAAAGAGATTTGGAATTCGTGTGAATATATAATATTGTAACGATATGTCTGTTTTCCATTTTAAAAGGTAACGTTAAATGGTAAGTAATGATTATAATTTTTCAATATTTTAAATGATAATTAATTAAGATTTCAATAAGTTTTAGTTGTAAATATCAATCCTAATATTTAATTAGAATTAATAATAATAAAAGAAAGATAAAATGACTTAATATATATAAATTAGTTGAATATCGTGCGTTCGCATAGATACTGGTGTGAGCACGTAAATGTCATAGGATTAATTATTTTAATTAGAATCAAACTTAATAATAAAAAATAATATATCATATGTAATAACAATGTGTTGAACCCACTTTTATTGGTTTCTAAAATTAACAAACCAAAAATAAACAATTTTAATAAAAGTATCAGATTATAAATTTGTATGAAAAATTAAAATTCATGTGTTTCAAAAGACGGTGTTTTAAAAGATAAAGTTGTACCTGTAAATTATATATAAAAAAAAAGTTATTAAGTGTATATAATATATAACATACTAGTAAGTAACCCGTGCTGTCGCACGGGTCCGGTCGAGATTTCATATAACATGGAACTAATTTTGTCATGTAATAGCACATTCCTATATTTTTTTAAGTATGACAGCGTATTTTCAATTATATAAGACAACAATTAAAAAAATAGTTAACAGATAGATATTAAAATGACCAGTCAATAGTTGGTTGTCATGCGTTCACATTTTACCCGTGAATCTCGATGAGTTAACAAACCCCAATTGAATCCAAATAATTAATTGTAAAAATGTATTAAACCAATTTTAGATATTAGCATATTTTCCAAATATAAAATGTATGACAAATTTCCGTCGTGATTCACACTACATGTCTACCAAATTATCTTTTGTAAAGTTTGAATTCATTCTCCAATCGGTTAATATTCTTATAATTATAAATATAAGTTAATAATATACATAAATTTTTAAGCATTGATATGTACTTATAATAAATCGTACATTCGATTCTCTAACTTCAATTATATAAAACAATAGCAATATAAATTTATAAAATATGAACATTAAAATGAACCGTCTACGGCTGCTATCTCATAGATACATTCACATCTACCCGTAAATGCAGATGAGTTAACAAACCCAGTTGAATCCAAATGAGTTAATTCTAAAACTATATTACATCCTACAATGTATGACAACTTCTCGTTACATTTCAAGTTTATTATCTTCTTATTAGATGATATTTATAAATTTTACATAGTTTATTAATTTTTGGTACCGTCAAAATTAATAAACTAAATATGTAACTTATTCTAACTATACAAAATATTAATTACTTCCAATATATGTAGTTTATTCTCATTTATATATGTCTACTAAATCATTATTTGTAAAGTTTGAATTCATTTTTCAATCGGTTAACATTCTTATAGTTTTTAATATAAACTAATAATATACACAAACTTTTAATTATTGATATGTACGATTCTCTAACTTCAACTATATAAAACAATAGTAAAACAAATTTAAAAGATTGACATTAAAATAAACACTCTACAGTTTATATCTCATAAATACGCGTGAATCCAGATGAGTTAACAAATCCAGTATAATTGATATCCCATAAATACGTTCACATTTACCCGTGAATCTAGATGAGTTAACAAACTCAGTACAGTTGATATCTTACATTTACATTCACATTTACCCGTGAATCTAGATGAGTTGACAATATCAGTACAATTGATATCTCATAGATACGTTCACATCTACCCGTGAATCCAAAAATTTTAAAATCTTCTTATTAGATCATATTTACAAATTTTACATACTTTAAAACCTTGTCACCGATACTTTAGTCCTTATGTTTAATATTATAACTTATTTCCGTTAATAAAATATTTATATAAATATAGACTTTTTTTGTTTATAAGTGTCATTAACCTGTGTAACGTTTTACGAAATTATTTTTAACTTATTCATGTTAAAAAAATTACATCAATAGTTGAATTTTTGTATTATAAAAATATTTATAACTTATTCTCGTTTATAAAAATTATAACTTTTTTTTTTGTTTATAAAAAATAATTTTTTATCATGTTATAAAATTTTATGGATAAAAATATAATTTATTTTTTATTATGTTATAAATATGGAAATAAAAGAGAATAATAATTTTAATAATATAATCATTTTTGTTTTAATATAAATGTATTATTGATAATTAAAAAAATTACAACTATAAATAATAATATAACATTTATTATTATAGATATTCGTAGGGAAAGAAATAAAAAATTAGATTTAAGAATATCGAAAAATCGCTTAAAATATTAAATAATAATTTAACATTTATTATTATTGATATTAGTAGAAAAATAAAAAATTATCAAAAGAGAGAAAGAAAAGATATCTTCTTTATTTAAATAAATCATAATTTTTATTTTAATTGGTTCGTTTGCATCGTTGATTAATTGGAATAGAATTAATGAAATGACAATGTATAACCACTTTTAAATTTTTTTTTATATATCATATTTACAATTTTTCCAAACCTACAATATATAACAACTCCTCGTCAAATGGTAGTCTTTTAACATTAGTTAAATTGTGAATATTGTAGGCTCTAACAACAACCTTGATTAAAGAAATTCTTCCCAAAACATATATTCAACTAAATCAAGAGAAATCGATATAGTAAAAGATCATATAGAAATGTTTGTGGGTATGACATGACTTTCATTTTTTTTAAAATATATCAATAACATTCAAAATCATATAGTTTTTTCTTAAACTACTTTCTAAATACTATTTAAAATTATACCAATATTATATATTTTATTTCCATTATTTACATTAAATTGATTTTTAATGGATCAACTAATATTTTAAAAATAATTTAATTGAATTAATTGATCAATTAACTCTTTAATAAAGTTACTATACATATAATCGAGTAAATGATTAGTTAAATAAATATTTCTTTAAAATACATGATTTTTATTAATATTTCATAAAAATATATGATTTTAAATATTTTTAGTAACAAAATATTATTTAAACTATAACAAAATGTAACTTATTCAATTTATAAAAAGGATTGTATGAATAAATTTATACCTTTTATTATTAATTTTTATGATTATCATTTTTCATTAAAATTTCATAACTACAATTTAATATTTTTTTATCATGATTACAATTTTAAAGTTAATTTAAAAAGATTGTGATATGCTTTAAATATTTAAGATAAATATTAGAGTTCTTATTTACTTTACCTTTTATATATTTATAATATACTTTTTTGTTAATTTTATTAACAATATATTTATAGTTAGCAATACATCGTTTAAACTACCTTAATTTTTTCAATAATATAAATGTAACCTTTCAAAAAATATACACGAATATATTTAGAAGTCAGTAGAAAATTTTATTGGTTAAATTATAATTCCATTCAAAATTTATTGATCATAAATTTTTGAAATCAAATCATGCATAAAAATAAAATGTATTAATGTTACCATTCAAAATAATTTCTATATATAATAAAATTAAATAATATTAATACCTCCATTCAAAAGATATATTTGTAAAGTTTTGATTTAATTTTTTTAATATTTTTATATATTCTAATGTATAAAATATTGCTACAATATGAAACAGTATCAAACCTATAATATTAAAAGAGAATTCAAATTTGATTGATTATAATATTTTACAAAATCAAATCATACATAAAAATTAAACATATTTATGTCACCATTCAAAATAATTTCCATATAAGTATAATAAAAATAAATGATAATAATGTCTTCATTCAAAAGATATATTGGTAAAGTATCGAATTAAATGGTACTCAAATATTTGATTAAAAAATTGTAATATTTGTTTCTAATATTGTATAAAAATATATTAATTAGTCGTACTTTAAAAAAATAAATCATAAATATTTTATTAAAAATTATAATATTTGTTTCTAAAATTATAGCAATTAAAAATAAAAAATATCAATACAAAATAGTATTTTTATTCAAATTTCACAACAAATGAGAATTATAATTTTGATCCAAAATAAATTACATTTACCGTTTCATCTTGGGGAAAACGATTTTTTTGGTTGTATAGATTTACCGTTTCAAAAGGTGTTGTCTTATAGAAATATTACACTAAATGTTTTAAGTTTTGTCTTATAAAAAAAAAATTAAAGTAAATCATGAAATTAAATCCACTTAAAATATACAAAGCTAATTCTAATTATAGAATGCATTTATTTAAATATAAATTATAATGATTATATCTATTTCATTTAATTATATTAGAAATAATTATTTCATTTAACTTAACACACATTTTAGACACTTGAAATAAACTTGTTCAATTTGAAGTTAAAACATGTATTTAACCACAAACTCAATCTAAGACAAAAAGCATACTAAACTGCTATTGATCGCAAGGCAAAAAGAGAGTGAACATGCAGTTGTTCAATGATTTACTGTTATATGAAAGATAATACTCTATCCCAATTGAGGGTTGGGATCAAGCAAATTCTGAAATCAATAGATGCGTGAGGATGAAGATATTGCACATCCAACTGATATAATATTTCACAGTCAGATGCATCATAAGAATGCTAAAGTAGGTACATTACAAAAGCAAATTTAGTATATCCTATTTATAGTGATGTTCCACAAACTATACAAAGTTTTCTCAAATTTGTAGTGTTTCACAAAATGCAACATACGTCGAGGGATACTTCCGAAATGTTGGCTCGGAACGACTCTGGAAGTACTTGTGCTCCTTTAATTCTCAACTTGCAATTGTGCTCTTATTATATTACTGAAAGCTAACTTGTAAAGCTGCAGAGTTGTGTTGCTTCCATTGCGAAGCAAGAGCAATTTCATTGAATACATGTGCCCAATTTCATTGAATACAGGTGCCCACTGCCTTGGCAGCTTCAATTCCAAGGTTTGGTGGAGTTCTTCAATTGTGGCTTATTTGCAAGTATCTGTAGAATGATAAAACTGTTATATGAAAGATAATACTCTATCAAAGCAGATAAACAACATCAGCACCCATAGATATATTTTGCTTCCAATTGTAGCTGAAAGCTCCAATTGAGGGGTTGAGTTCAAGCAAATTCTGCAATCAATAGATGCGTGAGGATGAAGATATTGCACATCCAACTGATATAATATTTCACAGTCAGATGCAAGAATGCTAAAGTAGATACATTGCAGAAGCAAATTTAGTATATCCTATTTATAGTGATGTTCAACAAACTACAAACTATACAAAGTTTTGTTGACATTAGCATAAGTTCTGTTGTTTTCTCTAACAAATCTTTTGCCTTTGCTTCCAGAATAGATTAAGAGAAAAATAATCAGTTTATAATAATTTCAGTAGTTTTCTCAAATTTGTAGTGTTTCACAAAATGCAACATACCTCGAGGGGATACTTTGTAAAGCTGCAGAGTTGTGTTGCTTCCATTGCGAACCAAGAGCAATTCCATTGATTCAGGCTGCTCCCACACCCTGCCATAAAAAACCCAAAAACAGTATGGTATAGCAAAACCGCCATAGAAATCAGTATGGTATAGCAGAACTATTATCACAAAATCAGTATGGTATAGCAGAAGTGCTTAAATTTTATAATACCTTTGAATCAAAGAGAATAAGCTCCAAGTGCTATTTATTCTAAGAACTGGTAACAAACCACAAATGCTTACATCTAACAGCAATCTTCCACAAATCCTTTGAATCGTTGATGCTATTGATAAATTCGATAGGGTGCGCCATAAAAATAAAACAATCCAAACAAAAATAGTTAAACATTAAGCCATAATAGTTCACCATAAACCTGCATCAAGTTGTTTTATCAAACCTTCATTGGTATTTATCTCAGTGTTTTCCGCTTTTAGTTTTTCATTTATTCTGCAATCTCATCCTCAACTATCTCTACCTTTTCTTCACATGACTACAATTGATATGCCAAACCTAACAAGCCATAGTAGAAAAACAAGAAAGGTATACATTGTTAAAAACTTAGCATCAAAATAAAAAACACTTCAATTCGAACAATTCTTATGCTTATGCAAAATGCCAACAAACATGCCAATAAACATTTATCTAATTATTCTGATTAGATGCACCAATAGAATCAAAGAACTACTTTCTAAAGCATAATTTTAATTTTTTCTCGAAAAAAGTACATTTGTTAGCTAACACCAAGATGGCATTGAGCATAAATGGGTCATTTATGATATTCGTAATCCATATATAAGTTCAAAGTCATTGGTAATAACATGGTGTGTGTGTGCACTATGGTAAGTTTTTACTTCATCACCGAAATTCTTGCTTTGCTTTTTCTCTCATCAAACTAACATAGATGCATAAAAGCACATATGTATCAACCTTGATACATTATACCGTATCCCGTCACCATATACACGAATGCTTTTAGTAGGAAAAACAAAATTTTACAAACCAACCGACAAAAGAAATCAATGCTTACGAAGCGAGAGGAGGGATGATGTCGAAGAGGATGATGTCGATGTAGATGAGAGAATGGCGAAGGATTGATGGTGGAGATGGAACATTGCAGCGGAGTTCAAGGAGGTTTTGGAAGTGAAGGGGAAAGAGAGTTTAAGAAGAAGGAAAACTAGTTGTTGAAAGTAAGAGAATAGTGAGGAGATTGATGATGAGAAGGTTTGGGGGAAACAAAATGGAGGTAGGAAAGATGACACGGGTGAGATTTGGAAAAGCTGCGTTATGTGTTGGTTTTCCATTGCAATTTGAATATTGATTCAGAGAGAGATAATGATAAGGCATGGGGAAGGGAAAAACGTTTGGTATTCCCAGAAATTTCCATTCCTTGGCTTTTGATTACGTTCCAATTAGGGTTAATAGGGATATTAATAAATTCATTTGTTTAGTGTAAAAAAAGAAAATTATAAAAATGGGGAAAAAATGTGAGAGTGACACATCAGCTCCAAATGAACTGCATCAATAGTACTCCAGCCCTGTCCAAAAATTATCCAAAAATCAGAGAAATTAAACAATCGAAACAGAAGTAGTTAAACATTAAGCCATAATAGTTCACCATAAACCTGCATCAAGTTGTTTTATCAAACCTTCATTGGTATTTATCTCAGTGTTTTCCGCTTTTAGTTTTTCATTTATTCTGCAATCTCATCCTCAACTATCTCTACCTTTTCTTCACATGACTACAATTGATATGCCAAACCTAACAGGCCATAGCAGAAAAAAAAGAAAGGTATACATTGTGAAAAACTTAGCATCAAAATGAAAAACACTTCAATTCGAACAATTCTTATGCGTATGCAAAATGTCAACAAACATGCCAATAAACATTTATCTAATTATTCTGATTAGATGCACCAGCAGAATACAATTCAGCAACTACTTTCTAAAGCATAATTTTAATTTATTTTCTCAGAAAATAAAGTACATGTTTGTTGGCTAACACCAAGATGACACTGTTGTGCATAAATGAGTCATTTATGATATTCTGCAAGTAATCCATAGATAAGTTCAAAGTCTGTTGGTAATAACATGGTGTGTGTGTGCACTGTGCAGTAAGTTTTTTACTTCATCACCTGAAATTCTTGCTTTGCTTTCCCAATTCTCTCGCGGTCCAAGCTATCAACAACATAGATCTGCATAAAAAAAGCACATATGTATCAACCTTGATACATTAGACCCGTATCTTGTCTTTTCAATCCTATAGAATACACGAATGCTTTTAGTAGGAAAAGCAAAATTTTACAAACCAACTGACAGAAAGAAATCAATGCTTACCAGAAGTACGAAGAAACAGAGGACGCGGCGAGGGATGATGTTGAGCAGAGGAGCTGTTTGTCGATGAGAATGTAGATGATGGTGGCGGTGGAGGAGATACGACGAAGGATTGATGGCTGGAGGTGGAACAGAGTTGCGTATGGCAGCGGCTGTAGAGGAGTTCGAAGGAGGTTTCGGTGAGAGAATGAAGGGGTTTACGGAGGCTGAAGGTATATGGAAAGAGGTGAGTTTAGAGAAGAAGAGGAACGGTTGTTGGAAGTAAGAACAGTGAGGAGATTGATGATGGGAAGGTTTGGGGGAAACAAAATGGAGGTAGGAAAGATGACACGGGTGAGATTTGGAAAAGCTGCGTTATGTGTTGGTTTCCCATTGCAATTTGAATCTTGATTCAGAGAGAGATAATGATAAGGCATGGGGAAGGGAAAAACGTTTGGTATTCCCAGAAATTTCCATTCCTTGGCTTTTGATTACGTTCCAATTAGGGTTAATAGGTATATTAATAAATTCATTTGTTTAGTGTAAAAAAAGAAAATTATAAAAATGGGGAAAAAATGTGAGAGTGACACATCAACTCCAAATGCATCAACAAGTCCAAAATTGTCCAAAAATCAGAGAAATTAAACAATCCAAACAGAAGTAGTTAAACATTAAGCCATAATAGTTCACCATAAACCTGCATCAAGTTGTTTTATCAAACCTTCATTGGTATTTATCTCAGTGTTTTCCGCTTTTAGTTTTTCATTTATTCTGCAATCTCATCCTCAACTATCTCTACCTTTTCTTCACATGACTACAATTGATATGCCAAACCTAACAGGCCATAGCAGAAAAACAAGAAAGGTATACATTGTTAAAAACTTAGCATCAAAATGAAAAACACTTCAATTCGAACAATTCTTATGCTTATGCAAAATGCCAACAAACATGCCAATAAACATTTATCTAATTATTCTGATTAGATGCACCAGCAGAATACAATTCAACAACTACTTTCTAAAGCATAATTTTAATTTTTTTTCTCAGAAAAAAAAGTACATGTTTGTTGGCTAACACCAAGATGACACTGTTGAGCATAAATGGGTCATTTATGATATTCTGAAAGTAATCCATAGATAAGTTCAAAGTCAGTTGGTAATAACATGGTGTGTGTGCATAAGAAGTTTTACTTCATCACCGAAATTCTTGCTTTGCTTTCCCAATTCTCTCGGTCCAAACTATCAACAACATAGATCTGCATAAAAAAGCACATATGTATCAACCTTGATACATTAGACCTGTATCCTGTCTTTTCAGTCCTATAGAATACACGAATGCTTTTAGTAGGAAAAGCAAAATTTTACAAACCAACTGACAAAAAGAAATCAATGCTTACCAGAAGTACGAAGGAACAGAGGACGCGGCGAGGGATGATGTTGAGCAGAGGAGCTGTTTGTCGATGAGAATGTAGATGATGGTGGCGGTGGAGGAGATACGAAGGATTGATGGTGGAGGTGGAGCAGTTATGCGGCGTAGAGGAGTTCGAAGGAGGTTTCGGTGAGAGAATGAAGGGGTTTACGGTGGCTGAAGGTATATGGAAAGAGGTGAGTTTAGGAGAAGAAGCAGAGGAAACCGGTTGTTGGAAGTAAGAGAACAGTGAGGAGATTGATGATGAGAAGGTTTGGGGGAAACAAAATGGAGGTAGGAAAGATGACACGGGTGAGATTTGGAAAAGCTGCGTTATGTGTTGGTTTCCCATTGCAATTTGAATCTTGATTCAGAGAGAGATAATGATAAGGCATGGGGAAGGGAAAAACGTTTGGTATTCCCAGAAATTTCCATTCCTTGGCTTTTGATTACGTTCCAATTAGGGTTAATAGGGATATTAATAAATTAATAAATTCATTTGTTTAGTGTAAAAAAAGAAAATTATAAAAATGGGGAAAAAATGTGAGTGTGACACATCAGTTCCAAATGAATGTGGTGCAAGCGTTTGTCATAGTTACTTTATTACCCTTAAAAAATAGACCAAATTGTAATTTTTCAGAAAGGGTGTTGTGGTAAAATCCAGATACTTTCATTTTTATAGATTTATAATAGATATATGTCAAAAGGTGTAAAACGTGTTTCATGTATATTGAAGTGTTGGAACTCAAAAACCATATGATAATAGATAGAGCATGATATGAGTAATATTAAATGAGATCAAACCTTTTGTATTGTATATGTCATTTAGTATATCAAGAGAAAAAAAAAGAATTTTCATGTGTCAGCATCATTAACACTAATGCACACAAAGTACATATCCTTATCTCTGTAAAAAAATCTGAATAATCACACTAACCCACACAAAGTCCATCTCCTTCTCTCTGTTCAAACACACTGAAAAATTAGTCATGGAAACTAAAGATGGTGTTCTTCTGGGTAAGATAAAACATGAATTTCTTCATGACCTCATTATTTACATATTATGTGTTGCACAAACCGTTGCATGCTGATTCAAATCTACAGTGTTGTTGATTTCCTTGTTATGAAGGGGTTTTGTTGGTAGATCTCTTGAAGGCATGCCGCCAGAAGTGGTGTGAAGGAGACTAAGCAGGGATAAAGTCCTTTTTGGTTTTTCAGAGAAGCGAAATATTGTAGAAGAATGGAGCAAAAAATATGAAGTTGCATGAACTGCGAATGCAGTTGTTGGTGGTTCGTCAAGGTATGACAGAGTCTTTGTCGGCATGCATCTTACTTTTCAAAAACCATATGAATGAATTATAATAAATGTGATATTTTGTTTACTAGTATTGCATGTTGATGTCTCTATACAGATCTAGTTCTCAAAAGGTGCCAAAATATATGAGCTCATAACAAGGAAGACCAAAAAGTCGATGTCAAAGCAAGAATAAACCATTCTACACAACACAATTTTTCAGTTACAGATAACACAATAATAGATACAAATTTTGTCACATTCTTCTTTTAGTTTTGCGTATTGTAGCAAGACTACAGTTGGAGAGTTTGGATCACTTTTGGATTAATTGTATTTGATAAACTTCTCAATATAGGATTCATAAAGCGTGCAGTTGATCGTAAATAGGACATACATAAAAAATAGGGCATATAGTAAACATATCATTCATTTCACATAACGAAGTTGACCTGCATTTTCTTGCCCCCAGGCTGCATTTGGGTGTATCCAATTTCGTTCACCATGCCAACGATGACTGCATAACATTATCTTAAAACAAGAATTCATCATGCAACTCAACAAAGCAATTAATTAAAATGGAATACAAAATAAATTACCTATCAATACATCATTTTCCCATTTACTAGTAATAATATCACTGTGCAATAATATCAATAGTTTTCTTAGGAATTGAATGCTTGTTTAAATCACCAATAGTGGTTTCTCCGGTAAATTTCAAAAGATACTTGTGTTTGGAAGGCTTGAAGGCAACTTCGTTGAGCAAAACCTGAAAGTTTGATATAGTAACGGTGTCGTTAACAACCATCTGAGAATCAAATATCTGGCTATACAATTGAGGAACAACGACATGGATATCAGTCCCCTGAAAAATTACATAAACGATTATTTTCAATCAACATTGGGGTTGTTCTGAACATTTTAAAATACATTAGACCAAACAATACCACAAACACAAATATCATGAAGTACCACATTCTTCATCTAAAAGAGTTGAATGCAAAATCAAGAAAAGAAATAACATATCAAACTATATTGTTGAGCGAAATGTGAAATCACCTCTTTATCTACTACAATAATCTCAAAGTGATGTTTAATATGGGAGACGATATTCCATCTATGGTGAACTTTTACTGCGATTTTTCAGAGTTCCTTTCTATCGCTAATGTCCTTGACAAATTCAAAGGGTCTGTCCATGGAAGGGACAAACAAATGACATACAAAACCTATAAACACAGAACAATAGACTAATTGTAAGATTGTTTGTGAGATATTCCACACACTAAAAAAAATCACGAAATCAAGATTAAAATATCATTAAGATGATTATAAAAAACAATCAACTTACACATAAGATGGTTATGCAAAAAGATTGAAAACATGTTGAGTTATAGAAGTGAGATGACAACTCGTTTGAAAGATGAAAGAAAATATAACCATTGGTATTGATAGAAATTGAACATATACCAAAGCAAAGAAAAGAGTGGGAGATGGACTTCAATTGAAATAAAAAGTTATAATAAGAGGTGAGAAAATGGTAAAATAATTTCAATAAATTTTGATTGTAAATATTAATTATAAACTGATTTAATTAATATGATTAAGTAATTTTGATACTGCTTTTGTTTAAGGAAGATTTTTCTTTATTTATTTCTCAACTGCTTCCTAGAGACACTTTAAGTGTCATGATTGTCATGATTTCGAGATTATCATCGCTGTAATTTTTTAGTTCAGGACTTTAGCCCTCCATTTCACCAGTGGCGGAAGATAGTTATGACAGGGGGCCATGGCCACCCCTAGTTTTTTTTTTATAATATTAAAATACCCCTATTTAAAATAAAAATTTACAGTTTTGTCATTAATTATTTTAATTCTATACTTACTAAACAAACCTTAATTTTTCAACAATCAAAATACTCTTTTTCTCTAAACTTTTTACGGTTTTAAAACCCTTCTTCTCCAACAACCCCTTTTCATCTTTCACAGCCTTCTTCTATTTTACCAACCGACAACCGCAATTTACTTCAGTAATACAAGTTCTCCATCTTACATCTAACATCTTGCTACCTCTTTTGATTGGGTAAGATTTTATTTGTTTGTTGTTATGTTTTTGAAAAAAATAAATTTATCCTTTAGGTCTGGCTTGTGATTATGATGAAATCATATTGGTTTGATTTATTTTATTACTAACTAACTTACTAAGTTATATAAGATTAGATTGTGTTATGGTTTTAATTTGGGATTTTGATGGGTTAGGGTTATGATTTTGAGTTAGAATTGATTTGGAATTTTGATGGGTTAGGGTTATGATTTTGAGTTAGAATTGATTCCGGATTTTGATGGGTTAGGGTTATGATTTTTATGTGTTAGAATTGATTTGAGAAATATGATTGATTTTCACTACTTTTCTCACTAAGTTTTTGTTGTATTATGATTATGATTTGGTGTTGATTCTCACTAAGTTTCTCACTAAGATTGATTTTGGATTTTGTTGTGTTGTGTTAATTTGTTTAATTAATTATGCAGCACAAAGGTGATAATGAAGAGTAGAAAAATTAATTCTTTTTTCAAGAGGAAAGAAAGAGATGAAGAGAGTTTAACGCTTATGCCCGAACCTCAAAGAGTTCTTGAGAATCCAAGAATTGAAGAAAACGTTAATAGAGTTTGTTCGGATGACATTGAGAATTCTTTAGAACGTGATCCTGGAAAACGTCCTTCAATGTGGGAATATAATGTAAATCAAATGGATGAAATACGAAGAGCTTATTTAAAATGGGGTCCATACCAAATGAATTTAGAGCAATATCCATTGTTTGGTAATGAAGACCATCAAAGACGCTTTCAACACGCTTGGTTTAGCCTTTTTCCTTCATGGTTAAAATATTCACCTTCAAAAGATGCTGCTTATTGCTTACCTTGTTATCTTTTTAGCAAAAGACCAAGTGGGCGTCCTGGTTCCGATGTTTTCATTTCTACAGGTTTTAGAGGTTGGAAGAAAGTTAGAAATGGAAAGAATTGTGCATTTCTTAAACACATAGGGAAAGATCCGTGTTCTCCACATAACAATGCTATAAAAGCTTGTCAAGACTTGTTGAATCAAGATGGTCACATTAGGAATATTGTTCAAGCTCAAAGTTCAATTGAAATTATGAAGAATCGACTACATCTCAAGACTTCAATTGACACTGTTCGTTGGTTAACTTTTCAAGCGTGCGCTTTTAGAGGTCATGATGAAAGTACAACATCATCAAACCAAGGTAATTTTCTTGAATTGATAAAACTCTTAGCATGTTACAATGATGAAGTTGCAAAAGTTGTGTTGGAAAATGCTCCATCTAATAGCAAGTATACTTCACATCTAATTCAAAAAGAGATCTTGCACATTCTTTCAAGTAGGGTGAAAAAGTATATCCGTGAGAAATTGGTGATTCCAAATTTTGTATAATTGTAGATGAAGCACGTGATGAATCCAAAAAAGAGCAAATGTCTCTTGTTTTGAGATTTGTTGATAAATATGGTTTTATACAAGAGAGATTTTTTGGCCTTGCACGTGTTAATGACACTACATCTTTAACTCTTAAGCAAAAAGTTTGTGATATACTTTCTTTGCATAACCTTGATGTCTCTAACATTCGTGGTCAAGGGTATGATGGTGCTAGTAATATGAGAGGAGAATGGAATGGTTTACAAGCACTCTTTATGAAGGATTGTCCTTATGCATATTATGTTCATTGTTTTGCTCATCGATTGCAACTTGCTTTGGTTACTGCATCAAGAGAAGTTACACCTATTCATCAATTCTTTGAGAAGCTAACTTTAATTGTTAATGTTGTTTGTTCTTCTACTAAGCGCCATGATGAGTTACAAGCTTCCCAATTAGATGAAATTGAACATTTATTAGAGATTGATGAGATTGTAACTGGTAAAGGTGAAAATCAAATTGGTACTTTGAAGCGAGGGAATACTCGTGGGGATCACATTTCTTCTATTTGTAGCTTGATAAATATGTATGAAGCAACTTGTTCTTTCGAAAATTTGCTAAGGAAGGATTAAGTTATGCTTCACGTGGAGATGCTCATAGTGCTTTCAATTATTTGAAGTCATTTGATTTCATATTTATATTGCATTTGATGAGAGAAATTATGGGGATGACAAATATGCTTTGTCAAGCTTTACAACAACAATCTCAGGATGTAGTTAATGCTATGAATTTGGTTTGTTCAACAAAAACTCTTATTCAAGAATTAAGAGAAATTGGTTGGGGTGAATTGTTTGCTACTGTGAAGTCTTTTTGTGAAAAAAAATAATATTGAGATTCCTGATCTTAATGATGTTCATTCAACAACAAGATTTGGTCGTTCTCGTCTTGAAGAAAACCAGGTAACCATTGAGCATTTTTTTAGAGTTGAAATATTTTTCGCTACCATTGACAAACAATTGCAAGAGTTGAATAACAAATTTAGCAAACAAGCGATTGATTTGTTAACTCTAAGTTGTGCTTTGTCTCCCAAGGATAATTACAAGGCTTTTAACCTTGATACCATTTGCACTCTAGTTGAAAAATATTATCCTATGGACTTCAATGAGCAAGAGAAGACTAACTTGAAATTTCAACTTCGACATTTTATTATTGACGCTCGTCAAGCATCGAGTTTGAATAATTTGTCAACTATTCAAGAATTATGTTCATCTTTGGTTGCAACGGAAAAGAAGGAAATTTATTATTTGATTGATAGACTGCTCCGCCTTATCATGACTCTCCTTGTATCTACAGCTACTACGGAAAGATCTTTTTCGGCAATGAAAATTATCAAGACAAGATTGAGAAACAAAATGGAAGCTGATTTTCTAGGAGATAGCATGACGGTTAACATTGAAAGAGAAATGGCTGCAAGTATTGATTTTGAGGTTATTATTGATGATTTCAAACTACTCAAAAACCGTAGAACATTATTATAAGGTGTTTTTATGTAATACTCTTTAATCATTTCATAGTCAACTTTTTTATTTATTATAATTTGAATGTTTTATATACATTATAATATTAAACTTTTATTTATAAATTATAATTAATTTTATGGCCACCCGAATTTTTATAGTCGGTTCTGCCACTGCATTTCACCAAAAAAAAATCCCCTTCATTCCCCATAAAAACTCTCTAACAAAACCTTAGTTATTTTACCAAACATTTAAGAAAAAATATAAAGTTGAAAATATAATGTTTATTAAATAAATAATAAAGTGAAAGCATAAAGTAGAGTTAACTAAGTTAAAAACAAAAAAAATTAATATATAAAAAGTTAGAATAACATTGTTTGTCAACCATACTTCCGTTCAGAAAACCGATCGAGTATCAAGTATCAACCAAAGCACATTGTTGTTCCCAAACAAAATGGCACCTTCACATTAAAAATCTGCAAATTCCAAAATCTGAAATGAAAACAATGGACAAAGACATATCAAACTGGGTCATGGAGTTTCTCCTTCGAAGCTCCGTACCCGATTCCCTCATTCAAAAAACCCTAACCGTTCTTCCACTCTCCGCCGCCGATTCTCGCCTAAAAAAAACTCTCCTCCTCCGTACCCTCCAAACTCACCTCCGCACCGCCTCCATCTCGGAAACCTCCCTCCAAATCATCCAGCAACTCGAGGAGCTTTACCGCGGAGACGGGGTTCCTGTGTCTGCGGCAATGCGCAGTGCTTATTGCGCTGTTGCTGTTGAATGTACCGTGAAATATCTTATTACTTCCCATGATGATCCGTCTGGGGAGTATTTTTCCGCTGTTCGACGGATCTGGCGTGGCAAGGTTGTTCAATTGTCGGCGGAGGGACGGAGGAGTGAGCTTTTATCGGAGGAGTTGTCGCGTTGGGGTGAGGATATTGAGGCTGCGCTTTGGGATGTTAGGGTTTCGGAGAGGCTGGCGGGTCTGAATACACGGAGAGATGCGATGAATGAGGTTAAGGGGTTTTTGAAGGATGCGTGGCAAGTTATGGGGCCTTCGTTTCTTGATTCAATGGCAATGGGTTTGAAAGGGAATGGTTTATTGCGTCCTGAAGGTGTTTGTGGGAATGCTTCGGGTAGTGAAAAGATGAGAAAGAGTGATGGAAGGGTAGAGAGTTTGGGAAAGGAGAAAATGTGCTCTGTTGGAGATGATAACAATGATAATGTTGATGATGATGGCCATGATGGCGATGATGATCATGATGGTGTGGCAGCTATGGGTGAAAACCATGGCAATGAAGGATTGGAAGAGAGAGTTGGTACTTCTGTTGATGCAAATCAGGAAGTGGGTGGGTGTGATTCTTCAAATGTAGATAAAGGTAGGTGTGTTTTTTATTTTGTTTTTTTTGGGTCAATCCCTTCAACACAACAAGTTGAGGGGTGTAAAGTTTTGATTTTGTGATTTAAACTTTGATTGTTTGCTTATTCTAACAAGTTTTGTTGATACAAATTATGGCATTGCTTAAGAATTGCTATGCCTACACCTATCTGATTACTGTTTACATTCTCTTAACTGTATTTCTCTCCTATAGAAATTTGGGAAGACAATGTTCGGCTCAAACGCAAGCACTCTGCACTACGAACATGCCATAGAGGACTTAAAATCTCTAGTGCTGAGGAAGTGAAGCCAACAAATTTATCAAGTAAATATAAAAGCTTGCCTAGTCCTGAAGTAAATAAAGTTCGGGAATCCCTTAAATCAAGTTCTATGGAGTTAAAGTCATTGGTCAAGGATCCTCTTCCCGATGCATTACGATCATCTGAAGATGTAAGATCCAAATTGGCAACGAAACCTATAAATCTTGGGCCACCCAGTGAAATTCAGAATGGGCATGTAGATGTACGACGTTCAGATGGAGGCAAAAGTATTGTGCTTTATCAGGCTAATGATGCCAATCTTGCAATTAAGTCTTCTGTTCCTTGTAGTAATGATCGTCGACCAAACTTTATGGGGCGGGCAAGTTCTGCTCATACTTTTGAGGTAATAATCTATGTAATGGTCTGTTCTAATCTGGGGGTAGATTCTTTATTATATTCATATGTTCTCAGTAAGGGCTTAAAGGATATGGCATCTTGTAAAGGATAATTTTTTCATTAAAAATGCTTGACGTCTCTTGGTGGAAATTCTTTCAAAAGAATTACCGCCACTGATAGTTTAAACTGCTATTGTGGTTAGTAAAGTTCTGAACCATTAAGAGAAAAGGGCATTGATGCAGTGTACTGACTGTTGTTGTGATTGGTAATGGAAGCTGCCATAATAACTGCTGCGTGGTTAGCCACTGTTTAAAACCATGCCCCACCAGATGCAGTGGCTTGTGGATTCTGAAGATGTTTACCCCCGTAGAGTTATTTATTTCTTTATTATCATTTAGATGTTAAGAGTCTCTTGTTTTGGGGGGTTTCTTTCGGTTGTTGTGGTGTTCACACTTGTACTTGTATGTACTCTCAATTGGGCACTGGCTCATTAGTTATTTTCTTCTTTATACAGTGGGATGATTCAATAGATAACTCATCGCAAGCAAGACAGCCAAGAAGGAAGAAAAGGAAATGGACTTCATTGGAAGAGGAAACACTAAGGGCTGGTGTAAAAATGTATTTTTTTTCCTTCAAAACTCGTCAAATCGTACATTTCCTAGTGAACTATCATGGATGCAAGTTATACATGAAATGGAATGTTAATGACTGTTGTGACAGCATATATTTTGATTCCATGTTCTCATTAACTATATTTCTTATTCAGGTTTGGAGAAGGAAATTGGAGGACAATTCGAGACTTCTACAGCAACATATTTGAATATAGAAGTGGTGTATGAAATCTATACTTCAAAAACTGTGTTGTTTCTTTCAGGGACCATGCTTTCATTAACACTTCAATTTTTATCATTTAAGGTTGATCTGAAAGACAAGTGGAGAAATATGATGCGGTGACACAGGAGTTATTTAAATTTCCGTGTATATATATCTCAGAAAGGTATTATTTTCTTACATCTGTCCTGTGAAATTGTATTTCTTTAGACTATGGATTACTTGGGTTGGTAGTTTTATTAACATTTTCTGCTTCGTTCCAGCCTGGTTCTTTCTGTTTTAAAGGAAAAGAGAGTTTGAAGACCATCTTTAGTTGTGAACCTCTCACCTGGTGAACTGAAAAAAACAAAAGGCTCATCTTATTATGAAAAATGATAATGGCGGTTTTAAAAAAAAATGATAACTTTGGTAATTTTGTATATATAACTGAATATTTAACGATTTACTCTCAACTATCAATCATTAACAGTCTAGTTAGTTTTGATGAAGAATAATGTTTTACGGTATTTTCTCTTAAATTTCATCTTGTACAGCACTAAGCATTACCTTTTTAATCGACTAGTGTGTTTCCCCGGTACGGCTAATCCCTTGATCTGAGCCATTAGTGTTGCTTTGCTTTTAATCAATTGTAAGCAATGCATGATGGAGCAAACCAAAAACCTTCCATGGAATTATGGTGGATTCTCGACAGCCACAT
The DNA here is from genome assembly GCA_021764765.1 of Vicia sativa. Taxonomy (NCBI): domain Eukaryota; kingdom Viridiplantae; phylum Streptophyta; class Magnoliopsida; order Fabales; family Fabaceae; genus Vicia; species Vicia sativa. The sequence continues at coordinate 157,360,278 of CM038794.1, forward strand.
AATAACTTAAAAATATGCAAGGGAATATGAATTTTAACAACTTATATTAAGAAGAATAAACAAACTGAAACATTTGTAGGTTTATCAAACTTGCTTAAAGTTTACAGACATCGATCTAGTATATAATGCAATAGAAAGGAAGACATGAGTGGTGTATACAAAAATGAGGTTCCCACGGTGATTCATAGTTTGAGTATTCTTGACACTGGGTCTTATGATTTATGATATGGTATGTTCCTGATTGAAGAGAATTAACTGTTCAGGACTTTTGCCAATTCCTGGTCTCTCTCCTCCTTTGTTCATGCTTAACACTTAACAGTTGACTCTCAAGTTGGCCTGTGGGATAAACTCCATTACATATTTACAGTATATTCCTTTCTGATTATTTGTCATAAATCAGATAATGATAATTTTGATAGAGGGTTTTATCAATGCAATGCAGTTTTGTTGAAGCACAGTTCAGCTAGTGCTGTTAGTGAGGAGTGTGGATCATGATAGGACCCAGTCAAACCACTTCTACTTCATCTCTGCATTCCCCGTTTCAAGAGCTTGTCTAAAGGTTAGATTAAAGTTCATGTTTTGATGATGCACATTGCACACTTATAAGATACCTTTTCTAAAACTAGTGCTGTCGTAATGTGCAACTTATGCTTAACTCCTGCATTTGTATCTTAAAATGTCAATACCAATGTTTTCTATTATTTGAACTGGAACATAAAAATATAGACACCATATGTAACGCCATATATGTTTGTCTCTCTTATTTTTCATCTTTTACAATTTACAAACATCTAGAAAATACACATGAAAACATAATAACTCCGAATTTTGAAATTATAAAACCTTGATGTTAAAATATCATTTCTCAATAATCTATTTGAACTTTGAAATCACAACTTTTTGTATACTTCATTTTAGTACTATTTGTAATATTTATACAAATTGATGCATTATATAGAAATACATACATAACCTGGTATTGTTGTGGCATTTGACTATTGCTGCTGGTATTGAAGTTTTATACTATAGAAAAGGTTTATTGGCTTGCTGTATAAACTCCACGTTTATCTTTTGTGATTACAGGAAGTTCGAAAGGGAAAGAAATCATACCAACTTTGTGATTAAGAGAAGCCATTTGATGCTGACTTTTTTGATAACCTAAATGCTTAATTTAACATGTTCTTTTAATTTTAGCCATCTAGGATGTTTCTAATCTACATCAGCTATCTGAAAAACTGTGACTTTTGTATATTTGAAACGTTTATATTGGCAACACAAGTGGCTGTCTCTTCAATTCAAATCTTTCACTTGTTAAATTAAGCATCCTAGAGGGCTCTCATTGGAAGAAAAAAAAGTGCCAAGACCTTTGTAGATTACTAGATTGTAATCCTATGTCCATAAATGTATAGATTTAAATTTGTTATGTGCCTAGTTAAATAAAATATGTCTAGTATTTTATTTTTAAAAAAAACTTGTTATACGGCCTAAGGACCGACTAATATAGAAAGAACAATTATATCTTAACACACGAAATATAAGTTTTATGTTAATTCACTATAAAACTAAATTAAAGGAAAAACATAAATTATAGTTATACCACTTAAGTTCTCTTAAATATGAAATATGATAAATAGTTCAGTTGTTTAAGTAAGAGATTATAAAGAAAATGGTTGATGCATCGATAACTGTTAATGCATGTCCACTAAACCCTAGAATATAATTTATATTAAAAAAATCCTACAATTTGGACACCATTGTGTACATCAAATACTTACACTAAACACTGCTCATCGTATAAAAAAAAAATATTTTTAAATTATTTTTATAGCACAAATATAAAATTTATTATTAATCAACTTTATTATGGCATTAACCAGAAAAATACATGTTATTAACTATATATTTTATTTATAATAGATTAACCAAGTTTACTACTTCATTAACCAATAATTTACATGACATTAACCAAGTTCTGACATTAAAATATGAAATATAAAATCAATCTTTACACTATATTACCCAAATTTTGATATTAAATTATGAAACATAATAAATAAAATTGGTAAATGGAGTGTAAAACTGATTATTGTATTACATATTTTAATGTTAGAACTTGGTTAATATTATGTAAATTATTGGTTAGTGAAGTAGTAAACTTGGTTAATGTATTATAAATAAAATATATGGTTAATAACATGTATTTTTCTGGTTAATGCAATAATGAAGTTATAAATATTATTATTTTATTTTAGAAAACACTGTTCACCGTATAAATACTGTGAACAATGTTTGATGTAAGTATTTAGTGTACACAATGGTGTACAAATAACATTACTGAACATATATTTATATGTAAAATAATATTGTTGGTCAAGTCTAACTCAATTCTGTTTTCTATTTGTCATGTCCAACCCAATTTCAAAAGTTGTGGGGAATTTCTTTTCATGCTCAGTACCCTTCTCTAAGTTCTATTGCAAAAAACTCAAAATGTTCTTAGAATTCATAAGTGCACATTCGAACGTATCATCAACGTGATTTTTTAAATTTATTTCGCATGTGCACATGCGAAGTCACCTGTTAGAATTTTTTGGATATGCATTTACAAATCTATATCTGGATAAATTAATCAATTTTATTCAACATAATTCATAACATTCATTCAACATAATTCAAAGAAGTTACATAATTATTTATGTAGAAAATTAAAATTACACATTGTTATAAACGGGAAGTTATGGACATTGCAACATCTTGATAACATTTGCTGCCGATCTTTGAAGTCTCACATCTATCTCAATCGGACCATTGGAATAGTATTGTTGAAAATATCTCACATAACCTTTCGATTATCTAGATACTGCAAGAGAGAATGCATTATCGTAATGAGCTCGGCGAACACAGCATTGAAGTGGCGACTGCGCACCACTAAAGTAGATAAAAGCAATGTGTGAATATGTTTGTGTCATTTCTGGTTTTGATTTGTGATGGAGAATGAAATGGTTTGGAGACTTAATATATAGGCAATTTGGAGTCATATGGATCAAAGAAATCTTATTAAGACTTAATTCAGAAGTGCACATGCGAATTACCCATATTTTTAGACAAATAAAGGGAATTCGCATTTGCATGTCTGCAACCACCACGTTTTTTTAAATAAAATATAGGAGGCATTTGAAATTAAGCCATTAAGTATTTAAGGTTAATACGCATGTGCACTTCCAAGTTATGCAAAAACAGAAACAGAACCATTGTTTGCACCATAGAGACATGGCAAAAACAAACAATTGTAAAACTAAATATAGATAATATGTTATAAATGTATTGAAACGTATAGATTTTATAATATGTTCGACAATACATTCAAAAAATGTTTCAATTACATTCTAAATTGCACTGAAAAATTGTCGCTGCTTAAATCTAAAATTGGATCTTTCTTCGATTTCTACCTATTTGATTCTCTCTCAAGCTCCATCAAATTGGTGAACTCCATCATTCTATCCAAAAATGATCCGACCAAGCTTCCACCTCTTTTGTATGATGTGTCGTCCATTCCACGAATGTGGCTGCAATAGGACAACCTGGTTTCAAATAAACATGAACAAAATGACGTGACCTAAGGTATCCAATTTACACGATGCATCTAGATGGATCTTTAGGCGGGGTAGCCCGAAGAGGAAAAAATGTTTCCAAAAAACCATACCTCGTCAAGTCAATACACACTATCTCATATGAACTTGCTATAAGATGACCTATTTCGGGGAAGCTGATCCACTTTTCAACTGTTGCATGAACAATAAAACTTGGAGCAAGAGCATGGTGAAATTTATTAAACTTGTCCATCGTCACATATAGGAGAGTATAAATTTCCCTATGTGCTATTAACTTAGAAATAAGTGTTTGGCGCATAAGAGTGTGTTTCTCCTCTCCTTGACCAAGTAATTCGAATACGTCCGATACCCGTAATTACCACCACTCCCATATCCACGGTTTTTCAATGTGTTTGTGCATAAAAAGTGACATCTCATCAATGTAGATTATCGGTTGTGGTTCATTAATAATAGGCGGTGTACGAGGTGGTTTGGAAATCTGAGCTCCCTTTTTAACACTTGTTTTGGATTTTGGGGTTAGAGAATCTGGGAATATTTCATCAACAACTTCGTGATAAGAAGGAGTATGCTTTATTGTACTGTCAGCTTGTGAAGTTTTCACCTTTTTAGGCGCACCTTTAGTTTTCACCAGTTGCGATGGGGGGTTTCAAATAAGTTGTTTCTGAAAATGCAACTTTCTTAAATTGTTCTTTAATGTGCAACTTTGTAGCATTATCCGCTTTAGAAAATCGATCCATAATGACTTCCAACTCGGTTGTGATGGTTATGTTGGATTTACCTTCCTTTGCCGGTTCGTAGTCATCGAATCGAAGCCTTTTCCAATGAGTGAAAACCTCATCCATATGTATGGGGAAATTGAGCATATTTTTTTTGAAATAATACAAGCACATGGTAGCCCATAAATCGTCCTTATTGTACATCCATATTTCAAACTATCTGACCCCGTCGTTTCCGCATGTTTTGCTTCATAAAAAAATGAAATTCAATCCCGCCTGGGATATGTTTTGAACCAACTACGAATACAGAGTGTTGTCTTTGAATCTGTGTTCCAATACATATTTGCTCATACCAAGTGTTGTTTGAATTTCATTATCTTGATTTTGGAGCATTTGGTTCACAACGTCCCATTCTCTACAAAGGTCTCCCTTACTATCACCCAACCACTTCTTCAACACTACATTTACAAATTCCACTTTATTAGTTGTTGTGTTCCCAAATGTCTAACACGATCCGTCCAAGCACATACAACTTTCTCTTTCACCTGATCAAGGTAGTGGACTCAATGTATTTCAAGAAATTGGGATATTCGACACATAAGTTCCTAAAGTGTACCACATTCTCAATATACAACTCTTATGTAGCAGAATTAAGAATATCAGCCCATGCATCCATTATTTTCTTAACCACAACACTGAATTTGACCATGTTTCCGTCTTCACCCTTTTTCTCTTTGGTGCCAACCGTATGTTTTAGCCGTTCTCTCACATATTTTGTTATATGATACCGACAACATATTGCGATTGACGAAGAAAACACATTCCCAACCACATTCATAAGGGAGTTATCTCGGTCGATAACAATTACCGTAGGCATATTTTTTGGATCCTTCAACAAAGTCTTGCATATAACCAACGCCCAAGTGTCGTTGTCTTCTTTCTCACTTTCTAAAAACCCAAATCCAACAAAAAATGTCTTGTCCATAGAGGTGACACCAACAATTTTTAGAAGTGGAAGCCTATACTTGTTGGTCTTGTACGTCAAATCAGTCATAAGAACAGTTGGAAATGTGTGAACAAATTGATACTTTCTGGGTGCGTCCAAATAATGTCACAAATACTTATGTTGTCCTCACAAACTCTATTCTTGGAAACGTAGTGGTTGTCATCCAAACATTTCAATAAATTTTTCATTTTAGACCTCAGACCTCTTTGTGCAAAGTGTTGTTTATAACGATAATTGTAACCCGACTTGATATTTTAAACACACTCCACTCTATTATGTTTCAAACCAGCAAGTATGTTTCTCGGCGCAACTTTGAGAACGATAATTTGCAAATAAATTACTTATCTACCGTCTTAAGCCGACATACAATTGGATGCCTGTTTAACTTGGTGTCCAACACATGATTATGCATAACGAACATGACATTAAACCGCCATGAATCATCCATCCTACAATGTGCGCACAATTTAAATAGACACCCTCATTTCCTCGATCCCATGTCATGATGTTTTATCTTGTGAAGTTTTGGAATATATTTTCCACTTATCTCACATGTCATAAGAACAAATGGTTACCGATTATTAGTCCTATTGTCGGACCTTTCAATCACAACGCCAATTATTATTCCGATTATTAGTCACATTGCTAGCTCCCATTCGAACCCATTCAAGCATATGTTTACGAGTGGTGAAAGTTTTATCATTTGGAAATTATTGTCCATGATCTATCACAACATCAATCATTTTAACGAAATCCTTCAACTTATTCGGCTTATCGTCTTCATTGACCTTGTCTGGAACCTTTACGATAGCTTTGACAATGTTCTCGGGTGCACCATACCTAACAAGTTCGAAAAAACACGAATTCTATTAAAATAGAATTCTAGTTCTGTAACAGACTAAAATTCAGATGTGTACTTGTGAGTTTTGGAAGGTGGCCTTCGCATATGCATATCCAAAGTGACATTGTTTTCTTCTTCAACAAAACAGCTTCAATGCAGCAAAATTAGGATGGAATAATGGAAGCTTACCTCAAATTGTAGCTTTCAATGCCCACTTTGCTAAACTCAAACACTTGAAACTTGATTTGGAGACGAGAAATTCATTGAGAATGATTGAAGTTTGTTGAAGGTTTTTGTTAGAGGAAAAGAAAATGAATAAAATAGTTGAAATATGTGACCATGCAACATTTTAATATGGAAAGGGAAGTTTGGCATGTCCACATCCAAATTCACCTTTTAGGATTGTAAGTTATCTATTTTTAGGATTGACATTAATTTTTGTAAAACAAATAAGACAACAATATGTTAGGTAAGACATATATAACTTTCTATCAGGAACATGTTGAGCAAGAAGTCCTATCTTATATTGGGAAATGTCGAGTTGAAGAAGTTTCAACATTTGGAACAACATGTCAGATCAGATGTCCTATGAAGGAGCATATGACATCGCGCATGAGCTGAGGTGAATTAGTTAAGTCTATTGTGATTTAACTTATGCAGAATATTCAGGGAATATTATGCAATCCTATGTGGCACTGGATTAAAGGTCAAGAAGAATCAAGAAGATATATGAAGAATATAGTGTTTCTCAATATGGAGATTATTTAGGAAACATTTGATTGAAGACCTTGTTTGTAGCAGAAGTTACTGCTGGTTTCTAACATCTGATATGATGTGATTGGAAGCCAAAGTCCAGTTGAGAATATGTTATAAATAGAAGGGTTTGTAACCTAGTTTTGGAACGGGTTCAAGATGTAGAAGTCCAGGTATTTGTCAAAGTTACCAGCTCTAGAAGAGTTGGTGTAAGTGAACCACTCGGGTTGTGAGATGGTCACTTTGTTCTCCTTGAAGTTGTGAAGAAATAGGTAGTATTATTCTTGGAGGAAGATTTGAAGTAACTCCAAGTTGTTGTTCATAGTTAGGAGATAGGTTGTAAATGCGGGAGTTTAACCTTGAGTCTTAGCTAAGTATTCTCATTGAAGTGTCTCTTCCTATTTGTTCATAATTGTGTTGATCAATTCCCTGTCTATGATTGATGAAGGATCGAGGAGGGCCTCACATCTAGGTGAGTCTTAGATAGAAGTTTCACAAGGGTAGTGATTAGGATGGAAATTTGTAAGCATGGGTTTGTTTAAACTTTGAACTGATACTATAGTAGACTTATCCCTGGCTTGGTATGCCCCCAGATGTAGGAAGGTTATTCTGTAGTGGGTTAGCAATTACGTGTGTTGTTTTATACTTTTAAGTACTGCATTAAACTGTTTTGTTCCTAGGATGATACTTTCTGGCGTTGTGCAAGGAAGGTTATAATTAAAACCTGTTTGAACTCGGAAAGTTCATATTGTTTTTTGAATGCTCCCTAGAAGTGGAGGATGGACTATTCACGACAGGATAGTGATAGACCTGTCTGTTTTTTTCAGGCACATTGCTTTGGAGGAACACTACTGTATTAAGGGTTTGATTTATTTTCAAACCTAACGTATTGCACCTAGAGTTAATGTGTTAGTGCAAAGGTTTGTTGTACCTGAATGTTGGTGAGGATTTTTCTAGTTTGTGTGCATCTGCATATATATCTGATGGAAAACTACTGGTGTTTTGTGTGTTGAGTCTGCAACACTCTATTCTCCTCTGAAGGTGTATCTCTTGGTGTTTAGGAAGTTTTTCTTCTATTGCAAGCCACTTCAAAAAATGTAATGATTTGGATCTTAGTAAACGCTTTTAGGCAAACTAAGAATTTTTGAAGTTTTTGAATGACTTTACACCTAGTATGCATGACATCTCATCCATTCAAAAGGTCATGATATAGTGTATGGGACTGCAAGGAGTCAAAAGGCTTGGATATATTCTCAAAGAGTGAGAATATCTAACTTAGAGTCAACTCTACTGATGGAGTTAATTTTTATCAAGTAAAAGTGTTGGTCTTCGTCATGAAAACATTAAGTCTTTCATGTTTATTCATCAGGTGCTCAAGTTTTCATCTTCAACTGGAGCATTGTTTAACCATGATAGAGGGAGTTATGAGTTTATATATGGATTATTGTTGCAATGATGTATATATTAAAAAGATGTCTAAGCTTGTGGAGATCTTATTTCTCTCATGAGGTTGTAATGTCAAACAATATGTTGTGACATTATGGAACTATTTGGTGATATGGACAAGGCATGGTTGATCTTAGCCATGTGAAGCTGGTGGATCAGAAGTTCACATATCTCTCTGGTGGTTAATAGCTATGTCTAGAAGAATTTATTTTTCTCTTTAGATGTTAAAAGGACTCTTCAGGTCTGTATTATTGAGAGATATCACAAATGTGATGTTCTAATATATTGGTGTGTATCACTAAGACTAAAAAGGTGTTAGGACATTATTCAGGACATGTTTCTTGTGAGACCAACAAGAAAGGGATACGAAAAAACTAATCAAACACGTTTCAGAAGGTGTGTTTGAAGGTGCATGTATTGGGACTATCTATATTCTGAAGCAAGGGTTCAGAGGTATTAATGACAATCAAGTCAGTTTGGCCGGTCCACATTTATTGTAGTGTAGTGTTTCTCCTCAAATAACGTTTCTTTTTTTACCAAGATTAGTGCTAAAATCAAGGATCGTTATTTCCTAAGCTTCTGATCAGCTATATATAGAGGGTTCTTATTCTCTCTATCACCCTGTGCGTTTTTATGATACCATAAATCAATTACGGGATTTTTTTAGGTTTGAGTGAACTGTGCTTGGGTCTGGATTTGTGAATCTTCCTTTGCCAAGTTTTGTCTGAAAAGGGGGAGAAAGGATTAGCTCAGATGTTGATACCACAAGGATTTGTTCTTATAAATGCTACACATATATATCGGATAATATGTTCGATCTTGCGTCTGTATTTTTCTTTGTGACTTATGATCTGAGTTATGAACATAGTTGTGACATGTGTTCAATGTTACCCAAGATTATGGTTGATATTGTTCTTAAGTTTCTTCTTATGCTATGGGTTATGAGTTAAGAGATCTCTTATGCCATCATTGGTAGGATATATATAACTTGCTAATAGGAATAAGTTGAGCAAGAAGTCCTATCTTATGTTGGGACATGTCGAGTTGAAGAAGTTTCAACCTCTAGAACAATATATAAGATCAGATGTCCTACGAATGAGCATACAACATCGTGCTTGAGCTGAAGTGAATTAGTTAAGTCGGTTGTGATTTAACTTATGCATAATATTTAGGGAATATTATGCAATTCTATGTGGCTTTGGATTAAAGGTCAATAAGAATCAAGGAGATATTTGAAGAATATCAAGTTTATAAATATGGAGATTATTTAGGAAACATTTGATTAAAAACCTTGTTTGTAGCAGAAGTTACTGCTGGTTTCTAACAACTGATATGCTGTGATTGGAAGCCCAAGTCCAGTTGGGAATAGGTTATAAATAGAAGGTTTGTAACCTAGTTTTTTCTCAGGTTCAAGATGTAGAATTCTAGGGCTTTGTCAAAGTTACCATTTTCTAGGAGAGTTGGTGTAAGTGAACCACTTGGGTTGTGAGATGGTAACGTTGTTCTCCTCGAAGTTGTGAAGTAAGAGGTAATATTTTTCTTGGAGGAAGCTTTGAAGAAACTCCTAGTTTTTGTTCGTAGTTAGGGGAAAGGTTGTAAACGTGGGTGTTTAATCTTGAGTCTTAGCTAGGTATTGTCATGGAAGTGCGCCTTCCTGTTTGTTCATAATTATGTTGATCTAATCGCTGTCTGTGATTGATGAGGGATTGAGGAGGACCTCATATCTAGGTGAGTCTTAGATAGAAGTTTCACAAGGGTAGTGATTAGGATGGAAAGTGTTAAACACGAGTTTGTTTAAACTTTTACTGATACTATAGTGGACTTATCTCTGGCTTGGTATGCCCAAAAATGTAGGAAGGTTGTTCCGAACTGGGTTAACAATTATGTGTGTTGTTTTATGCTTTTCATTACTGCACTTAACTGTTTTATTCCTTTCCTTGCTATTTTTGTCAAACTAGATGTCTCGACATCCTCTTAGGACATCTTGGTTTTGTCGTACCAGAATTTCAATGATGTTTCTGATGTGCACATCCAAAAACCCCTCAAGATTTTAAAATACAATGTTTAAATATTAAAATGTGCAAAAGGTTGTTTTCGCATATGCAGATATGAAACATGATGATATGTGAATTCGCATGTGCACATGCGAAGGGTATTTTTGGGTTTTCAATGGTGAAAATCACCACTACTAGGTGTAAAGAGAATTTTTGGCAAAGGATGTTTCAACTATAGTTTTTCTACGAGTTGTTGGTCCAAGCAGATGATTAGGAAATGGAAGAAATCTTCTCGGTTACCCCCAAATTGAACGTGGCATCCCCACATTTTTTCATAATAATAAAATAATCCTTCACATTATGTGAAAATTTTCTTTGTAAAAGCTCAGAAGAAACAAAACTTCGTGTACAAAAAAGTCTGAGTAGTTTCCTTTTTATGTTTATTTTTTAAAGGATTTTTTGGAAAGGTGGGCATACCAATTTTTGTGTCTACATAGACCTAAAAATATAAACTAATATGGTAGTCAGTATACTTCAATTGTGCGGTCTTGATTCTGATGGTTTCCATATAGAGTTTACTCAGTTTTTCACCACTGACGCAATATGTTTTCTATAAATGTTTACTTTTTTACATAATTGTATGATTCTAATTTATGATATCTCATACATTGCTAATTTATTTTGTATATGTTATAAATGTTAGATATTTCTCTCTCAGGCTGACCTTTTGGCATGGACGCAGTCGCTTGGTAAGCAACATGGTATTGTTGTTGTTACTATTCGTTCAGATAATGTAAATGTGATGTGAGAGAGGAGAGATAAATTTATTTTGGATTGTGAGAGGAGGAAATTAAAAAAAAAGAAGGTTGTGGTTACGAAAAAAAATATTATCGTTAAATAGGTTGCTAACATTCTAACCGATGCCATTCCGGTTGTTCGTTTTGGATTAAGCGAGCAAACTAACAGTATGAAATTTGTGGATTGTGATGGAACACTTACTAGTGTTAAAGTTGAATCTAATGTACATATTAAAGAAAACTATTTACAACTCAAGAAGAAATCACCTTATGAAAAGAGAATGATTATCTCTATTAAATCATATTTATAATAGACTCACGAATGATATGTATGATTATTACAGTAGCCACGATACTCTAAAACAGGTTTGGGAAGCTTTGGAAAAAATATAATACCGAAGAATCTTAAGAAAAAAGTATGTTGTTAGCCGTTACCTCAAGCATCTGATGGTATAGACAAAAGGTCTGTGGAGCCTCAACGTCATAAACTTCAAAATATTGCTTATGAGATCAAAATTAAAAAGTCTCAGTTGTTTCAATCAACTAAAAGAATTCGGTGTAGTTCTAAATCCATTTGACAAAATATTAAAAAATCAAAATGGTAATATTATGAACCATATTAAGAATGAAAACCCTCAGAGGGCCCCAATTACTCCAATTATAAACAACCTTGTCCTTTCCCTAATGCATAGGTTAACCTGACAAGTAAGAAATTTATTGCTATGATCACTAAAATCAACATGATTGGTGAATATGATGGTTGATGGATAGACATTGGCTACTCTCGCCGTGTCTGTTATGATCGTACAATGTTCAAAATATACATGAATAAGAAAGTGTTGTTGGGAGTTGTCCACACCATTAATGTTGCTGATATTAGAGAAGTGGAGTTGAAGTCCACCTCCGAAAAAACTTTAATAGTGAAGGATATCATACATACTCATGAGATTATAAATAATCTTCCTTCTAGTTTTCTTCTTAATAAGGCGGGGTTTAGTCGGTCTATTGGGGTACATTTTTACCCAATGACTAAAAATGATATTTTTGTGAATGAAATTGATATGTTTAAGATTTTTACGAATAAAATTGAAATCAATGTAGTAAGAAGATTAAGGAATTTCATAGTGATAGAGGAATTGAATATTATTTCAATTTATTTAATGAATTATATAAACAACCTGGAATTTTACATGAAACAATTGCTCCATATTATTTTGAAATGAATGGTAAAGCAGAAAGAAAGAATATAGCTCTTACTGAACTAGTCGTTGCTATTATGTTTAATTTTGTTGTTGCATCTCATTAGTCGAGGAGAATTTTATTGTTTGTTCGCTATGTTATGAATAGAGTTCTCACGTTTAAAAGTAAGATATCTCCTTATGAGATATTGAAGAAAAGACAATAAAACTTGTCTTACTTTAGAAATTGGGGTTGTATCTCTTATGTAAGAATTTCAGATTTGAAGCGAGTTAAACTCGCTAGTAGAGCCTATGAATGTGTATACATTAGGAATGCAACAATCACTAAAGCATATAGGTGTTGTGACCTAAATGATAAATTGATCATAGAATCAAATGATGTTTAAGTCTATGAAGACAAATTTCTTTTCAAATTGAGAAATAGTGGGGGAACTTAATCAAATCACATCTGTAATACGGTGAACTGACTTTGAGATTTTTGTATCGCAAATGTGCGGATAGCAAGAGTCGCCACCGACTTTTCTTTTATCCAATTAAGGGAAGGTGAAAAGAACAGGAAAAGACCTTCGTTAGATTCGAGTAAGGGAGAAGGTTATGAAAAGGAAGGTATTAGCACCCTTTCCATCCGTAGTTATCTACGGCTCTTAGTTGCTCTTAGATCACTTTAAAATTGTACTTTCGTGTGTTTGACAAAATGTTTTGAAAAGGCATTTCGCTTTGACTTTGTAATGATTCATGTAGGAATGTATACAAAGTGTTCGGAAATGTTTCGTTTTTGAAAGAGTTTGAACTTTGACAAAAGTGTGTGGTGTGAAAAGTGTTTGATAGAGCAAGCAACTAAAGTCTTATTACCTACTCGAATTTGGTCGTTTTATTTTATCGTTCCTTTAGAATAGTGCTATCCATACCATTAGTTGGTAGGTAGCCCTATCGATTGGATGTGGGACATTCGAAGGGACATCGGATGGTCATAGAAAGCAACTTGTAGGAAGTATCCTAGCACATTCGAAGGACTATCATCATTTTCGTGGCGACAATCGAGGGTCAAGATCATGTATTCGTAGGCGACATCGTGGGTCTATGATCTTTATATCGAAGGGACTATGATGATTTATTTTGAAGGCAACGGTGCTAGAATACCTCTACGTTCGAGGGACTTGACCATTTGTAATCGTAAAGGCAACGAGAGAGAATTACCCTAAGGGGTGCATGTGTGAAAAGAGTGTGTTGATTTCAGATATGTTATCTTGGAATTAGAAGTGATCTACGTTCGTTTTTATCTTGCCATACACGCCTAATTACTAGCAGTTTATAGGGTGCAGAAAGTAAATTGCGGAAAGTAAAGTGCGGAAAGATTAAGTCCTACGCTATTACATGGCTTTGGGGCAGATACATAATTGAAAGTGCGGAAAATAAAAGTCCTAATTAAACTATTACATCCCATAGGCAGTTACATAATTGAAAATGAAAAGCAATAAAAATTGTCTGAAACGATATAACCTGTGAAAAGATGCAAAATCGGAAAACGGAAGAAAATTGCATAAGAGGAAAATGTTAGTAAAAATAAGCATTTTTGAATGAGAAAATTGTTTTGTGTTAATAATGACATTAATATGATAAAATAATTTTTTGGGAATTTTCGGAGTTGATTTGATAATTTAAAAACAATTAAAAGCCATTTAAATGATTAATTAGCAATTAAATTAAATATGCATGCAAAAATAATAATTTTAATTTTAAAAATTAAATAAAGGTTTTTGATGATTATGCCAAAATAAATATTTTTGTGTTTTTTAAATGCATGATAAAAATATTTAAAGATAAATTAAATAGAATGAAAAATATTAAAGAGAAAATAAGAAAATATGAAAAATAGAGTTAGTTTGTAAAAGAGAAAAAAATATTTGTCTTGCCAGGGATCGAACTGGAGACCTTGGAGAGCATCTTCACATACCAACGCCTTAACCACTGAGCCATTGTGCATTTGGTGTTTGAAAATTGGAAACATGTGAATATAAGTGGATACGTGTCAAGGATTTTGAAATTCAAAGCACAGTCAGCAAGCCGGGCCCAATTATTTACGAATGGACGAATCAGATCGCTTCTTTTCGCCACGCCTGCAGTCAACTGGAGTCAACCGGTCAGCGACGCCGGAGCCCTAGCTCCGGTCGTCTTCTCCGGCCACTCAATTTTCCAAACCTGTAAAATACATGAAATCGAAGACTGTGGTTAAGGCTACCCCCCCTAAATCGGGGTCTGCGAATCCAATGGTGGTGTTCTTTTTCACTGAATCGTCCTGCAATTAGAGATTCGAAGCTAACAGTTCTAAAAACCCTAAGTATGGCAAATCGTGATTCTGACGTTCAAGCTTGAGAACGATGGCCCAGATCAACCATATGGAACCTCATGAACACATTAGAATGGTTAGATTCGATTAAAACACACAGATAATAAAAATGCAAAATCAAGAAAAATATGAATATGTATGAATGTGTAGGGCACGATTCAGGCTGTTTCAACCATGAAGAATGATGTATACTTACTCCAAATTACCTCAGGAACACAATGGAATGGTTTTGGATGGCTGAAAGTGGCTGGAACTTGAAATTCGATTCTCACAATTTTGAGAAAAATTTGAGCAAAGTGAGGGTTGTTGTAGGGGCTAGGGTTTCGTCCCTTGTTCTTGGCAATAGGCTGGGTATTTATAGAGTGTAATATGAGAGCAAAGAGAGTGAAAAAAGATTGGGTATTGAATGTGAAATAAATTCCTTTCAAATAAAATCAAATTTTGGAGAAAATTTGATTTTCTCTTCCATATGCAAGCTATCACGAAATTGGCAAGTATTGTGGGCTATCTTGGACCTCAAGTTTGATAAAAATCCAAGCCTTTTGAAAATATATCTTATTTTCATATTTTATATAATTTAATTTTGAATTAAATGGTTTTAAATCCAAAAATAAATCAATAAAATAGAAAGTGGTCATGGCAAGGCATCAATAGGTCACAAATAATATTATGATCAAGTTTGGATCATAAAATTATAGGCCCATTTGGAGAAAATTGGATTTTGACAAATATCTCCTTTTGTGCAATTGTTCAAAAATGCCCAACTTCTAAATGATGTATTTTGCTCAATTGGAGTTTCCATGCTCAATAAATCTTCAAAACAAAAAGTTGACTTTTTGTTGACTTTGAAAAGGACCTGTAATGTTTTGATCCATACCTTCCAAATGAAGCATTTTTTGAACATTCTTGTGAGACATGAAGTTGTAGAGAATTGAATTTTCTTCAAAATGAGAGGTGGTGGAAAAATTTCTGAGAAAGTATGAAGAAGTTATGCTCAGTCAAAGTTCAGTTGACTTTTCACTAAAAAACCCTAATTTGGAAAGTTTGACTTTTGAGTAAATCTTGAGTTTTCTTGATGAATCATGATCAACCCTTGATCAAATGATGAATGTAACTTCAAAATGAGGATGTTGACCAAAAATCAGGAAGTTTGACTGTATGTTGACCACAGTTGACTTTTTGTCCAATACAACTGATTTTCAACCATCTGAGCAATTATCTGAGGAAATTTGACTTGTGAGGCTTGAAACTTGACATGGAGAATCTTTGAAGTGTATGAGGAGGCATGATGATCATTGGAGATGTTGGAAGTCCATCTTGATCTGAGAATTACCAAACCCTAGTTTGGGTTGATTGTCTAGGAGAGGGTTTGTCTGATCAACCCTTGAGGAATCCTTGAACATGGGTGTATGGGATGTCTTGAGAAGTAGGAGGGCAAATTTTGGGGTATGACAACATCCACGTGATAAGAAGCACTAAAAGAAATAGATAGGTAGAAATAGAACTTCAAAGAAGTAAAAGAGTAAGAGTTTGTAAAGACTATAGGTCATATAACGCAGGCTACATAATATATGTATATACAAAAGTATTCAAGAAACATTGTCATCTCTGGATGCAATTTGTGGCAAGGAGCTATTAACCATGAGATAGATTCCCTAGAGTCTAGCAGGACCCAAAATTTAGTAGAATTACCTCCTGGTTGCAAACCAGTTGGTTTTAAATGAGTTTTGAAAAAGAAACTTAAACCTCATGGAACTATTGATAAGTACAAGGCTATCCTTGTAGCTAAAGGTTTTAGGCAAAGAAAAAAATAGATTTCTTCGATACCTTTTCTCCAGTCACTAGAATTACATTCATTGGGGGTTGCGATTTCAATTTCTTCTATTTATTACTTCGTAGTACACCAAATGAATGTTAAAGTCACTTTTTAAAAACTAACTTAGAAGAAGAAATATATATGGACCAACTAGAAGGGTTTATGTTTCATACTCAAGAAAATAAAGTCTGTAAGTTACATAAGTCTCTATATGGTCTAAAACAAGCTCCAAGACAATGTCATTAAAAGTTTGATAACTTAATGATATCAAATGGGTACAAAGTGAATGAAAGTGTAAAATGCGTTTATTACAAATAAAAAAAGACATTTTCATTATCATATGTCTCTTTGTAGACGATTTACTCATATTTAGATCAAAACCCTCATGTTATTAATGATGTGAAATCACTTTTGTGTAACAACTTTGATATGAAAGACCTCAGAGTAGTCCGAGTGATTCTTGGAACCAAGATCACATATCACTAGATCTAGAAAGGAAATATCTTTGGATCAATATCACTATGTGGAATATATATTAAATAAATATATTTATTTTGACATAAACCTGCTTGCCCAAGATCCTAATGTTGAACTATTTAAGAATACAATTGATAGTGTTAGATAAATTGAGTATGGGAGCATCATTGATAGTCATAGGTATGCCACTGATTTTAATAGACCCGACATTACATATGTCGTAGGGTTGTTATGTAGGCTTATTAGTAGCAATGAGAATTAGAAAGCCATTGAGAGAGTCGTGTGATACCTTAAGAGGAACATAAATCTCAATTTATATTATCAAATATTTCCTAATTTACTTGAAGGATACAACGTTGTAAATTGGAGCACCTTATCAGATGCTTCCAAAGCAACTAGTGGCTTTGTATTCACTATAGTTGGAGGTGTTGTAACTTGGAAATCAAATAAACAAAGTATCTTGGCCCAATCCACAATGGAGTTTGAAATGATAGCATTAACAAATGCTAGTGAACAAGAAAATTGGTTGAGATACTTGCTAGCTGCGATTCCTCAATGGAAAAAACCTATGTTAGTTATGTTGATCCAATAGATAGTACCGCAACTATTGCAAATATTGAGAATCACTATTATAATGGTAAGAGATGTCAAATAAGAAGGAAACACAATACTATTAGAGAGTGTATCTCTAAAGGAGTTGTAAGAGTGGATTCTGTACACACTAATGATAATTTAGCAAATCCTTCGACGAAAAGATTAGTTAGAAAGAAAGTCCATAATACATTCAATGAGATATGACTAATACGTATAGAGAAATTAGTTTCATATGACAGTAACCCGATCTAATAGACTGAAGATCTAATAGAATTAGTTTCGTATGAGAGAGTAGCTAGCTACAAGAGTACTCTTGATGGACTCACAATGTGATTATGAAACTTAGGCCGATTCCTATAGAATTTCGAAGCAGAATTCCTAGAGCCTTCACTAAATTAGGATATACGTGGAGGGTCATTAAAGCATTAGCTTATTATAATACATCTTAATAAAAGGTTATGTGCGAGTTTGATGTCTTAGATAAAGTTCAAGACAAATGTGCCATTCTTGTTGAATCAAAATCCTACTTACTACACAAAGGTTCTAGTCGTAGACAACTCGATTTATGCACAATCTTAGAAATGTATGGCGTTACTTCTAAAACACTTCTAACACATCAATATTCAAATAAGAAGATGAATTTGAAAAAGTTTCTTAAGTTCCACATTGTTAGGAAAAACGTGTGTTTTTGTGTGTTAGTTGAAAATATTCCTTAGTCTTACATTGCTTAGATTAGATATCTCGGATACTTTACTTTATTGTATAAGAAAATCACTTGTTTCATTTTAAAACACACAAAAAAACTTCTATTAACTTTTTCCTTCCCATCTCTTATAACTCTACGTCTTTCGAATGGTCGAAGCGCCAACTCCTTCCCCGTTATTTCTACTCGTTGAATTTTCAGAGTTTTCTTGAATTCTCTTTGGAGAATTATTTTGATTTCTCCTCGTTTTAGTTGATAAATTATTAAGTATTATTTTTGGATTATGTTTGGAGAATTATTTGAAGTTCTCTTTGTTTGAGAAATTATTTTGAATGGTCAAATGTTCATTATTAGATTCTCTTTGAAAAATTATTTGAATTTATCGTTTAAGAAATTGTTATGATTGTTCTTTATACGAGATACTACGAGTAATATTTATACTATAGTCGAATGATCTTTGTACAATTGGAGTGTGTATTTATATACCGATTATTTATCAAACAAATAGTAATCGTATAGTATAGAGTTGAATTATTTTAATATGAAGTTGTCGTTATCGAGTGATTATTTTGTACAATTTTGAGTTGTACAACAAAATACTATAAAGATAACGATCTAGCCCGCGAGTTGGTCCAATAATTTCTTCAGCATTTTCAAAATCTTAAAATAAAATTAAAAAAGTTAACAAAATATATATTATTGACTTTTCAAATTAATATCTTATCTTAAATTCTTCCTTAACATCATAAAAGTTACGTAGAAAATTATCTTACGCTATATATTCCCTAAATACAAAATTATTTTTCTACATAATTCCACCTATAATTACGGTATCTCCACTTATTCGAGATTGACTCACAAATAACAACAAAAACACCTGATCTAAGAGTCCACAATGCTATATATATTTTTGCATTGTTTATCCTAAAAGCTATCCCTAGGCCCCAATTTCTACATCATTTCCATCTCTTTGAAATTTCCTCATAAGTTTCAAACATTGAATTTTCAAATATGCGAAAAATCAACCAATAAATTTCTCGCAGCCTTAATATCCATCTTAGTCACTAACTCCACTTTCCTCTCTATATAAACCATCATTAACACTACTAATCAATACAAAAAGCAATCTATAACATCTTTGCAACATTAAAAAAAAAAACTAAAAAAGATGAGTAAAGTGGCATTAATTAGTGTGATAATGGCTTGCATGTTAATATCAAGCTCATATGGTGAAGCAACTTTGACATGTGATCAAGTAACCGTATGGCTAACTCCATGCATACCTTATGGAACATTGGGAGGGAGTGTTTTACCTTTGTGTTGCCAAGGTATTCACTCTTTGAATGCTGCTTATAAGAATGGTGATGATAGAAGAGTTGCTTGTCACTGTGTTCAAGATAGGGCTGCGTTAATTCCTTTGATTGATTATACTCGTATTAATCAACTTGGTGATCTTTGTGGATCTAAATGTCCCTTTAAAGTTTACCCTTCCACTAATTGCGATAAGTAAGTATTCGCTATTGAATTTATCTATCATTTATTTGCTTGAGTCGGATGTTCAATCTTAAGAGTGATGATGTGCAGCATCAAATAATATATGACCTAAACATTTTATAGAAATGAGTTAATTTCCATGAATTATGTTCAACTACATCTCTTAATTAACAGTTATTTTTGTTCTGATTGCGCAGGGTTAAGTAAGCAGCGAAGAGAACAACATGTAGCAAGTGGTGGAAGATTGTTATATGGAGAGGAAATTAATATTATGTTTTATATAGAAAATAAAGTGTACTGATCGTATGTAACGATCTGGTGAAAGTCAGGAACAATACATGTCATATTTCAGCAATACAAATAACTTATTAATTTTCTATAATATTTAAAGTATTTGTTGAAAATCCACAAAATTTTATGATGAATTTCTATCACTATTAACGAATTAGATGTTATCATCACACAATAATAATGATAATGAAAAAAAAATTAAAAAGGAAAAGAAAGACAATGATTTGCTGTAGAATTTTTTTTTCTCACAAATTTTGAAAAAAATTTCTTATTCACTTTACAATTGCAAAATTCTGTAAGTGATTTGATTACAAAAATAGGGGTTACTCCCTCTATTTATAGATTTAGGTTAACTTGTTCTGGAAGCTTAAACTCAAAATTATAAAAGACCAAAATACCTATTTTAGAACTAAATATAATCTATTTATTCTAGACCTGAATCAAATTTTATCGATTTAGATCTAAAATAAATCTTGGGTGTAACTAAATCAAATCTAATTTGACACACACATTATTCGACGCTATGAATTACAATTTAACACACCACCTAATTCATTGTGTCTAAGCGATCTATATTAATCATAACTCTTAGTCTTCGGAATACTTCGACCTACACATCCTTTGTCATGATATCTGTAATCTGATTCTCAATCCTGCAATGTTCCAAGATCATTTTCCCATCTGCCACCTGCTCTCGAAGATAGTGGAATCTCATTTCGATGTGCTTGCTTCGACCATGTGCTATCTGATTCTTCGTCAGATTGATAGTTGACATGCTGTCGATCTTCATGGTAATTGCTCCATGATCTTTACTTGTTATCTCTTCGACTAAGTTCACCATCCATGTTGCTTGACATGCAGAAAGAGAATCAGCTATGTATTCTACTTCGCATGATGATAATGCCACTACTGGTTCTTTTCTCGAACTCTAAGCAACTGGTGCACCACCTAACATAAACACATATCCTGCTGTGAATTTTTGATCTTCAGCATCACTACACCAACTTGAATTTGTGTACCCCACTAACTTGCATTCCTTTTCTTTATCAGCTCCTGGAAATAAAATGTCATAGCCGTAGTTCCTTTCGAATACCTCAGCATCCTATTCGCCGCTGCTAAGTGTGATACCTTTGGCTTCTGCATGAATCTACTTACCATACCTACATTGTATGCTAAGCCATGCCTGTAACACCCCTTCTAATTTACCCGCGAATTATATAATTAATCAGAGTTTAACATAACGAAAAGGCGTCACAATTTAAAAATTCAAAAATGACAACCAGTGATCATGCTTTTACTGAAGAACTTGTTAAACGTAATTTAAACCAATGATTATGTTTTACACAGCGGAAAGATAACATAAAATCCGGAATAATTCAATCAATAGTTATTCCCAATCATAACTCAAAAGAAACAAGTTTAAATCCATAAAATTCCAAAACGATCGTTCCCCAGTGTTACAACTACCAGAGCATGACACTGACACGCGGACTATCTAAATAGCACAGCTCCATAAGCCATCCACACCAATTCCCGAGAAATCATCAAATAAGGGTGAGATTTCATCAAGATTAAAATGCATTATCGTTTCTTTAAACAATAAAACAACAACACAGCATCATTAGCATATATCAATCAATCAAACAATCAATGCAATTATAACACTAGAAACCATCCAACAATTACATACAATGCAAGACTCAATGCATGTGGTACCAAACGTGAACCAAGTCCACACCTTGTTCCGCTTACACCGTCAATCAACGATTCGCCCATGCACCAATGGTTCAAGAATCTAGCCTCACCACCATTATCCATTGGTACGGTTATTGGCCCCGCAATTCCACACAATGGGAATGAACCATTAAGAATGCTTATGCATGCACATCGAAGCATGCATCAATTCAAACACGGAATATGATCACACAACATTATTCCAATTATAACCAATAACAACAACAATATATGATAACAACAATCATGAACATCTAACGTTAATTACAACCCATGGAATTAACATATCGCAATATATTCAACAAATGATTCATGAATTCACAACGAGTTATTATGGAAGCCATATTAATTCTTCAAGATCTCAATTACTGGTTTTGAAAATATTTTTATTAGATAGTACTGTTCTAAGCTTTCCAACGATACCAACTATGCCTAAATCGGAGTTACGGTCGAAAAGATATGACCGAAACCGTTTTCAAAAAATCATGTTCTGTCCCAGTACAATATGTATCGATGCATAAGCCTATGCATCAATACATAAACAGCATGTGTCGACACATGCATCATATGCATCGATGCATACATGTAAAAATTCTGCATTTCCAAAAATTGATTCAGTATGTGTCGATGCATAACACGTATGTGTCGATGCATAGCTCTATTTTTCTTCCTATGATTCGATGCATGGCTCTATGATTCGATGCAAATGTTTTCCACGCCTCTGGTTTTCCAAAATTTTACTGCTTGCATCGATTCATAAGGCTATGTGTCAACCCATACTGTTGTTCTTCATCAAAAACTCAGTTTTTCTTCACTGTTACGAATTCCCATTAATTTCATTCATCACCAAACTTTATATTATACCAGAACAGAATTTCTTAATACGTTTTTACATCCATTTGACCACAAAATCATGTTTTCCAATTAGCCTAGGATCATCTTACATAAATTAATCGTTCATAACAATCCAATCAAGGTTTTACGTCGGATTATAACGTTAGGGCACAACCTAGAATCCTAATTCGAGATTTCCTAACGGATTGAATTATTCTATTGATCATCAAAACCTATAAGGCATAATAATCAGATTCAATCACCCCTTACCTCGCGATGAATCTTCGAATTCTGACGATTTGGCTTTTTCTCCTCTTTCCTCTTCTCTTTTCCAAAAGCACGTAGAATGAATCCTAATTCCTCTTCTCACTTTTTCCCTTTATTTGTTCCTTTTTATTTTCCAAATAATAGAAATAAATAAATTAGAATTAAGTAGAGCCTTCTACTCCACACACCCTCCAATTCAACTTCACACCCCCAACACTTCCATTATTTAATTAAATAATTAAATCTAATAATTCAAAAATGCCAATAATTAAACCTTTAATTAGATTAATAATTAAATTTCTAATTATTTAATAATTGAATTAATTTGGGTGTCACAATGCCTCGTCTGATAAAGGTATCTTAATGACCCAATAAGTCTTCTGTATTGGGTTGGGTCGACATCATATTCTTCTACGTCTTTTTAGTCTTGGTTCTTCGGTGTCGAAGTCGAGTTGAATTCTTCCATCTCAAATCTCTTGAGAATTTCTCCTGCATATCTTCTTTGATGCATCAACAAACCTCTACTAGTCTTGTAGAATTCGATGCCAAGGAAATATGAAATGTCACCCAGATCATACATTTTGAATTCCTTACTGAGATCACCTTTAAAGTATTCGATCTCCTTCTTGCAGCTACCTGTTATTAACAAGTCATCGACATAGAGACATAGTATAGGAAATTCACTATTGCTTCTTCATACATATACTCCATGTTCAATTGTGCACTTCACAAATTCCTTCTCCCTTAGAAAACTATCAATCTTCTTATTCCAAGCTCTTGGAGCTTGCTTCAATCTATACTAGGCTTTATGAATCCTATACACCTTTTTATCTTTGTCAAGTTTCACAAATCCAACTGGTTGTTTAACATAAACTTCTTTGTCTAAGGGTCCATTTAGGAATGCACACTTCATGTACATCTGACATATGTGCCAACTGTTTATTTCTGCTAAACCAACAACTTGATTGTTTCAATTCTAGCAACATGTGCATAAATTTTATCGAAGTCTATTCCTTATTTTTGGAGAAATCCTTTCGCCACTGTCTTGCTTTGTGACGAGTTAATTCTCCTTTTGGATTCATCTTCACTCTGTATACCCATTTGACATCAATTTACTTCTTGCCTTGAGGAAATTCGACAAGTGACCAAGTATTGTTGTCTTCAATAGACTTCACTTCTTCGCTCATTGCTTCACCCACTTCGAATCCTTCAATGCTTCAACTACATTTACAAGTTCGACATCTTCATAAAAAGCATAATCTACGAGATCACCTTTGTTATCGACTACATCATCTGATGTCACCACACAATCTTGCAACCTTATAGGAATGCATCTTGTTCTCTAAGGTCTGCTTGTACTTGTACTTGGTTGATCTCTTACTTCCTCTTGTCTAACTTCTCTTTCAACTTAAGTTTCTGGTTACTCAAGTAAGATTCTCACTTAATTTTTCTTGACATTTCCAGTCCAATCCCATTCTTTCAGCTCATCTATGATCACGTCCCTACTAATCATAATCTACTTGTTTACTGGGTCAGAAAACTTGTAACCTCCTGTCGAATGATATCCAAATATAATGATTTGACTCGACTTGTCATCAATTTTTCTTCTCAACTGATCTGGCACATGTCTATGTGCTATAGATCCAAATACTTTCAGATGACTCAAACTAGGTTTTACACCAGACCCACATTCTTATGGAGTAATTAATTCTAGCTTTTTCGCCAGACATCTATTCAAAATATATTTTGTAGTAGACAAAGTTTCACCTAAAACTCTTTAGGTAAATTCTTATCTTTCAACATACTTCTTACCATATTCATGATGGTTCGATTCTTCCTTTCTGTAGTCCCATTCTACTGTGGAGTGTAGGGTGCTACCACCTCATGCACAATCCTTCTTTTTCACATAATTTATTGAAGTCTTTCGAAATATACTATCCGTCATCATCAGTTCTCAAAACTTTGAGCTTTCGACCATAAATTTAAACTTGGAAAACACCTCGATCACTTCACTTTTCTTCTTGATCAGGTAAGTCCACATTTTTCAACTGAAATCATCTATGAATGTGACAAAGTATTTGTTACCTCCAAATGAATCCACCTGCATTGGTCTATAAACAAAAGAGTATATGACTTGAGAATAGTCTTCGACTTGTTTCTGCATCCTTGCTATATTTGTGCTTCTTCGCCACACATTTCTCACACACTTTGTTTGAAATGTCAATTTCTAGAAATCTTGAAACCGTATTCTTTCTCTTCAATTCTTTGATGGCTCGAAATTGAGATGGCCTAGTCGATAATGCCATATACCTTCGCTCTCTGCTAGCGCAAAAGGCACGGTGCTCCATCACATTAAATTTGATCTTAAAGGTTCTATTATGAGACATAGGAGCCTTTAATATTAATCTTCCATTGGCCATCAACTCTCATCATATTGACTTTGACCGACACTTTGTAATTCTTTTCGACCAACTGTTGAGTAAGTTAATATTCATGCCTAGAATATACATTACATTTGAAATTACTAACCTTTTCCATCTTTCCTCATAATTAAAACATCTCCAATACCTTTTTTAATTTTCAAATTTCACCATGTTCTTCATTGAGGGTTTTAGATTGAAAAACCTATCTTTCCTTCCAGACATGTGTGATAAACATCCTGCATACAAGTACCATTGATCCTTGAATTTTTTTTCATCTCTTATTGTGACTATCAACAACATCTCTTCTTCTTTATACTTTTCAAACTTTGCATCCCTTTCTTAATTCTTTCTCTTCTCTGAATAATCACTCAAATAATGGCCATACTTCTGACAATTGTAACATTGTATGTGACTTTTGTTATGCTTTCGACCGCCATCTCTTCCTCTATTTCATCAAAATATCTCTGGTTGCCTTGGTATGGTCTTCTCTGATTCGAAACATCTTCTTCGTGCTGGTTTCCTCTACCATTTGAATTGTTGTAGCCATCTCTATCTTTATTGTTGAACCACTTTCCTTTGCCTTTCTTATCTTTTGTTGATTGAGCCTGCAAAGCCACATCATTCTTCGAGTTGCTTGCAACTCTCTCATTCATTATTTGTTCATGAGATTCAAGCGTCCCTTAAAGCTCTTACTTCGAAAGAGTTGAAATATCCTTAGATTCTTCTATGGATTGAATTTTGAAGCCAAAGATCTCAAGATCTTCGAAACAAAAGCTCTTGTTGTTAACGTCTCTCCAAAAGTCTCGATTTGATTCACTAGTTTTGTAAACCTAGTGAAGAAATCAGATATGCTTTTGTTATCTTCCATTTGAGCAATTCATATGTTCTTTTGTGAGTTTGTAATCTCACCTCCTTCACCTTCGCAGAATCTCCAAACGATTTCTTGAATCTCCCAAGCTTCTTTTGCAGATTCTACATCACTAACCTTTTTGAAATTGTCTGGGCTGACACCTTGGTGAATTATAAAGAGAACTTTATAATTCTTCTTCTTCAATTCTTCGTATTCCGCATCTTCTTTTTCTGAAGTGTCTTCATCAAGTGGTTGTAATCTATATTTCACAAGTTCCCAAAGACCTTAAAAATAAAATATAACCTTCATCTCTTTGCACCAATTCTCATATTTATCCCCTTTAAGAATTAGAAGATTTGATGGAAATTTTCCATTCGCATAATTCATCGCCATCAATTTTCTTCTTCTTCCCTTGATCGCTTAACCGAAATTCTTGATACCAGATGTTGAAAATCCACCAAACTTTATGATGAATTTTTATCAATCTTAATGAACAAGATTGTTATCATCACACAATAACAATGACAATGAAAAGAAATTATAAAGAAGAAAAGATAGACAATTATTTTCTGCAAAGTTTCTCTCTCCCCACAAATTGTGGAAAAACTTCTTATTCACTTTGCAATTGCAAAATTCTGTGAATGACTTGATTACAAAAATAGGGGTTACTCCCTTTATTTATAGATTTAGGTTAGATTGCTCTCTAAGCCTAAACCCAAAACTATAAAAGCTCAAAATACCTATTTTAGAACTAAATCAAATCTATTTATTCTACACCTAAATAAGATCTTATCTATTTAGATCTAAAACAAATCTTGTGTGTAACTAAATCAAATCTAATTTGACACACACATTACTCGACATTATGAATTATAATTTAACAATACCCTCGTCAATTTTATAGTTAAAAATACTATGAAATAAAAAATTCACTACAAACGAAATTTTTTTGTAGGCCATTATAAAATTATAGTATGCATTTTTAAAGATTTTTATAAATAAAATTAACATATGGAAAAATATATCGTTAGTTTAAACCATGGATTAACGGAGTTTTATACAAGTATTGAAAACTTTGATATTCTAAAATTATTATTTTTTAAAAAACACATACCTTTACCAGATATTTAAATGACTAGCAAATATTCAATAATTTAAATTTTTTCAATTGAGATTTTTTTTTGACAATTTTGTACGGCTGTGATTATATCGATAGTTGTGTGTGGTCCAATATGATCCAAACTTCTATAATAGGAATCTATGTAGAGTTTGTTTGGTAAAAATAGAGGTTGACGTATAAGCTAGCTGATAACTTATGATCGATGACTGATAGCTTATACTCAATCGGTTCCTTTTTAAATGACACTTTCGAGAAACTTTTATGTTTCTTTTTAATTGTAATTTTCAAATTTTAAAGTAGTAATAATTAGTAATGATTATTCTTTTGTAAAAATTACCCCTATTATTTATTATAGAAAGAAAAGAAGTACATGGAAGTAATAAAAATTAGGGGTATTATAAGTAAAAGAAAAGTCATAGTTTGAAAGTAACAATAATTATTAGGTTTTTTGGTATGTGTTAAAAGTCTAAATATGACAATTAAAAAGAAACAGAGGGAGTAGCTTATAGCGGATGACTCATGACATATAGTTGATAAATTAATTAAAGTGTTTGGTAAAATTAGCGGTTTACTAACGGACAAATATAAAATAACACAAAAGAATTTTTTAAATTATTAATAAAATCTATATTAAAAATACTTTAAAATTTAATAATTTAAATTTACTAAATGTTTTATATACTATTATTATATTTATTTTTATATGCTAAATAAATTTTTTTAAAAATTTGTTTCAATTTTATAATAATAAATTAATGTTTCATACTAAGATTTACACTTACATTAGTAAATTTATGAGACTTGAAAATTGATTATATGGGAACTTGCAAACATACATTAATATAAAATATACGTCAAATTAGTATTTAAGATACATAAAATTAAAATAATAATAAAACATATTAAATATAATAAAATTAAGATAATCTCCACAACAGTTATATTAATCCAAAATAATAATTAAAATAAGTCTATCACCTACTATTTCGCAATATTCTTACGAATTCACTTCGTCTTGGTTGATCCCCTGCTCCCTCGTCTGGTATGTCCCCACCTTAAGGAACAACAACATTATCTGAAAGATCATCATGAGGTATATAATTTGGATGTTGGTCAAGGATGGTAAATATTGGGTCATCATGTGAGTTTATGCGTGAAACAACCGATCGAAAAAATAAAATAAAAAATAAATCAATGAAGTCGTCATCAAACGTTTTTTATCCCGCCGAAAGGGAAAGGTAAACATCGAGTAAACTTGAAATAGAAATCATGGCCTTGACCGAGAGATCGGTAAGGAAGTCTCAGAATGAGGAAAGGATTAGCACCATGCACCGTAGTACTCTACGGTATCCACTTTTACTTTCTATCTAATGGGTGTAAAGGTATAACTATATCTGTATATGAGGTATAATGCATGCAAGAAGAAATGAAGAATAAAGAAATAAAAAAAAGGAATAAAAGAAAGAAAACACAGAGAAAATAAGAAAATATTTACAAAGGTTGCTCGATCAAGCCCCGCGACAGGATGCATACGTATTCCCTCATGCAATGGGAAAATCAGAGTGTCGTAGTTCAGCTAACTTGTTTTGGTTGGTTTGTGTTTTTTAAGTTAGAAAACGAAACAACAAAAAAATGATGACGAAACACCTCCACGATGACAAAACATCATCAACAAAAGGGATGACGAATCATCAGAAATGAACGGGACGACAAAACATCAGTAGACGGGATGGCGAAACATCAGCAACAAGCGGGACGCTGAAACATCCTAAAACTAAAAATATTGGTTTGTATCTTTTACTTTGGAAAAAGTATCAAATTATTAAAGTATCTTAATGCACTTGACAAAACAAGATTTTAATTTTAAGAATGCAAAAGGATAAAGGTAAAATAGCTAGGGGAAACTAAGTTATTTCTAATCCTAATTATTATCATACAAAGTTGTTCCTAGGTTATGGGTATGAACAAGGGGAAACTACCTATTATCTACCTAATGTTGGCATGCATGGATACTGAACATAATGTATAAACTCGATAACTAACCTAATCGAGTGATCCTAAAGGGAAACTATAAAATCAATCATCTTGGTTAGAAAACCAAATGAGAAGAGGGGAAGAAGCAAACAAAATGCTTTGGGAGAAGCACACAAACCGAACACCAACAAGTGCAAAGAAAGAGAAGAAGAAGATGAAGTGGAAACAAGTGAATGAGTAATCATACAAAGTATCATGTGAAGTGAGGTCATTAGACTCAACATACATATACAAAACTTATATAAACCATAAACAAACATCAAACATTATTATGAAGACATAAATGCAAAGTTAGTACACAAACTAAGCCAAAACTAGTCTTAAAAGCATACAGAAAGCAAATTACGTGAGATTTTAAGCATATATGAGATGAAGGGATAATTAAAAGATAAAATAACATAAAATTCAGTAGCTAAAATTTTAATATTTTATTTACATCATGCAAACAAAACTACAAAAATTCATGAACAAGAATTCTACAAGAGTGCACAAACATGCAACAATCGTGTGTGATGAAGTGAGTCTAAGTGTGTGACATACATAACATGCAAAGAGGTGTCAAGATGAAGATATTATAGTAGAAACATAATATAAAATACATCACAATCAATTCACAAAGAAAACACCATAAGGATACAATTACAACACTAGTACAAAAACTAGTCAAAACTTTGACCTAGAAAACGTTTACAAGTCAAAAGAAGCCGAGAAAAGGCAATGATGAAAAGAAATGAACCATGAAATATCAAGATAAATTAAATAAATTAGAAAATACATCAATACATCAATCAAAGCATACCTATTCATAAGAAAGATTCACAAACAAAATACGTAAGGAAAACACATTTAATTCATACAAGTGCGGGCAAAGGTGTGTGCTTGAGAATACTTGTGTTAAGTGTAAAATAAGTGAGATCAGAAGCAACACATGATGGGGAAAGACTCATGTTATACACAAACAAATAACAATAAATTCAAAAGAGCACCTACACAACACTAGTATAAAAACTAGTCAAGAACTGGGCCTAGAATGCATCTAAGAATCCAATGAAGCATAGTAGTGCATAGAAAGGAAATGAGATTTTAGAAGATATCAAGACATGAAAGTCAGTGGTTATCATGGTAAAACACATTCATATCATATACACAATCATCATAAAAATTCACAAACAACTTATCATAAGAAAACATAAACATGCATCCCAAAAGTGTGTGATGAAGTGTGTGCATGTGTGTGTTCAAGCATGCATGTGCTAAGTGTCACATAAGAGTGAGATCAATGACGAACACATAGAGATTATATTCGTACAAAGCACAAAATCCATTAGCATGCATCAATATCATAAATAAAACAAAAGCTAGCAAAGAAAAATATCGATATTCAATCCTAAAGTTAACTTAAGCAAACATACAAACCAATAAGTCAAATTGGTCAAGAGACAAGGTGAGAAGTTGATGTAACAAACAAGGTCAGTATCTTAGGAGATATAATCAAAACATGCAAACAAAATTCATTCAAAGCTCATACACATAGCACTTAACAAGCTAGAGCAAAACTAGCACAAGCATACACAAACAAGCCTTTTAAAGGCAAAACAAAAACAAACAAAGTACCTATGATTAAAGGTTAAGGATAAATGATGTTAGCACAAACAAGATAATTATTTTAAGAGATAAACAAATCACAAACAAAAGTATCTCAAGCAGAGGAGAAGACTTGTACTCAAAGGCACACAAAATTAGGGTTCGAATACACCAAAGCTTATGCAATTTCAAAGCAATTGATAAAGATGAAACAAAATGGTCTTAACTAGATAATTAAGACATGTGTGACTTGTGTGATAAGCTAACTCAATATGATATTCATGAGCAACAAATATAGAAGACAAAACTTCAATACACAAAACAATTCACCTAATTGATTATCAATATCACAAGAGATGGAAAACACTTGTCTAAATCAATGATGGATGATATAAATCAAGTGTGAAAAGAATAATTGATACTTATAAGTCCTAGGGAAGTTTAATATACCTATTATAAGTATCTATCATGATCTTACAAATTACTTCAAGCAATATTATCAAATTAACAAGTTAAAGTGTCATGACAACATATAAAAATATAGTCTCTAATGCGTAAAGACAAAGGTGATCATGAAGGATCAAAATTAGGGTTCTAAAATTTTATGTAATATAGACTACACTAAGTAAAAATTGAGTAACCATAAAGAGACATATCACAAAAGCTCATGAACAAACATTAAAGAGTTAAACTAAAAAAAAAACAAAAGGGACCAATTTAGCTTCTCACATTATACCAAAAATAGATAACAATGAAATGTAACTCTATGGTTCAAAGAAGCATAATAATTAAGATGAAAGAGAGGCATGCAAACAAGATTTAAACATCAAAAGAAATGGACATGAAAGTCCTCAAGCAATCTCACACATACAATTAGGTCAAAACTAAAAGATGTGACTCATAACTTGTCACCATGATGGGTGGACAATGCAATGTCAATCAAGCATCATTGGAGCATGAGAAATAAAATAAAATAGAGATATGAAACAAGATTAAAAATACAAAAATAAATGGACAGGAAAGTCCCTGAGCAATCTCAAACATACAATTAGGTCAAAACTAAAAGATGTGACTCTAACTTGTCACCATGATGGGTGGACAATGAAATGTCAAACAAGTATCATTGGAGCATTGCATGATAGCAAGATAATCACAAGAGATCATAACTAAGATAGGTTCTATTTGAAAGATCTTCACATGAGGTTCTCAAAGTGGTGCACAAAAGCTACCCCCTAAACTTTGATCATGAGCATCTATCTCATAAAGAGGACAATAGATGAGAAAATTGTAATAACTTGAATGGTTAAATGATGAACTCAAGTCTAAAAAATCAAATGAGGGTGAAGAAAATAAGAACATGTCCCTCATGGATTGCACAAGTGCATTCCTTATATTTAGATCTAAACAAAAACATTGATGCATGCACAAAAAGTATTTGGACAAAGGAATAGAAACATGGGTTATAAAATTGGAACAAAACTGTTACAAGTCCTACAAGATGTCAACAAGTCAGCAACAAAAGCTTGGAAGAAAGATTAACACAACTCATGTTGAAAACAAAATCAAATAGGTTAGCATAACCTAGAAGGATCACTAATTGGAAACACTAATTTGACTTAATGAGGAAAAATAGTAAACCTAATCCTAAAAATTTAATGAAATAATTTCTAAGACCCTAGGGTACTAAATTTTCATCTCCTAATCAGAAATGGTTTCAAAAGTTAAGAGAGGTTAGTCAAACAATTGTAACTTCTATCATAAGTAACCAAAGTTGACTAGATTTAGATAAGTGAATCAAAAATAAGAAAACGACCTATAAAAACTAAAAAAAATTGTTTTAGAACACTTGAGACTTATAAAAGTTAGAATCAATCAATTTGGATCCTTGAACATTTGAAGAAAATTGAAAACAAAATTTATCTTTCAAGACTAGTTGAGATAAAGCTCAAACTAGACAAGTTTTGTAAAATATTTTGACAAAAATAGAAACTTAATTGATAAATTAAAAAAAAATTATTTTAATGAACTCGGGACTTCAAGAATACAAATAAACAATCAAATGACATTTACAAGTCCTAAATGATCACCAAATGATACAAGACTTATGATCCAAGCAATAAGAACCCTAAAAAAGGCATTTACAAACCCAATATTCAAAAATTAAATAAAATCAGTGATATAAATCACAAACAAAATTCTAAAATCATTATAAGATTATGAGGACCCTAAAAGTATTTTTTTTGGCATTTTTATGTTTAAGGAAAATGTTGAAAATAATAAAAGTGCAAAATATGATATGCAAATTAAATATTTGATGCAAAAAATTACTTAATCATGCAAAAATTCAAAACTCATGAAATAAAATTCAGAAATGTATTATACATGAATTAAATGATTAAAAATATTTTTTGTGCTATTTTTAGTATGAAGGAAAATATTTTAATGATAAATAAAATGCATAAAAATGCAATATAATGCATGAAAATTATTTAATTATGAAAAAAAAATGTAAAATTATGGAATAAAATTCAGAAATGCAGCATACATGATTAAAATGATGCAAAATATTTTTTTAATGTAATTTTGGTATGAAAAAAATAATTTAATGATAATTAAAATGCATATAATGCATGAAAATTATTTAATTATGCAAAAAAATGCAAAATTATGGAATAAAATTCAGAAATGAAACATACATGAATAAAATGATGCAAAATAATTTTTATGCAATTTTGGTATGAAGAAAAATATTTTTATAATTACAAATATGCATGAAATGCAATATAATGCATGAATTTATTTAATTGTGAAAAAATTAGAAAATAATCAAATAAAAATCAGGAACTCATCATAAAACAATCAAAGGGATCACAATAATTTTTGTGGAATTATTTATCATGGAAAAACATTTTTTCAAGAATTTAGAACAAAAACTAATTAAAACAAAATTAATTAATCTCAGAATTTATTTGACCAATCAGAACATTTTTAAAAATTCCAAAAACAATACGCAAAATATTAGGGACTGAAAAGCACCTATGATATTTTTTTTATAATTTTTGAACAATTTTTGAATGCAAAATAAAATGAATGAAAATGATGAATAAAACAAAATTCAAATAAAACAAAATTTAAATTGGACCAATCAGCGCATGCCACCTAGTCATCTTCTACCTCCAGCATAAACCCTAAAACGCGTAAAAACAAAGTCCAACACCCTAACTTCCAGATTCTATATCTTGCTCATTTCTTAACTAAATTACATGATTCAAGGCTCGATTAAAGATCACATGGCAAGCTAACACACACAACTTATAGAATTCAAAATGATCAACCACGCATTAAGAGATCGGCCACGAAAAACACAAAAATTATCCAATACCAAAATTTGAACTTCAAAACATGAACCACACTTCAAATTCAAGCATATTTATACATCAAACCTATTGTTGGCTAACTATACACACGCATACATGCTCATTTCATCAAAAGATCAACTAAAAATGGAGATTCGAGCTAGAAAACTTATCTCTTGAGTTGAGAAATAAACTCAACTGGTGCCTCTGAACAATAAGAAAACCAACTCCCTTGACCCTTTGAACTTCAATGAAGATGAAGAAATAAGCTCTGGAAATCAAGATTCGAAGAAGAAGTTTGAAAATGGAGAAAAATTCATATCTGGTTTTCAGAGGAAGAAGGCAGTTAGAGTTCGAATGGCTGAGATTATGAGATTATATAGTGCTCCAAGAATGAGGGTAGGATGGTCTTAATGGTCCATAAGTTGTATTTTATAGATATTTCAAAGAAAAAAAATAAAGTGTGAGTGGTGCATGCATTTTGCTTGCCTCACAACTCAAGTTTGTGTCGTTTTGGTCTTGTACTATTGAGCAAAGGTGGGGTAGATGATCAAAGAATAGTGATCTGGCTTGACTTATTACAGGATAAAATTTGCAAAAATCGAAAATTGCCTTAAATGGTAATTTTGAGGGAATGTAGTACAATGCAATGGTGCGCATGGCTTTCTCGAGGTAAACAAAAATATGAAAGCAAATCGTGAAAATCATGTGAAAATATGGAAAATGAAAGAAGCCATGTATTCCTTTGGTCAGCTCACTAAATGCTTGGGCCAAGCAAAATTGGCTCGTGCGTTCTCTTTCTTTTCTTGAGCTAGATGAAGATCACCTCTTAAGCTTGAGTATGAGCCTTGAATCATGGAAAATTGTGAATGAATGAATGAGATTTGATCAAGAAAAGTTTAAGAAAAATAGTTCATGAAAACCTGGGTATGACGCGTGCATGAGTGTGCATGAAATCCGTTTTTGGCTTGAACTTTCAATAATCATAACTTGATCAATACTTGACCATTTGACATGATTCAAAGTTTGATCAAGAGCTCTCCATGTCAAATTCAAAATACACGAATCACATTTTCAAGATTGGACTTAAATCAAAAGATAAAAGCTCTTACATTATGCACACCATGTGTTTGTCAAAAGTACGCGCGCAGGATGACCAAGAGAAGGCAAGCTTGCATGTTTTGCGCATGGAACTTCTAACTCAAATATCTCTCAAATGGTTCATTTTTGAGAAATTTTACACATTGACAAATTTGTATCATTTTTTCCAAGCTTTCCAAAAATTTATGGTACTTAACCATTGGATAAAAATTGAGAAAGTTACGACATGTCAAAGTTCTATACGATGGACACTTGGAAAATTTTAAACTTTAAATAACTTCAAGAACAAGTTAACCCTAATTTCTTCAATTCCCTTGATTTAATGATGAATTTTATCATGAAATATGAAAGAGGATATTTGAATTGATGGTTGACCAAAAGTCCACTTGGTCAACTCTTGACTTTGATGATTTTGACCAAAATGACCATTTTCCTTGTGATCATTGACTTGCTTCCAATCAAAATTGAACCTCAATCTTTCAACCACGAATGCCCAACAACATATAGAAACATATAAATCAAGTTTGAGTGAAAATCAAGAAATCCGATTATATCCAAAACCCTAAATTTGCACCTTGTGTTAGGAGATAGCCAATCAAGCTTCAAAACCTCAAATCTTCTGAATGTATTGAGTAATTCTTTGAACCATGATAACTCAAATGATAATATGAAGATGATACATAAAGAAATTGACTTATTCAAACTTCAAACTTTATAATGAGCCAAAACCCTAATTTCATCAGATGAATACCAAAGATGAAATCCTCATCAATTATTTGCAAAACTTCAACTCTTAAGGAATCAATGAGACAAATGAGATGTATTGAGCTATAATACATCATTGTGACTTGAAATATCCAAAGACATGAGAGCCTGAGACTCTCTTAGAACAAAATGCTAACACAATCAACCTCCATATCCTGTAGAGGACTTGAGAACCTAAAGAACTTTGATCCTATCACAATGTATGAATGCAATGCAATATGATGTTTATGATGAAACATAAGCCTAAATCAAGAGGGTAAATTTTGGGGTGCAACAATGCAAATATAATTATGCAATATAAATGCTGATATTATAACATCAATTTGAGTCTTAACACTAAAGTGCGGCATTAATGATTTATGGGCGAATATAATTATGCAATACATTTGGTTTTAGTTTATCCTAAACCCATCAACATCCTGAATTTCTTCATTTTGTTGAAAATCTGTGGTAATCCTTCGTTGTGACTGGGAAGCACTACTACAAAATATATCTTTGATAACTATAACTATATTACTATATTAGTTATGTTGTGTGTGTAGCATTAGTGTGTCATTCAGATTAATCTTTTTCGATATAAATTTCAGAATTTGTTATGGACCGTAGTTGGATGAAAGCTGATAAATTAGGTCTGGTGTATGAGAAAATAGTTTTTTGAATTCCTTCGATTTTCCAGAAAAAATAGTCCCGCCAATAATGGTGTCTTTTATTGTCCTTATGTTAATTACGGGAATATAAAAAAAATGATCAAAGGAAGAAATATTACATCACCTATGTCGTGATGGAGTGTGTTAAAATTATATAACATGGATATGGCGCGGAGAAGTGGGTAAAAATCAAAATGTGACATCACAAATGGATGAAGATATGGATGATCGACTAGAAGATATGATCCGTGATATTGAAGAATCGTCTTATATGAAAGTCATATTTATGATACCTTATGTAGTGATAAAGGAACACATTTATATAAGGGGCGCACAAGTCTTACATGATTTTTTGTGTTTAAAATTGTTTATTATGAAGGCAAAAAGTGGGTGTCAAATAATTTTTTCAAATAATTACGGGATTTATTGAAACAAATGCTACCAGAAAATAACATTTTTCTAGATCTTGTTATGAGACCAAGAAGATATTATGTCCAATGGGTTTGGAGTATATCAAAATACATGCATGCCCTAATGATAATGACAATGTTAGTAAAAAATGTCCTCCTACTAAAGTATTATGGTACTTGTCAATAATTTCAAGGTTCAAAAGACTCTTTGCTAATGCGGATGACATAAATAATAGGCTTAAATGCAGTTTTGATCCTCTTATTTTCTCGTTTTTTAAGTTTTAGTTCCACTAATTTAAAAGCCAACTTTTTGATCCCTAAACTTTACCTTACTCGGAATTTCATTGGTCCCCCTCTAGTTTTGTATATGTTGCGCCTTTATTAATGACATGACACTGTTATAGTAGCTCCACGTTAGATGAACACATATTGTAGGGAGTTAGATTAGCAAGTGTTATGTCATTAATAAGGGTGAAACATATGCAAAACTATAGGGGGCCAACAAAATCTCGAGTGAAGTAAAGTTTAGAGGCCAAAAAGTTGACTTTTAAAATGGGGGACTAAAACTTAAAAAACTCGAAAATAGGGGGACCAAATTGCTTTTAAGCCTAAAGAATATTAGATGGCACGCATGTGAAATAAAATGTGATCGAAACATTCTCTATGTAGTTAATTCTTTGCAATGGAAGAAAATTGATTTGTTGTTTCGGATTTTGACCTTGAGCCAAGAAACCTTATGCTTGGGCTTGCACAGATGGAATGAACCCCTTTGGTAGTCTCAGTACTAACCCTTCTTTGTGGCTCGTTTTTCTCACAATTTACAATCTATTTTCTTGGCTGAGCATGAAGCACGAGTATATATTGATAAGTATGATGATTTTTACACCAAGACAACCTAGAAATGATATAAATGTTTATCTAAGTCCATTAATTGAAGATGTAAGACTGTTGTGGGAGAAAGGCGTCAATGTTGATGATGCATATTCTGGTGAAAAGTTTAAGATGCGTGCAATGTTATTTTTCACAATCAACTACTTTCCCGCATAAGGTAATTTAGTTGGATACAATGTCAAAAGACATAAAGCGTGTCATATATGTGAATCTAATACTTGTTTTAACCAGATTGAGTTTGAATAAAAAATATAATTTACCTTGGGCATCCGAAATTTCTAAAACCCAATCATCCTTATCGTAGATTGCAGAAGGCTTTTAACAGAGAATAGGAGTTTGAAATCACTCATAAACCTTTAAATGGTGATGGAAGTTTATAAATGACAAGAACACTTTATTGTTGTCTTTGGAATGAATAAAACAAGGTCTTATTGAAATAAATATTTGGAAAAAGAGATTGGATTTTCTTTGATCTTCCATATTGGTTTAACCTCGATGTAAGATATTGTCTTAATGTGATGTATGTGGGGAAAATATATGTGATAGTTCGGTAGGAACACTTCTAAAAATTCAATGAAAGACTAAAGGTAATAACAATTATTTTTTAAATATGGTGGAGATAGGTATATGACAACAATCATCTCCAAAATATAGAGGGAAAAGAACTTAGTTGCTTCTAGCATGTTACACTCTATCTAAACAGGAAAAGAAAAGTTTTTACGAGTGTTTGCATGATAACAAAGTTCCTCAAGGTTACTCACCAAACATAAAGAAAGTTGTCCCAATGAAATATATCAAGTTACATGGATTAAAATCTCACGATTGTCATGTCTTGATGTAACAACTTCTAGCAGTGGCTATTTGTGACATCCATCCAAAACATGTAAGAGTAACTATAACCAGATTATGCTAATTCTTCAATACTATATGTAATAAAGTTCTTTATTACAAAAAGTATATGAATTATAAGATGAGGTTGCAATAATCTTGTGTCAATTGAAGATGTATTTTTCTCCATCATTTTTGACATTATGGTTCACTTACTTTTTCATCTAGTCAGAGAGATCAAAGTTTGTTGTCCATTTATTTAATCCAATAGAGATATACATGAAGATCTTTAAAGTATTTACGAAGAATCATCAATAACCAAAAGATTTGATAGTTTAAAGGTACATCACAGAAGAAGCTGTTGAGTTTTGTTCAAACTATTTATCAAAAATCGAGTCATAGGAATTCCAAATTCTTGTCATGCTGGCATGTTTGTAGGTAAAGGTACTAATGGTTTAAATGTTAATTCAATGGATCCGAGAATAGTTCTTGAAGCACATTTCTATATATTGAATAATTTTAGTGAAGTTGAACCTTAAATTGCTACTAACAATACATTTATAAAGAAAAAATATTCGCGAAAGAATGACAAGTGGTTGTTGACACATCATAACAAGAAATTCATAAGTTTGTTTAATAAGAGGATTTCTAATGATGATAGTGCATCTGATATAATTAAATAGTTGTCGTAAAAGCCAAAATTTAATGTGATAACTTGGACGTCATGCGATATTTCTAATATTTCCTTTTATACAAAAGAAAAAAGATGATTGTAGTAAAATGAAAAATAGTGAGGTTATGGTTGAGGCTGAATCCATGAATTTCTCTAGTTCGATAGATAAGAATCCTATTTTGACAACTAGCGCATTTTATGGCTATGTTATTTTTAAAGTTCCTTTAGTTAAATTCAAGTGAGTTCCCAATAACATTGGTGTACAAAAACTAAGTTATGATTCGTACGGGTTGACCTTGGCAATACAACTTATATGACCGAACCATTTATCAAAGATACTCAAGACAAACAAGTTTTTTATGTGACAGACCTTTTAGAATTATTAAGGAGATGGTCAATTATTCTCCAAGGATAATACATTCCTCATAGTTATGTAAACTTTGATATTCCTTCCACTCCTCATGGTCAATTATTCTCCAAGGCAAATACATTCCTCATTAAGATGATGTGTTTGCTATTAAATAACGATCATCAAGAAAGCATATGTGTTTTATATTCTTCATTCATGATTTATTGTAAGTTATAATTTTTAAGGTTATTTACTAACAAATAATATTATATTATATTAAATTATATGTGTTTTAAGTCAAGAACCAATAGACAACATACCAAGAAACTATCATTTGATTTAATGATGTGTACATTGTAGGTTGCTTTGTGCCATTTTAGTTTTGATGTAATATATAAACTTTTGTTCTTAATGAAATTTTGTCATTGATGTAATACAATTTTTGGTCTAATTCAATTCACATATGGGTGTGTTTTTGTTTATGGTTTCATATACGATTAAGAAAAATTTAGGTTAAAAGTTGAGAATTATGTAAAATAAAAAAATATATATATTAAAAAACAAAAATTTCACAAAAATTGTTTAATACAACCATTATTATAGGTAGAGCGCTATCCAGAATAATAAATGCCAAAAGTGGCATTGTTAGATATCAAACCCAGGACTTGTAAATTATTTTACAATGGTTGTTTAACAAAACTGTTGTTATAGATAGAACACTATCCAGTTTACTATAACAGTCAGCAGATCTTGGTTGTAAACTAATCACTTACAATCACATCCAACCTCACAACGATTGGTCAATTATGATCATATCTATTTATCAACTGTTGTGAAATGTGTTTCCCATAGTAGTGAAGTCTTATAATATATAGTTCCAGAAAAAATTAAGTTGCTAAAACATCATTTAAGAAGATGGAATAAAGACGTGTTCATGTAATGGATATTGAGGTTGAGTCTATGTTGCAGGGTATGAATCCTTTGTATTTCTTGGCAGTAATTGATTCGGGGCTAAATTTAGATTTTTTTGGTTCATAAGAGGTCTAAGGCTTCTAGTCTAGTTTGGAAAGCAAAACATGTTAAAGAGAGTATGCTCATGCAAAAATCTTGACAGAAGAGGATTATAATTCTAACTTTTTATAGAGTGATGAATAAATGTTTGGGAGAAATAGTTTGTTGGGTATAGGGATTGCTAATGATTGGGTGGGACATGTGTAAAATCTCCAAGTAGAGGTGAAAATTCATTTTGAAGCTATAGTTTATGAGGTTGGTTATAGTAGGTCAATTTTATCATGATTTTTGTTCAATCATTTGTCAGGTGAAGATATGGTGTATTTGGTCTTGTGATTGGGATAAAAGTCTTTGACCGATGAGTTCATATGGGATTTCTTAAAGCTTGTTGGAGTTTTGTGAAATATGATCTTCTTTGTTTTGTGAATGAATTTCATGAGAATTATTCATTAAAAAATTATGTAACTAAGTATTTTTTTTAGCTTTGATACCTAAATGTATCAATCTTAATTCTCTAGACGAGTATAGGCCTATTTGTTTGGTCGGGAGTCTCTATGGTATTTTGGCCAAGTTACATGTTTCTTGATTAAAGAAGGTTTTGTCCAATTTTATATCCAGATGTCAAACTTCTTTTCTTCCTAAGAGAAAAAAGTTGGATGGTTTTATTATGATTAATAGTTGGTAGATTATGTGAAGAGAGATCAAAAGAGTTGTATGTTAGTGAATGTTGATTTTGAAAAGGCTTACGATTGTGTATATTGGGATTTTTTAAAGGTAAACAATGAGAATAATGGAATTTGGATCCAATTGGTTAGGTTGGATGGATGGACTTGTTTTTAATATCTCGATGTATATATTGGTCAATGATAATTCCACTAAAGACTTCAAAGTCTCTAGAGGTTTGTTACAAGGGGATTCCTATCTCCATTTCCCTTTTTATTAGTGGCAGAGTGTTTAGCTAGATTGATGCATATTGTGATGGGACTTGTTGATTATCAAGGTTTTCAAGTTAGGGAAGCTATTCATTTTGAGATTCTTTAATTCATAAATGATACAATGTTGTTATGTGAAGGTTCATGGAGTAATTTGTGGAGTATCAAAGCGTTTCTCAAAGGTTTTGAATTTATGTCTGGTTTACGAGTTAATTTGTTTAAAAGCATAATTCACGAGTATAATTTGAAATATGAATTCTTAATAAAAACAATGTCATTATTGGCTTGTGGAATTGGTTCACATTCTTTTGTGTTTGATAGGAAGTAATTCCTATCAAAGCTATAAACTAGGGTTTGTAATAGAAAAGGGGAAGAACAATACTAAAAAGTTAAGAGAAATTAAAATATAGATAACATTTTCATTCATTTGATTATCCTTTAATGTCTCAAGGGAATACATATATAATAGTACTAATGAGGTATTAACTAAAATGTCTAAATAAAGCCCAATAACCATACTAATAATATAATAATATAAGGTCTATTAGTAAGACTATCAATATCACTACTAATAATTAATAATATAAATTTCATAATACCCTCCTATCATTGCCGCCCAGTCACATTGAACCTTGTCCTCAAGGTTCTAAAATTACTCTCGGATCTCATTGCTTAAACGGAACAATCATAACAGGAAACCAATTAATAGTAACATCCTATAGGGGCTCGGTTAGCAAACCAATTTCTAATAGACAAAACAAATGTTGAAGCACCAAGACATGTAATTGGAACCAAGGCTTATAAAGAGTTTCAATTAAGACAACAAATATCTCATTCTCAGTTGTCAAGAAATATGTCCAGTAGAACTGATTACAGAACTCTGAGCCCTGAAACTTCTCCAGCATCTCCAGCAACAGGTTCATACCAGTTTCAACAATATTCATTTCTGTATGCCAAAATGCCCACATGATTGAATCCATAACAAGCTTCAATTGCCGACTTGACAAACAGATTAGTGCAGGAAAACAATGAGTAGCTATGGCACAGAGTAGAGAGAAGAACTTAAGTCGGTGCTCTGGGTAATCCTCAATTTTTTTAATCATCTCTAGTGTGCTCTGAAAGACAAATTCAAATATGCGAGGTACGGCCAATACGATTCTGTAAGAAACCTTATGGTGGTAACTACCATTATCATCATAAATATTTCCACATGAAGAGTTCAATGGATCTCCACAAAGCCATTTATTTCCTTAAAAACACGAAGTAGGACTCTTCTGGAACAATACAGATGTTAGTGCAGGGCCTCCAAATAGATTATTTGAGAAATTTACCTCTATCAAGCTCAAGATTCCCTTAAGCTCGGTTGGGATATTGTACGATATCCGATTATTCGAAACATCGAGAGAAACAAGTTTGTCCAACTTTCCTTATTCGGGAGGCAGTGCTCCTTGGAAATGATTGAAGCTCAAATTCAAAGCTATCTGTAAGTTCCTAATGCAACCGATCTCAGGAGGAATAGTTCCAACAAGAATGCTACCTTGAATGAGTACATGGCCACTTTGGGTTATAGGTCAAGTTTTGAATTGAATAGAAAGTGACTGGTTGAGGTAAGAGAAGCAACAAGTTCAGCTTGTCCAAGATCAATGCCCCCGATGGCAGCATCCAAGAGCCTTACTTGCATGTCACATTCTTGTTTCACTAAACTTCCTCTTAGATCACCTTCCATGTGCAATATACCCTTAATAGATGCCGATAATTGTCGCAGAGAATGAATAAAATCTATTAATGTAGATTCAAATACCTGAACTACAATGGCACAAAGGGCTTTGTTTTGATTAATTGCCCTGCACTTTTCATTTATTGCCACCAACGTATCAAGTCTTCCCTGTTTGATAGAACTCCTCACACAATTCATAAATAAATTCATTGATAACACGTTATCATGTTTCAGAGTTAAATCTATGTATTTGCATGCAGCATCGATTTGATCAGTTGAAAAGAGCATTTCGATGTAAAAGAGGGGTTTGAGGGAGCAGTTGATTTATGTGGTATGATTTTCTATTTTACCGGTACAATGACATGAAGATTTCAATGGCGATCCGACAATT
Source organism: Vicia sativa (assembly GCA_021764765.1). Lineage (NCBI taxonomy): Eukaryota > Viridiplantae > Streptophyta > Magnoliopsida > Fabales > Fabaceae > Vicia > Vicia sativa. The sequence goes on from CM038794.1 coordinate 157,404,277, forward strand.
GGTGAACAATAGTAAGAAAGCTATCTTTAAGGTGGGAGGATATTTGTTTTGTAGGAGATCCTTTGTAACAAAATCAAGAACCATGGTTTTCAAACTCCATATCTTTGCAAGCTTTGGTGATGGAAGCAATTCCAATTTTGGAGGCTTTTTTATCCAATATGAGAATCATTATTATCACTTGAAATCCCAACATCTTACTACTACAAAATAAAATCATATATTTATTTTTGATTAATTTTAATTTTTAAGATTCTAAATTAATAATGTAATTTTAAAATGTATTTATATCACAAAATTTCACTGATATAATTTATTAGAGATAAATTACTCCCAAATTTTTAAACAATAACAAAAAATTTATCTTAATAAAAAATCTGAAAATTCCGATACTTAAAATAGAAACAGTGGACAAAGACATATCAAATTGGGTCAAACTAATATCTTATCTTACACTAATAACAACAAAATCACCTGACCAAAATAATCCTATATATGTTTTGGCATTGTGCATACTAAATCATTTCTTTATCTTTGAATTTTCAACGATGAATTATCACACACACAAAAAGAATCTGTGACTCAACCAATCAATCTATCGTAGCCCTATGATCCATCTTAATCACTAACTCCACTTTCCTTTCTATATAAACCATCGTTAACTTAACACTACTAATAACACCAAAAAGCAATATAGAACATCTTCTCAATATTCAAAACAATTAAATATGAGTAAAGTAGCATTAATTAGTGTGATGATGGCTTGCATGTTAATATCAAGCTCATATGGTAAAGCAACCTTTACATGTGATCAAGTAACCGTATGGTTAACTCCATGCATACCTTATGGAACATTGGGAGGGAGTGTTTTACCTTTGTGTTGCCAAGGTGTTCATTCTTTAAACGCTGCGTATAAGAATAAGGATGATAGAAGACTTACTTGTCACTGTGTTCAAGATACGGCTGCATTAATCCCTATGATTAATTATACTCGTATTAATCAAATTGGTGAACTCTGTGGATCTAAATGTCCCATAACGGTTTATCCCTCGACTAATTGCGATAAGTAAGCTTTTATTAAGCCTATTTATTTTTTATTATGTTATTTACTAAACATGTCATAATTACTCACTCTGATTTTTATTATAGGTTATTTTAGAAAAAAAATTGTACAACAACATAAATTGTTTTACAATTTTTTTGAATAATTAATGTTTTTTTTTTATTATATTCTTAAATTTTTACTATTCTCTCTTTTTCGAATTATAAAAGTTTATCTTCCACATATTATTAATAAAAAATAATTTTATAAGAACATTCATAATTTCTCATTTTCATACCATAATATTTTAATATGTGTGAAATGTCTCAAAGTAAGAAACGGATGTAGTATTTACTTTGATGTGATTGTGCAGGGTTAAATAAGCAGCAAAGGATGTGCAACATGTAGCAAGTGGTGGAAGATTGTTATATAGAGAAGAAATAAATACTATGTATTGTTATAACTGATGGTATGTAACAATCTGGTGAATGCTTGGAACAATATATTATATGTCATATTCGAGCAATAAATATACGTTATAAATTACTACCTCCATTTTTTATTATAAATCGTTTTTCACTTTTTAAATATATTAAAAAAATTAATAATTATTGTATGAAAATAAAAAATTATAAAAAATTTTACAAAAATATCTTTCATAAGTGACATGGAAAAATACATTTACATAATTGAAATGAGAGAGAATAATAAACATTTAAATGTATAATAAAAAAATGCATTAATTATTCATTGGTATTGTAAAATGACTTATATTATGGTACAATTTTTTTTCTTCAATATAACTTATTATAAAAAACGGAGGTAATATCAAATAGTATGTCTCAGTTGACAAATAATCGAGTCTCTTAAATATATGGTTAACTTAATTTGAATAACTTCAAAATTCAAACAGGCTGTTGGTTTTTGTTGTTTGGACTTTTGTTATGTTTGTCATAAAAAAATATCTTCATAAATAAGTAATTAAGATTCGTGTCTCCCATTTATCTCGATCAGTTGAACTATTTCAAAGGATTTGTTTTTTTTTATTACAATTCTTGCAAGATAGATCTCCGTCTAGAGATATCATGTCTAAGATATGAGTGATTTTTTATCCCTATTTGATCTCTTATATGTGTCATTTTTTGATTGAGATGGGTCTCCATCTCTTACGACTCACTACTATAGAAAATTCATTTAACAAGGGTTAAAAATACATATAATCACACAGGTCCATGCGTTAGTGTATAGAGCGTGGTTGTATATGCGACACTTACAATCACGGTCCAGTAACCGATGTAGTAAAATATCTATCACAATGGTTGACGTAAAAACATTTGTAGTAAGTATAGTGACATTAGTTCAATATTCAGATACAATCAAATTTAAAACGCATAAAAATAGCATTTTAGAAAAATTAAGTTATTATTGAAAAACAACTTAAAGATGCAATATTTTTCGAATTGCAAGCATCATGTAAATCATGATTTCCTATTTTATCCTATAGGATTTGATTCAATTCCAAAATTTTCAAAATAATCTTGATAAATGGATGTTAGTCTAAATCTTTTACATAAAACTTGATTTCCTCTTCTTTTCTACTTTATTTTTTAAACATCAAGTTTTGTGTGAAAGATCCAGAATGACGCCCATTTATCAATATTGTTTTGAAGAATTTATGACATTGAATGTAATTATAAACGCTAAAGAGGGAATTATGATTTACAAGGTGCATGCAATTCAAAAAAACATTGGATCGTCTAAGTTGATTTTCAAGAATAACTTGATTTTTTTTAAATACTATCGTAAAAATCTTTTTAAATGAGTGCAAATTCAATGAGGGGTTAGTGAAACAAGCAATCTCATATGATAACTCACTAACAACATTTATCAACAAAATCATCAAATTAATTGACATGGATTGAGAGAACTGAACAACTAACAATTTCTTGAAGCTTTAAATGAGAAGTAAAGAACCATAAACACTTACTAGCTGCACATGAAAACTCATTTATCAACTCATATTGCACACTTGCTACCACCATCATCATCACCATATGAGGTTCATCTAGTTTGTGAAGCTATGAAGAAGAAATATAAGGTGAATGGAGTTAACACAATAGCTTCAAACTTCTTATATTTCTTTTCATAGCTTCTAAAACTAGATGATGTGTGTTACTGTTGTTGTTTCTTTTCATTCACTTTTCTTGAGTCCTACAAACACCATGAAAATTACCAACATGTAAGACTGCAAACTTATTTGTCAACAACACAACATGCAACAACAACATACAACAACATACAACAATTAAAGAGCCATAAACTATATAACAAGAAGAAATTCATAGGAAAACCAAGTGAAACATAACAACAACATACACCAAAATGAGAGAATAAGGAAAAAGAAGAATAACTTTATGTAAGAAGAGAAAGATTTACGGCTATACTGTAGAATATGAATGCTAATGATGAAGAAGAAGAGAAAAAATGGATTCTAGGGTTTTCCTATTAAATATATGGCGCTACTGAGAAAAAGTTAGACTTAATTCGCTTATATATAAATATACTCACAATGGTTGAGGTTTCCAACCATGGTCGTAACCCATTATTTGATATATAAATATAAATAAAATAGAAAAGATCTTTAACGTTAAATGAATAATATATTTGAGGAATTGAGTTTCGAACACAAACTTTGGACATGCATAAATGTCGCATTCTTTAGCTACATAAAAATGTGTGTAATATTAACTATGCAGAAATGTGTGTAATCCTCAATCCTTCTCCTTTAAGGACCTATAGAAAGATAAATAGGAAAGAATGCAATAGAGGAACGATAACATGATAATATGTGTATTTATATTGAAAGAAGACAGTTAGATTGAAGTGGAAGTAACCCAAAAAATAAATCATTATTTGTAATACCTCTTCAACATAGAGGTGATACATGTCCTTGGTATTTTCTCCCTTTCGAGGGACTCCAAGAAATAATATCATCTCCTAGTGTTGGTCCACACGCGGTAAGGACCTTCCCAATTAGCTGCTAACTATCCATTCTAAGGATTTTTCTTTTCAATGTCGATCTCAAGCATTAAATCTCTAGTGTGTAATTATCGAGGTCGGATGCGAGAGTTGTATCCCAAGGTAGCTCTCTGCCTGTCAATGGTGTTAGACGATGACAATGTATCTAGAGGGGAGATAAATAAATAACCAACTTAAAAACTTTAAAAAATTCTGGTTTTCAAAATTATTTATCAAAGTATTTGAGCGAAATAGTTTTGAAATAATTCGTCTTGTACTAACAGTTAATGGAAGCTCGGATATGCAAATTAAAAACTAATAGGCGTGGATTGAATATGACAAAATTAATTATTAACCTTGAATCAATTTACAATTTATTTAACGTTTAATTCAAGTTACTAGTAAAACTATTTCTAATGGTAATTAATCACAAGAACAAACCTAAACAATTTGTCGAACACTTGGTGAGAAATTGAGTTTTAATTTTTCTTTAAGTTGTGTTGATACAAAAACACTTATAATCAAAACTTGAATCAAATCAAAAATAGCTCGAAAATTTCTTAGGAATCAATTGATAACTCAATGATATTAGTCAAATTGATTGATGAAAATAAAGTAAGTAAATGTGATAAGAAAAGAGACACAAGGATTTGTCTTTATAGTTCCCCACTCTCGTCCACGCGTGTGGGTACATCAGCGCCTAATTACAATAGAATCAGGATAATTATTACTATGCAAAAAGTTGATACAAGAGAAGTGTTCAAGAGCAATCCACAAACCCTAATGCTTTTTTTTATTCAACCTCTTATCTTTCTTTGATCTTGAGAAATACCAAAACATAATAGTGGAAAATTTACTATTTGAATCTTGCTACTCCTTTGCGTACATTATATCTAATGATTTTGAGCACCGTCCATTTTACCTATTGTACCACAAGACTTCAATTTGATCATCCGTTCTCTCACTACTTTTTTTGCGTTCTTTATATCCAAAGGATCATTTGCATTCTTTATCTCTAAATGCCTTTACTTGGCCACAATCAACCGTGACTGTCTTGCATGAAAACCTCCAAATCAATCAATGATCTTTGAGGATAAACCCCCGATTTTTTTGGATGAATCCGTACAAAACTCAACCCAATATACTCGGTTACACAAGAACCTTATTAGAAAATTTCAATCCTCGTCTATATGGCACCCCAACAGAACATCATTAAAAAAATGTCAGTGTGTAAGCATAGATTAAAGGTTGAAGTTGATGGGCAAATACAGGAAAATTTTATGGTTTCATCAAGTTGAAACGATGCATGAATGAAGTATTTATAGTTTTATAAATTTACCCTACTACGAAAAAGGCATTTAACAATGGTTAGAAAAGATATATAATCACGCGGGTCCAGGCGTTGTAATGTAGAAATTCGTTGTAAATGTGTTACTTACAATCACGGTCCTGGAACCGTTATAGTATACTAGAAAGTTCATGTGATACCACAACAATTGGTTAACTTAACCATTATTGTATGTCTTTTAATAAAATAAAATAAAATAGAAGTAGAACAATAATAGAAGTAAGAACAACAAGAACATCATGAACAACAAGAACAACAATAACAAGAAGAACAACAACAACAACAAAAACAACAAGAATAAAAACAACAACAATAACAGCATACAACAACAACAAAAATAAGAAGAAGAAGAAGAAGAAGAAGAAGAAGAAAAACAATAACAACAAAAAATAACAACGTACAACAATAACAATAACAACAATAAGAACAACAATAATAAGAACAAGAACATGAACATGAACAAGAACATGAACATTAATAACTAAAAAAGAACAATAAGAACAACAACAACAACAACAACAACAACAACAACTAATGTTGCTAACTTGAATCCATACTTTCCTTGTCTCATTCAAGATGGAGAATAGATGACAAATTTCTAATATTAATAAATTAAAGAAATGTTGCTTTCAATTTTTGCTTATGAAAGAAATGATATTTTCAAACTTGGTTTAATGGAGAAATGGAGTGTTGTAAATGTAAGATGATGTTTGAAGGTAAAAGATAAATTTCATCTAAGTTTAGGTTTAATGTGGATCACTAACGGTGGTTTCCTGAGCGTTGATAGTCAATGTGATGGACGATTGAGATTTATTTAAGGATGGTGAATAAACTCAATAAATATGCTACACACAACAACGGTTGTATTAAATAACTATTGTTGTATGTATTTTAATAAAATACCAAAATGCATCAGTAGAAAAGCAACAACAACAACAACAACAACAAGATCGAACTCGTGACCATGCGCCACTTTTTACCACGGTTGGACCTTACAACAGTGATGAAAAGTGGCTTAAATATGAAAAAAATGCTTAGTAGAATAGATTCTACCATGGTGGACCGTTTGACGTGGTGACTTTGGTGTTGTTGTTTGCGCGTTTTGTAGTAGTGTTAGGGAAAAAGAGGATTTTACGAAATTGAAAGATTTGAAAATTTTGACCAAAATAGTCAGTATGCGTCGACCTATAAATCATATGTGTCGACACATACTTTAAGTTTAAGTTGTATGTGTCTACATAAAAAGTTTTTTGTGTCAACTGAATCAAGTCAGATACTACATGCTTTAAAACGATGATAAATGTGTCTACCTGAAATTCGTATGTGTTGACACATAAAATAAGAATTTCGGCAATTTAAGAAATGTTTTAGTATATGTCGACCTGTATAATGCATATGTCGACCCAAACAAATTAGTATTTAAATTCTTATTTATTGAGTTGTATGTGTCGACCTAAATTCGTATGTGTCAACACATGCAATAAAAAATTATGCTAAAACTCATTTTTCATGACTTGGATATATTTTCAAATTATTTTTAATGGTTCCTAAGATCTCTAATGAAAGGGAGTAACATAAGACATAAGGATATCGTCCAATATACTAAAATCCAGCTTTCAAAGTTTTGACATCATGCAAAACATCTTGACTAAGAACTTGTACTCACAAATGGCACTAGTGAAGGTGGCCACCATCCGCTTTTCCTCCAAAAGTTTGATTTCTTCACTGGTTGATTTTTTTGTTACCTTGTGTTGGCGAAGGTCTGGCTTTCCTCCAGCTCAACCCTTTGATTTCTACCGATATGGAAACCTATATCCTATGTGTTATATGAAAGGGGGTTTCTCCCAAGGTTAATTTGGCGGTGGTACGGTAAACGCATATAACATATGGTAGTTCATCGGCCCAATTGTACATGGTTTCTTCCAATTTTCCTTACTGGCCTCTTACTTCCATCCGATTGGCGACCTCCGCCTGATTGATCATTTATGAGTGCTCCACTGATGCGAAATGTTGTTTGATCTTTAGTTATTTCAAAATGCTCCTTAATTTCATGTTAATGAACTGTGTCACATTGTCTATCATAACGACTTAGGGAAATCCAAACCTATCCATCACATTCCTTACTTGTGTATTTGTGCATTGGAAGTCTATTGCTTGTGTGATTGAGCAACTTGTAATCATATTTAGTTATAGTAGAAATCTCTTGGAAGTTGTCGCACCCCAAAATTTACCCTCCTAAGCTCAGGGTTTCATCTTCAGGAAATGAATTTTGAGTTTGTGGTTGTGAGGAGTGATCGTGAGGCATCCTTTCTGCAAGGAATACACTCCTTTGAATTTCTTGATGTACAAGATCAAGACTTTATTCCTTGTATTTCTCATAAGATCATTGCATCACCAAGTTGACGGAGATAGGGTTTTATTCGTGCATTACAAGTTTCTATCTAATCAATACATCATTATTCCTTGTTAGAAGTTTCATCACCATCTAAGAGGTTTTGCTAATATAAGACTCTTATTGTGTTAGTATTATCAGAAGGAAAGATGTGGAAATTAATCATCAGTTCAAGAAACCTTGTTTTGTTTGAGATAAATTTTGGCATGAAGATTGAGATTGTGATTAAGACATCTCTTGTTTCTATCATTAAGATGAATCTTGATTATTTTGAATTTAAAGATTCACTTTAATTCATTTTAAGGGTTCATTGCAGTTACACGAACATTTGGTTGCGTTCCATAAGGATTGTATTTGTTGGTTTGGTATGCATTCAAGTTTTTTAGAAAAAATGGGCATTTGATGGGTTTTAGATTTTGCTAAGTGAAGAGAGATTTCAAGATTGTTATTGAATGGACCAAGGAATATTTTATTAATTTGTGTATGAATTTCTGTTTAGAGTTTATTAAATGAATTGCATAGTCATTACACTAAAATCAAAACTTTCTCATATTATAGATAAGATTGGTCTAGGTGCTACAATTACAAACACTTTAGTTATAGAGATTCCAAGACCTTTCGTGCTTCATTAATCAAGGATGGCTTCATGTTATAATTCAAGTGTTCATTCTCATCATTCAAAGTTATTCTAACTTGTTTGCAATTTATCAAAGTCTACAAGTTTCACGAAGTTTTTTTACAAGACATTCAAGTGTGACTTCGTTCAAGCTTTACATAATTTCTTACAAGGCTTACAAAGCAAGTTTCATTGTTAAAAGTTTGTTTCATTACAAAGCTTAAAACAATAGAATTTGAAAACTTAAGATCTAAATCAATACAAGATATTCCTAAAGGCTAAATGTTTTCAAACTTTTTGAGTTGGCCTATTCCAAGATTTCTTCCTCTTCAATGTTTCTTCAAAAGAACTTCTATGTGTTGTTGACCCATTATTGCCATGGGTTTATCTTCTTGCCTTGCCTTGTTCACCATTACATGAAACACAAAAAAAAACATGGTTAGCAAATAATCAAGAAGTTAAACAAGCATTTCAAAAAAAGTTTCTATTCAACTCATCATTAGGGTTTGTGTTAAGGAATCAGGTTAGAGGGTTTTTCTTAAATCATGTTCAATGCCAAAGCCTCATAATCTGAAGATTAATCATGGGCTGGTTTTCCCAATTGTAAATCATAAAGTAAACTTTAGTTCACAAAAAGGAGGGTGAAAAATACAAACTCAGAATTAGCATCATGGTTCAAGAACAAGATCAGAAAATGACAAATCCAACAAGGCAATAATCAGTACAGAAAATCAGCATGGTTCCAGCCCAAAGAAAAATCTGTAAGGCCTAATATCAGAAAAAAGAGGCAGCCCAACAGAACATCACAGGCCTGTTCCCAGCAAAATCACTAAGTCCAACAACAATAGAAACCCTAATTCTGGTAATATATAAGCATTCAATGAAACAGAAACCAGAACCAAGATACACTGTTCATCAGCCACCATTGTTCCAAAACACAAACGAAAATACCAGAAACAAAGCCACACCAGAGAACAATATCCCAACCCAGCATTACATTGTTCCAAAGCACAAACGAAAATCCCAAAACAACAGCAAGAACAAGCCAAACAGATAACAGAACCAAAACCCTAGACAGCAACCAAAACACAAAAAAACCAATAATTGTTCATCATCTTCCTAACACTAACCCTTCATATTGAGAAAGAAGAAGGGAAAAAAAGTTCTGTAAGGAACAGTCTCACCCGAAAAGCGACACAGAAATCCCGAAGGAAGCCGAATCCAACATCTAGGGTTTCATAAACCCCCTTTAAGATCTGCAAAGTTCATTATCTGCAAAAATTAAACAACAGAACAACATTTAGAAGATGCATACAAACGAGAAAACATAACAAATTCAGATTAGAGCAAGCTCCGCCGTGAGAACCGCCATAGGCGATTTCTGGCCACCGCTGGTCCCATCTTCCCTGGCTAAAATGAGAGAACCAGAGCGGCGACAACGGAACCAGGGTTCCGAAACAGAGACCAACGAGTACAACAACGACGGCTAGACCTAATAGAGATCGAGAGTGGCGATCGCAAGCGTTCGTATGAAATTGAGAAAGACGAAGGAACCCACAGACCAAAACATGCATCAGCGGCGGCGATCGAGAAAGGACAAGAGTAACACGAGAATAGAGAGCCACGATCATCAACAAGATGAAGAAAGAAAGAGGATGAGAGGTCGGTTCCGATTTGAGAAGATGGAAGTATCGTTCCAGGGAGCGTATGAGAGAACACGAAGAGTGTTCTTTTCTTCTTTCTCTTAATTAACTATTTCCTTAAAAAAGGCTAACCGTGTGTTAAAATATAATTAGGCTTAATTTTGTTTTGTAGCTCCAGACGGTGACACTTGTCACCGACTGATTGGTCTATTCTCAATCGATGCGGTACCTCCATGGTGGTAGTTCTTCTTCTCCTCACCACTCGATCTTCATCGACCCTCATCTTCATGATCTAATCACATCAGATCATCATCCAACGAACCAGAAGCGTGTGTCCACCATGAACCTCCTTGAAGTCACCACACGAGATCAGCCTGACCTCCTATTGGGCTTGGGCTTTATTTACTATTTAGCACCCCCTGTTTGCTTCAGTTTCTGGCCCATTTCTTTGTTTCTTTGTATTTTTGTATATTATTTTGTTTGGTATTTTATTTAATCAAATAAATTGTGAAATAATATTTATTTATTTTTGTTCTAAATATTTAATTGATTTGAAAATTAATATTTAATTTGATTAATCATTTTGCTGATTAATTCTATTAAATAGGAGAATTCAATTTAATTAATTATTTAATTAATTTGGGTTGTTTTATCTGTTTATCTAAGCTTTTATCGCACTTCTCGATTTGATGTATCCCCATTCGTAAATTTGTATCCCCATCCCCATATGGTTTGTAATAGCTTAGAACTTTACCTCTTTGTATGTTCTAATCACTGCTCAATCATGCGTTTGTTATCATATTAGAACACATAGCCTCCTCTTGGACTCTTCATCAAGTAATGTAAACATACAAAGGCACTCGCACACATTCATAGTTTGGTCCTGGGCTATTCTACAGCGACAACTATTCGATCGATTGTTCCAATCGGTCGTTTAGAATACTAGTGCCACGCTAGTTTCACTTTCTAGAAGCATACATATGGCCACCTTGTATGGGCTCGCTTGTTTTCCTACTTCACTACTAATTCAATCGGATTCTTATATCCTCTTGGCTCATAAGCCAAATTCCTAAAGGGTCTCATAGTTGGGGATGGGCATGGCCATCCTCACAAGGTTAGTTAAAGCCCTTGTTGCTTTAATTAACCATAACCCGAATAAATTTTGGTTCATATACCAATTGTCCATGCACAAGGGTCTCATAGTTGGGGATATGAGCACCTATCCTCACGAGATTAATTAAGTCCACATACTTGATTAATCATAACCCAATTCAATTTCTCTCGGTCTGTCACCAAACCCCCTAAAAAACACTTTCATGATTAAAGTTCTAAACCTCGATCAATCATCGAGTTTCTTTTCAAAAACATTTTCATAAATAAATACTCCACCTCTCTATCCTCCCAAACATATGGTAGTCAGTCCTGTATCAACCCTCGACTGTATGTTTGGTTTCTTAAATGAATCTATTAAGCAAAATTTGTTTCACCTCACCTTTTCTTAATAAACTTTTGGGTAGAAAAAGATGATTAGGATGTTTCTGTCCACTCATCCAAGTAATTGGGATGTTAGCCGTTGAACGCTGATGGTCCGATGCTTGTCTCCCACATAAAAATAACTCAACTCACTCAAACTCTTTTATCGCTCATATGCGATCATCAAACTCTTTTCTTACAAAGAGTGTGCAATAGCCATTTCAAACATGAACGAGGACTTAAGCTTTTCAAACAAACTAAACAAGTCCAAGTTCCAGCATTTGAAACGTCTAATGCACGATTTTTTATAAAATCAACACAACCAAGTGAAACTTTTTTAAGAGGAACTACGGAGTTTTGACTTTCCCATTGCACGAGGGAATACGTAGGCACAAGGTTCTGAAACCGCGGCAAACTCAAAATAATAATAAACAAACTCCGCTTCTTTTATTTTTCGATTATAACTTAAAAATTAGCGAATATACACACACACTTAAAACTAAACAGGTCCCATCGAGTACGATGGATGTAAGAGGTGCTAATACCTTCCTCTTACATAACCGACTCCCGATTCCATGTTTTTTGGTCACGTAGACCGCCTTATCCGCATCTGTGGGGTTTTATCTATATTTTCCCGTTCTTTTTGGAACAAATAAAATTAGGTGGCGACTTCATTGTTTTAAAATAACCGATAAAAAAACGAGTCATCACAGAAGTGTAAGAGGACAAGACTACTCATAATTTGTAGGAGGAACCAGGAAAAATTTCTTGTGTGTTATCTTGCTTTATTCTTTACTTCTACTTTAGACTATTCCCATGTTACCCATCAAACTCTGAGTCAGATTCTGATAATTATAATTAGAATTTGATATAAGATCTTTAGGAGAAAAAGAAGAAAAAGCAAACAAAATTCAACCTCCTTGTGTTTTTCTCACCATCAATTTTTAAGTGAAAAAGAAGAAAAAGTCAACACAAATAAACTCTCTTATATTTTTTTTCTCACTTGCAAAACTGATGGAGACACCTCTCAAGTAAATATGCAGCAACAACACTCTCCCATCACAAATAACATGAAAAGTATGGTCTCATTTAACTCTTGATGTACTATATGGCTTGTATACAACAATATTCATATGACATCATTCAAGGTCAGAGCATTGATATTTCTCATGTATTCCATAAGACCATCTATATGAGAATGTTTTGAGATCCATCTTATGTTCTGTGGGGAGCCATTTATGATAATTCCTCGATCCCTCCTGTTATAATTTGACGGAAAATGCTTGTATATCAAATACTGTTATAAATATATAAGTAAACAAAAAATTATATATACTAAATGTCCTCAATAAATACTCACAAAATAAACAAAACATAATAAATATTCATAGGAAAAATACACTCATGTAACCGACAAGCTGTCTCACCTAAAAGGCAATCGTTTCTCTAAGGGCGTGATATAATATCGTCATAGTAGCACAACTTCATGCCTGATGGAGAGGTTTAAAGTCATCAACCATTGATATATACATCACATTGTTGTATACATGAAATTTATATGTTAAAATAGTACATTCGACAAGATCCAACATATATACCCTAGTGGCGGCCTCATATATAAAATGTTCTAGTAGCGACTGATAAGTATCTCGAATCCAAGAAAGACATAAATGGGCCCCCCTATTAGCCTTAAAATCATCCAATACTATTCCTCCTGTAACACCCGAGTATGTCTCAACAATCATAGTTGCATTCAGCTGGTTCATCAATTGAGGGCCAAAAAAGTTACCGGTAAAAGGGAATTGGAAAAGGCTGGAGACATCATCATAGTTAATCTCCATCTCACCAAAGGGAAGATAAAAAATAAGAAGTCTCCTTATGGAAACACTCAACAAAAGTAGATAACAGTGGAGCTTTAACATTAACAATAATGTACCTAGCCTCATCTGGCATCTACATTGGCGAGAATTTTTCAACTTCGAACCATGAGTGATAAGCTTCAATGGAGATCGATTGTGTAACAAATAATGCATAAATCACATGTTACTTTCTATGAAATACTAATAAATAAGAACAACTTAAATAAAATATGTTTATCTCCCTCTATCATAATCCAAAGGCCAAATTAACAACATACTAAAAGAGAAAGGTAGGGTCAGAGGACCTTCTAGGGAATCTCCCATATGTATCAGCCTAAATGGGCGCCTCTATATAAATGTGAATTGACACCTCAAATCAACATGCCTTAACATAATAAATAATCTAAAGAGCATGAATAGTCACATATGGCTCACCGTGATAAATAACAACAATATTTGGTTCATTATCATGATCTCTGAACTAACCATCTCTACCTCATCTACATTAGATACTATCTGGTCCACAAGACTCTTCACGTGTCCTAGTGTACAAATGATTATTTCCATCGTCTTTGTCTTCTCCACTAGAGCTATCTAGAATAGATATATCTCTCAATTTAGGTATGATTTTGTCATCTCTTCCTTTTCTCCTCACTAAACACAACAAAAAATTAAAAAAAATAATTCTATTGACCTATCGGATTTTAAAAAAAAACGGCTTCACCCTAACATATGCCGCATTCTTAAAAGTTTGGTATTTGAAGTTCTATTCTTATTGACATTTTCGAAAAACATCCCAAATGCAGTATGAATTTTTACAAACAATTTATATAAATCCAATATGTAATATGCTTTATATTGTTAATTTGAAAAAATCTGAGACAAACTCATAGACATTATACCTAATTTTTATAAAAATGCAGTAAAATTCATCCAATTATTTCGTATATACCGGATATTTTCAACAAAAAAAATTGACTTAAACCATATAATATAATACCACCTATTTCAAAAAGCCGATAAAGACACCATTTTTATGAAAAATTCTATTAAAGCAGAATATGCAGTAAAAACTCACAAGTTTAATGGAAAAAACTAATAAAAATCCAGTATCTACATACAAATCTAAGGCAAAACGTTTGTTTTAGAAAAACTTCAAAATATATATATTTTTTATTGTGAAAAATCAACTACCTAACTAAGATTACGATATGCTTAGTAACTCCTTAAATTACCCTCAGTGATTATTTACATTTACACTACAAAAAACCCTTTTTAGTAATTTGCTAAATCAACTCTTTACAACCACTCAAATTGACCATTTTGTACAAGTGACACATCTAATTCAAATTTCATTTGAGACACTCTTTTACCCGGTGGACAAAAACGTGATGTGGGCAAGCTTCCTATACATTTCCCTCCCATTCTCCAAAAATAAATCCATTTCAATACTGCCTTCTCTCGCCACAACAAAACCTGTGTGCCATCCCACTCAACTCGTCTTCAAGCTTCGGTGTTGTTCCTCCTCCATCTCGTCGCCGAGCACAAAAAGGCAAGTTTACTAGTTCTTTTTCCCTTTCTTACTTTCCTTTCTTTTCCCCTATTATATGCCGCTTTCGGATCTGCATACTTTGTAAACCTTTTGGATCTTATTGTTCAAAATCATGATTTGTAGAAAGTTTTGATTTTTATCATCGGTACACTTTATTTTCTTCATTATAAGGGCGTATATGGAGTTGTGGTTCCATTTTATTAACTGATTCATGTTAACTTCTTTTGTGTGAAGCTTCATTCTACCATTTTCCCCTTTCCCAACTTATTTTCTTTTATTATCTCATGACATGGTTCTTTTGTGGTTGATGTAGTATTTAGTATCATGTAATAAAAATCTGGTTCAAATTGACAATTTGAATTAAAATTAACCCAATTTAAAAAGAATTAAATGACTTAAATATTTCTATTTTTTTCATAAAAATAATATAATTATTCAGTCACAAATTTTCTTTAAAAAAATATACAATTTGATTGTATTAGCTTGAATTTGAAAAAAAGAAGGTAAAAATATGATCGCGTTTATATTTGATAAGTATAGTGCTTATATTTTCAAGAAGCGGTCCATTCTCATGGCATGATCATGGTTCACTGTTGCCCATTTTAATTCAGTATTTTTGTTTTAGATTTAGAAACATGCAACTTTGACTCAGTTTTTTTATATTGTTCAATTTTTAAAATGCTTCTGATTTTAGTATAATACTATGTAACTTTCTCATAATTTCAATTTTTTAAAATGCTTTTATATTCTACATATGAAGACAACTCTATTAGCATTATTTGGTTCTTAACTCACACTGCTATGAAAACTGCTCAGCAAAGATATTAGTCTAAAGAAATCTACTATTATCCATATCTATGAAAAACAAATTGTTATTGCAACTGCAACATATTAGGATTTTTTTTTGCAATAATCAACTTTTAAAAAAAACGCAAATAATAAACTTTTGAAAAATTTTACGCAAATAACCAACTTTCAGGACTGAATAACAGTTAGGCGCCATCTGAGATGGCTCCTGCATTAAAAAAAAAGCATGTAGGCGCCACCCCACTTGGCACCTCCTCTTGTAAAAGCCATCCCAGATGGCGCCTCCCTTATGTATGTTACATGTAGGAGCCATTTCAGATGGCTCCTACGTGTATTTGTGTTTTTTATAAATACAAGACTCATGTCTCCTTCATTCTTCACATTTTTTCAACTTCTCATCTCATATTCTCTCTTATTTTTCTATCATGACATCTCTATACATCCATACCAGAGACGGATACGTTGTTTTCTCGGTCTCCAAACCTCCAATGAAAATGAAATTTTGGCACATATTTACCATGGCCAAACTGAAAAAAGAGTTGATGCGTTGGTTAGAGGGAGAAATAGAAGTTGGTGAAGAAATTAGAAGGATCAAGAGGAAGAGAACAACCATGAAATTCACAACTGGACAACCTCGGATTTGGTTGGAGGAAGTCAAAACAGACGTTGACGTTATTGCGATGATGTATGGTTCCGATGAAATTATTTTGACGGTTGTAGTGTCTTAAATAATTTTTTGTGTTGTTGATGTTACATTTTCATGTTGTTGTTTTAATCGTGTAGTTTTTTATTTTGTTGTCTGCGTATTGGTGTTTGTAAGAAATGCTATTAATGAAAAGAAGAAGGTTTGTTACAATATTAAAAGTGCGGATAAATTAAATACAAATTTCGGGATGTTGAGCTTGTAGCACGTTGGGGACAATTTTTCGATTGTGTCCGGTTGACGACATAGACCACACTTTCTTTCTAGTTTGTCAACGTCGCCCATTTCGGTTGTTATTTGCTCTTGGGACGACCTTTTATTTCTCCGCATTTGATGTTATGCCAAACTACTTCCCCTTCGTATGCAGGCCAATAATCTGGTTTTGCTACTGGTTCGAAGGCATTGTTGTATACGTTGAGCAAGGTCTCAAACTTGTAAATTGGAGAAAGAAGTACTAGTGCATCTTGATGAACATGTGCACACGCTGCAATGGCATGAGCGGGAATTGAAGGCTGAAACATTCCATCGCACCAACGAGATGGTAGTTTAACCCTGTACTCTTGTCTAGGCAAACCCTCATTGTGGTCGATTGTCTCTTTGAGAATGAATTTATGGTTATGTCGGTCGAATCTTGTAACAAGATGAGTGCTAGCTTTGGCACTTTCGACCTTAATAAATTTCAAGCAGCTTTCACTCCACACTTGTCCGGATTGTGTTAGTGTGTATGTTGCGTTCATAATTGATTTCCGAAGACGCTTATCTTTGATCTCGCGCATGAAATTTTGAACGATATGTCTTGCGCAATAAACATGTGTAGACGGTGGGTCGTGCCAACTATTAACGAGATTGTTGTACGCATTATCAATTGAGGCATGTCTGTCAAAAATCAGACAAAGATTATGTTGTGGAGCTACGTGTGTTCGAAGATTCTTTAGGAAGAAACTCCAAGCTGCTCCAGTCTCTGCCTCGACAAGAGCATAGGCGATTGGGAACACGTTATTGTTGTCATCCTGTGCGACGACCATCAGTAGGGTGCCCTTGTATTTCCTGTACAACCATGTTCTGTCTATCTGTATGATAGGTTTGTAGTGTGCAAACCCAGTGATGCAAGGTCGAAAAGCCGGAAAAGTCATCAATATACCATGTCCCGACATGTACTCTTGGGCATACGACGGCGTCTCCATAACATAAATCGTTGGAGCATACATTCGTAGTGCATTCATGTAGCGAGGTAACTCTTTGTATGAACCCTCCCAGTTTCCGTAGATTTGCTCAATAGCTTTGTTTTTTGCTAACCAGACCTTTCTATATGAGGGAGGGTATAGTTGTATGTTGTAGTGATGTGCGAGATTATTGTTTTCACCTTCAATGAAGGATCGCAGCTAACAAGAGGTAAGATTTCTTGACAAATGAGATCATAACTCAATTTGCGGTGATCCTGTGATTGTGTGGAATTAACACAAGTGTGTTCCGTCATAGAACCTATCACCCAGGAATCACTCCTCAATCTATACGATGCAGTTAGATGGAAGTTACACTCAGGGTGGGTACAGATGATTATGTATCTCTCTGTATTTGTTCGATCCACATGAAAGTCATAGTTGTTTATCAAGTGGAACTTTTTTATTGCTCGCACACAATCTTCTTTTGAACGAAATTTGTCTTTGACTATTAAATTTGCATTTGACTACACTTCAGGGTTGTAGAATATATCAGGGCAAGGGCAAACATTGTTACCTATGTAAGTTTTATTCGTTATATTCTTATTTTTTCTTACATTCTTTTTTTATTATGTTTTTAATATTGTTTACACTTTCTTACACAATTTAATTTCACATTATATTTAGGACACAAAAAAATTTAGATGCCGCTCACATCATTATGTTGCTCCCGATCCATTAATCGTTTCATACCTTGTACGTGCCGATTTTGGGGATGTTATTAACATCTCCAACTATATAATCGATTCAAAGTTTATTCTTGCATTGTGCGAAAGGTGGAGACCCGAGACACACACCTTTCATCTACATGTAGGTGAATGTACCGTCACACTTGAGGACGTTTACATGTTGATGGGTCTTCCGATTAATGGTAAGGCGGTTAATGGTCCGGTCCAACATGCAAACGCTCTATGCGAGGAGATGTTGGGTAGAGATATGGTGGAAGGTCCTAGTGCAAGAGGCCAAGGTATTTTTTTATCCACACTTAAAGCGCATTATTATTCCCTTGGTTTGGACGAAAATTCCACCGAGGAAGAAAAAATAATAAAAATAAGAAATTATATTATGTTAATATTTGGGAGTTTATTATTCCCCGAGAGTAAAGGAAATAGTGTAAATTTTATGTACTTGAGTTTACTTGGGGACGTTGATAAGATAGGAAAATTTAGTTAGGGTTCCGTTGTTCTAGCCCAGCTATACAGTTCCTTGTGTAAGAACTGTAAGAAAGACACATCAACTTTTAATGGATGCGCTTTCTTACTTCAAACATGAGGTTGGTGGAGAATGCAATCACTTAATCCCGTCAACGACCTACCGTTCAGTTTTCCATACGCAACAAAGTAAGTACATTGCTCAATTATTAAAATATTTATATCTTTCATATATATAAAATCCCAATATATTAAATGTTAATTCATTTAGGTATAGAGTAACGGGCATGGATAACGGAAAGAATCTGAGACACAATGTTGTCCTCTATCGTAATCTAATAGACCACCTTGGCGCAACTGATGTACGTAATTTTGATTAACTCCAACTAATTTTAACTTTAACGTATATTATTTTAAAATTTATCATTAATCTGCATTTTTTATCAACAGTTTACATGGGACCATACTTGGGTTTGGACCATGTACCCAATTAAGATGATGCAGAGGTTTGGACTGCGAAGACTGCTATCATACAGTTTAACATTGTGGAAATGCACCACAGCGACCGTGTGAAGATGCAGTTTGGTATGTTCCAAGACATACCACACGATCCGATATGTTTGGATCCTTGGCATCTTAGTAGTGTCGATGCCCAATGGGGATATGATAATTAGAAATTTTTTTCCAGGGAGTATATTGTAGGATGTGGAAAAATTGAGCAGACCATATCTTACAATTTCCTGTTTACGAAGATGACGAGATTATGCAACACTCTCGTCAATAGATTGCTTGGTACTAGTCAGTGACGAATCCAGAAATGCATGTTTCTCACCCCCGCTAGCACCCAGTGGGGCCAACCTTCAGATCCACAACAACAACTGCGACAACACTACCGCCAACAACAACCTCAACAACACCACCACCAACAACCACACCAACAATACCAACAACCACCACAACAACCACACAAACAATACCAACAACCACCACAACAACACTACAAACAACAGACCCAACATCCAATATGAAAGAATTCTCAATGGCATTTTACTATATTATGTACTGCATATATCTGCACAAATCTCAAATTAACGACGGCCACATAAGTAGCTTTCTATTTTGTCATTTTAATAAACAAAAAAACTGCATATTAACATCATTTTCAAATACGCAAGGTCATCTTATTATAATAGTGGGAGTTCGAATTTACGATGCTCCATTTATTCACTTTGAAGAATGGAATTCTAATTATTAAACAATGGAACTTTGGTGCTTTTTTTACCTTTGTTTCTAACCAAACTACACTTGAGTATTTAGTTTCCAGTGAACTAAAAAATTAAAAAGGAAACTGATATGAGTCATGTTTTTCAAAAGTATGTTTGGCTTCTGAGTCTAACTTTGGAGCTTAATTACATGTCCATAAATGTGATGTGGAATAGAGTTTCATGTGAATTAATGATATAATGTATAATTAAGGTTACAATTCAACCTTTTCTTTTGTCTACAATTTTACTTCATCGACCAAAAAGATAATTTATCAAAAAGTCTGAATTCTATGGACCTGCTTATATTTCAAGGAGTTGAAAAATATTTCATATTAGTTTTAGGTAGATAAGAAACAAAAAAAGTCACCATTATATGTGCTGGAAAGTTTTTAATTTAATCTATATGTTAAACATTTCATATTATTTTTATGAAATAAACTAATTTCAATTTTAAAGTAGGTCGATGTGTTTCTTACTTGTACAAGGATTTTAGGAGCAGATGCTTAGATCAACAACACAAACTTAAGGGCTCATTTATTAAACATGTCTTTAATGGTTAAAAATTCAAAACTCGGGCTTGTAAATTGCAAGTATAAATAAACAGCTTTAATCTAATTCGATGCACCAATAATTTAATGTCAAATAAATAATTTTAAATAAATTATTTAAGATATAAATATTTTTATCTATGCGAACGCACAAAATTTTTATTCTTTTATATTTTAAGTGTTTAAATTTTATAATCAAAAAATCCTATATAACCAACAAATTTTTAAGAATTTAAACATGCTATTGATGTCCATTAGGATGGTAGCTAGATAACTTTATGTAGAAAAACTGATCTATTATAGAAAAATTTAGATCATAGGTTTTTGGGAAGTTATTTGTAATGCAATTCCTGTAATATGAGAGTAATATTTGTAATCCAACTCCTATGAAATTTATCATTCAAATTTACTATTTTTACGGCTCACTATCATCATATTTTCTTTTTATTTTAATTAATAAAATATTTGTAAATATAAAAAATTATTAGTAATATTTATAAATATTTATAATCATCACACATATTAGATTTATTATGGTGATTTGTTACATATTTATGTTTAAATATGTGCAATCATTCTAATAACAATTATATATCAACAACTAAATTTTATCGAATGATCTAAGATATGAATAGTGGAATCATTCTAATCTTCTGCATTTCCTCTTCATTTCTTTTTCGGATGATTTTTTCTAATAAACAAATTTTATTATTGCAATTATAAATTTTATTTAAAGTTATAAATGATAGAATTTGTGCGTCTAAATTGATTCACATTATGTTTTATTTTTAATAATCAAAATCTTTCATTATTTCACGGGTCGCTATCACCACAATTCTTTTTTTATTTTAATCAACAAAATATTTGTAAATGTTTATAGCACTTGGTGATATTTTAAAATATTTATAATGATTACATTTATCATATTGGTGATTTGTTACATATGTACTTTTAAATATTACCAGTTATTAGTGATCTTATAGTAACAATTATATATCACCAACAACCAAACTTTATCAAATGACCTAAGATATGAATGATTATTGCATTTCTCTATTTTTTTTATACATAGCTACTTACTATATATAGATTCATTTCATCTATATTATGTTTTGTGAATATTAAATTAACATTCCTCATTCGAATTTTTAAACTTCTATTTTACATTAGTAATACATTATTTATCTTAAGATTTGACTGACTTGTGCGGCGCATTTGTCTTCTACTAGTTGAATTTTATAATATAAGGATATTATGGTCAAATTTGTGGTTGTACTGGGTGCCAAGTTCACCTATATAGGGTCCTTTCCTTCTTCGTATAGCAGCGACACGTTAAATAAGACAGCTGCTAAAGAGACAATTCTTCCCTATCCTTGTTCGAGTATTGGGACCCTCATAGTAGATTTTGAACATTAATGTCTTGTAAGACAAAAAAACTAGACTAGAGTTAAAAGGTACTAGTACATCACTGAACCATGAGGGGGTTGGCATTCTTATCTCCAAGACTTTAAAGACAACGGACAACTTCTGTTAGAACAGCCAAAATCATAATACATGGATGACAGACATCTTTCAAAACCTTATCTTTGAATTCATGGTTGAAGAAGTCATTTATTACTTAGAGCTACAAAAATAAGATGCAGTAAAATCACTTAAGACTGTAATGATGATAATAACAATAAGAAGTACATCTTACATATCCTTTTCCGTTTTGGATGATGCATCTCACATATGCTTGAATTGGAACAATACAACAAATCACAGTTTACATATTAGTATACATGACATGACCTTAGAGGAATCAAAAACCATCCCAACATACAAAGACACCCAGAGAATGACCTTTCATTCGTAATATTACAATCCACAACACCAAAATGCCACGCTTCGACATGATTGCGTGAGCTTTTTGTGACAAAACCACAAGGATGCTTACCCGTTTTGGGGAGCGTCCCTAAGAATAAACAATCAAGAATTAATTCTTAATCTAAATTGAATGTTTAATGAAATGGAGAATCTTCGTTATATGACTACATGTCAACACTATGGACAGACGACAAGAATGGAATACCATAAATAAGTCAGCAGGTCAAGGAGTTTAGGTTAAATTCAAAATGTAGTGCTGCTCTCACTTGCAGATATTGAGGGACCTTCAGATTTCACAAGGGCGGATCCTTTGCTACTGATGTCAAGTCCCTTAAAACGACCGAGGTGATCGTTTTGCAACATCTCTGAGAATTGGTGAGAATTGGTTTGTTGCAGCTGATGAGATGGCATGTTAGATGGAGAGTGACCGAATTGGGGAAATTGTATGTTCTGGTGACCAGAAGGACCTGAATGTTGTTGTGGCATTGAAAAGAAATTTGACCCTGCGAATTGCATTGGGTGCATTCCAAGATTATACGATTCAGAGGGGTTCATTGCCTCTCCGGTGGCAATTTTAAGCCTCTCAACTTCCTTCATCAACGCATCATTAAGAGCTTCATAAAATCAGAAACAAATTCGAACAACATTAATTAATTTTAACAAGATCATTTTAAAAACTATCGTTTGAAAAATGTAAAATGTGTATTTAACTATTTCATAAGAAAGTGATTTAGTTAATAGTAGTTACCATCTCGAAGGTGTGCCTGTTGTTCCATGGCTTGCAGACGGAGCTTGAGATCGGTATTTTCAGTACTCAGACCGCTTGTGTCCCTCTAAAATATTCAACAAGTGATGAATTATATTCCTATTAGCCATAAGTTTGTGCACAAAAACTGAAGTCAACAAATGGTGAACATATCCATATCAGGAATTGCTAAAATAATTTGTGAATTTAGATTACTATTCTGTGACATGATCCGGAAATACGTAGATTTCAGTACCAAAAAAAGAAAGGATTTTGTTAAGAGAAATACCACAGTATGTCCACTGTCCATAAAAATACAGATATTCTTCGGACATAAGTTGACACCAACCTGATATAATGTCAATTGAGCCGAGAGAGTTGTGGCCTCTGTTTGAAGGGTCTGAACCTTGCGCTCGAGCTCTTGTATATAACGGGCCTTCCTCTCTTTTGAACGAGCAGCCGACTGTCTATTCGCAAGTATTCTACATACATAACAACAACACTAATGAGTTCAATAGTTGAACCAAATCCAAAGCAATTACTAATATACAGTTATTGAAAATAATCCGAAACAAAAGCAGCAACTTGAGCATAAACCTCAGTCACATTCTAGTCTCCCATCCCATTTCAAACACTCAACAAGTCCGAGATCAAATAAAGTTTGTTTACCAAAACAATCATAACCAATCAACTAAATTTTCAAAATTATAAATAATCATGAATCTAAAAACAATGCAAACTAATCTGATTAACAATCCAATACAGAAAACTTAATACATTATGAAATGAAGAAATCAATAAAAATATATATAAACAACCTCTTGGCGCGCTTTGGATCATGAGTCCAAAGCTCGGCGAGTTTATCCGGAGGCATAGCTTTCTTGGCATCCATGATCTCTCCAAGCATGCTCGTCGACGTCGTACCATCAACAGAGCAGCTATGCCTATGCCTCGTTCTCGGCGTAGAATCCTCATTCAGACTCTTATCTCCATCATTTTGCCCGCTCGTCCCCGCTCCGTTACCATTACCGTAACCACTCTGACCCGATCCATTACATCCTCCGAGCTTCTCCACGTCAATGTACGTGAAGAACAGATCGTCTTCCGATCCGATCTCCTCCAGGCTGGCCGTCGAGGAGCCGCCTCCGTTCATCGGATTGGACGGTGATAGGTCCGTCATTTCGTCGGGGAGGCGGTAGCTGATCTCGGAGTGCGATCTCCGGTGGTGAGAATGGGGTTCTCCGGCGGCGGCGACATCGTTGATGCTGCCGCGGATGAAGGGGTTGGGAGAGGGTGTTGAGGATGTGACATTGGGATTGTAGTTTGAGTTTGAAGGTGGATCTTGCAGATGGGTTGACATTCTATTCTATTATGTTTTCTGAGGTTTTTCCGATCGAGTTTCACGAAAACACGCGCAAACGCAATGTGTGTCTCTCTCTCTCTCCTTTCTTCTTCCTCACGTTGTAACCAAATATTACCAATTGGTTTCCTCTTTATTTTAATAAAAATATTGGTACAATCTTTTTTTTTTTAATTTAATGTATTTTATTAAAAATTAATTGTTAGACACTTTCAGAGTAAATTTTTTTACACAATCAGCACATCACAACCGCCTATAAATATTATTTAATAAATAATTAAAATAAAATTTAAATATGATTTTACAATTTAATTTCACTTAGGGTGTAAATATTTCGATTAAATTCATTTGATTATAGTTTATTTATTAAGAAAATGTATTATATCTATAATATAAGAAAACAAATATAGATCCCCGTAAGCAAGAGATGGTGGTTAGGAAGATGTTCGATTTTGTTCAGCTAGGAGATTTCATCATTCGTCCAAAGGAAATAGCTCTTTCGGTGGTGATTCAGGTAGGTTGGCAAGCTCCTAGAGCTTGGTGGGTCCGCTTGAATGTTGATGGGGCATGTCGTAATGGTTTGATTGGCTATGGTGCGGAGTGGATCCGCTTGAATGTTGATGGGGCATGTCGTAATGGTTTGATTGGCCGTAGTGGGATTATCCAGGGAAGTGATGAGGAATGGTTAAGAGGTTTTTTTTTAAATCATTGGTAGAGGAGGATGCTGGAAGGTATCAATTTGGCTCGGAGCATGGAATTTACTAAGGTAGAAATTCAGGTGAATTTCAACGAAATGAGAAAAACGAAATGATAAGAATATTTTTATTGGGAGATTTATTTCTGAAGAGATTTAGAGTTTTTTATATATGGATTGGAAAGTGGTGGTTACTTACTTGTATCGGGAAGCTAATAGGCTAACAGATGCTACGACAAAATATAGATTTAT
This sequence comes from Vicia sativa, assembly GCA_021764765.1. NCBI lineage: Eukaryota > Viridiplantae > Streptophyta > Magnoliopsida > Fabales > Fabaceae > Vicia > Vicia sativa. The sequence continues at coordinate 157,429,828 of CM038794.1, forward strand.
GATGATTTGTGCATTTTTTTTTTAATTCTTGTTCAGAAATTTATTCGCATATTCTAGATACTGATAAACAGGGTTTTGTTATTCCTAAGATTGTTGTTGTGTAATTTGTTTCTCTTTTAAGCTCACTTTACTATAAAAAAAAATTATCAATGACAAATATTTGATTCATTTTTGGATGAACTAATTATTATTATTATTATTATTATTATTATTATTATTATTATTATTATTATTATTATTATTATTAATATTAATAATAATAAAAGTATTTATTCCGTGTTATTTTAAGTTTAATTAGAAATTACAAATATTTATTATTATTAAGTTTAATTAGCAATTACAAATATTTATTTTGATGAAGAGAACATAATCAATTGAAAAATTTACTTGTTTGAAGATAGACTTTTTTTATTAAAGAAGTACTTCTCAAGAAAAATATTTATCCTTTTTTTTTTTATCTATCATGGAAAACACTTATCAAATTTATCTCTGAGACTTTTTAGTTACAATTCGTGTGGTTCTATCTATTTATATTATAGTGTTCACCAAATGCATGGGAATCATAAATTTATATTAGATGCATATGAATCAATTTTAATATAAAAGTACTAAATATAAATAAATGAGAAAAAAATGAATGGTAAAATAATTTTTATATAAAATGAAATCATATTATTATTTTTAAATAAATTATGTAATATGGTAAAATAATTAATTTTAATTGAATAATAATAAAAAAAATTCAAGCATTACTTTTAACTCTAAATAAATTAATTTCAACAAAATATTTTAAGGTTGGGTTGTTTTAAGAAATACATTTGCATCACGAGTTCACGACATCACAGTGGTGTTTATCCTGGAAATATCAATACAAGACGTGGCCGAGTTCAAGATTGTAAAACATGTGACTAAGTCGATTTCAAGGTTCACTTTTCATTTTTCTTATTTTCAATTTCCAACCCTAATTTCCTACATTTCTTCTCAAAATCAAGATTATACACTCAAGTATTCCATGACCAAGAAAAACACAATCTCGTTTCTTCATTCAACCTCTTGTTATCAAAATCCTATCCCTTCCGTCACTGAATTCAACAAGATTTTAGGTTGTGTTTCTGCCTTTTTTTGAAAAACATGGATATCCAATTATGGGAACCGATTCCCACACAACGTGGTTAATTTCTGATTTAGTGCAAAGTTGGGGAACTCGGGTACCTAATTATAGGAACCAGTTATCAATTTTAAAAAAAATCTTTTTTAAAATTATGCTTTCTCCAAGCCTCTTCTATTCTTTTATGCTTATACTTTCCTTGTTATTTTTAACATGTTTGTTAATTGTGAAATGTACATTGAGGATAGTTTGGTTGGTTACTTAATCTTGGTACACTGATATACCACTTCACCCATGGTTACCACATCACCTGTGGTCTTGAGTTGCACATTAGACACATTGGTTTCATGTTTTCTCTATGTTACGAGGAAATATGTATTCTGTTATTTTGTCTGGATATGTACCTTTGTGCAGGTGTTTCTGATTTTCGTGATGATGTGTCCACTACGCGAACATATTGCATGATATTACTTTGTGGATTACATTTATCGAGCCATTTCTGATTATTTACTTGATTGATGCCAACTTACTCGAAGTTTTCTGGAGTAGTTGCTTTTGCTTGCTTACTACGGGCATTTTTGTTCGTTTGGTACACTTCTCTTTTATTTTATCTCTCGCATTTACTGCTTTCTAGAGAGCATGAGAAGTAGGGTTTTATCGCTTTTTCTTGCCACGAGAAGTAGGAATAGAGATACATGACGTGGATCTCCATTGTCGATCAAGTCAGGAATCCCTCTAGTTTATTTAAAGTCATGTTTAGTGCGATTTCGTCCATGTCATCCTTAGCTCGCGCGCATCGCGATGCTTCCTTGTTATCGAGTTCGTCTCGTGGGAAAGGATCCACCTTTCTGACCCTCCACGCTTTGTCTGGAGTTCACGTCGGAACACGCTGGCACTCACATTATTCATATACTCTTCCCACTTAGTAATATAATACCAAGGCATGGACATTATCTTCAACCATGAGGCTTGTTTGTTTCGACTAAAGTCCTCCCATGTTTCCCCCTTCCTTCCACGCATATGTTTGTGCATTGCATTATTTGTGTGCTTCTGCCAAAACACTTGTTTGTTTTCCCCTAGGACCGCTCGGTTAGGTTAGCTTTCGAGTTTAGACATTAGGATATTTATCCATCTATGTAGGTAGATATTCCCTTTTCATTCTTAACCTTAGGATAAATCATTGTATGATAATATTAGGGGTATACCTAAATAATTTCCTTTAGAGTTTTCTTTTCTTTTGCATCCTTAAATTTAAAACTAAAACCTCTTCTTTTTCTTCTGAAAATCAAAACACCTAATAATAGTTCAAACTCCTTTTTTCAAGGTAAAAGCAACCAATCAATACAAACCTTTTTCGCCTACGAGCTCTTTTTTGTGTTTAAAACTTTTTCATAAAGGACGTGCTTCATCCGCATTGTTCATTAAAAAACACAAAATCCACCAAAACATGTGAACCGAACTACGGCGCTCTGACTTTCCCACTGCACGGGGGAATACGTAGGCATCTGGTCACAAGGCTCGACCGAGCAAACTTTGTAAATACTTCCTTATTTTTCTCGTGTTTCTTTTTCATGCATTCTCCCTTAGCTTATTCTTTATACACCCATTAGATAGAAAATAGAAGTGGACCATGTAGAGTACTACAAACGTGTGGGTGCTAATACTTTCCCCTCACGTAATCGACTCTCTTACCCGATCTCTTGGTCGTAAGACCGTGATTTCTCCCTTTCAGGTTTACTCGATGTTTACCTTTTTCCTTAGATGAGATAAAAAAAACGTTTGATGTCGACTTCATTGATTTTTTATCAAATGAGTTTGTCCACTTCCTTCACATTTAATACAAAACTAAAAATTTAATGTCGGTTCTATCATTGACACAAAGATAAGATTTGTATGGTTTATGTTTACCTCCAAGTCCAACTACTATAAAAACCCCACTTCTTATATTTTTTTCATACCATAACACCAAAAACCAGAAATGAACATGAAATTGAACATCAAATGGCATGTTGGATTTGTCCACTTTACCGATGCTACACCATCTTAGGAATTTAAGTTCACCGTGTACACCCCTATTGAATACGTGCATCAAATATTGCAGGAACTTGTACCTTTTGGCAACAATCGCAAGATAGTGAAGATCGAGTACCACTCGCCATCGGTTGCCAAAGATGGAAAGCTTCAGTTCATCAACCGTGAGAAGAAGAACGACGCTGATTTACATGCTATGTGGAATAGTTTTAAAGTTTTGAGGAGAAAGTTCCGATCGAGCTAGATGTGGCTATAACAAGATTGGTCGATGATATTATCAGGATGTTGCAACGTCCACCGAAACGTTGATTTGTACTGTTTGATTTATGTTTAATTCCTAAATGTATTTTCTATGTTTATGTTATGAATTATATTTATGTCTATGTTATGCAATTCAATAATGTTTTTTGGTTTCTATAAAGAATGAAATTGGAAATACACCTTCGGTCCCAAATCAGAATTAAATTTTTGGTTTTTGTGTATACGTTATCAGATCTTGGTGCGCATCGAAAATATACTTTCAATTTTAAGGAGTATTTAGGAATTTCACGTGATGCATAAGAAACTCATGAGATGGGTTAAAAAACTTTCACTTTATCTTTAAAAATGGGCACACCTAAGTAATTAAAATGGAATGAGCCTTTTGAAAAACCATTGGAATCCACATAAAGATCAAGTCTAGTTAGACATTGAACCAAAATAAATGGTAGATTTGTTTTGACAGAAATCTTGACAAGAGACAACATAATATATTAAGAAAACAATGTTAAGAGCTGAAATATTTGAGAAAACTCTCCTTTGTAAAAAGATAAAAATATCATCTGCATACAAAGTGTGAGATATAACTTTGATTTGTTTAGCATCAATCATTAGAGATAACTTCCCTTCTTTTACAAGCAAGGAGAAACTTCTACTAAAGACATCTTCATCCGAATAAAATAGAGAGGAGATAGAGGATGACAGTGTCTCACTCCTCTATTGCATTTAAAAATTTAGAATATCATATTGAAAATTTTAGTATATTTCAAAAACTTAAATTTTTTTTTTCTGAAAAAAACCAAAAATTTTAGGAAAAAAATACCAAAAATTTTCGGAAAAAAAATATGTATCAGAAATTTCTGGTATGTACCAGAAATTTCAAATACATTGAAATTTTATGACATTGAAAATTTTTTATTTTATTTTCTAAATAAATTATCTGAAATTTTGTAAAACTTATCTACCAAAAACTATTTATAAGTCAACATACATAATTTTGAAATAGTTTAATTTTAGGGATGACATGTTAATATGCATAATTTTGAAATAGTTTAATTTTAGGGATGACATGTTAATTTTTCGATACGCGACTTTTCCATCCAAGTATTTAAATACTTACTTTTAAAACCAAATATATCAACAAAAATTGTTTTAAATTATACAACATTGCAAAGCCATACTTTAATGTTTTAAGCAAGGGTTGTTTACTAGTTTAAAGTCATGTTTAATTTAAAATAGGGGTTTTTTTAGTAATTGTAAAATTCACTGTTATAATCTTATATCATGTTCCATCATTCAAACAAAGGTTACAAAGAAAAAGGAAAAAAACAAATACGTAGCAACACAACACTAAACAGAACGACGAAGTGCAAGATTCGTTTTTAAAAAGCATCTCATGATTTCTGTCTGATCCTTTTTTCATTGTTGCAATGTCGTTTTCCAATTTGAGATGTGTTGTTTTCTCTCTTTTCATTCCCAATTTTCAACACACAAACCCTAAATTCATTCGTCACTTTCCCTTTTCAAACTCAACAACAAGGTTGTACTCTCGATCACATCATGACGAAGAAGACAAAGAAAGTCTCGTTTCCTCATTCAATCGCTTGCTTCATCACAATCCTACGCCATCCATCTTCCAATTTGGTAAGATCTTAGGTTCCCTTGTGAAGGCCAAACATTACTCCACTGCTCTTTCACTTCATCGACAATTGGAATTAACGGGAATTGCTTCGGACTTAGTCACTCTCAGCATCTCGATCAATTGCTTCTGTCAATTGGGTCTCAATTCTCTCTCCTTTTCTGTATTTGCCAACATTCTCAAAAAGGGTTATCATCCAGATGCCATAACTTTTACTACAATCATCAAGGGTCTCTGTCTCAAAGGGCAAATCCATCAAGCATTGCACTTTCATGACAAGGTGGTAGCGCTGGGATTTCATTTCAACCAAGTTACTTATGGTACCTTGATTAATGGCCTATGCAAAGTTGGAGAAACAGCAGCAGCCCTACAATTGTTGAGACGAGTCGATGGGAAATTGGTTCAGCCTGATGTGGTAATGTACACCACAATTATTGATAGTATGTGCAAGGATAAACTTGTTAATGATGCTTTTCATTTATATTCCGAAATGCTTGCTAAGAGAATTTCTCCTACTCTTGTCACTTATAATACTTTATTCTATGGCTTTTGCATTGTGGGTAAGTTGAAAGATGCAATTGCTTTGCTCAATAAAATGATATTGGAAAACATCAACCCTGATGTCTATACCTTTAATATTTTAGTTGATGCTTTTTGTAAGGAAGGAAAGTTGAAAGAAGCTAAAAATGTGTTTGCTGCAATGATGAAAAAAGATGTAATACCTAACATTGTTACTTATAACTCTTTGATGGATGGATATTGTATCCTTAAACAAGTGGACAAGGCCAAGGATATATTCAATGCTATGGCCCATAGGAAAGTGACTCCTGATGTTCATAGCTGCAATATCATGATTAATGGATTTTGTAAGAATGAAATGGTGGATGAAGCTATAACTCTTTTCAAAGAAATGCAATTTAGAAAAATCATTCCTGATACGGTAACTTATAATTCCCTTATTGATGGCTTGTGCAAATTGGGGAGAATCTCATACGCTTTGGAGCTTGTCGATGAGATGTGTGATAGAGGTCAGCCACCTGATATAATTACATACAATTCTATATTGGATGCTTTATGCAAAAACCATCAAGTTGATAAGGCAATTGCATTATTTAAAGAATTTAAAGACAAAGGTATTCAACCTAATGTGTTCACATACACTATTCTTATCGATGGATTGTGTAAAGGTGGAAGACTAAAGGATGCACAAAAGATTTTTGAAGAACTTTTGGTCAAAGGCTACAATCTTAATGTCTATACATATACCGTCATGATCCATGGATTTTGTAACAATGGTTTGTTTGGTGAAGCGTTGACCATCCTGTCAAAAATGAAAGACAATGGTTGCGTCCCGGATGTTCAAACTTATGAAATCATTATTCTTTCCCTATTTGAAAATGATGAAAATGATAAAGCAGAGAAACTTTTTCGGGAAATGATTGCGAGAGGTCTACTATAAAATTGAAAATGGGTAAGATGCTTTGGTATGCCTCATACAAGATGCTTGGTTTTAAGTTGTTGCTCTTATCTTTTGAATGTCATTGTTGGAATGTTTCACAATAGTTCCATTGATACAATATCCCTTTGAATTTGTTTCCACCCAAAAATATACTATCAACCTAAAGTAGCCGTACAACTTACAGTTCCTCTATTTTACAGATTTGTTGATCTCTCAAAAGGGTACATGTTCAAAAGCACATCATTATCATTCACAGTTTAAAAACATGTTGAAAATGTAATTGGGATCATGGATGCATGTTAGGCGTCACAGGTTGGTTAGAGAAGTAGAACATTGTGAGGTCTGATTTCACTTAGGTTTGGAAGCCTTTGGCTTGGAGCTGTTTCAATTGTCTAAAATTACAATATTTCCATTAATACGGTGTCCCTTTGATTCATTTCCACCAAAGTACATGTAGCAATTGGGATGTTTATTTTTATTTGGAGTCCTTACAAATGCAAATGTAGACATTGGATAGAGGAAGTTACATTATAGATTCAGGGAGTTGTATATCTGATACTAATTTATATGTAGATTTGTGATCTACATGTTTTGTAGCAGGTTCTGTTTCTTGCAATTGTGTAATACAAAAGTCAAAGTATTTGTTTCATATTTGTGAATGTGTTTCATGATTGGAGCATCAAGCATGTCACGGATACAATCTTGTTTGTGATTTTTGAACTCGTATATCCAACATAGAATTGCCTCTTAACACTTTGTCTAAGAATCTGACACACATTACTCTAGTAACTTGACAACATTTATGTCTAAACCAATTTTTTTGAGTCAGCTCATTCATGTTGGTCGGGTAAACAATTGACCTGCTATAGCAGGTTTCAGTAGCTTCACTGAAGCTGACAGGTGTCAGTGTTGATAGTGGTTCTGGAACTCAATTTAGGTATAGAAACGAGAATTGGAGTTATGATACCGCATTAACATAAGTTGCAGAACTTGATGCTAAGATATAGTATGGTTAGTGTAGTTGATAGTTTTTATCTTAATTCTTTATGATGTGTTGTGGGGTGTCTTATTTATTTTCTGATCACTGTGTTAAACTATATATAGATGGTGCACTCTCTGCTATGCTGCCTTATACGCGTTTTTTACTCTAGTCTCTTTTATAGCAAGTCGCCTATTTCACACGCTCCAAAGAATGATCCAAGTATATGTATTTGAGATGTTTATAATTAATAATCTTTACAAGTATGCTTTTATCAATGTCTATCGGAGGTGTTGCTATCTATATTCTATAATGCTTTGCATGTTGGGCGTTTTTCTCAGGTGTCAGCTCCATTTTTCTGATGAATTTACCAAGTCCTCATTTGCTTCTTAAATGCTTTCCAAGCATGGTATGGTGGGCATGTTCCATCTTCAAACTTGGGGATAACAGAATTAGTTACGAGCTTTTTAATTCACCTTATTGTATAAACACATTTGTATCAATATTTTGTTCATTCAATGAAAATCATAATTACATTAAATTGATTTATATGTATTTATTAAATTTCATTATATTTATTATTTTACTATCTATGGCTAAGAATTGTGTTTTGGTGAATAATATTAAATTTACTATTGTTTTAAAACTCGTCTTGGATTGGCTGAATGAAATAATAAACTAGAAATCTGAAAGGCACCCCGTTCAAACGGATTATTGATCGAACAATGCAATCAAGGAAAATGCTCTTTCCATTTTAAGGGTGCATTACACATTTCTGAAAACTTAAAAATATCTTTCATGTATTTAGAGATGTATCTACGAACAGTGGTGGAGACACATACAAATGAAGTCATGCAACTGCACCCCTGAACTTTTGATTATCACCCTAAAAATCTTAGCCAATACGGATCTTGCACCCTTAAATATTTTAATTTTGCACCAAGAAACCACGTTGCACCGTGTTTCTTTCTTTAAGCATTATTAGATTTATTTATTCTAAATTACTACTACTAGTTATGCAAGAAAAACATGTCTACTTCCCATACTACTATTTATTAATTTAATGTTTAATATTAGACTTTTAGATTTATTCATTAAACACGATGTTTTTCTATAATAGTCTCAAGACTCTGTCATCAGTCATTTATTGTTTAGTTATTTGTTTCTAAGATAATTAATATATTTATATATATTATTGTTAAGGAGTGCCTACAACCATTATTTAAGAATTTTAAATAAATAAAAGATATTTTAAAATAGATAAAAAGTTTAATTTGAAATGAATAGAATATATACAATTTTCATAAAATATGTACTATTTTTTAAATCTTAAAGTATCTTTTCCATAAAAAAAATTAAAGTGTTATTAAACACTCGTTAACACTTTTAATTTATATATATTATTTGTTACCATATTCTGATGTGTTTTTTATACGGTTAATAAATCACAACTATGTTAAGTATTACATTATACTATTATTTTTAAATAAATTATATTATATGATTAAATAATAAATTTTATTGGATGACAGTAGTACACTATCTTTTAACTCTTTAAAAAATTCTCTATGAATTTTTAATTATAATTAATTAAATTATACATTTAAAAAATAAATAAGTGTATGTTAAAAAAAAAAAAAAATTTTTTTTTTATATTTTAAAAATTAAATAAATAATATGAATTTTTATATTAATTTAAAAAGTTTGCACCCCTGCTCCAGGGTCCTGGATCCGCCACTGTCTATGGATGTAACCAAATCATACAAATCAACCAAACACCTAATTTTTGTCAAAAATTGACTGGGAGATGCAGGGTCGTCCCCGAGATTTTGAGTGCCCTATTCAAATTATGAATTTGGTGCCCTTTTTCTTAATTCATAATTTTTTCTTATCAAATTTATAAATCACATGTATCAAATAAATAGTCAACTTCATATGTGTATATAATAAATAAAAAAATTTGGTGCCCCTAAATAATTGGTGTCCTGTGTCACCGCTCCTCCCGAACACCATCTGGGACCCCATGGAGAGATGCATCATTGATTATTTTTTAAGGAGATACATCTTCGTAACACTCCCTGAATGCTTTCTAAGCAACAACCTTGTCCTAAATTTGTTATTTTTTAGACCAACATGTTTTAGGTCAATTTTAGGCCATAATTTAGAAAGAAAACACATACATTAATTGCTTTAAATACACACTTATGAAAACAAATCAGTACATAATTTGCTCCAAAAATACTAACAAAAATAATACAACCAAAAACATAAACTATTGTGTATGTTCAACCCTGAATTCTCCTCAACTTATACTGCAATGCATTCCATATCTCGACAATCATGTCTTCTATAAGGGCCAACTGAGGACTACATTCCTCAAAAAATCCAATCCATATGCCTAATCTCCCCATATCTATAATACACTGACAAACCGTCACCACATCCTCGGTATGGTCATCCCTAGCCTCTAGTACCTCCTTATTAGATAACTTATGTGGTCTTCCAGAAGCGTATGGTGTCATGATAGTGTAATACGGTGGGAGAACTGACTTTGGAATTTGTTTTGCTTTTTATCGCAAATGTTGCGGATAGCAAAAGTCACCATCGACTTTTCTTTTATCCAATTAAGGGAAGGTGAAAAGAACAGAAAAGACCTTCGTTAGATTCTGAGTAAGGGAGAAGGTTATGAAAAGGGAAGGTATTAGCACCCCTTTCCATCCGTAGTTATCTACGGGCTCTTAGTTGCTTTTAGCTCATCTTTAAAAAATTTGCTTTCTGTGTGTGTGTTTTAAAATAATGTTTTGAAAAGGCATTTCACTTTGACTTCGTAATCATTCACGTTGGAATGTATACGAAGTGTTTGGAAATGTTTCGTTTTGAAAAAGTGTTTGAACTTTGACAAAAGTGTGAGGTGTGAAAAGTATTTTGATAGAGCAAGCAACTAAAAGTCTTATTACCTACTCAGAACGGTCGTTTTCGTGTTGTTTTACTTTCCTTTAGAATAACGCTATTCATACCATTAGTTGATAGGTAACCCTATTCTTTGGATGTAAAGGGACATTTGAAGGGACATCAGATGGTCATAGAAGGCAACTTCTAGGAGGTATCCTAGCACATTCGAAGGGACGATCATCACTTTTCGTAGGCAACAATCGAGGGACGAGATCATGTTTTCGTAGGCGACATCGTGGGTCTATGATCTTTGTATCGAAGGGACTATGATGATATGTTTGTAGGCAACGGTGCTAGGATACCTCTACGTTCGAGGGACTTGACCATTTATTCGAAAGGCAACGAGAGAGAATACTCTAAGGGGTGCATGTGTGAAGAGAGTGTGTTGAATTCAGATATGTTATGTTGAAATTAGAAGTGATCTATGTTGTTTTTATCTTGCCATACACGGCTAGTTACTAGCAGTTTATAGGGTGCGGAAAGTAAATTGCAGGAAATAAAATGCGAAAGTAAATGTCCTACGCTATTACATGGCTTTGGAGCAGTTACATAATATAGGAGTGCAGAAAGTAAATCCTAATTAAGCTATTACATCCCGTGAGCAGTTACATAATATTGGAAAAGAATGCGAGAAAATAAATCCTAACTATTACAACCTGTAAGCAAATACATAATAATCGAAAAAGATAAGAAATTCGCATAAGAGAAAATAATGTTAGTAAAAAAAGATTTTTGAGTTAGGAAAACGTTTTTAGGTTAGTGACCCAATTAAATGATAGAATAATTTTTTGGGAATTTTCTGGATTGGTTTTAATGAAGAAAAATAATTAAAAGTCAATTTTATGGTTACTTAACAATTAATTAAAATATGCATGCAAAAATATTAACTTTTATGTCAAAAATTAAATAAACATTTTTCTGACCTAGATGCGAAAAGAAATTATTTTTTGGTGATTTTTTAATGCATGAGAAAATTGTTTGAAAAGAAATTAAATTAAATAGAAAAATATGAAAAGAAAATAGAAAATATGTTAGTTTGCAAAAGTGTTAAAAAGAAAGTGGGAAGCTAGGGATCGAACCCCTGACCTCCTGGATATACCAAGCATGTGTCTACCAACTGAGCTACGTGCGTTTGTTGTTCTAGAATCACAATCATTGGATTACATGTGATCCAACGTTCCAGTTTGAAATTCAAACCAAGTCAAGCCGTGGGACCCAGTTACAAGAAAGAGCGAATCAGAAAGCAGAACGAAGCCACGCGTGCAGTCAACCGGTCCTCGCCTGAGTCAGCGCCGGAAACCTAGCGTCGGTCACCTTCTCCGGTGATGATTTTTCTAGAACCTGCAAAAAACTGAAAATCAAAGCTCGTGGTTAATGCTACCCCCCCTAAATCGACCCTTGCGAGTTCAATGGTGGTGTTTGTTTGGACTAAAACGGCCGTATCATCCGGTTCGAAGCTTCTCCGATCTGAAGCCCTAACAATGGCAAATCACATTCCGGTTGTTAAGAGCTTCATGTGATCGTCCAGACCTGTTCTATGATGTCTCAGGAATGCATTGCAAAGGTTAGTTTCAGACAAAACATGATAAATATTAAAACACGAATTCAAAAAAAGTATGCAAATGTATGTTCATGTATGGCACGATTCAGGCATGTTTGGCCATGGTTCTTCGCCTGGACTTACTCTATGATACCTCAGGAGCACAATGGGGTGCTTGGATTGAATTGAAAACGGCTGGGAGACAGAATTCGAATTTTGCAAGTTTGTAAGAATTTTTGAGAAATTAGGGTTGGCTCATGAGGCTAGGGTTTCGTCCTCTGTTCTTGTGAATGTGTTATGTATTTATAGAGCAAGAGATTTGATCAAAAAGAATGAAAAAATATATTGCTTTGAATGCAAAAATATTTCCTTGTAAATTTTCATCAAAGCTTTCCAAAATGGATTTTCTCTTCCTTGTAGCATCTTGCACGAATTTGGCATGTATTTTGGGCTTCCTTGGTCCTCAAGATAGATAGAAATCAAGCCAAACTTGTTTTATACCTTGCTTTTGTATTTTATTTAATTTAAAATTGAATTAAATGCTTTAAATTCAAAATAAATTAAATAAATTGGAAAGGAGGCGTGGCAAGGTGTAGAGAGGCCATGGATAATGTTAAGATCTAGTTTGGATCATAAAATTATAAGCCCATTTGGGAAAAATTTGCATTTGTGAAGTATTTCTCTTTGTGCACCTCTTCAAAAATGCTCAACTTGTACAAGGTGTATCTTGCTCAATTTTTAACATTTTTGGGTGTTCTTGGAAATTTTAGAAAGCTCAAGATGTCCTATAAACAACCTCTTTGGTTTCATCTCAATTGGAGTTTCCATGCTCAATAACACTTCTTTACAAAAAGTTGACTTTTTGTTGACTTTGAAAAGGACCTGTAATGTTTTGATCCATATCTTCCAAATGAAGCATTTTTTGCCCAAGCTTGTGAGACAAGAAGTTGTAGAGAATTGAATTCTCTTCAAAATGAGCTGTGGTGGAAAAATTTATGATAAAGTATGTGAAAGTTATGCCTGGTCAAAGTTCTGTTGACTTTTTCTTCAAAAACCCTAATTTGGAAAGTTTGACTTTTGATCAAATCTTGAGTTTTCTTGATGAATCATGATCAACCCTTGATGAAATGATGAATATTACTTCAAAATATTGATGTTGACCAAAAATTATGAAGTTTGACTGTATGTTGACCACAATTGACTTTTTGTCCAATACAACTGATTTTCAACCATCTGAGCAATTGTTTGAGGAAACTTGACTTGTAAGACTTGAAACTTGACATGGAGATTCTTTGAAGCATATGATGAGGCATGATGACCACTTAAAGTGTTGGAAGCTCACCCTGGCTTGAGGATAGCCAAACCCTAGTTTGGGTCGATTGCTTAGGAGAGGGTTTATCTGGTCAACCCTTGTGAAATCCTTGAGTATGGGTATAAGAAATGTCTTGAGAAGTAGGAGGGAAAATTTTGGGGTATGAAAGATAGGATGCAACACCCTATATAATAATGTCATGTAGTCATCAACATAAGCTCATTGTATAGGAATTGTCACTCTGTGATACTCCTTTGATACGTAGTGTCTCTTGAAATTCTCCAATATCATGTCAATATCTCTACGTTACATGGTATGAGAAGCGAACTCTGAGTGGGGTCTCAAAATAATCTAAAAATATTCAAACTGAAGCATCACTCTGTTGGGCATATAAGAAAACATCAGACTTGACCCAGATGCCATACATCTGGTTTATAAAGAAATGACGTCCAACAGACACGTCTCGCGATGATTTACCAATTTTAAACACACACACTCCTGTAAAAAAAAAATCACCATTAATTGTGATTTAATTAGTTTAAAACATATGTAATGAAAAATTAAATTAATTTACATCTCATTCTCATACATGCCTAGAAACATGGTCTTCATATAGATGATGTACAAAAGTGTTAAATGATCCTCCTTGATAACTCTCTAAAGGGGCATCAACAAGCGAGTTCTTTCTAGGGTTCAAGGAATTCAGGTGTTACTTTACATCTGGGAACTCGTGGCCCCGTGAAGTAGAGGTCTGAGACACGTGACTACGAAAAGTAAAACCAGATGGTTGTGAACCTCAATGTAGCAAACCATCAAACGAGTTGCCATTGACTCGTGGTAATGGTTGCAGCCCTCCCACATTGTATAAACGCGGTTTGAGACACACAGTTGAACCTGAATCTTCGAAGTTTGTTTTCAGCCATCGCACCTACGTTAAAACTAGAAAGTCACGTCACAAATTCATCCAAATTAACCATTTCTCCAAAAAGTATAGAAAACAACACCCACATTACCACAATTCATTAAAGTACTGTGGAAATATCTCTAAATTCAGTCGCCAATATATTTATTTATTTTATAATTAAAAATTGTTAACATATTACTACAGTTGTTAAGAACAATCATTGTGATATCTTTAATATTTCATGGGTTCGAATCTCAGCGCCAATAAATTCCTGATATCTTTAGTGTTTTAGTTGTGTCATTCATTTTTATTTATTTTTAAATAAAAAAATATAAGTGATATCACTACAGTTGTTTAATCTAATTGTTGTGATATATATTTCAATTTTTTAAATGCTTAAAAAGTGGCGTTTTTAAATAAAATTCATTAAGTAAATCATATATCACCACAATTGGTTTAGTTGACCATGGTGGAATAAAGTATTCACTTACACGAAACATAACTAGCATGTATCATCAATATCCATTTTCTCATTACCATTTACGAAACCATTTATCAACCCTAACATTCAGCGTTGAGAAACCATTTTCAATCAAGAGCATCTTCATCGTTCATTATTAAACCTAACCTTTTTACAACAATGTCATCTTCATCTTCATACTTCAACAAACTGCATTAATCAATCATTAACAAAATCTAACCATTTTCAACCAACATCATATTTATCTTCATCGTTAAACAAACTACGTCTTTATCATTCTTGACTTACATATCATCGAGGAGGAAGACGGAGAATCTGACACATTTATTTATATTTTTTACTTATTCATCACATTTTAGATACACAAATGTTTTTTCCCATGCATATATTGTAAACTTTATTTGCCATTGTGTTTATGTCTCTTCTGTTGTTTGTGTTGAAATAGTATACATGCTTATAAGTAGGTTTTCTGTGATTTTCTATGATGATATGTGATCATAAAAAGAAATACTACTGTTGGTGTTGTTGTTTATGTAGTTGTTTATGTTCAATATAGTATACATGATTGTGTGTTTTACCTTATGAAAGTATGCTTTCTATGTTGTTCTATGATGATACGTGGTCATAAATACAGACAATGTGACTGGTGTTATTGTTTATGCCATTATGGTTGATGTTTGTGTTTTCTATCTTGATGTTGAATGTTTCATATCTTGATAGATGACATCTTCTTCCTTTAGTAGCAACAAAACTACTTGTACAAATCAAACTCGTACAAATAATTCTCAATCTATAGACGAAAAATATTAAAATAACAAAGAGGTGCCACAATGATGGCTAAATTAACAAAAGTCCGCAAGTCATGTGAAAAGTTTTCCATCGAGTCTAGTGTCGTATATACGATACTTGATGATCCTTATTATTCACTTATTAAGAGTTACGTTGTGTTCCTTGGATATAGAAAAGTCGGTATATTGATAAATGATTGAAAATATGTACCAACAGAGGTGATAGAGAACATATGGACAAATGTTAAGGTATTAATCTTAATTTTTATCGATTCAAGATTACTTTATATAATTACTAATACATACTTATTAATGTAGTTGTGTAGTTGACGTTTGAGTTTTCTGATGATTCTAAGTTGAAAAAAAGTGGATCACTTATGCTGGTACGTGTCGTATGGGCTTTAAGTCATGACTTAAGCAGGACTACGTATACGATTCTAAGCTTGATCTTGAGGTTCAGTGGGTGAGACATAATTTTCTTTACAAGAAGGTTTGGAAAATGTCATACCCCAAAATTTTCCCTCCATCTATTCAAGAGATTTCATACATCCATACTCAAGGATTCCTCAAGAGTTGATCAGACAAACTCTCTCCTAGACAATCAACCCAAACTAGGGTTTGGTATCTCTCAAGTCAAGATGGATTTCCAACATCTCCAATGGTCTTCATGCCTCCTCATATGCTTCAAAGATTCTCCATGTCAAGTTTCAAGCCTCACAAGTCAAGTTCCCTCAGGCAATTGCTCAGATGGTTGAAAGTCGGGTGTATTGGACAAAAAGTCAACTGTGGTCAACATACAGTCAAACTTCACAATTTTTGGTCAACATCCTCATTTTGAAGTTACATTCATCATTTGATCAAGGGTTGATCATGATTCATCAAGAAAACTCAAGATTTGCTCAAAAGTCAAACTTTCTAAATTAGGGTTTCTAGGTGAAAAGTCAACTGAACTTTGACTGATCATAACTTTCTCATACTTTCTCAGAAATTTTTCTACCACCTCTTGTTTTGAAGGAAATTCAATTCTCTACAACTTCATGTCTCACAAGAATGTCCAAAAAATGCTTCATTTGAGAGGTATAGCTCAAAACATTACAGGTCATTTTCAAAGTCAACAAAAAGTCAACTTTTTGTTTTGAAGATATATTGAGCATGGTAACTCCATTTGAGATGAGACCAAAGACATTGTTTAGAGGACTCTTAGAGCTTTCCAAAAAGTCCAAGAACACTCAAAAATGTGGAAAATTGAGCAAGATACACCATTCAGAAGTTGGGCAATTTTGGACAATTGCACAAAAGGACATTTTGGTCAAAATGCAAAATTTCCAAATGGGCCTATAATCTTTTGATCCAAACTTGTTCATGATGTTATTTTTGACCCATAAAAGCTTGGCATTGGTTATTTTCTATTTTCATGGTTTATATTTGAATTTTATAACATTTAATTCAAAAATAAATTATGTAAAATATGAAAATTAAGTTTCTTTTTCAAATAAGTTGGATTTATATCTCTCTTAATGTCCAAGAAAGCCCAATACACTTACCAAATTCGTGCAAGCCATGGCATTGATGAGAAAATCATATTTTCTTCAAAATTTGATTTGTTTTTATTGGAAAATATTTGCACAATCAATAAGCAATCTTTTTTCACTCCTTTTGCCATCCAATTTTCCTCTATAAATACTCAGCAATGCAGCCAGCCAAGAGGACGGACCCTAACCTAAAAACAAACCCAAACTCTTGCAAAATTTTTCAAGATTCTTGAAAATTCGAATTTTATTCTCTAGCCCTTTTCAGCCCAAACCATCCATTCCATCGTGCTCAGAGGGTAAGTTTGAGTAAGTACACACTCTTGCCATGGGTTAAAACATGCTGAATCGAACCATATACATGCATACATAATTGATTTTTCTTGAATTCGTATTTTTATTACCAGCCTGTTTTAATTGATTCTAATGCTTGCAATGTGATCATGTGGTTACATGGGTGAGATCTGGGCCATCGTTCGAAGGTTTGGACGTTAGAATCGCGTAATGCCATTGTTAGGTTTTTGGATCGAGCTTGAACCGCCTGACAGCCGATTCAGTCAAAACTAATGCCATCAATGGACTCAGGAGGTCCGATTTAGGTGGACAAGGTCCTCCTTTTCCATTTATCCGTCGTATTTTTCGTGTTTTGTTTTTCAGGTCACCGGAGAAGACGAAGAGCTTGGGCTCGTTGACTCCACTGGACCGCGAGGATGGCATGGCGTGATGGACTCCTCTGATTCACTCTCTCTTTCCACATGGACCCCACGCGTGCTGACTCGGTTTGACTCCAACTCTAGGACACGCGTACTCTTATAAGCCATTGCTTGTGATTCCATGACACCAAGTGCAAGCCGTCCCAGTGGTTAAGGCGTTGTTTTGAGGAGATTCTCCAGGAGGTCATGGGTTCGATCCTCACTGGCACCGGTTTTCATTCTTTTTTCCAAAACTCTCATATTTCTTCTATTTTTCCATATTTCTTATTTATTTAATATTTTGCATCCTATTTTAATTCTTTTCATAATTTTATTTTTGCACTTAAAAATTACCAAAAACATTTATTCTTTTTGCATTTACATTCTAAAAATGTTTATTTAATTTAACAAATTTAAAAATACAATTTTGCATGCATATTTATTTTTATTTTTATTTTAGCATTTAAATCATTATAAATTGCATTTTAATTATTAAATCTTTTCCAAAAAATCCCAAAAAATTATTTTAATATATTTATCTCATTTCCAGCATATAATAATTTTCTCATATAAAAATTTGCATTTTTTCTAACATTTTCTCTTATTTCGATTTCATCATATTTCTCGATTTTCTTATTCTTTCACAGGTCGTTCCAATTCGGACGTTTTCTTTCATCGTTTTATTTTTTCCAATATTGTAACTGTCCATGGGATGTAATAGTTTAAATTAGGCTTTTATTTTCCGCATCTTTCCATTATGTATCTGCCCCAAAGCCATGTAATAGCGTAGGTTTTATTTTCCGCACCTTTACATTTCCGCTTTTACATTCCGCATTTTACTTTCCGCACCCTTATCAATTGCTAGTAATTAGGCGTGTATGGAAAGATAATAATTGGACATAGCTCACACTAATCTTCAAGATAATATATTCTGAATTCAACACACTTCTATCACACACGCACCCCTTAGGGTAATTCTCTCTCGATGCCTTTCGATTTCAAATGGTCATGTCCCTCGAACGTAGAGGTATTCTAGCACCGTTGCCTTCCAAACAAATCATCATAGTCCCTTCGATACAAAGATCATAAGACCCACGATGTCGCCTCCGAATACATGATCTTGACCCTCGATTGTCGCCTACGAAAAATGATGATAGTCCCTTCGAATGTGCTAGGATACTTCCTACAAGTTGCCTTCTATGACCATCCGATGTCCCTTCGAATGTCCCGCTTACATCCAACGAATGGAGCTACCTACTAACTAATGGTATGGCTAGCGCCGTTCTAAAGGAATGTAGAAGTACAACAAAACGACCAATTCTGAGTGGGTAAATAAGTCTTTTAGTTGCTCGCTCTATCAAATGCTTTTCACACCGCACACTTCTTTCAAAGTTCAAATTCTTTTCGAAACAAAAACATTTCCGAACACTTTGTATACACTCCTACATGAGTCATTACAAAGTCAAAGCGAAATGCCTTTTTTCAAAACATCTTTGTCAAACACACAAGCAATTTTAAAAGTGATCTAGAGCAACTAAGAGCCCGTAGATAACTACGGATGGAAAGGGTGCTAATACCCCTTTTCATAACCATTCTCCCGAATCTAACGAAGGTCTTTTTCTTACTTTTACCTTCCCTTAATTGGATAAAAATAAAAGTCGGTGGCGACTCTTGCTATCCGCACATTTGGATACAAAAATCCTACAAAGTCAGTTCACCGTATTACAGAAAATTTTCATGAAGTCTTGTAGTTCCGAGGAGTTTGTAGTTAGTACTATTTATATTTTTTTAATAATTGGATTAAATATACGATGCTCCTACTAATATGACGAGTTTTGATTTTCCCCCTTTAAGTATTATTTTGCTGTGATTTGCCCCCTATAAAACGAAGATTCCGTTTGCAGAACCCCCATAAATTATCGCGTGGGAGAAACAAGAAACTTCAGAAAATAATAATTGTTGAAAAAAGACAACAACCAGGAGATGATGACTCCATGAGTTATAATCACAACCCATATCCACCATCGAAATATAAGAAGTGGAATAGGGCTTGACAAATACCAAATAGAGATTACACTTCAAATGTCTAAAGATTAGTGGAAGATAACTAAACCTCAACCACTAGAAAAAATGTGATATAGGAAAAATAAAAATCACATGCTTTTTATGCAAACTCTTGTCTTTATTCTAAAGAGAAACTGGAGAAGATGAAGTTTACAAGTACTTGACATGACATAATTTAGCACAACTATAATTTATAAATATTGAAGAAAATTTTTGTCACTAAATTGAAAACAAAATCTATTGGTTGCTTAAATGAGTCGTCAAACTGATATTCAAATAAGCTATTTCTTTATCCATTTCTTGTATTTCTTAAGCATCACGTAAAATTTCAAAAATACTCTTAAAAATCAAAAATATACTTCCGATACGCATCAATTCATTCATTTTCTAAGATTCATTATATATATATATATATATATATATATATATATATATATATCAAATATTCTAACATTAAATAACGTGAATCAGTCAAACCCGAAATCTGTGAACCGTCCAAATCGGTCATTCTTGTTGCTTTTCGGCTTCTTGATTTTTCCCAATCTCGAAACATGTTTTATTTCTCTTCATCAACAAAGGTTTCAAGGAAAATTACAATAATCTCCATTTTGACTTAACATTGTGTTGAAATCAATTTAACCATCAACAATATTGCTTCTCTCTACCAGGTTGAAACTCTATCCAATAACCTTGATCAAATTCAAGCAACCCTTGAATCTTGATCTCTACACTTGCATCCACTTGTTTCCAATTACCCTTTTATTCCTAGGTAATTTAACAAGTCCACAAGTATGGCTTTTCAACATACCTCGACTCCTCCTGTTCTAAAATGCATCCATGAGGGTTTTTCTTTTTGTATTTTGCAATCCTTCGGCCACTTTCAAAACATAATATCCAAGGTTAGCATAATCGTCCCTTTGAGATGCTACAATAACCCTCCTTACATTATCATGAGTCAAATGATAATCATAGATTTTTGTAACAGCTCCCTAACTACTGCTAGCATCCATAGTAGGATACTCCACCTCAAACTGAGTTTTCTCCGTTATAGTTTCTACCAGGTTTCACCCTTGGTTTTCACTATTCTTCATATGAAGAAGTTCTCTACAAACCAAGTTGTTTTATCCCCATATCTTCCCCAAAAACTCAATAACAACTCTACGGTAACATGCATTTTTATCCATTGATTTCTACAAAATTCATTATACTCCTCTGTAACTTTCTTAAGGAATTCATAACAAGTTAAACTCAAATCCCATAGTTCTTTCTTGTCATGAAAGCCTCCACTAGTTAACGATGAATGAATAACAACATTTGAACCTTCTAAAATATATATATTACATATTTTAGATCTTTTATCAATAAAAAATTTATCATGTGAAATCTTCAACACTCCATGTTCAACTCTAGTACAATAGCCTATATAATCAAACATACTTATAGATAACAAATTTTGCTTAAGTTCTGAAACATACCGCACACTGTGAATAATAAATTCACGTTCATCAAACATTTTCAATCTTATCGTACCAATACAATGAACCTTGCATGCATTATTATCACCAAGGCGAACTACTCTACCATGCACCATCTTCAAAGTTTCAAAGTATTCTCTTCTTGGACACATGTGATAATAGAAACCTGAGTCAATGACCCAACCATCTTTAGTTTCTTAACTCGATACTACTAATGCACTGACATCCTCATAACTTTCCTCTTCCTGGAAATTGTAGTTTGAACAGAATCTCCATTAACCTTTCTCTCAGGACAATCCCTTTTAAAGTGGTTAGTTTTATGACAATTAAAACATTTTACCTTTGACTTGTCAAACCTCTTTTATTTGGACACCCATTTACGTTCATCTCCTCCTCTTGACACACTTAGGCCTTCACCACTATCTTCAATCTTCAAATCTTTCGAATTTGAAAATTCTTTGTATTTGTTCGCCGTCTAGACTTCATCCAAAGTAATAGTACCTTCCTTACCATAAAGAAGGGAATCCTTAAAGTACTAAAAGTATATGGGTAATGATCTCAACAAGAGAAAAGTCTTGTCCTTATCTTCAATCTTCACTTCAATATTCTCAAGATCATCAATAATCTTGTGAAATTCTGTAAGCTGCTGAAACTATGGACTTGTTCTCCAGTATTCGGAGTAAATATTGTTGTTGTTTCAAATACACCATGTGAGCTAATATAATTGTTCAATTTTTCCCACATAGCAACTACAATTTGCTCTCTGTTGACTCCTCTTAGAACTTTATCCCTGAAGTACAAGATAATGACACTTTTGGCCTTATCCATCATCTCGGTCTTCTGTACCTCTGTAAGCCCTACAGTAATCAATGATTCACTCTTCAAAGAATATATACACTTCTCTTGAATTAAAATTGCTTGCATCTTAATTTTCCACAACTCGAAGTTGCATCTTAATTTTATTTGTACATATGTAAATAAGCAGTTCAATTAATATTTTTATAGACTAAGAAACTAAAAGATCAGTGGAAGTTGTTGATATTTGTATATATAGTATTAAGAATATTTTTATATAAAATAGTCTCACATCGACTATATTATGTAATTATATGTAATATCTCTTTATAAAATATAGTCTCATAGTGCTTTTCAAAAACACACGGTTTATTCAAATGTCTCTTAATCTCTCATATTTTAATATGGTATCAGAGCCTCGTTTAAGATCGGTGGGCCACGTGTTATTAGGTTTCCTCTTAATGTACGAATAAGCACACCATACTAAGTTTTTATTTCTTTGTAAAATTGTTCAACAATAGAAAATAATTCAAATATATTTTTCATTAAAAATAACCATGTGAACATGAAAAATCATCAATAAAGGTGGCAAAATACCTAGACTCAAGAATATAGACAATACAAGATACCCCAAACATCAGAGTAAAATAAAGTAAAAATGGATGAAGCTCGTTTATTTGAATCAATTGGGAAATTAACTACTAGTGTGTTTCCCTAACTTACATGACTCACAATGTAAATTAGATACGTTCGATAAACTTGGCACTAGTTTCTATAGTTCAGAAGACCTAACTGTGCATGCATAATGAATGGAGAATCTTTAGTTGAGCATATCTGATATGACACTAAGAGTTAATAAAGGTCTTGATACTCACATCCGACACCAATTATTTGTCCCGAACTCCGATCCTACAAGGTAACATTGCTATCAGTGAATGTGTCAATAAAATAAAGATAATGGATTAAATGATTGACTGAAAGTAAATTAAATGGAGAGTGTAACACTCCAAATTTAATTAATTAGTTAATTAAATTATTGAAGGATTTAATATTGGAATTAGACGAAGTTTGAGAATTAATTGGATTTGTCGGTATTATTTAAGAGGCGTATTTGGATTATTAAGTTTAAGCCGGAGTATTTGGTTGGTTTAATCGGAAGATTAATATTAAGAATAATATTATTTATTTACTGGACTAGTTTATTTAAGTAAATTGGATTGAATTGTGGTGTGGTGAATAGCATTGAGGTGTGGTGTGAAGGTTAAGCCCAATTAGAATAATAGTGTAATATATTAGTTAAGTTGAAAATAAGAAAAATTAGGTTTTTATTGAGAAGAAGAGAAATCAGTACGTGGTGAGGAAGAATAGTCATGGAGGCACAAGAGTTTGGAGCAATAGACGCCGGAAGAGGAATTGCAGACCGGAAAGGCAAACCGCAATTCGACTAGAAATTAGAGAGACCGTTAAATTCAGGTAAGGGTGGGGTTCTGACTCTATAATAGGGTACATGATAAATTGTATGTGGGATTAGGGTTGTATGATTTTTGTCTATATGTGTTGAAATTGTGTGATTGAATTTAGGTGTGTTACTGTCGATTGATACTGTTGTTGATGTTGTCTGAAATTAAGTAATTGTTGTGTTGATCTTCTGTTCCTATGTTGTTTGTGGGTACGATTAGAAATTTAATTGTGTGGTAATGAATCCCTGTAAAACAATTTTTGTGTTGCTATGATGTGAAAAACCTGGATCGAAACTGATAAACCTCCTGAAATTGAAGAAGAACTGCATTCAAAGAAAGATGGTAGACCCCGCAGAAAGCCTGCCAAACGACAATGAGGCATATACAGCTTGTGCCGATCGGCGCATGGGTGAAGAAAAGGAGGCTGCCGAACGGCAAGCCTTGTGACAAGGGGCACAAGCATATTTTCCACTTTTGTTGTTTCCTGTGCATGTACATAATTTGTCAAGTTTTGATAATAAGCCTTGGCATGATTAAATCATAAGTTTAGGGTAATATACTTCCTAGTAATCATTATGATATTAGAATAAAAACACATGAAATTAGTGAAGACAATGGCGATGGGTTATGTAGCAATATTAGCTTAAGATTATTAGCAGTATACTAGTATAGTATATGTAGTAAGGATAAGTTGGCAGTAGAAATAAATGATGAAAAAATAATAGAAACACATTGGCAAGTAAGTAGCAGTAGAAAATAAAATAATAGCACTAGCAGTAAAAATATAAAATTGAAGAATAGCATTTGCAGATTAGAAAATATTAGTAATAAATTGAAATTCGAAACTAGTAGCAGAAGACACAGAAACTTAGGAACTGTGTCTTAAGAATTGTGTTGTGACAGTAAACATTTGTAGCAGTATAACATTATAAAAGTAGACTAATTTTTAACAGATTCAATAGATTAATCGGTAGTAACTAGTTGGATGTTAAAATAGCCGCGTTTGGTCGAATTAGCTGAATTAGGCGGTATAATTAGTTGTCCGGAATTTAATGAAAAGTGACAGGATAACTAAGATTAATTAGCAGATAATTGTGGTTGTTTTATTTTGTTGAAATTATGTCGATTATGCTGAATTGCAGGTACAACTGGGTAAGTTGATTTGTCCGGTTTATAGACACTGTTGTTTGCGGGTCTTATGACCGATGTTTTGTGTTGATATTGATTTTGTTGTGATGTTGTGATGTTGTGATGTTAGTAATGTGAAGATGAATATGTTGTTGTGAATTGTGTTGATTACATTGATGACGTTGTAGGCCTATGGCCAGTGAAGTAGTGATATAGGCGTATGCCTCGTGAAGTGATTTATGATGTTGTTGCATGTGATTGTGTATTTATTGAGTCGCATACATTTGCATTTGTGAAGGCCTGTATTGGCGGATTTGTTACGTCCTGTATTGGCAAAGTGATTACGTTGAAGGCTTATGCCTTGTGCCTCGATAACCTGGCAATAGTTTATGTTGGGAGTTTACTCCACTGGTACCACATGCATGTGCATTGTTAAGTGTCGTATTATAAATGAATTCATTGTTAATGCTTTTGTTGTAATAAGTGTTGTATAATGTTGATGATGGTTTTGTTGTAATATGTTGTTGAGGTTTTGTTGTGATAAGTGATGTATTAAGTTGGCTATGTGGATTGTGAATATGTTGTTGATGACTTAGTGTGAAATTGTGCTAACATTGTGTTGTGACAGGTAATGTTGAGAAGATGTGAAAATAGTTATTATAACTATTATTATGGTTGTCGTTGTTGCTAAATGTTGTCGGTTTGTTGTTATAACTGTTGTTTAGAATATGTGAAGCGGCGAATTACATGATCTAAATTGTAATATATTATTTATCATGAATTTGATTATATTGGTAGATATCTCACCCCTTTCATTTGTTTCGTCGTTTCCTTTATACTGATAACATGCAGGTATTCAAGAATGGGAGAATTAGTTGTTGTTAGTTCAAGTCGGTGTCATTTCTCTGATACGTAGCACTCGGGGGGACGTTTAGTCTATGTCGTTTATATTATTGACTCTTGTTGTTATTAGTATAATTTGTTGAATCATAAGTGATGTTGTGAAATAAAAGTTGTTAAGTATGTTAGAAGTTGAACAAGATGTTTCAAGTTGTTATTAGTACAATATGTTCAGTTGTATAACTATGAATTCCGCTGCTTAGTAATAAAAAAGTATTTTGTTTGAAAGCTATTGCAAGTTGTTATGTGATCCTCTGAATTAAAAAGTGTTATGTATCTTACCTATTTGTGTTGTTAATGTTGAAATGTGACATCCCATGTGTTGTTTGAAAATTTAAAATACTCTGATTTTTGATATATTTTCCAGGTTGAATTTGGGGTGTTACATTAATGGTATCAGAGCAGGTCGGTCTGTCCGGCCAGTGTTGTCTAATATTGTTTATTCCTTTGTACACGACAAGTGTGTACACCACTGTCGGTACTTGTTGTTTTCTGATTGTTGTCATAGTAGTTGGTTGAAGCTAAGTGGGGGAGAAGCGATGCTTCTTGGATATGTTTTGGTTGTCAGTCGATGGTGCGGTGTACTGCTTAAGGAGACAACGCAAACGTTATTGGAGCTTATTGTTTTCCGAATCTGAAGGTAATATGGATTTACAATTTTGGTTGTGAATTAAGTTGGAATGCGAATAGGCGTATATGATTCCAAGAATAGGAGTATTGGTAACGGTGTAAAGAAATTTTATTGTGATGTCATCCCCAGAAGTGTATTAGTATATAGTTGCAAGGCATCGGTGTTGGAATGTTCAAATGAGTTTGGAAATTGTTGGAGTATGGTACTTTTGGTAAGTACAAGTTTAAAGGAACATTGTTGTAGTTATTAATGATGGTTTATACTTCATTATGATTGTTGGATATCTATTGACAAATTGAAGACTTGATCACGCTTAATTCATTGTTGATAGTTGACGAGATCGTATTGGATGATGTAGACTTGAATCGCTATCTTAATAGTGCATTAAGTAATGGATGTCATGTCGTGAAGATAGTCGCTTTCGAGTTGATAAGAATTAATAGAGTTGTTGGTGTTTCATGGATGAATGACCTCGGAGCATCGAAATAAGGATTTTGTATAAGTATTTAGGTGTTGAAGATGTTGCTAGGATAATGATGCACTGTTGTATAAGTCGAGTATAAACAAGTGAAGGTTGTTTCTATGTTGTAAGATGTTGTTTCAAGATATTGCTAAAATGGTTAGCAAGATAGTAAAGATTATGTTGCAAGGGTAATTGGAAGATTGAAGTATAAGTATTGGATTTAAACCATGAGTGGGTTGTTGTTAAATCGAAAGATTGGATGCGAATGTAGTGTTGAAGATGGTTGTGTCTAATAGATTTTCGAGGACGAAAATATCCTAAGTGGGGGAGAGTTGTAACGCTCCGAATTTAATTAATTAGTTAATTAAATTATTGAATGATTTAATTATTGGAATTAGCCGAAGTTTGAGAATTAATCGGAGTAATTGGATTTGTCGGTATTATTTAAGAGGCGTATTTGGATTATTAAGTTTAAGCCGGAGTATTTGGTCGGTTTAATCGGAAGATTAATATTAAGAATAATATTATTTATTTACTGGACTAGTTTATTTAAGTAAATTGGATTGTGGTGTGGTGAATAGTATTGAGGTGGGGTGTGAAGGTTAAGCCCAATTAGAATAATAGTGTAATATGTTAGTTTTGTTGAGAAGAAGAGAAACCAGTACGTGGTGAGGAAGAAGAGTTGTGAAGGCACAAGGGTTTGGAGCAATAGCCTCTGGAAGAGGAATTGCAGATCGGAAAGCCAAACCGAAATTCGGCTGAAAATTAGAGAGACCGTTAAATTCAAGTAAGGGTGGGGTTCTGACTCTATAGTATGGTACATGATAAATTGTATGTGGGATTAGGGTTGTATGATTTTCGGCTATATGTGTTGAAATTGTGTGATTGAATTTAGGATTTTCTAAGTTGGTTTTACCGTTATCTCAGTTAACTCAAAAGGGTCAAGCTTATGTGTGGGGCGTTGTGTCTGAAGAAAGCTTTGTAGAATTAAAGAAGAGATTAATGACCACTCCGGTGTTGATTTTTCCTAATTCGAGTGAGTCTTTTGTGGGGTATTGTGATGCGTCTAAGATGGGTCTTGGTGGTGTACTAATGCATAATGGACAAGTTGTTGCTAATTCTTCAAGACAACTCATAGGTTATGAAAGGAATTATCCTACACATGACTTAGAGTTAGCAGTAGTGGTCTTTGTGTTGAAAATTTGGAGGAATTATCTTTTTGGTTCTAAATTCAAAGTATTTAGTGATCACAAAAGTTTGAAGTATTTGTTTGATCATAAAGAATTAAATATGAGACATGGAAGGTGGCTTGAATTGTTGAATGACTATGACTTTGATTTGAGTTACCATCCCGGTAAGGAAAATGTAGTTGCTGATGCATTGAGTAGGAAGCCGCTGCATATGTTGATTCTTATTGTTCGAGAGTTATAGATGATCGAACAATTTAGAGATATGAGCTTGGTGTGTGTAGAAACTCCTGATAGTGTGAAGTCAGTAATGTTGAAGTTGACTAGTGGTATAATAGAAGAGATCCGAGAGTGTCAGAAGTTTGATTTAAAGTTAGTTGACCAATTGAATTTGATTAACCAAGGTAAATGAGATAAGTTCAGAATTGATGAGAATGGTGTGATAAGGTTTGACGATAGAGTTTACGCTCCAGATGTTCCCGAACTTAAGAAGAGTATTCTTGAGGAGAGACATAGAATTGAGTTGAGTATTCATCCCAGTGCTACCAAGATGTATCAAGACTTGAAGAAATTGTTTTGGTGGCTTGGCATGAAGAAGGAAGTTTCTAAATTTGTTTATACTTGCTTGACTTGTCAGAAGTCGAAGCTTGAACATCAGAATCTGATGGGTCTTATGCAACCGTTGAGTATTCCATAATGGAAGTGGGGTAGTGTTTACATGGATTTTTTATCGGGTTTTTGAGGACTTCTAAAGGTAGTGATTAGATTTGGGTGATTGTGGGTAGGTTGACTAAGTCAGCTCACTTCTTGCCGATGAAGATCGAGCATTCAATGGAGAAACTAGCTGAAATGTATATTGAGGAAATTGTGAGATTGCATGGGATACCTTTGAGTATCGTGTCAGATAGAGATTTGAGGTTTACGTCAAAATTTTGGACAGGTATACAAAATGCTGTTGGTTCTAAGTTAAGGTTGAGTTCTGCATATCATTTGCAAACGGATGGTTAGACAAAGAGGAATATCCAGTCTTTGGAGGATTTGTTGATGGCTTGTGTATTAGAACAAGGAGGTGATTGGGACAGCCACTTTCCATTGATTGAGTTTACATACAATAATAGTTTCCATTATAGTATTGGGATGGCACCGTACAAGGCGTTGTATGGTAGGAGGTGTAGGACCCCATTGTATTGGTATGAGTTAGGCGAGAGTGTTGTGCTCGGACCAGAGGTTGTGAAAGAGACAAGTGCAAAGATAAAGATGATCCAAGAGAATATGGAAGCTTCTCAGAGTCGTCAAAAGAGTTACCATGATAAAAGGAAGATGGATGTCGAATTTTGAAAAGATGATCATGTATTTTTGAGGGTTACTCCAGTGACCGGTGTTGGTAGATATTTAAATTCGAGAAAGCTCAAGCCGCATTTTGTTGGTCTATATCAGATATCATAGTAGATAGGTGAGGTGGCATATCTGGTTACTTTTCCGCCATCACTCACGAATCTACATGATGTGTTTCATGTGTCTCAATTGAGAAAGTATATCCTAGATCCTTCGTATGTGATTTATATGGATGATGTAAATGTGAGAATTAAGAGGACTTTTGGTGATTTAGAATAATTAATTGAAATTATTTTAAATAGTAAAATAGAATAGTATTGTTGTAGAGGAAATAAGGGTAAGGTGGTAATTAGTGAAGTGTAAGTGAGGGCATAACAGGAAGTTCATTATTAGAGGTCTAAGGGTTAAACAAGGAATAGGGATAAAAATGACTCATTTTGTGCGATCGTGAAAAGAGACTGATGTTGTGGAGAAAGAGAGCTAGGGCACATAGAGGCAAAGGGAAATTGGATAGAACGCCAAGAGGAATTGAATTGTAGCAATAATTTGAGGTAAGAGGTGTTTATCATCGTTTTTATAATTGATCTAAGGTTTAGATAGTTGTAGTATTGTGGTAGGTCTTTGGTTGATAATGATTTTGTGGGGATTTGATGGAATTGTGATGTTTAAATTGCAAAAAAATGATGTATGAGAAGCATGATGTTTTAGGATGTTGTTAATTGATCAAAACATGTAAGCGTCATCGGTCGATGATGACATCATGTGGATTTACAGGCGAAGGGTTGTGTCACCAGGCGAGGGTGGAAAGATGAAAGCTACAGGAGTGCGTCACTCCAAGCGTCGTCGAGAGAAGCTGGACGCGAAAGAAGCTTTGCCAGGCGATGGTATGATGTCGATGGGCGATGGATAGCAGAATTGAATAATTATGCTGGATTTTTTTGAAAGTGTCATAACTTAAGTGTTAGGTCTCGGGTTGAGGTGTTGTTCGAAGCGTTGGATAACTAATGCAATGATCTATAGTTTGGTGTGATAAAATGAGTAATAAGGAGAATATTCATAATACCTAAGTTAGGATAAAGTTAGGTTCCCCGTGTTGGATTGCGATGATGCTTAGTTTATGATGATTTTTTGGTGTCATTTTGTTTATATGATGATGCTTTATTAATTATGATGATAAAATGATGTTGTGCATGAATTCAATGAATGATGATGCATTTTGAATAGCAGTGATCATGTTGTTATTTAGATGTTTCACATCATACATTCATGGAATATGATAGGGCATTGGTCCAGTGACGTTTTGCAGGATATTGAATCCAGTGATGTTTATAGGATGATATATCCCAATGATGGCATCAATCCCATACTGTGGATTGAGTGCAAAATTGTGAAGTGCTCTGGTTCCAAGCGGGAAACGATCCTGTTGGTGGGGATCCTTAGAGATAACAATGACAGAGTCATCAATGAAGCTTTTGGTACCACATGAATAAGGCTATGATGTTACATTAAATTCCATGAGACATTGCATAATGGTTTGATTTGATGATACTTGATAATAAATGGTGTGTAATGATATATTGTTGTGTATTGATGAAACTGCGAAGGCGTGAGTATAACATGAGGTTTTGTTGAAGTCTGATGCCTTGCCTATGCGCATATTTATTATGTTTAATCCTTATGTCTTTTATAATGATTGTGATTTACTCATCCTTTCTGCTTGGAAATGTATCCTCAAAACGTGGGTAACTTGCAAGATGATCAAGCTTAGTGCATGAAGCTTAGAGGATAGTCTCAAAGTGCGTTTATTTTCTTTCTGTAGAATAAAGGGAGTCTTACTCTTATATGTAACATCATGGTTGGGAGTGTTTGATTGCAAACTTATGTCTTTTATTTATTTGAGACTTATAAGTTGTTTTCCTGGTTTTGTAAACCGTTTGAATTATGAGTTTCGATTAATGAATTATGATGAGAATTTTGGTGAAGTACCTTAATGATAAGTATTGTTTTTAGACTATTAACCTGCCGCGTTAATTGTAGTGGTTATATGATGAGACCAAAGTATTATGTGATTTAAATTGATTATGCAACCCGTGTTACAAAGCAAGATTATTTGGTAATTGATGTTCTATGAAGCTGTGACTCCCTTCTGTTGTCTCTAATCGTTTTAAATTTTCGTAAAAATAGATGTGAAATATATGTGGGTTTAGAAGGGTGTTACAATGTGCATCTTCTAATTGCAACTTTCATTTCTCTCTAAATAGATAGCATGGTTAAAACACCAAGCTGGTTTTTGATTATGCATCAAATGAAACACTTTATGAACACCTACATTGTTGTAAGTTGAGATTCTTAGCTAGCATTATTTTATATGAATTTTGTGTATGTTACATTCCTTAAAACAAAAAGTATTATCTGCAGACCAAAAAGGGTTCCAGTTATCTTGGACACGAAGTATGAAAATTACCATTGGCATCACATGTGGACTAAAGTATTTGCATACTAAAATTGATTCTCCATTTACTATCTCGGAGTTGAATTCAAACCCCGAGTACCTTAGAGAATATTGTTTCCCCAAGGTATGCAATTGTGCATGCAACCTAGTTTAAATTTTATAAAGAATTATTTGGTGTGTGTCGATGTTTATTGTTGTCATTGAAATGAAATTTTCAACTGCACCTGGTTGATTTTGAAAGTTGGATGACAATTCTTAAAAGTTCATCCCTGACTCAAATGTATGTCCATCAATGCAAGAATTATGCAGCATGTTAGAGAGGCAAATTGAAACGTCGATAAGTGTGGAGCTCAAATATTTAGTTTGGGTTGTGTAGCACTTTGAACATAATTGAGTAATCAATACTCAGAAATAACAACACATATCCATGTAAGATTCTCAAATAATCTTTCCTATGAAAAGGTGGGATTTTGTGTAACCTTTATTTCTAAATTTCCATATTTATTAATCAACATATTTCATTACAAATAGCATACGAACATATCATAATTGTAAAATAAAGTAAAACATGAGTATTTGATACTATTAGCACTCATTTTCACTTCAAAAATTATACATATCTATTTTTAATCGTGGTTATGCTACAAGGTTAAGTGGCTCATCAAAATGTATTTTTGATATATTGGGATGTATATTTCAAGTGAAGCCGTGGAGCAACCTTGCTAATAAAAAGAAAGTCATTGTGGTGCCAAGCTTGACAC
This sequence comes from Vicia sativa, assembly GCA_021764765.1. NCBI lineage: Eukaryota > Viridiplantae > Streptophyta > Magnoliopsida > Fabales > Fabaceae > Vicia > Vicia sativa. Next base: position 157,462,151 of record CM038794.1, read on the forward strand.
TGGGACAACCACGTCTTCCTATACTAAAAGATATAACTTTAAACTCGTCTTTGTCAAAGATATATCATGTCCATCATTCTTGAGATGTCGTTGTGGTTGAAATTTGTAAGGTTCGGTCCAAACTTTTGGATTTCTTCCAAGAACAGTTCTTCCAAGAATTACATTGCTACCCTTTGGTATCAAGAAATTTCCAACTATTGTATCATTCATGGAAAGATGGGGAGGATTGAAAGCAGATACGGGATGGAGGAGGAATGCTTCTCTTGAACAAGCATTTTAAAATTTGAGCTTAGGAATATTTGATTCTTGAACTAGTATTTCTTTTCCAACTTATATTTTGCAAATCTTCTATAGTTTTTTCTAATAGATCAAGTTTATTTAACATTTTGACCAATGTCCATTCAACCGCGTTTGATGGTTTGTCTATCATTGCCATCATCAATTCTTGCATAGAAATTTAACATATAATATTAGTTTAATTTAAGTATACTATGAAAATATTCATTATTATTGTTCGTTTTTTCATCGGAAAAGTGATTGGGTCGCAGCTTGTTGTATGTTTGTCTTCTATTATAATATAATGTCTATTATATATATAAAAAGTATATTGCAGGTAAATGTATGAGAAATATAAGTGAAAGTAAATGAAATCTTACTATAGTTTGAGCCTTGATTTCCTTCAATAACAAATTATTATTGACATCTTTTAATGAAATCAAAACATCTGGCAAGTCCTCTTCAACATTCTTTGATCCATAATTCCATTGTTTGTTCCTCTCTTCGAAGAGAGAATCATGGTACTTGTTCATTATCTTCATTGCATTTTCTACCTTGCGCTTATGTCCATCAAAATCAAATATTCTCAACAATGGTATATAATCAGAAGTTGAGAAATCATAAACATGGTTAAGCAATTCGAAAGCAACATCAACATGTTCAATTTTTTTACACCAGGCCCTCCCTTTATCATTCCATTTCCAAAGTACCTTGTATTAAAAAATATTTTTCTAAAACATTTACCACAATACTGTTTTGCTGTCATTGTGAAGGTATCTTTTATTATCAAACCTATGCTAATTTTTCTCTAATTTTTCTTAAAATGAGTATCTTTGTGCTGCTTCATATCCACCTCCCTAAACTCTTCAGTCCTTAAAATGAGTATTTGTTGTATGAGAATAATCTATAGATATGACCAATCAAAAGTTCAAGATATATTAAAATAATATTAAAAAGGTGTGATAATTGCATGAGCTACTTTAATAATATTTTGAATATTTAGATGGTTGTGTCTATAGGTAATGGATTCATGCAAGAATTACTCCAACAAAGGTGTCTTAATATTTATTTGTTGAAATCCGTTATTGAGTTCGGGAAAGTTTCAGAGAAGCAATGTACTTTATCTAATCAAGTATATATTTTCCTACCTAGTTATCCATGTGACTGACTTTTGTTATTAAACTTGAGATTTAGTTTTCTATTATCGGATTGGGTTAGTTAGTAATAGCTGAGAATGTTTTTTAATATTATAGCAGATGTTTATATAAAGTGCATCTTGTAATTGCAACTTTCAGTTCTCTCTAAACAAACAACATGCCTAAATCACCAAGCTGGTTTTTGATTATGTATCAAATGGAAAACTTTATGAACACCTACATTTTTGTAAGTTGAGATTCTTAGCTAGAAGTATTTTATATGTATTTTTTGTGTGTTATATTCCTTAAAACAGAAAGTATTATCTACATACCAAAAAGGGTTCCAGTTATCTTGGACACAACATATGAAAATTATCATTGGCATAGCATGTGGACTAAAGTATTTGCACACTGAAATTGATTCTCCATTCACTATCTCAGAGTTGAATTCAAATGTTGTATACCTTACAGAAGCTTCTTCCCTTAAGGTATACAACTGTGTATGCAACCTAGTTTAAATTTTATAATAACATGCCAATCACAAGGGTATATAAGAATTATTTGGTGCATGTCGATGTTTATTGTTGTCATTGAAATGAAACTTTCAACTGCAGCTGGTTGATTTTGAAAGTTGGAAGACACTTCTTGAAAGGTCAGTCCTGGCCCTAATGTAATGTCCATCAATGCAAGAATTATGCAGCATGTCGGAGAGGAAAATTGACACATCAATAAGTGTGGAGCTCAAATCTTTAACTTGGGTTGTGCTAGCACTTTCAACATAATTGAGTAATCAATACTAAAAAATAACAACACACATTGATGTATGAAGCTATATAACGAACCCATTATTCTTTTCTGACCAATCACTTTTCAGTAGTTTTGATTAAATTTTTTTGCCTATATATATATAAATTACATGTAAATGATTGATTGCTCATAAAGGAAATTTGTAAGGATAGATTCATGACAAGTATCTTCTTGTATTGATGACTAAATATAGACGTCTATAAATTGATAAATTAATGAAGAAGAAAATTTGTGATGTAGAAAAGGACCACAAATTTGGTCCATTCATTTGTTTCAAAAAGGTCCCTTTATAAAATTTATAACAATGTAGTATTTTTCTAATATTATAAATGAAATGGACCATATTATATGAAGAAATGTGATAATTAAAATATGGTCTAATATTGTAGCATATGAAATAGGGTGTAAATAGAATTAAATATATAATATAATTTTTTCATTCATAAAGGGTGTAAATTTAAAAATGGTGTAAATTAGTATGTATTTACATCTAATTTTTATTAAAATAGGATGTAACTAAGAGCGTATTTATACCTGGTTTTTATTAAAATTGAATGTAATTGAAAATGTATTTATACCCAATTTTTATTAAAATAGGGTGTAACTGAAAATATATTTACACCCGGTTTTTATTAAAATAGGGTGTAACTAAGAACATATTTACACACGATTTTTATTAAAATAGGATTTAACTAAAAATGTATTTACACCCAATTTTATTAAAAAAGGATGTAACTAAGAACGTATTTACATCCATTTTATATTTAAGAAGGATGTAACATAGCATGTTTTTTCAACTTTTTTCTATTAAAAAAGGTATAACATAACATGTATTTACACCTAATTTGAAACGCGTGTAAATTGGTTAGACATTTCTTACCCGATAAATATACACCCGTATTTATTAAATGTAAATGGGTGTAAATTTAATAAAAAATAGGTGTATATTAACCTTTTTGTACTATCTTTTATGACCATCTTTTACTAAAGAAGACCTACAAAATTAAGTTAACTAAATCAATAGATAAGTCTTTTCTTTCTTTAACTACTGTTTTTAACTGCATAATTTCAAGTTCATATATATATATATATATATATATATATATATATATATATATATATATATATATATATATATATATATATATATATATATATTACCTTGATTAATCAGAGCAGAAAGAAGTCTTTAATTTTCCGTTTCTTCCCCTTAACAATATAAAAGTACACAATAGTACAAGATTATTAAATTTATAGATCTCAAATAATCTTTCCTATGAAAAGGTGGGATTTTATTTAACCTTTATGTAAGTGTTTTGTGTTGGCTGCAATTTTTGGTAAAACCAGATTGGTGTGCCAATGTCTTGACTGATGTCATGACATTCTGTTATGAAGACAAATTCTGCAGAAGGAGTGTTTTAACAGGTGCAACTCAGAATCTTTGCATAACAGATGATTATGCTAGAATCAGAAGTACAGGTTCTGCAAGAACAGTTTGCTGGATATGTGATGTCACACCCAATGTTAAGACATCATGTACTGTATAAGTGGATTATGCAGTTTTATATTTCCTGAGAGTTTTAGGATTCTGTTAGTTTATTCTGGGCTGGATTGTTTTGTTAAGCTCCTATGTGGCGTTATATTGACAGGTCAAGGAGACTTTGTAGGAGAATCTGGTGCAGAAGTGTAACAACTTATTTGTTGTTACTTGGAGCATAAATTATGGAGATATATTAGGCAGATTCTGTTGAAGACCTATTCTTGTGGAGAATATCTTGGAGCAATTTTAGCAAGTTGTTTGTTATTATTTATGACTCAAATCCAGTTGAGTAATAGGTTATAAATAGAAGCCTTGTAACCTAGGTTCGATACCAGCCGTAACTTATCATGATGTAGTTTTTAGGGCTGTGTATGTAACCACTCTCTAGGAGAGTTGGTAGAGTGAACCTCTCGGGTTGTGGGAAGGTCACCAAGTTTACCTCAAGCCCAGGCAAGAGAGTGTTTTCACTCAAAAGTGAAGTAATGAGTTGAGTTATGTTCTTGGAGGAAGTTGTAAAGTAACTCCAAAGGTGTTGAAAAGTTGTTGGAAATCGTTGTTGATGAAGGTGAGATGTTGACTGCTAGACATCATTGTGATGATTGGAAGTGGGATGAGGACATTCCATATCTAGGGAGGACCTAGGTAGAAGGGTCATTGGGTAGGGATTAAGTGAGGGGTTGTAAACGGTGAGTTTAACTCAATTAATCTCACGATAATGGACTTCGTTCTCGGCTTAGTATGCCCCGGATGTTGGTTAGAACCGAACTGGGTGAACAATTTGCTTGTGTTCTTTTGTTTCCTGCACCGTTAATTGTATATTCTACCTTGTCTGTTTTATAATGTCGGATCAGATGTCACGACATTCTGAGTCTGATAACACCAGAATTTCACTTTATTTCTAAATTTCTATTTTTATTAATCAACATATTTCATTACAAATAGCATAATAACATAACATAATTATAAAATAAAGTAAAACACGTGTATTGATACAATTAACTACTCATTTTCACTTCAAAAATTATACAAATCTATTTTTAATCGTGGTTTTGCTACAAGCTTAAGTGGCTCATCAAAATTGATTTTTGATATATTGGGATGTATATACCAAGTGAAGCCGTGGAGCAACCTTGCTAATAAAATGATAGTCATTGTGGTGCCAAGCTTGACACCGGGACAACCACGTCTTCCTGTACTAAAAGATATAAACTTTAAACTCGTCTCTGTCAAAGATATATCATGTCCATCATTTTTGAGATGACGTTGTGGTTGAAATTTGTAAGGTTCGGTCCAAACTTTTGGATTTCTTCCAAGACCAGTTCTTCCAAGCAATACATGGCTACCCTTTGGTATCAAGAAATTTCCAACTATTGTATCATTAATGGAAAGATGGGGAGGATTGAAAGCAGATACGGGATAGAGGCGGAATGCTTCTCTTGCACAAGCAGTCAAGAATTTGAGCTTAGGAATATCCGATTCTTGAACCAGTCTTTCTTTTCCAACTATATTGTCCAATTCTTCTATAGCTTTTTCTAATAGATCGGGTTTATTTAACATTTCGGCCAATGTCCACTCAACTGCATTTGATGGATTGTCTATCATTGCCATCATCAATTCCTATATAGAAATTTAACACATAATATTAGTAATTTAAATATACTATGAAAATATTCATTATTATTGTTGGTAAAATATAGGAGAAAGGTAAGTGAAAATAAATAAAATCTTACAATAGTTTGAGCCTTGATTTCCTTCATTGTCAATATCATATTATTATTGACATCTTTTAATGAAATCAAAACATCTAACAAGTCCTCTTCAACATTCTTTGATCCATCATTCCATTGTTTGATCCTCTCTTCAATGAGAGATTCATGATACTTATTCATTATCTTCATGGCATTTTTTACCTTGCCCTTGTGTCTATCAAAATCAAATAATCTCAACAATGGGATATAATCAGATGCAGAGAAAGCATAAGTATGGTTAAGCAATTCGAAAGCAGCATCAACATGTTCAATTTCTTCAACACCAGGCCCTCCATTTTTCATACCAATTCCAAAGTACCTTGTATTAAAAAATATTTTTCTAAAAACATTACCACAATAATGTTGTGCTGCAATCCTAACATTCACAAGTTCACCGTTGTTGCATTTGTTGTACACATAAAACATTAGATTATCGGCTTCTTCGTTTCTTTTCTCTTGAAGCCATTGATGCCTGAATGGAGAGAGCAAATCCTTTGCAACAATTTTCCTCATCTTTTTCCATTGTTGGCCAGAGGGTACAAGGGCTGAAGTCAAGTAGCCATTGGAGATGATATTAGTGGCCATGCTTTTTGGTCTTGATGCAAAACCAGCATCATGTTTTTTCAAGAATTCACAAGCAATAGTGGGACAATTTACAAGGATAACATGAACATTTCCTAGACGGATACATGCTATATCGGTGTTGAATCCTTCAATAGTTTTGTGTATCCACTCAGTTGGAGATTTGCTTGCAAGCATTTCAGGAAGATTGCCAACTATAGGCCATGGTTTGGGACCTGGTGGCAATTTGTGTATTTTTGGCTTCATATTTATCAAATGATATCTCAAAGATTTAATAATCATGAAGACAAAAAATATAACAAGGGAAAGTGGATAAAAGGACAGGGGGAGTAACGAGAGGAAACTATGAGTGTAACTCATCATAGGAAAAATATTTTAAAACGAAGTTGGATTTAATTTGTAAGGTTCGAAGTAGCAATACTTTAAGTGGGGTTGCGCTTGGGTCACTTAAGAAGTTGGAGTTCTATTTATAAGATGGAAAAGAAAATTTGGACATCCATAAAATAATGAGAATAACGTGATCGGTGGTGTGATTTAAAAAAAAAAGAAAAGAAAAGAAAAAGAGATTGAGAGCAAAAAAGTACTATGTTTAATAAATATTAGGACTTTAAGAGTTTTTCAAATAGACTTAATACATCTCAAATTAAGTGATATTTATTTATTTATCAATTATCTCAATAAATATTAGGACGTTAAGAGTTTTTCTAATAGACTTAATTGAAACAAAATTAGAATCAAGCAAATGAATATGTTTTAGAAAGTTTAGCGTGTCTATTTTAAGATTAAAAATTTTATTTTAAGACTTAAGATCTCAATAGGTACAGTTTAATCAAATATAATAGGAACTGGTGCATACACCGAACATTTATAATATTTTTACTAGTCATATATTAGGTTCGAACAATTCTATACAAATATTAAATAGAGTCGAAATCAAATAAATGAATATGTTTTGGAAAATTTAGAATGTCCATTATCAGACTATAAATTTTATTTTTGGATTTAAGGTCCCAATTGGTATCATTTAATCGAACAATGGAAATTGGTACCGACAAGGACAAAATGTTTCGTCAGATTTATAACTAGTATTTCTCCTACATAACTTAATGAAATGAGATAATTATTACGTCTAATATTTAGTAAATTTTGTCAATTTTCTTATGATATAAAGTATACTATTATAGGACATATAAAAATCAAGTTATGTGTGAAACAAGATAACCAATGCATGACCGGAAATTGACAACCCCTCTGATATAAAAACCAGATCACTACTACATGCATGGTCGTAGCGTTCCCAGACTCAATTTCTCCATTTCAAAGAAAGGTTTATTGTGTTATCTTTCTAACGCAACTTACAGCACCTCAAAGAGACTTATAAAACTCAAATTACGCAAGAAACATGGTTGTCAATCCCCTTCCATGTCTACGATTCATGCGGTTTTTTCGTGTTTTGGAGATTTTCCTGACTTTTCTAAAGCTTACGATCTATCGACCCTTTCGTGCTATTGAAACCCAACCGCGCCAAAAATATAGAAAATTAACCTTTATTCATTCAATCAAACTCGCCTTATCAAAAGACATCAACATGTTACACTACGCCAAAATTGATATTTTGTATAGTTTAATTTAATAGCACTTTTAAAGAAAATGCTATTAAAAAGGAAAAAACACATTTATAATAGCACTTTATAGTCGAGATTATTGGAGTTATTATACTGTTGTAACGCGCCTAGATTAGTCCAGTAGCCATAACAACTGTGTTTAAAATAAAAGGAATCAACAGGATATTTGCTAAAAAAAACACTGCCTATAATTTGAATACTCAGCATTCCACAAAATTCATTCACTTGCATGTGTCTGCTCCGTTCAGAGAATTCAGAAATACACATTTTCACAAGGGTGAATGATGAGCAAAATGGTGCATTAGACGTTCACAAAACATAAAACGCAAAGAGTTATATATATATATATATATATATATATATATATATATATATATATATATATATATATATATATATATATATATATATATATATATATATATATATATATATATGAGGAGGATCAAATTACACCCGAAGAGTTACACCATGAGTTACACTCGTTCAAAAACGCCACTTCGGATTAATATTTTTTAAAATCAACCGTTGGATTGAAACATACCATCATATAGATCATACCTATAAAGTTTGAGATTAATCTATAATGATTTACTATACGATCAAGATATCCAAAAATTAACGTCAAAATGGACTTTCATATAACGTTAATTTTGATGTAGTTCAATTACATATTAAATTATTATAGATTCATCTCAAACTTTATAGGTATGATCTATATGATGATATGTTTCAATCCAACGGTTGCTTTTAAAAAATATTAATCAGTGAGTGTAACTCATGGTGTATTCAGTGTGATCCTCTATATATATATATATATATATATATATATATATATATATATATATATATATATATATGCACATACCTATTTGTTGAGGATAAGAGATCATGTCATAAAGAGAGATGGATTGTACCCAGAGGTCCACCCAGAAGAAGGTAAGAATGTCATATCTTAATCTCTTACTAAGATTATCTACAAACCAATAAAAATAATCCTCAAGAGTTAAGGATGGAGCAAATTTATCTATCTCGGGGAATATGAGCATTATCTCGAGAGAGCGATGTGATATGGATGGTAGCCCATGAGAAAGTAGAATGTGTCTCAATTTGATGCAAAAATACCATATTTACCCTTAAAAAACAACGTTGGAGCCCATTTTGTGTCGTTTGACATAATGTAGTGTAGACTTAACCTCAGAATCCTCATTGCTCTCACTCTTCTTTTGTTCGCACTCTAAGTTCTCATCGTTCATAGTTTTGGCTCGTTCGCTTTTACCACTGTAGTGTACGACTCCTTATTTCCTAGAGATGTCGCATGCAAATATTTGTCCCATCGTCATTGCCTGCAAACCCATCTTTATTCAGGTTGGTTATCCATTCCTCGATTCTTCTCTTGTCTTAGCATCCCTTATTCTTCTTTTCTCTCGATCATTTGTTCTTCTTCTTTTCTCGTCATCTTCTTATGTGTTTAGGCTAAGTGGAATATATTTTTCTTAAGTAATAATAAGTTCTTGTTTTTATTTCTTCTTCACTTCTCATTGTCCTCTGATTTTTTAAATAATAAATTATTATCATATAATTTGTTTAAAAAATAGTTAAATAGCGGTTATCCCGCTATCTGTAACACCCGTAATTAATTAAAGTAATTTAATTTAATATTATAGAGTATTTTCCGATTAATTTGGTGATTAAGTCAAATTGTAGGCGGAATTGTTAAATTAGTAATCGGGTAAAATTAGTCGGAAGGAAAATAATATTAGGAATTTATTTTATATTTAGAATTACTAATTAAATGTGTTAAATTAATTAAGAGGGTGAAATAGCATTTTAGGAGTGTTATTTAGTAGACCAAATTATATTAGAAGCCCATTAATTAAATAACCTAATAAAATAAGGGAGTGACATTTGCTTGCAAAACCAAAATAACCAAAGCCATAGTCGTAGCAGAGGCAAGCAGAAGAGAAAAAGGAAGTAATTTGGAACAAGGGTGCTAGCAGAGTCGGTTGTTGTCCGAGAGTTTCATTTTTCCGATCGATTTTTCGAGTTCCCTTCAATCCACAGGTAAGGGGTGGGGTTCGGATTATATAATCGGTTGTAGGATAATTTTTATGTGGGGTTTAGGGCTGCATAATTACACTGTTAATCTTGTTTCGTCGATGAATTTATGTTGTTGGAATGAATTATATTGCTTCCTGTGTTGAAATTGTCTACTATGTATGTTACCTGTAACTGTTGATGTGTGTAAATCATTGCAATTTATGTGTTGGATCGTTGTTGTGGCTGGAAAAAGGAAGAAGTACCATGGTTATAAACAGAAGAGGGAGGCGACCCCCCCATTGGAGAAGGAGAATGGAGACGGCTGCCTTAGGGGGAGACGTTCGTCTTAATTGGCCTAGGAGAGGGAGGCGACCGCCTCAGCTGCCCAGGGTGGGCGCCTCACCCACACTCTTTCCCTGCTTGTTTGTTTCGTGGAATATTGTATTAGTGGCTTAGGTGTACATTTGCTTAGTATGTTAGAAGAGTATAACATGATAAATAACACTCTTGCATGATGAAAATAGTAATAGCCGAAGAATGGAAATACTAAATAACAGGTAGCAGAAAAACTCTAGCAGCAATAGATAAATATACCAGAAGAAAAGTATTTAGCAGCAATAAAATTATAGCAGGCAGTGTAAATAAATATGAAGGAAAATCGCGACTTAAAATTGCAGCGGAAATTCGATTTTCCTTTGTGATCCTTACGAATGTTCATGGTCAGTGATAGAGTATTTTTACCTCTTGTGGCGATTCGGATTTCTGACGCTGTGATCACGAACGTTGATGAAGAACAACGTCTACTCGATCCACACGAACAGCTTGCTTCCGATCACATGCTAGCGCTCACGAGCGGAAGCTTTGGTGAGAGAGTGAACGGAATCTCGGCAGGATTCGGGACCGAATTGCATCAAGTAAAGGCTTCATCACAAGGGTCCTATTTATAAGACCACAAGTGTGGGCTAGAAGCTAAAAGCCCAATAATGGCTGTAGACAAAAAGCCCAATAAAGCTCACGAAAAATCATACATTATGATGTATCGTGTATCGCTTAAGCATGTGGTACCTTACCATATTCCGTATTCCACTTAAGTACACCGTACCCTACGATGTTCCTTATTTACACTATCTCTCATTAATTTGTCCTTATGTGTGTGACCAGAGGTTTCGACGTTGGCAATTATATTAAATCACATTTAACATAATAAGCGTGAGCGGTATCTAGCAACACATCACTGCAAGTCACGAAAATGTTATGTGATCTGACAAAACCTTTCCGTGATAATACTTGTGTGTATAATTACCCTTTTGCCCTTATGTCTATATTGAACACAAGGCATAGACCGTGTCATCCTTGTCCAATTTAATATTGGGCCCTCAGACATTTATCCCGTTACGCAGGATGGAAAAATTCCATCTAGGTCACTTATGTCCCTCAGCATGCTTTGTGAAGTACCCATCAACTGTCTTTATGATCATCCAGTTAGGGATAACGTTTGATCAGCAATAAAGCACTTGACTCTACATCTAGGGTCCATAGTGGTTTCAGGTCGAAGGGTGGTATGCATCACTTATCACCATGAGAATAACTTATGACACTTTGCATAACATTCTATGTAGTACTCTCATAGCGGGTCAATCCAGTATAAATATTACTCATAATATTTATACCTATGTCAAGACTTGATAACTCCTTATCCATGATCCATGAGATGTGATCATCAGTCTATCTTCATAATAATCTCAATGCTTTAATGTTATCCCACTTCACAATAAAGCTCGATTATGGATACTTTAAGAATAGTGTCCTTGTGTTTAATGGATCTTATGATTAAGTCACACTTAACATTGCATTAAACAAACCAACTATTATAGGTACTTTATTATTCCAAAAAGAAAACATAATAAAGAAAAGCCTTTTATTATTAATAAATAATTCGATACAAGTACCAAAAAGTATTGGCCTCTAGGGCTTACACCAACAATCTCCCACTAGCACTAGAGCCAATCAGGCATACCCCTAATGCCCATAGATCTAGTATGGCCATCATGCTTCTGCTGTGCAAGAGGCTTTGTTAGTGGGTCGCGACATTGTCAAGTGTTGGTACTGCATATCTTCACATCTCCCCGATCGATTATCTCTCGAATGAGGTGATAACGCCTAAGTATGTGTTTGGATCTTTGGTGAGATCTAGGCTCCTTAGCTTGTGCGATAGCACCATTGTTATCACAATAGAGATCAATGGGATCCACAATGCTAGGGACTATGCCAAGTTCACTAATGAACTTCTTGATCAAACAACTTCTTTGCTGCATTTGAGGCACAATATACTCGACCTCGTTGTAGAATCAAGAACTGTTTCTTGCTTTGAACTCTTCCACTCACCACCATTTAAGCAAAACACATAACCAGATTGCGATCTAAAGTCATCCTTATCGGTCTGGAAGCTTGCATCAGTGTATCCAACTATAGCAAGCTCTTCCTGACCTCCATATATCAAGAATGAGTCCTTAGTCCTTCTCAAGTACTTAAGGATATTCTTGACAGCCACCCAGTGAGCATCACCAGGATCAGATTGGTACCTACTCGTTGCACTCAGAGCATACGAGACATCTGGTTGAGTACATAGCATGGCATACATGATAGATCCTATTGTAGATGCATATGGAATCTTATTCATGCGATCCCTTTCTTCCTTCGTTGAAGGGGATTGTGTTTTTGATAGACACAAGCCATGTTGCATAGGAATGAATCCCTTCTTGGAATCATGCATATTAAAGCGTCTCAGCACTTTATCTATGTATGTACTCTGACTTAGGCCAAGCAGTTTTTGTGATCTATCTCTATAGATCCTGATTCCTAATATATAGGCTGCTTCATCAAGGTCCTTCATAGAAAAGCATTTCCCTAGCCAAGTTTTTTACTTGTTGCAAGGTAGGGACATCGTTTCCAATGAGTAATTTGTCATCTACATATAATACTAGGAAGACGATCATGCTCCCACTAACCTTCTTGTAGACACAAGGCTCATCTTCATTCTTGATGAATCCATATTGTTTTACAGTTTCATCAAAACGAAGATTCCAACTTCTTGAAGCTTGCTTCAATCCATAGATTGATCGCTGTAACTTGCATATCTTTTGGGATTCTTCTGGAATGTTAAATCCTTCAGGTTGTGTCATGTACACATCCTCTTGAAGGTTCCCATTTAGGAAAGCGGTTTTGACATCCATCTGCCATATTTCATAATCATGATATGCAGCGATTGCAAGTAAAATCCGAACAGATTTAAGCATTGCAACTGGAGAAAAGGTTTCATCATAGTCAACCCCATGAATTTGTTTATAACCTTTTGCCACCAGTCTTGCCTTATAGGTATGTACCTTACCATCCATGTCTTCTTTTTAAAGACCCACTTGCATCCTATAGGATTAACTCCTATAGGTGGCTCTACCAAGTTCCAAACTTGGTTAGTGTACATGGAATCCATTTCAGATTTCATGGCTTCTAGCCACTTCTCAGATTCTGGACCAGTAATGGCCTCTTGGTAGGTCACAGGCTCATCTTGATCCATGAGCAATACATCACCTTGACCATTTATAAGATATCCATATCTATCAGGTTGGTGACGTATCCTGTTTGACCTACGTTGGTCTTGTTCTACTGGAGCAGGTTGTTCTTCCACAACTACTTGTGTTTCCTGCTCCAATTCCTCCATAGGTGTATCAATGCTTTGTGATTCTTGAATTTCATCAAGCTCTACTTTCCTCCCACTTATTCCTTTGGAAATAAAATCCTTTCCAAGAAAAAAGCTCGAGCGACAAACACTTTGCCCTCAGAAGGATTATAGAAGTAATATCCTTTTGTTTCTTTAGGATACCCCACAAATAAGCATTTGTCAGATTTGGGCTCAAGCTTAGTTGAGATCTGCCGTTTCACATAAACTTCGCAACCCCAAATCTTCATGTAAGACATATGTGGTTTCTTACCAGTCCATATCTCATATGGTGTCTTTTCAACCTTTTTGGTAGGAACACGGTTAAGTGTGTAAGCTGCTGTCAACAGAGCATGTCCCCAAAAGGAGTTTGGAAGATCGGCGTGACTCATCATGGATCGGACCATGTCCAACAAGGTTCGATTTCTTCTCTCAGACACACCATTCCATTGTGGTGTTCCAGGAGGAGTAAGTTGGGATACAATCCCACACTTTTTTAGATGGTCATCAAATTCTAGGCTTAAATATTCACCGCCTCGATCTGATCGAAGAACTTTGATATTCTTACCTAGCTGGTTTTGTACTTCATTCTTAAATTCCTTGAACTTTTCAAAGGTTTCATATTTGTGTTTTATTAAATACACATATCCATATCTACTGAAATCGTCAGTAAATGTGATGAAGTATTGAAAACCTCCTCTGGCAGGTATGTTCAGTGGTCCACATACATCAGTATGTATGAGTGCCAAAAGATCATTAGCCCTTTCACCTTTTCCTGTGAATGGGGATTTTGTCATCTTTCCAATTAAACAAGACCTGCATGTCTCATATGATTCATAATCAAATGAGTCCAAAAATCCATCTTTATGGAGTTTTGAAATGCGCTTCTCATTTATATGGCCTAAGCGACAATGCCAAAGGTAACTTGGATTTAACTCATTAGGTTTAATCCTTTTAGTATTAATGTTATAAATTGGCATTTCAAGATCAAGGATATACAATCCATTGTTCATTTGTGCAGTAGCATAGAATATATCATTCAAATAAATAGAGCAACAATTGTTCTTTATTATGAATGAAAAACCAAACTTGTCCAAACAAGAAACGGAAATAATATTCCTGCTAATTGCAGGTACATAATAACAGTTCTCTAACTGAATTATTAAACCACTAGGTAAAGTTAATACATAAGTTCCAACAGATAAAGCAGCAACCTTTGCTCCATTGCCAACTCGTAGATCAACTTCACCTTTTGCCAATTCTCTACTTCTTTTTAGCCCCTGCACATTGGTACAAATGTGAGAACCGCATCCAGTATCTAATACCCATGATGCAGAAGTAGATAAATTAATTTCTATAACAAAAATACCTGAATTTGAAGTCTCTACTCCATTTTCATTATCTTCCAGGTACTTTGGGCAGTTTCTTTTCCAATGTCCGGTCTTACCGCAATGGAAACAAGTGCCCTCTTTTGTTATCCCTCCATTAGGCTTTAAAGCAGGAGCGGTAGGTTTGGATTTGGCAACAACCTTGCGTTTCCCTTTACCCACCTGCTTGGTAGGCCTTTTGTTAAGCTTATTTCCATTACTGATCATCAGAATGGATTTCCCTTTTGACTTCATATTCTGCTCAGTAGTTCTCAACATACTTAGCAGTTCTGGAAGACTTCTGTCCAAGTTATTCATATTGAAGTTCAAAACAAATTGACTGAAGCTATCTGGCAACGATTGCAAGATCGATCATCAAGTTCCTTTCAAGTGGAAACCCTAATCTTTCAAGGTTCTCCACATACCCAATCATTTTGAGTACATAGGGACCTACAGGGGTTCCCTCAGCCAACTTGCTGTTAAAAAGGGCCTTTGAAACCTGAAACCTCTCATTTCTTGCCTCCTATTGATAGAGCATTTTCAGATGTCCGATCATATCGAATGATGCCATGTTCTCATGTTGCTTTTGCAACTCCGAGTTCATGGTGGCAAGCATGAGACAAGCGGTTTCATTGGCATCATCGACATGCTTCTTATAAGCATCTCTGTCAGCCTTAGGTGCAGAACTAGGAGGTTCCTCAGAGCAGTGTCTCTAAGACATCGCTTTTGTCATGCTTAAGGACAATCCTCAGATTTCGGTGCCAATCCAGAAAATTTGTCCCAGACAATTTTTCCTTATCAAGGATTGATCGCAAAATGTTGTTAGATGATGTGTTTTGAGTCATGGTAATCTACATAAAAGATATAAAGTTATTAGTATCATTAAAACAACATATTCAATTAGGCCTTTAATCAAATATGCTCCCACTATTTTACTCAAACCAAATGACCCTCATCATTTGATTCGGAAAATCCCGTTGGAAGATTTTCTAGTGGGTCGAGATCCATATTTCACTTCGTTTTAAGTCAGCGTTAGGCTGATTACACAAAACTCAGTTATTTAGGTAGGAACTCCTTCCAATTGTATCCAATACAATTCTCGAATACCTCAGTTGGTGAATAACTCTTTATTCTAATCCATCACATGGATCATTCCCAACTCATGCTTCTAAACACATATAATCTCATTATAATTGTTTAGTTAAGTTTGACCCAAACTTTTAGCAATTGGATATTACACTTATCCCATCGCACCTTACCAATATAGAACATGCACCTCGCGTTAGGCGAAACCTACATTGTTCGATACTAGTCTTGATGAGTGCTAAAACTTGGAAAGCATAAACTTAATATTTACTTTGAGGGAATTTGTTATTACTTTGATCTCACCGGCTTAACATGCAAATCGTCTCTCACATGCATCAACATACAAACACATGCATCAACATACATATAAAAAGATACAGTTATGGCCCCTAGCGCAATTGTTCTCTCAAGCCAATGAGAGAACCTAAGCTAAACCTAATGACGATCTAAACTTCTCCAAGCAAGACCTCCAAGGTTATCCTCCTTTGATATTGTATTCTTCTCTTTCTTCTTAACATTACATTACATAAAAGAATACTCGTTTTACATACGAGGGAGTGAGATGAGAAAAGAAGTTACATCAAGAAATTAAGAGGAAGGCACGACACGCAGGTCGTATTTTAAAATACCAAAATAAAATAAAAGAGTCTAAGGCCATAACTGATCACCACAAGAAAAATAATAAAACACCTTTTATTATTATTATTTAAATTTCTGTTAATTAAGAAAATCAAATTAAGTTTTGGCGATTGATCACACTACGCGATTAAATCGACGTTGTTTTCTGCACAACTCTTGTGCTGTTACAACCCTTCCCGTATAACTCTCCGACAGCACAACCCTTGTGCCGTCATGAACCCTAATGCAAATAATTTCATGCCTTCAAAACACAACTCGATTTATAATTCACTATGATCGATCAACATGTCGTTGCTTCACCATACTAAAGTCGGATTCCGAAGCAAATGAACGATGATCTCTCATAAGAATAACAATCCTCATGTGATTGAATGGAAGAAATCGAAATAGTATATCCAATATACCATCTTTGCACCAGAATTATTTATATCACATATAAAGTGGATCGATCATATTAGTGTAACTCATGGATGACCGATGTATCGCTGCTTCACCATACTAAAGTCGGATTCCGAAGCATAGTCAACATCGATTCATCCAAATCGTACACACAATGATGCCAAATTTTAATTTAATTTAATCGATTAAAGTTTCTGAGTTTTAACCATATAAAACAGAACGTACAGAAATTAAACATATATCCGATCCATGGTTTCATAAGTGGCTCTGATACCACTGAAGGAAAATCGCGACTTAAAATTGCAGCGGAAATTCGATTTTCCTTTGTGATCCTTACGAATGTTCATGGTCAGTGATAGAGTATTTTTACCTCTTGTGGGGATTCGGATTTCTGACGCTGTGATCATGAACGTTGATGAAGAACAACGTCTCTACTCAGTCCACACGAACAGCTTGCTTCCGATCACAGTTCTAGCTGCTCACGAACGGAAGCTTTGAGTGAGAGAGTGAACGAAATCTCGGCAGGGATTCAGGACCGAATTTGCATCAAGTAAAAGGCTTCATCACAAGGGTCCTATTTATAAGACCACAAGTGTGGGCTAGAAGCTAAAAGCCCAATAATGGCTGTAGACAAAAAGCCCAATAAAGCTCACGAAAAATCATACATTATGATGTATCGTGTATCGCTTAAGCATGTGGTACCTTATCATATTCCGTATTCCACTTCTGTATTCCACTGAAGTACATCGTACCCTACGATGTTCCTTATTTACACTATCTCTCATTAATCTGTCCTTATGTGTGTGATCCTGTAGGTTTCCGCGACGTTGGCAATTATATTAAATCATATTTAACATAATAAACAGTGAGCGGTATCTAGCAACACATCACTGCTACCCAAGTCACGAAAATGTCATGTGATCTGACAAAACCTTTCCGTGATAATACTTGTGTGTATAATTATCCTTTTTCCCTTATGTCTATATTGAACACAAGGCATAGACCGTGTCATCCTTGTCCAGTTCAATATTGGGCCCTCAGACATTTATCCCGTTACGCAGGATGGGCAAATTCCATCTAGGTCACTCATGTCCCTCAACATGCTTTGTGAAGTACCCATTAACTGTCTTTATGATCATCCAGTTATGGATAATGTTTGATCAGCAATAAAGCACTTGACTCTACATCTAGGGTCCAGTGGTTTCAGGTCGAAGGGTGGTATGCATCACTTATCACCATGAGAATAACTTATGACACTTTGCATAACATTCTATGTAGTACTCTCATAGCGGGTCAATCCAGTATAAATATTACTCCTAATATTTATACCTATGTCAAGACTTGATAACTCTTTATCCATGATCCATGAGATGTGATCATCAGTCTATCTTCATAATAATCTCAATGCTTTAATGTTATCCCACTTCACAATAAAGCTCGATTATGGATACTTTAAGAATAGTGTCCTTGTGTTTAATGGATCTCATGATTAAGTCACACTTAACATTTCATTAAACAAACCAACTATTCTAGGGACTTTATTATTCCAAAAAGAAAACATAATAAAGAAAAGCCTTTTATTATTAATAAATAATTCGATACAAGTACCAAAAAGTATTGGCCTCTAGGGCTTACACCAACAAAATAATGAACTGATAAATCAAAATGCAGGATAATAATGGTACTGACATAATTAATTAGTAGGATATATAGGACTAAGTAGTAATGTTGCAGGAAACTAAAAACAGAGCAGAAAATTAGATTGTCAGTCGATTTAGGCGGCAAAAGTAGTTTCTCGGGATTGGACGAAACTTTGCAAAATAGTTCGAGTATACGGGTAGTTTAATAAAACTGTGTCATTTCGTTGAAATTCGCGTTGGTTACTGGATTGTAGGTACTGTCAGAACGATGTTGTTTTGGTTCTGAATTGGAAGAATCCTTGAATCGTAGGCTTAAATGGCCAAAGTCGAAAACTAAAATTAATTGTATTAAATTATAAATTGCTTTGTGTTGACGTTGTTAATTGTTATTGAAGTCGATGTTGGTTGATTAAGTTGATGTCGTTCATGCATGATTTTAAGTTGCCATTGTTTAAGTTGTTGTTGGATGTTGAATTCGTTGCATCGTACATAGCATGTGCATTTTTAAGTTGGCCTGGATTGGCACCACGTTGTAAGTTGAAGGCTTATGCCTTGTTGAATGCCTAGATAACCTGGAATGTTTTTAAGTTGGGAGTTTACTCCAAATGGATCCACATGCATCTGCATTTTTCGAGTCGCATCCGAGTCACATTTTAAGTTGTTGTTGATTTTTATGTTGTTCTGTGGGTATCGTACGTTGTTGATTAAAGTAGTAATTATTGTATGATTCTTTACATAGCATATGAATTATCATACTTTCGCTTATATTTTTCGATATCTCACCCTTTTGATTTGGTTGGTCGTTACCTTTATATTGGTAACGTGAAGGTAACGAGGAGTAGAAGGTTTAGTAGCTTATGGCGTCGTCGCTCTGATACGTAGCACTCGGGGGAAATGAACGCTTGTTTTCGTTTATGTTTATGCATTTTCTTCCATTGGATTAAAGTTGTGGTTTTGAGAAATAATTGTGATTTTTCCGTTGTTTCAAAGATGCTATGTTATTTGAATTATTCATGTTGCGAATCCGCTGCGGTTTATTAATTAAAGTTAAATTACTGGAGACTAATTACATTTCAATCGTTCGTATTCATTATGTGCTATGTATCCGCCAAGAATTAAGTTGTTTTAATATTGTTTTCAAGTTGTGAAAGTGTAATGCCTCATATTGTTGAAAATTTTTGCACTCTGATTTTTAAATAAACGTTGGGTAGAAATGGGGTGTTACATTAGTGGTATCAGTGCAGGTCTGTCTGTCTGGCCAAGTGTTGTGTCGTTAATAATCGAATATTGTTAATTACTTTATCTAATTGTTGATTATGTTGCAGTGCTTAGTTAAAATGGCTGGAAGGAATGATGCTGCAATTGCTGCTGCTTTGGAAGCATTGGCTCATGCTCTGGAGAATCAGCCTAATGCTAGTGGGGATGCTGGATCCCGAAGTTTGGAAACCTTCCAGAGAGAGAATCCACCGGTGTTCAAAGGCAAACATGATCCTGATGGTGCTCTAGAGTGGTTGAAAGAGATTGAGAGGATCTTTCACGTGATGAATTGTACTACTGCGCAGAAGGTCCGGTATGGAACTCACATGTTGGCTAGTGAGGCTGATGACTGGTGGTTGGACACGATTGCAAGATTGGATGCTGCAGGTGAAAAAGTCACTTGGGCTGTGTTCCGTAGGGAATTTCTGAGGAAATATTATCCTGAAGATGTTCGAGGTAAGAAAGAAATTGAATTCCTTGAACTAAAGTAGGGTAATATGTCTGTTACTGAGTATGCTGCGAAGTTTGTGGAGTTGGCCAAGTTTTATCTGCATTATAGCGCGGAGACTGCTGAATTCTCGAAGTGCATTAAGTTTGAAAACGGTTTGTGTTCTAAGATCAAGAAAGCAATTGGGTATCAGAAGATCTGTGTTTTCCCTGATTTGGTGGATAGTTGTCGTATTTTTGAGGAAGACAACAATGCTCATTACAAGATTGTTAGTGATAAAAGAGGTAAGAATCAGCAAAACCGTGGTAAGCCGTATGATGCTCCAGCTGGTAGAGGTAAACAGATAGCTGCTCTGGGTCAGAGAACTAGTGGGGGAGGTGCTCCTGCTGGTATTGTTTGTTACAAGTATGGGTAAGCTGGTCACAAGAGCAATGCCTATACTACTGAGGTGAAGAGGTGTTTCCGTTGTGGACAGACTAGACATGCAATATCTGATTGCAAGCACAAAGAGATGATATGCTTTAATTATGGTGAAGAGGGACACATTGGGAGTCAGTGTAAGAAACCGAAGAAGGCACAATCTAGTGGGAAAGTGTTTGCTATGGAGGGTGATTCGTCGGGCAATGAGGACAAACTTATCAGAGGTACATGTTTCATAAATAGTACTCCTTTAATTACTATTATTGATACTGGTGCTACTCATTGTTTTATTGCTGCTGATTGTGTTAAAAGATTGGGTCTTGTGTTGTCTTCTATGAATGGTACAATGGTAGTTGAGGTCCCAGCCAAGGGATCAGTGACTACTTCTCTTGTGTGCTTGAAGTGTCCTTTGAAAATATTCGATAGGGACTTTTCTGTGGATTTAATTTGTTTGTCGTTAAGTGGGTTGAATGTAATTCTGGGTATGAACTGGTTAGAGCATAACTATGTTCATATTAACTGTTATAATAAGTCTGTGAGGTTTTCAACCGCTGAAGAAGAAGAAGAAGCTGTTTTGGTGTCGCCTAAGCAATTGTGACAGTTGTTGAAGGAAGAAGCTAAAATGTTTTCATTGATGGCAACATTGGCAATGGAGAATCAATCTAGAATTGATGAATTGTAGGTGGTGCGTGAATTTCCTAAAGTTTTTCCTGATGAGATTCCAGATGTACCAACGGAACGAGAAGTTGAATTTGGTATTGACCTTGTACCTGGTACCAGACCTGTTTCAGTGGCACCATACAGGATGTCCGCATCTGAGTTGGCAGAATTGAAGAAGCAGTTGGAAGAACTACTCAAGAAAAAGTTTGTCAGACCAAGTGTATCGTCGTGGGGAGCTCCAATATTGTTAGTAAAGAAGAAGGATAGAAGTATGAGACTTTGTGTTGATTAAAGACAATTGAATAAAGTGACGATCAAGAACAAGTATCTGCTCCCAAGAATTGATGACTTGATGGATCAATTGGTGGGTGCTAGTGTGTTTAGCAAGATTGATTTACGACCAGGTTATCACCAGATTAAAGTGAAAGATGAAGATATTCAGAAGACGGCTTTCAGAACACGTTATGAACACTACGAATATTCTGTGATGCCTTTCGGTGTTACCAATGCACCGGGAGTATTTATGGAGTATATGAACCGCATCTTTCATAATTATTTGGATTGGTTTGTGGTAGTGGATGTTGTGTTGCAATTGGAAACTCTGAAGTCAGCAACTGAGATTAGAAGCTTTTTGGGTTTGGCTGGTTATTACAGGAGGTTTATTGAAGGATTTTCCAAGTTGGCACTTCCACTAACAAAGTTGACTTGTAAGGGTAAAGCTTTTGTGTGGGATGTAGAATGTGAAGCGAGTTTTACTGAGTTGAAAAAGAGATTGACGTAGGCTCCAATTTTGACGTTACCGAAACCTGAAGAACCTTTTGTAGTGTATTGTGATGCTTCTAAGATGGGATTAGGTGGAGTGTTGATGCAAGATGATAAGGTTGTTGCTTATGCATAAAGGCAGTTGAGAATTCATGAGAAGAAATATCCTACACATGATTTGGAACTTGTTGTAGTTGTTTTGTATTGAAAATTTAGAGACATTATTTGTATGGCTCTAGATTTGAAGTGTTTAGCGACTGTCATACCCCAAAATTTGTCCTCCTACTTCTCAAGACATTTCCTACATCCATGCTCAAGGATTTCACAAGGGTTGACCAGACAAACCCTCTCCTAAGCAATCAACCCAAACTAGGGTTTGGCTATCCTCAAGTCCAGGAGAGCCTCCTACATCTCCAATGGTCATCATGCCTCATCATATGCTTCAAATAATCTCCATGTCAAGCTTCCAGCCTTACAAGTCAAGTTTCCTCAGACAATTGCTCAGATGGTTGAAAATTAGTTGTATTGGACAAAAAGTCAACTGTGGTCAACATACAGTCAAAATTCATGATTTTTGGTCAACATCCATATTTTGAAGTGATATTCATCATTTAATCAAGGGTTGATCATGATTCATCAAGAAAACTCAAGATTTGATCAAAAGTCAAGCTTTCCAAATTAGGGTTTTTGAGGGAAAACTCAACAGAACTTTGACCAGGCATAACTTTCTCATACTTTATCAGACATTTTCCCACCAAAGCTCATTTTGAATAGAATTCAATTCTCCGCAACTTCATGTCTCACAAGCTTAGTCAGAAAATGCTTCATTTGGAAGATATGGATCAAAACATTAGAGGTCCTTTTCAAAGTCAACTTTTTGTAAAGAAGTGTTATTGAGCATGGAAACTTCAATTGAGATAAAACCAAAGAGGTTGTTTAGAGGACATCTAGAGCTTTCGAAAAAGTCCAAGAACTCCGAAAAATGTTAAAAATTGAGCAAGATACACCTTGCACAAGTTGCGCATTTTTGAAGAGATGCACAAAGAGAAATACTTGACAAAATCCAATTTTTTCCAAATGGGCTTATAATTTTATGATCTAAACTTGATCATAATATTATTTATGACCTCTTGATGCCTTGCCACGACCTTTTCCTATTTTATTGATTTATTTTTGGATTTAAAAGCATTTAATTCAATTTTAAATTAAATAAAATATGAAAACAAGGTATAAAACAAGTTGGGTTGGATTTCTATCAACCTTGAGGACCAAGGAAGCCCACAAGACATGCCAATTTCGTGCAAGCTCATACAAGGAAGAGAAAATCAAATTTTGGAAAGATTTGATGGAAATTAACAAGAAAATATTTTTGCATTCAAAGCCATATCTTTTTTCATTCTTTTTGATCAAATCTCTTGCATTATAAATACACAACACATTCATAAGACCAAAGGACAAAACCCCAGCCTCATGAAGCAACCCTAATTTTCTCAAAATTCTCTCAAAGTTCTAATTTTCGAATTTTGTTTTCCAACAGGTTTCAATCAAAACCAAGCATTCCATTGTGTTCCTGAGCATTCCAGGAGTTGATCCCAACCCTTACACGAAGCCAAACCATCTCAGATCGTGCTACACAAGTCTCACTGATTTGGTATTTTCCTTGAATTCGTTTTCTTTGATTCATGCATTATTAACGGTTTTCAATCGTTTGTATGAACGCAGGATATCCATTAGATCATGATTGAGGCATTACATGTGAGCTTTTACGAGTAAATCACGAACTGCCATTGTTAGGGCTTCTGGAACTGTTGGTTTCGAAACTCACTTTCCAGGCCGTTTCAGGACAAGAGAACACAACCATCGTGTTCGCAAGGGTCGAATTAGGGGGGTAAGGTATCTCTTTGCTTTTTATTTTGGCTGTTTTGCAGGTTTGAAGCTTGGATCGGCCGGAGAAGACGACCGGAGCTTTGCTCCGGCGTCTCTGTGTTTGCTTTGACCGACGAAGACCGGTGACCTAGCTGTGGCATCATGTAATTGGTCCATTCAAAAACCCAGGGGCCCACAGACGCGCACATGTTTGTTTGATCCAATTTATACAATTTACAACGTTTATAACCAATTGTTTGCAGATTTAAAACAACAAGCAAGCCTGGCTCAGTTGGTAACGCGTGTGTTGGTTTATCCAAGAGGTCCTGGGTTCGATCCTGGCTCCCAGCATTTCTTTTTAACACTTTTCCAAACTAACTCTTTTTTCTACTTTTTTCCATATTTTCTATTTTTATTTATTTTCTCTTTAAATAATTTTCTCATGCATTTAAAAATCACCAAAAATATTTTCCTTTTGCATTTTAATCAGAAAAATGTTTATTTAATTTTTGACATAAAAATCAATATTTTTGCATGCATATTTTACTTGTTAATTAACCATTAAATTGACTTTTAATTATTTTTCTTCATCAAAACCAATTCAGAAAATTCGCAAAAAATTACTCTATCATCTAATTATTATTACTAACTGTCATACCCCAATTTTTGACCTAAAATACCACCTTACATTTGCATCATTGCATCACTAACAGTTTAGAACAGCATTAATCGGGTATAGCATTCACAGGTCAAAATTAG
This sequence comes from Vicia sativa, assembly GCA_021764765.1. Taxonomy (NCBI): domain Eukaryota; kingdom Viridiplantae; phylum Streptophyta; class Magnoliopsida; order Fabales; family Fabaceae; genus Vicia; species Vicia sativa. Next base: position 157,486,923 of record CM038794.1, read on the forward strand.
GGTTTCATCAAATTTTCATCTGATTCAAGAGGCAACCAATTAGGGTTTGAGTTTTTCTCACCTCATTTGATCTATCTTGATCAAATCATCAACCTCTGATCATCAGATATCCAAATTTTTCTCACTGATCAATCAAGGATCGACCAATTAGGATTTTGATCGAGGATGAGTATTCTCTGATTTTTTTGGGCATTGAATGACCTTTTTGAATAGAGATTGGTCATTATATCTTAGATACAACATCTTGACCTAATTTTTGAATTCAAAAACATCGCAGAAGTTCACAGACTTCATCAATCAATTTCAGAAACATCTGATGAAAATTCATCTGCACAGAAAAGTCAAACTTTGACTTTTGGTCAACTTTTTCAAGACAAAACTTTTTCAATCATCAAAATACTTCAAATGATCCATCATGATCATAAAAAATCAAAGAATTTGAAAAAGTCAACAAAAAGTCAAAATTTTCAACACTTAGAAAATTTCTAAGTGTTAGAATTTTGTATTTTTTTCAAACTTCATGCCATTTTTTCACATAGTTCCATTTTGAATTGGAAAAAACTCAAAACATGAAAGTTGTAGCCCTTGAAACAAGCTTTCCAAAATGTCCAAGAACTCTCAAATCCATGGAGTCTAGCTATACTTTTGAAATTGAAACATAAGGCTCCATAAACATGATTTTCAAAGTTCAAAACTTCAAATTATAGGTCATTTTGTGATTTCTTCATCTAGAAGCAATGCCACCTTGCCAAATGGAGTTTAGAGCTGATAAATATCAGCTAGAGATAATTGAGAAAAGATAAGATCAAATTGAGATTTTTACACATGGTTAAAAAAGGAAGCTTCCTTTTCCTTTTACAAAAAGTCTTTCTTGCCTTTTAAGGCAACTTTGAATTACAAATGCCATGTACTTGTGCCTAACATTTCAGAACTTTTGGCCTATAAATAGAGGCATTCTTTTCAAGTTTGAATTACACCAAAGCAATGCAAAGTTATGCTTTCTCTCTTCTTTCTTCAAAATCAAGAAACATAATTCATTTTGAGCAAACTTGCAATTTTGTAAATTAATGAAAACCATGGAAAGTTTTGGTGTCAAACACATTTCATAATCAATATCAAACTTGTCTAAAACATAAAAGCATCATGATCAAAGCCAAAACTCAGAATTACATGTCATGCTTTTCAAACTTGTACAAACTGCCATAACCATCGAATTTGAAGTTTGGCTTGAGCAACTTGAGATTTTTTCATTCAAACACTATCCATGAACATCATAGACATGATGCAGATCAATTACAACTAACTGTAACAACTTTTTTTCCAGAAATCGAGCTTCCATTTTTAGACTGTGCAGGTGGACTTGGCTGGAGTGATTCAAGGTGATTCGAAGCAAGCAGACCATCCTCATACCTTCCACATAGGCCGATGATGCTATAGCAATCACAAAATCCGTTATGGAAACACTCCAACACCTTCTTCGATCTCAGCTTGAACAGGTAGGAACTCAAACTTCAATCTCATGATTCCTTGCATTTAAATGAAAAAGCTCTTGGCCATTTGTTTTCTGCACTTATCACGATCCTTAACCCTCAAACAATTTGAAAAATCATCAACCATACATCATTTAATTTAGAATTTCCAGTTCTAGGGTTCTTCACGTTTTCCAGGAATTCAATCATGTTAGACCAAAAATAAATGCAATTAACAACCATCATCATATTCCTTGTTAAAAATCGAGCAACTTTCATGTTTACTTCGTCCAATTTCATCAAGAAACAAGCAAGTTACAAAATCAAAGGATTGGAGAAGAAGAACAGGACATTCGCGCGTGTTCTTGAGTTTTTTTCAAATTCAAATTTTCCAATATTTTATTAACACGTGTTTCGATCCAAATACACAAAAGCGCTCTTGTCCCAGTGGTTGCCAGCTCGCTCGTAGTCCTTTCTGCCACGTAACCACCCCAATGGTCCTGGGTTCAAACCTCCCATAGACCATTTTTTTTCATATTTTCTTCATTTTTCTTACAAACTTTCACATTTTTTTAACCAATCAAAACTCCTCATTTTGAGGTGATTTTTTGTACCCTTGTCAATAAATGTATCTATTTTATGATAGTGCAAAAATTTTCAGAAAAAACTTTCATCTGATTATATTTTAATCGAGCCGAAAACGACGTTCTGAGCACTTTTCAAAACCACTTTAAAAGGTGAATTTTTCAAACTTTCGACTTCCGATTCTTTTCAAAACTTCTCATAAATGAACTTCACATTTCAAAACACTTTTAAAATCATTCTTCAAAAATTTTCATCAAACTTGCATCTTTTTACCATGATCGATCCGATTAAAACGATAAAACCGAATTCGTTTTCTCTCGAATTTCTTAATCGATCATGGGCCTCCCTTACGGTGTAAGTCCCAATCTTTTTTATGTACATATTAAAACTTTCTTTGTACAAATTCAAACAAACAAAACATTCTTTTATGTACATAATATTTTCCTTGTACATATCAAACTTTCATCTGTACATAATACAGATACTTTTTATACTCAAGTACAGACAAACTTCGATCGTTTGTTTTCACTCCACTTGTGTATACACAAACCAACATTCTTTGTACATATTTTCCTTGTACATATCAAATTCTTTTTATATTCATACAGACTTTTATCTGTACATAACACAGATACTTTCTGTAAATACTCAAACACAGATAAACTTCGATCGTTTGTTTTCTGTTTTATCTGTATATACACTGAATACCATTGGTATTGAAAGGAGCATTATTCCCTGTGAAACTGCTTTTAAACCAATGGGCCACCCTTATGGTGTAAGTCCCAACCCTCCTATGTACATCCACATTCTTCTGTACATAAATACTCGTTCGTGTACATATTTACTTTCTTGTACACAATTCAAACTTGTAAATAATCAAGTTACGCTCGTTTTAAACGTCCGTTTCACAAACACTTGTTTATATTTCCTTCATAAACTCTTGTAAATAAACATCATGCATTGTTTATATTTCCTTCATAAACTCCTGTGAATACATATCACACACACACACACTTGTTTATACAACTGTCTAATTATAACATAACAATTAGTCTAACCAATAGGTTCCCCACAGTTGTAGCCTCCTCTTGGGCTTTATACAAGTTAACTCTCCCCACAGAGTTAGCCTCCTCTTGGGCTTTGTACAAGGTAACTCATTCATCTGAGTTTAGCCTCCGCTTAGGCTTCATATAAGACAACACTTATCTGTTGAGTCAGCCTCCCCTTGGGCTTCGTTCAAAAGAACTCCTCATTGAGTTTAGCCTTCTCTTGGGCATCATACAATGAAAGAGACAGGAAATCTCTTAACAGCCTCCTATTGGGCTTCCAATACAAAGAATCACCCGCGTTAGGATAGAACCCTGAGAGTATAATTTCCCGGTGAAATTGCTCTTATTCCAAAAGGATGGTTTCCCGGTGAAATCCCTTTTAAAGCCAAAGCCAGCCATACCCTATAGCTTCCTCTTGAGCTTCATACAAGGACCCTCGATGACCCTTGATGACCCTCAGAATGCCTCCTCTTGGGCTAACAATACAAGGACCCACGGGCTTCTTAAAAGCATCCCATTAATCCAATCAAATTTCTCCTAGAGATTTAGACATCTATCATCTCTATGGAAGAAGTATCTAATCTATCACATCACATACAGTCAAAACTTTTTTTTCAAACTCTTTTCAAACAAAAACATCTCTTAATTGTAAGTGGTAACGCTTGTACACTCAAGCAAAACACCCAATACTTACAGTTAAAAGATTCAATCATCTTTTTCAAAACATCTTTCTTAAACATGTAAGTGGTAACGCTTGTACACTCAAGCAAAACACCTATAACTTACGATGAAAGATTTTTCTTCAATCAAACTTTTCAAAATGTATGCGATGAAATAGATTAGATACATTTTTCGTTAAGATGACATTTGTTTGTCTCTTACTAACATCCCGTTGCTTTCCACTAGCATAAGTGGGAACTACGTTTGCTCTGACTTTCTCAACATCCTTTTGAGAATACGTAGGCACAAGGTCTCATCCTTGGCGAGCAAATTTCTTTCTCCCTCAGACCAAACAAACCATAGATCCCTTTAGATCCGAGCTACAAATGCTCTGATTCCCATTAGGGGATATGTATGCAGAAGATCCACAGATCTTTGCGAGCACAATAATAACAAACATTAGGATCCTACATAATCTATCCTTCTTGAAATCCCAAAGGAGAAACTTTCCCAATCATAGAAATAGCAATTAAAACACACAAACATATCAAACATATTCATATATAAAGCTATAGATAACTATATATATTTAGGGTGCTCCATCTATTCCCTTTATATAACAAACCCCCTTACCCGGAATACTCCCCAATGCGTTGCGTCTAGTTTGCGCTAGTCGTTACGCATATCAAAATCAATTGAGGGTATTAACAGCTTTCCCCTTTTTCATAATCATTAAAACATCTTTTCTTGTGTTGAAAATAATAAAGCTTGATGCTCGCGGCATCTTTATAAACAAATCAAAAGAATAAATCGTTTCGAGCCAGAGGATCCGAATTCAGATTCGATTCCTCTAGCGCGTCACTTTTTAACGCGAACACTAACCTAAAAACATTTTTCTTCATTTAAAACTTTCTTTTACTAACGTATTTTTCTCTTATGCGAATTTCTTATCTTTTCCGATTATTATGTATCTGCTTACAGGTTGTAATAATTAGGATTTATCTTCTCGTATTCTTTTCCAATATTATGTAACTGCTCATGGGATGTAATAGTTTAATTAGGATTTTACTTTCCACACTCCTATTATGTAACTGCCCCAAAGCCATGTAATAGCGTAGGACATTTACTTTCCGCAATTTACTTTCTGCACCCTATAAACTGCTAGTAATTAGGCGTGTATGGCAAGATAAAAATGAACGTAGATCACCTCTAATTCCAAGATAAAATATCTGAATTCGACACACTCTTTTCACACATTCACCCCTTAGGGTAATTCTCTCTCGTTGCCTTTCGAATAAATGGTCAAGTCCCTCGAACGTAGAGGTATCCTAGCATCCTTGCCTACAAACATATCATCATAGTCCCTTCGAATGAAAGATCATGAGTCCCTCGACGTGGCCTACGAAAACATGATCTCGTCCCTCAATTGTTTCCTACGAAAAGTGATGATCGTCCCTTCGAATGTGCTAGGATACTCCTACAAGTTGCCTTCTATGACCATCCGATGTCCCTTCGAATGTCCCTTCTACATCCAACGAATAGGGTTACCTACCAACTAATGGTATGGATAGCACTATTCTAAAGGAAAGTAAAACAACATGAAAACGACCATTCAAAGTAGGTAATAAGACTTTTAGTTGCTTGCTCTATCAAAATACTTTTCACACCTCACACTTTTGTCAAAGTTCAAACTCTTTTCAAAACAAAAAACATTTCCGAACACTTTGTATACATTCCTACATGAATCATTACAAAGTCAAAGCGAAATGCCTTTTCAAAACATTTTTATCAAACACACAGAAAGCAATTTTTAAAAGATGAGCTAGAAGCAACTAAGAGCCTATAGAAAACTACAGATGGAAAGGGGTGTTAATACCTTCCCTTTTCATAACCTTCTCCCTTACTCAGAATCTAACGAAGGTCTTTTTCTGTTCTTTTCACCTTCCCTTAATTGGATAAAAGAAAAGTCGGTGGCGACTCTTGCTATTCGCAATATTTGCGATAAAAAGCAAAACAAATTCCAAAGTCAGTTCTCCCACCGTATTACAGCGACCACAAAAGTTTGAAGTATTTGTTCGACCAGAAAGAATTGAATATGAGGCAACAAAGATGGTTGGATTTATTGAAAGATTATGACTTTGGTTTGAATTATCACCCCGATAAAGCTAATGTGGTGGCTGATGCGTTGAGTCGAAAGACTTTACACATGTCAGCAATGATGGTTAAAGAGTTGGAATTAATTGAGCAGTTTAGAGATATGAGTCTTGTTTGTGAGACAACACTGCAAAGTGTTAAGCTAGGAATGTTGAAGATTAATAATGAATTCCTGGATGTGATCAAAGAAGCACAGAAGTTGGATGTGAAACTGGTAGATTCGATGGTTGGAATTGATCAGTCAGAAACTAGTGAATTTAATGTAGATGCGCAGGGTGCGTTGAGATTCCGTGATCGGATTTGTATTCCTGATGATGTAGAGTTGAAGAGATTAATTATGGAAAAAGGGCATAAAAGTAAGTTGAGCATTCATCCGGGAGCTACTAAAATGTATCAAGATTTGAAGAAATTATTTTGGTGGCCCTAAATGAAGCGTGATATCGCGCAGTTTGTGTATGCATGTTTAACTTGTCAGAAGTCGAAGGTTGAGCATCTAAAGCCTGCAGGGTTGATGCAACCGTTGGAAATTCCAGAATGGAAGTGGGATAGTATTTCGATGGATTTCATAACTGGATTACCTAATACGATGCGAGGACACAATTCTATTTGGGTGATTGTTGATAGGCTTACCAAGTCGGCTCATTTTATACCTATTGACATCAGTTTTCCTATACCGAAGTTGGCAGAGATTTATATCAGGGTGATTGTTAAGTTACACGGTGTTCCGTTGAGTATTGTGTCAGATAGAGGTCCGAGGTTCACATCTGATTTTTGGCAGAGTTTACAGAATGTGTTGGGCTCTAAGTTAAGGTTGAGTTCAGCGTATCATCCTCAAACTGATGGTCAGATAGAAAGGACGAATCAGTCATTGGAAGATTTACTATGGGCATGTGTTCTTGAAGAGAGAGGTTTGTGGGACACTTGCCTTTCATTGATAGAATTCACATATAATAATAGTTACCATTCTAGCATCGGAATGGCACCTTTTGAAGAGTTGTATGGTCGGAGGTGTAGGACTCCGTTGTGTTGGCATGAGACGGGAGAGAGTGTAGTGCTTGGACCTGAACTAGTTCGAGAAACCACCGAGAAGGTGAAACTTATCCGTGAAAAAGATGAAGGCTTCCCAAAGTAGGCAGAAGAGTTATCACGACAAGCGGAGGAAAAGTTTGGAATTTCAAGAAGGTGAACATGTATTCTTGAGGGTTACACCAGTAACCGGTGTTGGACGAGCATTGAAATCGAAGAAACTTACTCCACGCTTTATTGGCCCATATCAGATATCGAACAGAGTTGGAAAGGTTTCTTATAGAGCGGCGTTGCTACCGAATCTTTCGAATTTGCATGATGTGTTCCATGTGTTGCATCTCCGGAAGTATATTCCTGACTCGTCTCACGAGATTCGTATAGATGATGTGCAAGTGCGGGATAACTTGACCGTGGAGACAATGCCAGTACGAATTGCAGATCGCGAGACAAAGACTTTGCGTGGAAAATAGATTGCATTGGTGAAGGTTGTCTGGTTAGGAGCTGCTGGAGAAAACATGACGTGGGAGTTGGAGAGCAAGATGCGAGACTCTTATCCCAAGTTGTTTGAATCAGGTAATTTTCGAGGACGAAAATGTTCTAAGTGGGGGAGAGTTGTAACACCCCTAATTAATTAAAGTAATTTAATTTAATATTATAGAGTATTTTCGGATTAATTTGGTGATTAAGTCGAATTGTAGGCGGAATCGTTAAATTAGTAATCTGGTAAAATTAGTCGGAAGGAAAATAATATTAGGAATTTATTTTATATTTAGAATTACTAATTAAATGTGTTAAATTAATTAAGACGGTGAAATAGCATTTTAGGAGTGTTATTTAGTAGACCAAATTATATTAGAAGCCCATTAATTAAATAACCTAATAAAATAAGGGAGTGGCATTTGCTTGCAAAACCAAAATAACCAAAGCCATAGTCGTAGCAGAGGCAAGCAGAAGAGAAAAAGGAAGTAATTTGGAACAAGGGTGCTAGCAGAGTCGGTTGATGTCCGAGAGTTTCATTTTTTCGACCGATTTTCCGAGTTCCCTTCAATCTACAGGTAAGGGGTGGGGTTCGGATTATATAATCGGTTGTAGGATATTTTTTATGTGGGGTTTAGGACTGCATAATTACACTGTTAATCTTGTTTCGTCGATGAATTTATGTTGCTGGAATAAATTATATTACTTCCTGTGTTGAAGTTGTCTGCTATGTATGTTACCTGTAACTGTTGCTGTGTGTAAATCATTGCAATTTATGTGTCAGATCGTTGTTGTGGCTAGAAAAAGGAAGAAGTACCATGGTTATAAACAGAAGAGGGAGGCGACCGTCCCCTTGGAGGAAGAAGAGAGGAGGCGACCGCCCCATTGGAGAAGGAGAATGGAGACGGTTGTCTTAGGGGGGAGACGTCCGTCTCAATTGGCCTAGGAGAGGGAGGCGACCGCCTCAGTTGCCCAGGGTGGGCACCTCACCCACACTCTTTCCCTACTTGTTTGTTTCGTGGAATACTGTATTAGTGGCTTAGGTGTACATTTGCTTAGTATGTTAGAAGAGTATAACATGAGAAATAACACTCTTGCATGATGAAAATAGTAATAGCAGAAGAATGGAAATACTAAATAACAGGTAGCAGGAAAACTCTAGCAGAAATAGATAAATATACCAGAAGAAAAGTATTTAGCAGCAATAAAATTATAGCAGGCAGTGTAAATAAATAGTGAACTGATAAATCAAAATGCAGGATAATGATGGTACTGACAGAATTAATTAGTAGGATGTATAGGACTAAGTAGTAATGTTGCAGGAAACTAAAAACAGAGCAGAAAATTAGACTGTCAGTCGATTTAGGCAGAAAAATTAGTTTCTCGGAATTGGACGAAACTTTGCAGAATAGTTCGAGTATACGGGTAGTTAAATAAAACTGTGTCATTTCGTTGAAATTCGCGTTGGTTGCTGGATTGTAGGTATTGTCGGAACGATGTTGTTTTGGTTCCAAATTGGAAGAATCCTTGAATTGTAGGCTTAAATGGCTAAAGTCGAAAACTAAAATTAATTGTATTAAATTATAAATTGCTTTGTGTTGACGTTGTTAATTGTTGTTGAAGTCGATGTTGGTTGATTAAGTTGATGTCGTTCATGCATGATTTTAAGTTGTCGTTGTTTAAGTTGTTGTTGGATGTTGAATTCGTTGCATCGTACATAGCATGTGCATTTTCAAGTTGGTATGGATTGGCACCACGTTGTAAGTTAAAGGCTTATTCCTTGTTGAATGCCTCGATAACCTGGCATGTTTTTAAGTTGGGAGTTTACTCCAAATGGATCCACATGCATCTGCATTTGTCGAGCCGCATTTTAAGTTGTTGTTGATTTTTATGTTGTTCTGTGGGTATCGTACGTTGTTGATTAAAGTAGTAATTATTGTATGATTCTTTACCTAGCATATGAATTATCGTACTTTCGCTTATATTTTTCGATATCTCACCCTTTTGATTTGGTTGGTCGTTACCTTTATATTGGTAACGTGCAGGTAACGAGGAGTAGAAGGTTTAGTAGCTTATGGCGTCGTCGCTCTGATACGTAGCACTCGGGGGAAACGAACGCTTGTTTTCGTTTATGTTTATGCATTTTCTTCCGTTGGATTAAAGTTGTGATTTTGAGAAATAATTGTGATTTTTTCGTAGTTTCAAAGATGCTATGTTATTTGAATTATTCATATTGCGAATCCGCTGCAGTTTATTAATTAAAGTTAAATTGTTGGAGACTAATTACATTTCAATCGTTCGTATTCATTATGTACTATGTATCCGCCAAGAATTATGTTGTTTTAATATTGTTTTTAAGTTGTGAAAGTGTAATGCTTGATATTGTTGAAAATTTTCGCATTCTAATTTTTAAATAAACGTTAGGTAAAAATAGAGTGTTACACTATCCGCTATCCCGTTATATTATTTTAGGGGTTGGCCTATCTGCCCCTCTATTTTGAACTGATAAATCTGGGAGTAAGACACATTTCCACACATTGGAGGTGGACCAATGACTAGTCGACCTACTGCGTCGAGATGAGGAAATAATAGATACCCCAAATTTGACTACTAAAATTCATTGTAGGGAAGAGATATCTTGAAATAAGTTGTAATCTCCACTTAGTCAAAAGGGCCAAATTGACAAAGGAGATACATGGCACCTATACCAACTTAATACATATGCTTATAGACCTCAAGCCATTTAGTCTCAGAAACCTTAGAAACATATGTGAACTCACCCACACAAAAGCCTTCCTTAAATCCTAAAATTCTTCTTTCAAACTTTGACCAACATCTTTAAGAAAGACAAAGAAGAAAATAAAGATAACATTCATATATCTTCCCTATAATATACCAAATATAAGAGTTCCCACGTAAATTCGAGTTGAGGGTTAGTAACCACCATCAGCCCTAAATATTTGAAGGGTATGGTGTCTTGCTTTTAGTCCAAAAAATAGCCAACTAATTTCAAAAATACAAAATCTACTTTAACCTATATAAGATAATAGTCTTAATAGACCAAATTTATCAATCTAAGCATTTGTCAAGATAGTAAGTTTATCGTCTGTCTCGTATTATTTATTTTTTAGGAATACTATTGCACAATTAATTAATTTTATCTAAATATATATATTTGCTTTTGTATATTAATTCATTTCAAATATCCAACTATTTATCATTAATACAAATATGTTAAAATATGAAATTTATTTTCTCAAAGAAATCAACAATTAATCACTATTGAAAAAGTATGTAAACTCAATAAATTTAACTCATTAGGCACCTTTTAACACAATTTGTTAATTTGTCTAATTAGTTTTCATCGTTGTATAAAAAGATAATAGTGTTAATTCATTAATTTTGAGAAAAAAAATTAAAAATTACTTTTTGCACATTTTTAAAATAAAAAGGACAAATAGTGCAGACTTTCCTCATTTATTGAAAAACTGAAGAACACTAGACGTGTGTACTAAATGGTACTACAGTTGCAGTGGCAAAATTGACGGAGTATGACGCTTTCCGGTAATGCAATACAGTCCTTTAAAAATGTCGGAAACTAGATAAGGAGTATTCGCACGTTAAGAACGAGAAGTACAAGGAAAAATAATTATAGACACGTTTTTTAGTGTATATATATATATATATATATATATATATATATATATATATATATATATATATATATATATATATATATATATATATATATATATATATATATATATATATATATAAAGCGTATCAAGTAAGAACTGATATTATTGTGAGAAATGAGAACTAATGATATTAGTTTCATATAAAGACCATATAAAGACCACTTTACTTGATTAATTTCTTTTATGCTTTGATATTTATAATTTCACCATAAATATTTGTTATTTGTAGAACATTAAAAAAAAAAAATTGACTTTATTAATAATAAATTTATTTCATAGGTCAATATATTAGAACATTCAATATTTTTCATCAAAATAAATTAATGATCAATATTTTTATAATTATGTACAAATAAATTCATATAATTGCTAAAGTATTATTCATAATTAAATAATTAATAGAATTATACCAATTTTAAATATAAATAAATATATAATAAATAAAATTAACTTTGTATTATTGAATGTTCTACCATTGTGATTATCTTAATTAAAAATAAATTATGGATTTAGCACTTATATTTATATTTGATTAAAAATATTAAATAATATGAAATTAATATTTTTATTTTTATTTAGTTGATGAATTTTTTTTTGCAAGTTCTACTATTGTGACTATTGTAAATAAAAACATATTGTTGATTTATTACCTATATTTTAACTTTATTAAATATAATAGAAAAGTGAAATTAATACTTATATTAAATTTGATTGATTTATTTATTTGCAAGTTCAAATTTTTTTACTATACAAATTATGCAATTGAAATCATTTTAAATAAATTTCATTGACAAAATTCTTATAATTGTGACACTATTTGGATATTGACAAATTAAAAATTTAAATCTTATTATTTACTTTATTTTTCATATAAAATCAATAAAAATGTCTTAGTCTTTAATTTATATTAAAATATTAGTATAAGAGATAAAAAATATTTATGGGAAGATTCTCTTTTTACATATTAAGCATAATTGAAAAATAATTAAGTGAGATATTCTTTATATGGAATTAGTAAATCTTAAGCGTTAGTTAAATCCAACGATTGATATTACGTGTTCTCATTTCTCATAATAGATATTAGTTCTCACTTGGATATGCTCCTATATATATATATATATATATATATATATATATATATATATATATATATATATATATATATATATATATATATATATATATATATATATATATATATATATATATATATATTCTATGGAAAAATTATATTTAGGATTTTAAGGGATTCTGAGGCTCAAGCGAGGTTATTTGACCTCCAAGTTATTATATATATATATATATATATATATATATATATATATACATATTGTTCTATGGAAAAATTATATTTAGGATTTTAAGGGATTCTGAGGCTCAAGCGAGGTTATTTGACCTCCAAGTTATGGATCTAGCTTACTCCGCAGTCGAGAGCCCTTAGATAAGAGATATGGTTCCTCTCTCATACGTGTAGTAGAAAGAAGGGTAAATGAGCGAGTTAGAGAGAGTCGTTGGGTGTCTGTAATCCATTCCCCAAGGATTCTTTATATAGGCATGTCCTTGGTCTAATGGTTATTAAAACTCATTTGTAACGTCTGTAACGCCCTCATAAATAATGTAACGTTCATAACCGCCCATAATGGTTTGTAACGTTTGTAACTGCCACCTATTAAGTCGTGTAACCAATTTGGCCTAGCACAACTCGATAAGCACAGCCCGACCTAGCACAAATAGACAGATACATCATGACCTATACAACTCGGCCAGGCATACCTAAGCAGTCACAGTCGGGCCTAGTACAGCTAAGCAGACACGTCTCGGCCTATACAGCTCATCCAGACACATCTAGACACACAATCCTGTCTGGCACAGTTAGGCCTGATGATCTGGGGTATATATCCTACAGGGATACCCTTTGTTTTACGGGTCCAACTACTCGTATCTCGTTTTATATCTCTTAGTCCGGGCGATAAATTTTATACATATATATATATATATATATATATATATATATATATATATATATATATATATATATATATATATATATATATATATATATATATATATATATATATATATATATATATATATATATATATATATATATATCTTAAAATTGTATAAGTGAGATGTCTCTTTTATATACTTAGTAAATGTTAATTTGGTCTATTGGAATTTTAAATATGTGTTCCTTATAAAGTTTTATTTTCAAATCACATTAAATATAAACACTATAATATGTAAGTTAATTTATACAAAACTTTGTTAAGGGGTTTTACTTAGGACGAAAATGATGAGATTGATCTTTAATAGATCGAAAGGTCGGATATTAGTTTTACTTAGGATTGAAAATGATGAGATTGATTTGTAAGGGTCTCTTTAAAATAGTTTTTGTTTTTTGTTTCTAAAATTTAAAAAATTAAAATCAAAACATAATTTAATTATTTTAATTTTTTGCTTTTAAAAATTAAAAAATGGAGAAGAGTGTTTAAAAATACATTTGTAAAATAATATATTCAAACAATTTTTAAATTTTTAAAAACTAAAAATAAATGTAAAATTAAACTATAAATTAAAGTTTAAATTTCCAAGAATTTAATAATTATTTTTAAAAATAGAATAATTGATCTAATATATAATGTAAAATTAAACTATAAATAAATGTCCATAAAGTAGTTTTTCGTTTTTGAGACAAATTCTAATAAAATTGAACAATATTTTGCGAATTGTAAACGGAGACGGTTATTCTCACTACCTTATATTTGAAAAACAAATACAAAGAAAGGATACAAATATATAATAGTACAAAATTATGGTTGGTGCAAACATCTAGTTGTTCCTATACGCCAGGTCACATCTTAAAGTATATTTTAGATCTTTGAAAAGAGTCCTCTCTTAGTAGCAATATTTTAAAACTCAGACATGTTATCAACCCGGATAAATTATTAAGTAAGTGTGTTATTGATCACATTAGTGGATCACTAGTTGGATCCTACAACTTCTAATAGTATAAACATATAATTTTATTTTATTTACTATTATTCTATCGTATAATTATTTTTTTAACATTTTAAATTTATCATAATATCCAAAAATTAACGTCAAAATAGACTTTCATATAACGTTAATTTTGATGGTTCAATGACATAGTAAATCATTATAGATTAATCTCAAACTTTATAGGTATGATCTATATGATTATATGTTACAATCCAACGGTTGATTTTAAAACATATTAATCCGAAGTGACGTTTTTGAGCGAGTGTAACTCATAGTGTAACTTTTCGGTGTAATTTGATCTCTCCTTATATATATATATATATATATATATATATATATATATATATATATATATATATATATATATAGAGAGAGAGAGAGAGAGAGTCAAATTACACTTGAGAGTTCATGAGCTGAACGTCACTGACTAATATTTTAAAGTCAATTGGATAACATACCATCATATAGATCAATACCTATAAAGTTTGAAATTACTCTATAATGATTTACTATACGATCAAGATATCCAAAGATTAACGTCAAAATAGACTTTCATATAACGTTAATTTTGACGTAGTTCAATGACATAGCAAATCATTATAGTCAAACTTTATAGGTATGATCTAAATGATGGTATGTTTCAATCTAACAGTTGATTTTAAAAAATATTAATCCGAAGTGACGTTTTTGAGCGAGTGTAACTCATGCCGTAACTCCTCGAGTGTAATTTGACCCTCCTCATATATATATATATATATATATATATATATATATATATATATATATATATATATATATATATATATTCTTTGATCAAATTAAACATCAAAGATCTTCATGTTGTAGTTGGTAAAACTACAATCTTAATAGTTTTGAAATATTACATATCTTATATTTAAAATTTGATAAAATTCCATTTATAAAATTTTAACATTATTTTATAATTATAAAACATAATTATAAATACTTATAAAATTGAATTTTAAAACAATGACTCAAAACATAAGAAAAATGATAATAGGGGATCAAAATTATAATTAAGCTAAATTATAAATATAAAAAGATCAATTCGTCAGATCAAGAAATCCACGGTTTACTGGTTTGACCAATGAACCGGTCGGGTCACATCGGTTTTCACTGGATCAATTGCAACAATGGTCCAATGACCTAACCGGCCCACTCTACTCTCCAGTTCACGGTCAAACCGGTCCGACAGGCCGGAACGGTTTGGGTTTTAAAACTATATTTAGGAGTGAAACATAATGAATTTTTTCTCTAAATGACGTACATGTGAAATGTATTTTCTAAAATATCACTAGTCGGAGACCCGTGCTCCCGCACAGATGAATTTATTTTAATATTGAGAAAATAATTTTTTAAAATTTACATATGAAAAATTCATATTTATTGAGAAAGTATAATGAAAAATAATGAAATCAAAATATTATAATAAATAATACGATTAGAAAAAATATAATGGTCAATTTGACAATGATGTATTTAGATACATTTGTGAATTTAAATTGAACTACATAATGGAAAAATAAATAATTATTATATAAACTTAATTGTAATGAATAATTAGAAAAAACTTGTGACATGGAGAAAGAATAAAAAATTGACATTTAAAAATAATGATAATAGTTTGATAGTGATCCGTTATATAAAATGTCAGTTGTGTGAATGACTATGTAGTATTATTCTATTTGATAAAATAAATATTTAATTTTATTGAAGTTAAAAAAATTTATTAATTAGTATTTTTAGTGATAATAAACAAATAGAATAGATAAAATATGTCTTAAATACATATATATATATATATATATATATATATATATATATATATATATATATATATATATATATATATATATATATATGTCGATGGTGAACAATGATGCATCATCTAATATACACGATCTTAAATAAATATTGGTCACATGATAATTATATTATTTCATTTAAAAAGAAAGCATGAGTTTTTATAGGATTAATCTAATATTATAAATATTTACGAATATCACTAATAACTATAAATATTTAAAAATATTTTTTTGATTAAAATTAAAACGGTAAAATGGTGATAGTGACCCGTGAAAATAATAAAGTTGAGGGATTTTAATTTTCTCATTCATCAAATATTTGTTTAAATATAAGTCAAGATAAATTTTGCCAAATTATTTTCATGGGTTTATTCTATTTGTTTCTAACATTTATTTTATATTTATTTTAATTTAAAGTGATAATGATTTCTTGGTGAAAGTGAGAATGAATTAGAGTTTTTTTTTTTAATTTTGAATTTTGAAAAAGGAAAGAGAGAGGAAAAACATCGCAAATGAGATAAAGTTGACATTTGACAAAAGTTTTGAATTTCATTGGTCAATAAAAAAGTGATAATGTTATTTTGTTAATTACTATTTTATCTAATATGTAGTGCAATTTATTTTTTACGCAAATATATTTTAGTCAGATTAGTCAATCTAATAGTAAATGCTTTATAGTTGACTTCTACAAAAAAAAATTAAATGCCACATTCTCAATAGATTTTTGTCATTTGAAATTGTGCAAAGGACCTATATTTTCTGGTCTAGTAAGTTTTCGTCATTTGAAAAGTCATTAGACTATTATTTTTTTCTTTGTCTTCTAATTTTATGATTTTAAATAATATAACTTTTATTATTTATATTCATTAATTAATTCAATATAGTTAATAATTAATTAAATGTATTAATAAATAAAAAAAACATTTTAAAAATTAAAAATATTAAAAAAATTATAAATAATAATATTGTTACATAAATTAATGCTGATGACCAAAACGAGAATCAGAATGACAAAAATGTGGTACTAGAACATGATGACCAAAACCATATTGTTGTGTTTCTTGGGTCTCTTGTGTTGAATCGATTGGTGACAGATCTTCCTGTGTTGGAGCTGTAGGCGGGGGATGAGACCAAATTGATTCTTTAAAATCGTAATCATTGACGTTAAGATCCAAGTCAAAATTGTGAGTGGATTTCGTGTGTGGGGTCTGTTGTGGTTGACACATGGTAGGAACATAAGAGGTTGTGGGTGGTTGGATGTTAGAGGTTGAAGACTTATGTTGGGAGTAGGGGAATCAAAGTTTGGTGGTGAGACAGGTGTGAATTGTATGGTTGGATGATTGTATGTTTGTGGTTGTTGTGTTTCATAGATATAATTTGATTGGGAGTGAGATTGGGGTGTATTGGGTGTTTAAGGTTTGTTGTTGATAAAAGTAAGGAGTAAGAGTTTGTAGTTGGGAATAATGTGGGTTAGGAGTTTGTTGTTTGGAATAATGGGGGTTAGAGGTTTATTGTTGGGAATAGTGGGGGTTAGAATTTTGTTGTTTGACGAGTTGTAGATTAGGATTTTGTTGTTTGAAGGGTTGTTGGGAATAGTGGGGATTAGAATTTTGTCTTTGTTGAGATCCACTAGCCATGTTTGTGGCTTTCTAATTTTGACGAGGGTCAGTGAGAAATTTTTCATACGATGCGTATCTATGTGAAAGCGACTGATATCATTGCATGTACTGTTCTGATGGTCTAGTTCTTGTTGTAATTGATCTCCATCCAACGTCCACAAATCCTGATGCATCCAATAATATTGCTCCTCGGAGTATAGTTGGGTATATGCATAAAGACGCGATTTGATTGTTATTATTTTGTGGTGTTCTTGGAGGCATCGAGGATCTTGAGGTATTTCTTGTAAATGGCCAAATTGTAGTTTGACCCTATCAGTTTGTTGCATTTCAACAATATAAAAGCATATTATATATGTTGATAAACTCCAAATCAAGTTGTCCTCGTGTTTTTGAGGTTCGTAACAAGATACGACCTCCAAATAAACTGAAAAGTTATAGAAGAAATTTGTCAGTGTTTCTCCAAAATAAATATAATAAACATATATGAAGTAGTAAAGTGAGGAATAAAAACTTATTCTGGTTGCATGTGGTCACTCCTGAAGCAGTATCCTTGGAGATGATGTCACAGGTTATTTTGGTAGTAAATATTTTTGATGCATCACCTAAGAAAAATAAACTTTGTTTAAAATTACCTTAAAAATTTAAAATATAAATTAAAATTACCTTCTTGCGTAAGGATATTGTGTGTGAAGCAGAGATACCAGAGATATAATAGGCATGCGTGTAAAAGCCCAAGCTTGGAGTAGTAAAACACATCCTGACAATTGTGTAACTTTGTGGTCTACAACTTTAAACATCTCCCTAAATAAATTTGATAAAAGCGGAATCCCAACTATATTTTCCATAATCTTCTAAATCTACAAGAAATCGTGTCCATTTTGAGTGGACAATATTACCAGTTTTGTCAGGCATCAAAATTTTCCCAATGAGTAGTAGGATATATATTCGAGCATGTTTAATTTTATCCTCTCCAGGTGATTCCTCTGTTGGTGGATTATCTTGGTACATTTGCCTAAGCCATACCAACTTCATAGTCAATCCCTTACCACTTGCTAGTGGTTCTTCCCCTAAGATGGAACTCCATGCACCAGTACCTAGCTCAGTTGGACCATTTATAGCTTTACCATCAACGGGAAACCCCAATAACATACTAACATCTTCCAATGTAATTGTGCATTCACCGGTTGGAAGATGAAATGTATGAGTTTCGGGTCTCCATCGTTCTAGTAACACTAGACATAATCCTCACTCTATGTGTGTTAGACTGATTGTAGATACATAATAAAAACCCGCTATTTGTAGATACGAGATTATGGTTGTATGTGGCTTAAGTGGTTTGTGAGATCTAACTCTAAAATTTGAAACAATAGCCTCATCCATCTATAATAATAAATAAAAAAATTCAACAACATTAAAAGAAAATATTTATATGCAACAAAAATATTGATAGTATTAAAAGAAAATAAAAGAACGTACAAAAGCAATTTATATCTTGTTCCCTTATGAGCCAAACCAAACCAAAACATATTGGCCATTAAGTGAAAATGAAGAACACTAATATTATAAGAGGGTGGAGATTGTATAGTGAAGATAGTGAAGAGTGATTGTGTGAGATTTGAGGGATTTCACATATTGCAAACCAATAATGCAGATAGATGGAACATGGCTATATCGAAACTATAGGGGCACGTTGCTTCTGGCTGTTGCATAAGATGGGAATGGTAATATTTTCTCAATCGCAATTGCATTGGTTGAAGGTGAGCCGAGAGAGGCTTGGAGTTTCTTTATGAAAAACTTGAGACTACATGTCACACCCCAGTCATATATATGTTTGATATCTAACCGACATGAGTCCATAAAGAGTGCCTACAATAACTCGGGCAATGGCTGGAAAAAACCCTCCATTTGTACATTGGTATTGCATTAGGAAAATCGCACAAAACTTTATGTGAGCGATCAAGGATAAAGACCTTCGTAAGAAAGTTGTAAACATGGGTAACTTATTCTCTATTTTTTACAGTTAGAATTCGACTATTAAATATATAGTTCTTTTAGACTGATGTTTTTAATAAATTTACACAGGGTATGCGTTGAATGAGTCTACATACGCATACTACCGGGAGGAGATCCGCCAAACAAACACAAAAACTTTCAACTGGGTATAGAATCTTCCAAAAGAAAAATGGTTGCAATACACATGACAACTAACCTTGCTGAATCATTGAACTCAGTGTTGAAGGAAACCCACAATTTACCTATTACAACCTGAAGCAACTCGTTTTTTTCAAAAATAATTTAAATTTTCAAAAAAACAATGAAATCGCCACCTAATTTTATTTGTTATAAAAGAAGAACGGGAAAATATAGATAAAACCCACGAAAATCGGATAAGACGGTCTGCGAAATTAAGAGATATAGGTTCGGGAGTTGGTTATGCAAGGGGAAGGTATTAGCACCCCTTACATCCATCGTACACAATGGTACCCATTTAGTTCAAAGTGTGTTTGTGTGTTAGTGTGTTAGTGTGAAAGTTTTACGATCTTCTAAGATAGAAAGGAGAAAGAAAGAGAGAAGAAATGTTTTTATTATTTTTGTTCACCTTTGGTCGTAAGACTTAGTGCCTACGTACTCCCTCGTGCAATGGGAAAGTCAGAGTGTCGTAGTTCAGCTAGAAAATAATTGTTTGTTGATTGATTTTAAATGAAAAGACAAGTCAACATTTTTAAAGGAGAAGACTCGTCTAACGCCCATATGGTGTGATAAAGAATAAAAGGACTACGCACCAACATGAGGGAGGGTATGAGAACGCCTCTAGTACTCAAGTGGAGAAGTCGAAAACCTTGGGAATAGAGGAAGAAACATCTCAATTATAAATGAATCATGTCTGATCTTGAAAAGGATTTAAAGGTAAAAGGTGCTTGGAGCGCAGAAAAGAAGTTTGAATGAGTTGGGATTGATTTTAAATTGTGGATGACAAGTATCGAAACATTAGGCTATCATCTAACGATTCAAATACTAGAAATTGGCGAGTGAGCTCAACCAATCATCTCTCATCCCAAAAATTTATTATGAAATAAGTGTTTTGAGTGAGATAAAATATTTAAATTATTGGGCTATCATCCAACAATCTAAAGACTTTAAATTCGATTAAGTTGTCGGGCTATCATCCAACAATTTAAACGAATGTCACTACACTATTTTAATGCGAATAGAAGTATTTAGTTTATTGGGCTATCATCCAACAACCTAAAGACTCCCAATTCAATTAAATCGTCGGGCTATCATCCAATAATTTATTTGAATACCGCTCTAGCATTTTTTACATGGATAGAAGTTTTATCTTATTGGGCTACCATCCAACAATTTAAAGACTTCAAATTTGTTTAAAACATTAGGCTAACATCTAACGATTTAAACAAATTTCATCCAAGTTTATTATGAAAAAAAACATTTTGAAAAAAAACAACTCGACGTTGGATCGAGGTTTGAGAAGAAGACTCGACGTTGGATCGAGTTTTATTGAAAGTGTTTTAAATGCTTGGTGAATGGAGAAAGAATAGGTTATGATCAATCAAGCCAAAAGACTTGATCAATCTCGAGAGAATAGCCAAGCTTATTTCCTACTATTGAACCTTTATGGAGATGAGAAGAGGATCGAAAAATTGTAAATAATAAATAAAATCGATAAAGCCCATACAAGGTGGCTAACACAAACGATAAGGCGATTTACATTGTGTAGGTACATGCACGAAATAAATTTAATCAACTAATTAAACAAGATTTAATCGAGTAATTAGTTTAATAAAATTAATTAGATGGACTAATCAATTTTAAATAACCTGATTAGATAATTAAATAATGTTTAACTAATCAATTAAGGTCTCATTGTAAACCCAAGAGTAAGCGTGGTGTGTGCGCAAATGTGTGGCCGTTGTGACGCTTCAAAGCTTTGTCAACTCAAGGTTAAAAATGGCTCGCACGAGTATTAGTTATTTTGAAAATGGTTTTGTGCTTTGTGAATGAATGATTAAAATAAAGCGATAAAAATATTTACTAATTATTACATCATGTGGGGAATGAGAGTACAAATTTACAAATGGGGATGGCAATAAAATAAAGCATAATAAAATGAAAGCAATTAAATTATTACATCACATGGGATTGAAACACATATTTACCAATGAGGATTGAAATGATTAAAAGTCTATGGAACTTATACCAAAAACAAAATAAAGTCTAAACTAAAAATTAAAATATGAGAAATTAGTCTATTCCAAATGATAAATGTATTTTAATTAGTTAATTAAATGTTAACTGAAATCAAAAATTAATTAATTAATAAGATAGTTAAACATTTAATTAAAATAATTAATTAATTAAAAATAATTAATTAAATGATTAAAATAAAGAAAAGAGTTAAAGATTAAAAATGAGGATTGTTTAGAAAAATTGGCGTTGGGCCCGGTACCTAAATCAGATCAGATTGAATTTGAGGCCCAAATGGCCATGGCATTGTGAAGATTTAAAAAAAAAAACTTAGAGTTGGATGTAGTAAGCCAAACGTTACATTACTAGTTTATCTCAAACTCAACTTAATTATTCCAATGACAACACTTAGTGCTAATTAAATTTCTAACAAACAAATACATCTCTCTCTTGAAAGCAAAACGTGAACTCCCTTAAACCTCACAACCAAATACACAATTAATGCCTCAAATTTCAATTATAAATAAATAAAGAAATTACGTAGGGAATTAGAAAACTTAAATAGAAAAATACTTTGTCTCTCATTAAACTGTGACATGCTTCTTCTTTCTTTGTGTACTACTTCCAATGGCCAATATTCACCTTTTTACAACTTGACCAAAAGCAAGAAAATGGAGACACGATTGCAAGTAGTTTTCAGTTCTAAACATGAAACCATCAACCAAATTCATCAGAACATCATCATCAACTGCAATTAATTTCAACATAAAGTGGAAAACCTAGATTCGAAGAACTGAAATTAAGTGGTATACGGGCTACGATTCAAGAAAAACCTATGGGGTTTTCTATCACCACAGCATAGGTAACACAATGGTACCCAAAAAAATGTGAAGAAAAGGAAGTTACTCACAAGGTTAGATCTAGTCCGACGACTTTGACACCGACAAGGAGTTTAGATGCCAGGTACGCTCAAAAATCTTTCTCTCCTTCTACTTTGATCTTCTGCTCTGTTCAGGGTTGAGGTTGAATGAATATATGGCGAGGAGTTTGTGATGTTAGCTGTGATGGTGATTTGGTGGTTGGAATGAAGGGTGGTGGCGAGAGGGTGACTAGAAGTGAAGACGAGAGGGAATAGTGTTACGGTGGGTTCTGGTTGAGGATGGTTGGATGAAGAAATTTGTAAGGGGTTTTGGTCTGTGATAGAGATGAGGGGTATGGAGTGTTGATAGAAGTTATTGAAAGGTTTGAAGTTTTTGTGAGGTTGAGGAAAGTATGAGATTTCGGTTGTTAGTGATGTGTGATATGAAGGTTTAGTAACAACAACGGTGTTGGATGGAGTATTGTATAAAACAAAGGTTTTTTTTTTGTCGAAGGGAGTATTTGCCTCTTATAAAGGATAGTTAGAGTGAGGGCAAATGAGAGAAATAGGTGATGAAGGAGTAAACTTGAAGGTGAAGGAATGAAGGACAAAGGTACAAGTAGTGGCTGTAAATTCTTGGTGGAATTGAGGTGATGGAATGGTGGAATAGAAATAGTACTGATGTTGTTTGTATTTTACAGGTTTGTACAACTTTGGTGGCAAGGAGGAGTAGTGGAAATGAGAGTGGAATTGTATTGCAAGCTGTATGTGTACCATTTCTGAATTTGTTTATGTGTTTTGCAGGTTATGGTACAATAATGGTGGAGGCAAGGGTAGTGGGATTCTGCTTTTAATCGATACAGTGGTTGTATCCAAAACTAAAATGCATTTTTTTATATTTTCTTTGTAACAATAACCACTAATAATCTCTTAAAATAAGGTAATAATAATAATTAAAAAAAAAGTTATTTTAACAAAAAAATGATTTTAATTTAAATCTTATTTTATTATTCTATTCAATAGAAATTATTTAATAACTTCTAATCACTAAAACGATTGAAATTAAGTATCATAATAAAAATAGAATTAAAAGATACAAACATGAAAATTAATTAATCTATTAAAAATAATGTAAATATGATAAAGCAGACTTTGATACTAAACTATGATTTATCTAAAAAATCTAAATTAATTGTTAATGAAATAAAAAATAGAAAATATTTTTTCAATGTGGAAAGATTTTAATTAATTCAAAGCTCTAAATGCAAAAATCAAGCATGAAATAATCTATAAATACAAACATAATTACTATTAAAAACAAAACATTGTTATTTAGAAAATAAAACAAAATTCCTTTTAATTATTATTTCATTATTTAACTAATAGAAATTATTTAGTAAGACCTCACCAAATAATTAGAATTAATCAAATATAAAAAAAATTAAAGTGAGAAAGGATGCAAATGCAATGAGTGAATGATTGTTCTTTTTATATAAATACAATGCAAGTAGAAAAATAGCAGGGTAAAATTTGGGGTGCAACACAACCCTAGTAAGAGCAACATACTTCAAGATTGGACATTGTTTGGGAAGTGAGGATATGATTGGACAAAAATGTTGTCATCATGGAAGGAATTCACAGATAACTGCATGAAAGGGATTGCAGAAGAAGTAGAAAAATCCCACAGTTATAATGTCTTGGCATTTGATCCTGAAAGACACTGCTTCATGATCCAAGATACGGTTCATAATAATGATGGTCGGCCACTTAGTTATTTCAACGTCGACCTCCAAAAACGAACATGTGACTGTGGAAAATTTCAAACTTTTCTTGTGCCTTGGTCCCATTCTATTGCAGCTTGTTCTCACATCAACCATGATTATACATTTTTTTATCTCTCAAGTATATAGAGTTCTAAATATCTTCAAAGTTCATGAGATAAGCTTCATCGGTCTTCCCAAAGAAGATAGATGGCCTCAATATCTAAGCGATAATATCTTGCATAATGAAAGGATGTGACGAAACAAAAGAGGTCGCCCAAACAGTACTCTCATTAGAATAGAAATGAACACTGTCGAGAAAATAAAAAGACGATGTGGGATATGTCAAGGTCTTCACATGCGCAAAAAATGTCAGTATCGCCTCAACGATGCAGACCCTTCTAGTTAGTTACAATTACTTAGCCTCTTATAACTGTTGATTTGCGCCTATGTATTATTATTTACAATTATGTTAAATAATACTTATTTGAATTATTAATCTGATTAATATTATTATTTATAATGCTTTTATTATTTTTCTATTGTTTAATTATCTATTTAATTAATTATTAATTATTTACAATTAATTAATAAAAATAATAAAAGTTGTATTATTTAAAATTAAAAAATTAAAAAACGAAAAAAATAATAGCCTTGCGCCATTTCAAATGGCGAAAGCTCATTGGGTCAGAAATTATGGGCCCCTTGCGCCATTTTAAATGGCGAAAGTTTATTGACGGCGTGGTAATTTGAGAAAAAATTTCTGCTGTGACATTATGGAAATCTCATTTGGGGAAAAAATTCAAACATAATACTTTATTTAGAAGCAAAGTGTATAAGATATATATCAAAGATATAAATCAATAATACAAACACAAAAGGACGAGAGAGGATAGTGTCTCCCATGTAAAAAATTTCATGTGAAATTTTAGCCAATAAAAATATAATAAAACAAGAGGGGTGCTATCTTTTGCACCAAATATCTAACAACTTACATCTACACTGTATATAAATACAGCATGTGCATGGGTTAGTGTGTATTAAAAAAAAGATAAAATAGTTATTAAATATTTTAAAAAGAGAAAATAGTATGGAAAGACGGTGTAAGTGTCATCCCTAGTGTAAAAATATTGTTTCCTATAAAACAAATGCAATGAGAATTTTAATGGTTATGATATGCACTGTTCCATCTCCAATGAAAAGTTCATCGGAGAGAATCTTTTCTCAAAAAAATAGACAAGAGTTACTAAAATTGACCAAACTATCTTTAAAAAAAGTTATACAATACAAAATACACTTTAAAAATGCAAGAGCGATAAATTATGAAACATCAACAAACTCGCACATCAAAAGAGAGAGAGTCTCATTTAGACACTCAGATAATTTTAAATGATAATCAACATGTGTCAATTCTCATTAAAGATGGAACCTACTGTTTTGGTATTACTGTAATTTATGATTCTTCAAATTATATTATCTTGAGATATTAGACTTAACCCAAGTTATGTAACCGAATCTCAAATCTAATTAGGATTTGTTAATCTACTTAGAGTATAAGTTAAGCGTATATAAATAGTCATAGTTTGTATCATCATTTGTAACAATTCAATTTAATAATACAATTCTTATTTCCTCATTCTCTCTCTTTCTCCTCTCATTAAAAGTGTCTTACGCACTAACAAAGTGGTATCTAGAGCTTCGATTAGATTCTTGATCGTATTTTAAAGAATCACACATCAAAGATCATGTTTTTGGGATCGTGGGTTGTTGTCAATCAATCGCTATGAAGATGAATGGTACTGATGGCATTCTGAGTTCTGTTCCAACTCTTGACGACAAGAATTGGATTCGATGGAGAAAATAGATGCAATCTTTGTTTGGCTTTCATGAAACCTTAGAAGTGGTTACAGATGGTGTTCTTGCGCTAGCTGCAAATGCAACTGACGCGTAGAAAGCTTCCCACAACAAAGCTAAGAAGTAGGATTGTAAGGTTGCATATTGCATTCAAGCAACGATCGATGCGACAAATTTTGACAGGATCTCTCATGCTGAATCGCCGAAGGAGACATGTGATAATTGTTTACTATGAAATTTAGTGAACAATCATTAGTCTTACGAATCCTAGAGATTTTGGTTACTTACAGAATCGACTAGATTGATCCTAGAACAATAGTATATGTTTTGTGTTTTCTAAGTTTACTGGGTGTTAATCTCTTCGATAAAGATCGTTACTTTGAATGTAGTAATAAAAAGATTTAAAGTAAAAAAACGGAATGTAAAGTAATTTCAATTTAAACTTAAAGGGAATATAAAAGGACATTTTTTGAAAGAATTTTACGACATTAATTCCAACATTGTTGTGACGTCATGGTCATAATGACCATTTTTCCCAAACGTAACATCAAGACGTGCGTAGCTGCTAATGGTGATTACTCATAAACTAGGAGTGAGGTGGTAACTTTCACAACCGCTTCTTGCTCCCGTCAAAGAGCTCCACATGCCCCCATTCACTTTGCATTTATCATTCAAAATGAAAAATGAAACGACTTATTTTTTTCTATAAATACCTACATCTTTCAACATTAAACACTTTCACACCCCCAGCTTTCCTAAACCAAAACGTTTCTCAACATTTCTTCTTCAACCTTCAATAATCTTCAAGTTATCAACCTCAAGACTTCAACAATGACACCAAAAATAGTAAAAGCTCCAAAGCAACAACAACAACAAGATGCTTCTAAGCCCATTGTCCAAATTTCAAAACCTATACAAGTAGGGAACCAAGAATATGTTCCAGAACCTCCCATTCTTGAAGAGAAGACAAAAATTTATAAATCTCAGGTACTCATACCCTTAACTATTTATTGTGAAATGCTCACGTTCATGGGTCCTTTGCCTGACCTTGATGCAGATGCTACAATTCTTTCAGAGTTTTTTTTCATGTTTATCATCGTTCTATGCCCTTATTTAGCAAGAAAAAACTTGGTGATAAAGGTAAACCCATTCATGTAATCGCACTGTTTCCTAAAAAGGACCAAGCAAAGTCTTCGGCTAACGCTTTAGTTGTCCATGATTCCATCTATATGGATTACATGACGAATGCTCTTAGAGTATTTTGAGCTACCCCTTTAGCCAAGGATCCCAAATCATATTATTCTTGGTTGGCTAAGATTGAGAAGAAGAAATCTCAATTTTTGAAAGATCTAGATATTTATGACTTAGTGATGCTGTCAAAATTTGGCCTAGAGTATAGCCGAAATATGATATCAGCCTCATTGTATTTCTGGGATGCTTCCCACAATACCATTTCCCATGTGGAATGATGACCCCCACCCTCTTCGATGTTGTCGACATTGTTGGGCTTCGACCAACTGGAGAGATTTTCGATCTGATGGAAATGGACGAAAATACTATCAATTTAGACAAGGCCACCTTCACCCAATATACTATTTATCACCATATTACGGATAAAAAGAGGTGTCATACAAATATCACAATGCCTTCCTGACCTAATGGTTGTTGCATTGCGTCTTTTGCTCGAGATCTCTCCAAGTGGCGAAGAGGTATCTCATTATGGAGAACCAACTGATCTTGGGCACAAGTTATGCCTTATCCAAATGATCTTGGGATTAACCTACAAATCTCTTGGAGAATTTGTTGACTACTAAAGGAAATATCAAATGGGGAACAACATTCTTTTTGCATGACCTTTCTGGCTACTTCAACGATGGTTAAATGCCACCTTTGAACCATCATTCACAACATACAACACCATTAATGAGGATGGTGATGTTATAAAGTACATGACTATCAAAGGTAGTATATTAGCTCGCCTAACCCCTCGTGATGAAAGGGTACATCTTTCGGACTCATTCAATTCATTCGTGATGATGTTTGCTAAATGTTACAACTTCACTCATTCAATGGCTCCCTTCATTAATCGAGCACGTGGCTCTGAGTGGTTTACAAGTGATTTTCCTGCTCCTTCCATAGATCAATAAGAAGAGCTTATGGCTATTTGAGAATAATTCCTCACCCAAAGTTCTTGTCAATAGGCTAAGGCCTTCAAAGAATCACTATACCCTTGTTAGTTATCAACCTAATATGGTTTCTCGATAGGTTGACTTAAATTAGATAAAACCTAAGCCATTTTATGAGAAAAAGAAGCAACTATGCCTCTACAACATGTTTTCCACTAAAGAAGGATACAAAGGCGCATGGCTCGATGTACTGGAAAAACCATGCTCACGCCTATTTCCTTTCGATCATCCTTTTACTACACACATAAGTTTGACAATTAGTGGAAGAATTAATACACCACCAAAATTTTCAGAGTGTCTGATTTTACTAGACATCTAACTCATGATTTTTCCTCTATACAGGACCAATTCAAGAAAGGTACGACCACTCACATCAAGGAGATTCGCGTATTCTAAAAATACATAGAAACTGCGTACGGACTAGACTATCTTAGTTGAACCATCTACGATGCAACAATGACTTTGAAGGAAAGGTTTATGAGAAAGACTCCTAATGTTTTCCTTCCTCCGTGTGTTAGACCTGAACACCGATATGAGCTAACTTTCAAACTCGAACCCCCGAGATTCCCAAAATTGAAAAACACTATTTTTGGCTTAGCTTTCGTACCTCCATTCCCATAATGGTTTGTATGTAGGTCTCACCTGAAGGATCTACAAGAAAATTTGAAAAAACTTATTAAACGGGTGGGTCTGACTAAACATATGCTAGACAATTTCAAAGGTCACCTTCATGTCGGTGTGGAACATGTTTACATACTTTCTCCAATACATGAAGGTGTGGATTGGGATAACCTCTCGACTTGGCTCAATTGAAAAAAATTCCTTCAACTTCTTTTCTGACTTTGCTTCATTTTATATCTTTTAGCCATTAAACTAAGACAAAGTGCTAAGGGTACAACTGCTGCAAAAAAGGATGTTGTTTCTTCGAAGAAAGCCAAAGAAATTGAAGAGAACATCGTTCCCAAGACTACAATAAAGGTACTTATTCTTATCATAAAATATCGTTATATTTATAATCGAAGTTTACTAATACCTATTATTTTTTAGACAATTAAGAAACCTTCTCCTACTCTAAATAAATTTAAACCAACTCAACTAGAAACTGTCCAAATTAAATCAGGGTCTAAAGGCCTATCACCAGATTGTTCGAGACCTTCTTCAAAGAAAAAGAAATCCAAAACTTCAACCACTACTGTTGATTCTCTATTTTTTAGGATTGACTTTATGTTTGGTAAAACTAATTTAGCAGCAATAGGTTAAATAGAATTTATAACTTGTAAGGAGAAAGCAGATTGAAGTTCTCTTTAATGGAGAAACTTGTTGTGTTGAAATGTTTCAACATCTGGAATAACATGTCGAAGAAGATGTCGAGACATTAGACATCAGGACATCACACTATAGAAAATGTTAAGTTTGTTACAGTTCTGTTTTAATTAGAGATGAATATTCTGGGATTATTATGCATCATATGTGGCGTGATATTGAAGGCTATGTGGAGAGTATCTTGGAGCAGTTTTAGCAAGCTGTTTTGGAGAATATTGTGGAGCAGTTTTAGCAGCAGTTTGTTATGTTAGTTTTTTTACGTTTTGAAGGCTCAATTCCAGTTGAGCAATAGGTTATAAATAGAAGCTTTGTAACCTAAGTTTTGGTACCAACCGTGATTTATTATAATGTAGTTTTTAGGGCCGAGTCTATAGAGTGAACCTCCCGGGTTGTGGGAAGGTCACCATGTGTACACCTCGAAGCCTATAGGTAAGAGGGTGTTATGTTATTGGAGGAAACTGTGAAGTAACTCCAAGATGTGTTCTAAGTTAGAAGCATATTGCTTTTAGTCTTAGTTGGTTTGTGTCACAAGTTGACTGTTTTTGTATTATGTTTGAAGTGTGGTATCTTCAAACTGTTTTTAGTTTTGTTTAGTGTCACTGTTTGTGATACTGAGGGAGTGAGCAGAGGATTCTCATATCTAAGTGTGGTATCTTAGGTAGAAGGATCACTGGGTAGTTTGATTAAGTGAGGAGGGGTAAACGGGGAAGGTTTAGCTTCGAATTAATACTACTAATAGTGAACTTCATCACTGGATTGGAAGCCCCCAGACGTAGGTTATTTAGAACCGAACTGAGTTAACAATTCCTTGTGTTCTTTATGTTTCTGCATTGTTTTGTTTATGCCTTCCTTGTCTGTTTTGTAATGTCGGATCAGATGTTATGACATCCTGAGTCTGGCCCCTAACCAGAATTTCAATTAGTATCAGAGCAGACATCCTGTCTGTTTCTGGATGAGATCCAGAAGGGATTCATTTTGGTTGTATACAAGGTAGAAGAATTTTTGAACAAGGAATATTTAAATTGTATGGTCCCTAGAAGTGGAGGATGGACCTATCTGTGGAAAACTAGACCAACCTGACTAAAGAAGATGAAGATGATGGAATAAGAAAGTTAAATTCAAGACCTCATGCGGGAGTGAAGAGTTTGGATTGTATTGTTCAGCCTCAACACAAAGATAAGTTATCAAAACCTTCATGCGGGAGAGAAGACATTGATAAGGTAATAATTGTGCTCATATATTACCACATGGTCAGGATTTTCGGTTGGGCTTAGATTGTTGCTTGATGCAAAAGCAAGCTGATTGTAGGGTTGATTCATTCTCAATCTTTATGTACCATGCTTACAATAAAAGCTAAGTAGTAAGCATTATGTACATTCTATTGAATTATGGCTATTTTCCGCTGCCTAGCCTCTGATGCAACCCCTATAGTGAAAGAAGAATCCTAGGGTTATTCTCATTCAACAGAATATATGGCAGATTATTACAACTATGGTAAAAGTGTCAAAGATACTTAAGGATTCTCTCAAGTCCACTCATAAAGGCATGGATCATTAGAATTGATGGGCATTAGTTGATCAATGATTCTCATATTCATCTGCAAAGTATTTACCTTAAAGATCTTCAGGGTTGAAGTGTTCCTAGAAGATGGAACAAATGTTCTACTGGATGTTGGAACATTAGTACTGGTATGCAGCTACCAGTTGGAGAACATATGTTCTGGGTGCTAAACAAATGTAGTGTGAGTACATATGTTTGGAACCTGCTCCTGATCTAGAAGAGGAGACATCTGTATTTGTTGATCAGGACATGATCAACAAGTCTTTATACTCCAGATGTCACTTTACTTCTGACCTAAGCTTATAGGAGTATTAAAAGTAAAGCTCAATGCATGGAAGAAAACACATAAAGGTATACCTCATAGGTTAATTATGTATAGTAAAGATGAGCTTATATCATGTATTTTCTTCTGATAAAAGGAACTACATGTGTGAAGTTTAATTCATAACCATAGAACAGACTTGGAGCTGAATAATGTGCCTCAACCACAGTGAAATATGGTCATGAATGTTGACTACCCTAGTCAATATCTAGAAAGGGTAGAGTCAAGAAGAATCAAGGATATCAAATTTCTATGAAGGATCTGAACTATTAAGTGCCAGACCATAAGCAAGTCTGTTCCACAAACCTAGATGAGGGAATCTCCTCTATAGGTATAGACTATGGCATCCATCATCTCAAAATTAGAAGTGAGAGCCTGATGAAAAGCCTATTGAGATATGGTCTATGCTAATCCTTGATATGTTTGGGTAAAAGTTGATGATCATTATGTTTCTTAACCTCAACCCAAAGTAATATGAATAAGATGTTATGGATGTTAACCAAGAACCATAATGGATGATGTCATATCAAATGTCAAAACATCATCAAAATGTCTTCAGTTTTTGAATATGTATGTTACTGCCTGAAAGTAGAAGTGTGTGTGAAGATGTAATTAGTCAGAATAACCTAGTGTGAGTAGTTAATTCTAACTGACCAAACTAGTAGGTACTTTGACGGGAGACTTAGTACTTATTAGGTATGCAGCTTGAATTCATATACTCTGTCGGGAGCTGAGTATCTTTTTGAGTAATTCATGGTCTAGTGTGAACAAAATATCCAAGTTCAATGTTATCTTCATAAGTTAAGAATGTGAGGCAATGTTATCTGGTGATTATTTAAAGAACTGATTCAACCAAAGAGAAGACTACAAATGCTGTTAGATATCTTGATGGGAGCTGGATATTTGCAAAAGCTGTATGGAATTCTAAATCAATGAGAGAAGAAGTATGTGATGTTTAGAAGAGAATGGTCTGCATGAAGATGTAACATCACAATTGTTGAAGACACCAGTAAGATAAGGTTCTGACTTATCTGTTGAAGACAAATTTATGGTTATTCATATAAAGTTTCTTCTATTACAAGTTACAAAGTGTGAAAATCATAAGAGTGCCTTTGCTAAATTAGGGGGATTGAAAATGATTATAAAAAGAAGGTTTGATGGCGGGAACAAGGAGATAGGCGGGATAAGTTGCCGTTTGTGATAATTGGAAAATTTGTAGTTCTTCATTAATTAAGAAGGTGTGTTATTTATTTAATTAATTAATGAGTTACTTTGACTATAGTGAGAACATATTACTTTGTTATGTTATATAAATAAATTAAAAATGTTAATATGACTTGAATATAAAACGTGATATTTATTAATAAAAAAAACTCATATTTACTAATTTAAAAAAACACTATAAAATAGAAGAAAAAGCACTGTTAATATGACATGGTTCACACTATAAAATAAAAAAGCATTGTTAATATGACCATCATTTGTGACATCTCTGTCATGGTTGACACATAGTTGACTATTATCAATATAACTCTAACATGGTCTACACATAGTTGACCATCATCTGTTACATCTCTGACATGGTTGACACATTGTAGGCTATCATCTGTTACACCTTTGACATGGTTGGCACATAGTTGACCATCATCTGTTATAACTCTAACATGGTCCACACATAGTTGACCATCATATGTTACATCTATGACATGATTTACACATAGTTGACCATCACCAATACAACTCTGACATGGTCCAGACTTAGTTGACCATCATCTGTTACATATTTGACATGGTTCAAACATAGTTGACCATCATCTGTTACATCTCTAACATGGTCCACACATAGTTCAACATCATCTGTTATAACTCTAGCATGGTCCACACATAATTGACAATCATTTGTTACATATTTGGCATCATTGACACATAGTTGACCATCATCTATTACATCTCTAATTCGGTTAGCACATAGTTCACAATCATTTGTTACATGTCTCACATTATTGACACATAGTTGACCATTATCTTTTACATTTATGGCATAGTTGACCATCATCTATTACATCTCTATTATAGTCCACACATAGTTGAACTTCATTTGTTACATCCCTAACATGGTTGGAATATAGTTGACCATCATATGTTACATCTCTGACATGTTTCTCACATTGTTGACCATCATCTATACATATCTGACATGGGTGGCACATAGCTTACCATCATGAATACATGTCTGACATGGTTGACATATAGTTGACCATCATCTATTACATCTCTAACATGGCTGACACATAGTTGACTATCATATGTTAGATCTCTGACATGGTTGGATCATAGTTGACCAATATTTGTTACAACTCTAACAATGTCCACATATAGTTGACCAACATCGGTTACATCTATGACATGGTTGACACATAGTTGACCATCATCAATACAACTCTAACATGGTCCACACATGGTTGACCATCATCTATTACATGTCTGACATGGTGCACACATAGTTGACCATAGTCTGTTACATCTCTGACATGTCTACACATAGTTGACCATAATTTGTTACATCTCTAACAAGGTCCTCACATTATTGACCATCATTTGTGACATCTCTGACATGGTTGGCACATAGTTGACCACCATTAATACAACTTTGACATGGTCCACACATAGTTGACCATCATCTGATACATCTCTAACATGGTTGACACATAGTTGTCCATCATCTGTTACATCTTTGACATTGTTGGCACATAGTTGACCATTATCTGTTACAACTCTGACATGGTCTACACATAGTCGACCATCATCTGTTACATCTTTGACATGGTTTACTTATAGTTTAACATCATCAATACAACTATGACATGACCCATACATAGTTGACCATCATCTGTTACATATTTGACATGGTTCATTCATAGTTGACCATCATCTATTACATCTTTGACATGATCCACATAGTTGAGCATCATCTATTACAACTCAGACATTGTCCACACATAGTTGGCCATCATCATTATTCAGATATATGACATGGTTCTCACATAGTTGACCATCATCATTCAGATGTCTGACATGGTTCACACATAGTTGACTATCATATGTTGGATGTTTGACAGGCTTCACAAATAGTTAACATCATTAATACATCTCTCACGTGGTTGACCATCATCTGTTACATCTCTAACATGGTTCACACATAGTTGACCATCATCTGTTACATCTCTAACATGGTCCACACATAGTTGACCATCATCAATACATATCTGACATGGTTTCCATATAGTTGACCATTATCTATTACAACTCTCACAAGGTCCACATATAGTTGACCATCATCTATTACATCTCTAACATAGTTCGCACTTAACTTAGCATCATCAATACATCTTTGACATGGTTCACACATAATTGGTCATCATCGGTTACATCTCTGACATGGTTCGTACATAGTTGAGCATCATCAATACATATTTGACACGGTCCACACATAGTTGACCATCATCTGTTACATCTCTAACATAGTCCACATATAGTTGACCATCATCTGTTACATCTCTTACATGGTCTACACATAGTTGACCATCGTATATTATATCTATGAAATGGTTCGCACATTGTTCACCATCATCTGATGCATCTATGACATGTTCTGCACATAGTTGACCATCATTAATAACATCTTCGAAATGGTTATCACATAGTTGACCATCATTAAAAACATCTCTGACATGATTCACACATTTTTAACCATCATCAATAACATCTCTCACATGGTTCACACATAGTTGACCATCATTTGTTACATCTCAGACATGGTCCACACATAGTTGACCATCATCTGTTAAATCTCTGACATGGTCCACACATAGTTGACCATAATCAATATATATCTGACATGGTTCAGACATAGTTGACCATCATGTGTTACATCTCTTACATGGTTCGCACATAATTGACCATCAGTTGTTACATCTGTGACATGGTTCACACATAGTTGACCATCATCTGTTACATCTCTGGCATGGTTCACACATGATTGACCATTATCAATATAGATCTAACATGACTTGCACATAGTTGACCATCATCTACTACATCTCTAACATGGTCCACACATAGTTGACCATTATTTGTTACATCTATGACATGGTTCGCACATAGTTGACCATCATCTGTTGGATGTATAAAAAGGTTTACACATTGTTGACCATCATTAATACATCTATGTCATGGTTCACACATAGTTAACAATCATCTGTTGGATGTCTGACATGGTTCACACATAATTGACCATCATTAATACATCTCTGTCATGGTTCACACATAGTTGACCATCATATTGTGGATGTATGACATGGTTCACACATAGTTGACCATCATTTAATGCATCTGTGACATGGTTCACACATAGTTAACCATCATCTATGCATCTCTAACATGGTTCACACATAGTTGACAATCATTAATACATCTCTAACATGGTTCACACATAGTCGACCATTGTTTGTTAGATGTATGACATGGTTCACACATAGCTTACCATCCGTAATACATATTTGACATGGTTCACACATAGTTGAACATCATTTGTTGGATGTTTGACAAGGTTTACGCATAATTGACCATCATCTGTCGGATGTCTGAAATGGTTCACACATAGTTGACCATCATTTATACATCTCTAACATGGTTCACACATAGTTGACCATCATTAATACATCTGTGACATTGTTCACATATAGTTGAGCATTATTTGTCGAATGTCAGAAATCGTTCATACATGGTCGACCATCATTAAAACATCTTTGATATGGTTCACACATAGTTGACCATCATCTGTCGGATGTCTGACATGGTTCACACATAGTTAACCATCATTTGTCGGATGTCTGAAATGGTTCACACATAGTTGACCATCATCTATATATCTCTGACATGGTTCACACATAGATAACCATCATTAATACATCTCTGAGATGGTTCACACATAGTTGGCCATCATCTGTCGAATGTCTAACATTGTTCACACATAGTTGACCATCTTTTGTCGTATGTCTGACATGGTTCACACATAGTTGACCGTCATTTATACTTCTCTGAAATGGTTCACACATAGTTGACCATCATTAATACATCTCTGATATGGTTCACACATAGTTGACAATCATCTGTTGGATGTTTGACATGGTTCACACATAGTTGACCATCAACTGTTGAATGTTTGACATGATTCACACATAGTTGACCATCACTAATACATCTCTAAGATGGTTTACACATAGTTGGCCATCATCTGTCGGATGTCTGACATTGTTCACACATCGTTGACCATCATTAATACATCTCTGACATGGTTCACACATAGTTGACCATCATTTGTTGTATGTCTAACATGGTTCACACATAGTTGACCATCATCTATTGGATTTATGACATGGTTCAAACTTAGTTGACATCATCTGTTGGATGTCTGACATAGTTTATTGACATTTGACCATCATTTGTTGGATGTCTGACATAGTTCACATATAATTGATCATCATTTGTTGGATGTCTGACATAGTTCACACATAGTTGACCATCATTAATACATCTCTGACATGGTTCACACATAGTTGACCATCATCTATACATCTCTGATATGGTTCACACATAGTTGACCATCATTAATACATCTCTGACATGGTTCACACTTAGTTGACCATCATCTGTTGGATGTTTGACATGGTTCACAAATAGTTGACCAATATTTGTCGGATGTCTAACATAATTTATTGACATTTGACCATCATTTGTTGGATGAATGACATAG
The DNA here is from genome assembly GCA_021764765.1 of Vicia sativa. Taxonomy (NCBI): domain Eukaryota; kingdom Viridiplantae; phylum Streptophyta; class Magnoliopsida; order Fabales; family Fabaceae; genus Vicia; species Vicia sativa. The sequence continues at coordinate 157,524,374 of CM038794.1, forward strand.
TTCACATATAATTGATCATCATTTGTTGGATGTCTGACATAGTTCGCACATAGTTAACCATCATTAGTTAGATGTCTGATATAGTTCACACTTAATTGACCATCATCTTTTGGATGTATGACGTAGTTCACATTTAGTTGACCATCATCTATTGGATGTTTGACATGATTCACACATAGTTGACCATTATCATTTAAATTTCTGAAAACTAATCCAAAAAAACATTGTATTAAAAAGTTGTATATACAATATAGTATTTTAAACTATCAAAATTAATTTTTTTATTTAATATTTTCTTTTAATTTATTTAGTAACATTTAAAAATTAATTAAAAAAACAAGATTGTGATATTCTAAAAACTATCTAAAAAACATTGTATTTAAAACAAACTAAATTAATTTTTATTAAATATTTACTTTTAATTTATTTAAAAGTTGTTTAAAAATTAATCAAATAAAAAATTATGATATTCTAAAAACTATTTAAAAAAATATTGTATTAAAAATGCTGTATTTTAAATATTGTATCGAAAAGTATCTAAATTAATTTTTTATTTAATATTTACTTTTAGTTTAAAACTTACTATCAAATTTTAAAAATATTTTAATTGGAAAATCACTTTGATAGTAAGTGATTTTCTATTAGCATTGGAATTCTTCCTTTCTTCCATCTACACATTGCCTAATCATTGGATGCAAGCTGCATTAAATGTCCATCGTACAAAATTGCAGAGTATTACCAAGTACATAAAATGTAACATAGAGAATTGCATTAGTGTGTGGTAGGGTACACCATATCATCATCTAATCTAATAGCCAAATATCATTTTGGACCAAAAAAAATAATTAAAATGGGGTCTCCCATGGTGAGAAACCTATACGGTAGCCTGAGCCGTTAGTAGCAGTTAGTAAAGACAACGCATGTATGTATGTATAAGATAAACAATTAGGATGTTTGGTGATTTTTCAAAGACAAACTCAAAGAAGCGAGAGAAAAAGTGATAGACAGTCCAAAGATTATAATCTTGATGTATTATAAAGATATGAAATAACGAGAGATTGTATGGACAAAAATTAGAGTATAGCAGATGAAAAGTTAAAAACACTTAGTATTTCAAAAAAAATTTAATCGATCTAAGGGTTAAATATGTTGTTAATTCTTATAAAAAAAAAAAAACTTTTAGTCTCTATAAAAAAATTGAGTTTTAATCCTTATAAAATTATTTTTGTGTGCCATTTTAGTCATTCTACAAAGATTAAAACTGCGTGTAAAAGTGATTTTATAAAAATTATAACTCAAAGTTTTTTTTATAAGGACTAAAAATCAAAATTAAAATATTTATTGGAACTAAAAATATATTTAATCCTTAATCTAAATAAGGGTACATGTAAGATGAAAGGCACCGTGAATTTCGCGTGTGATGGTCAGTTGGTCACTAACCTAATCCATTTTTGCTCTTAGTAACGTTGTCAAGATATTGCTCCTGTCAAAACAGTAATAATGACCATCCTTTTTAAAGGTTTTTGCCCCTTACATATTTATGATTTTTGATGGCTTTTTGTGCTTTGTTACGGATTTTGCTCAAAGTTTATTATTTTTTTTTCTCGTAGTAAATGTTGTGATCTTGTTCGTAATTACATTGTTAGTTGAATTTGTATAGTTTTGCATCTATGTACTATATTAACTTGAATAATTGAATGTCATGTTACTTTTATAAAAAACAAAAAAAATAATAAAACATATTAATAAATGATAGAAAGCCAAAATTATACTATTTTTTTTAGAAGTATATATAATCACCGATTTCATAATGGCCTAGTCTTTCCATAAGGCTGAAAAGACCCAACAAAAATCTTGTATCAAAAACTCAATCAAGTGACCAATCTAAATATTCAAGACAATAATCTATTCTTAATTTCCAACCGGCCTTATAAACTTTGGACACATATGTTCGTTTTCATTCACAATTGGACCAAACATGCCTCACAAGTTACACACACCTCTTACTTTAATTTCATCATTCCTTAAATATTTATAGACACAATCTCATTTATCCTAAGAAACTAAAAATGGATGATCATAAGAAAAAAACATTGGAACCAAAACCTAACCTAGAGGAACTATACCAAGGAATCCCAGATGAGTCTGTTAATCTTACCTTTCAAGACTTACCAAATGTTAAGAAAAACACCACAACAAATATACAATCCCCTTCTCTTTCACCTATGAATATGTCACCTACTCATGATTTAAAAAAAGGGTTCAAGGTATATGCCAATCATAACTATAATCATCATCAAGATTTTGGTCATAGAGATGTTGTTGGTCCTAAAAGTACTCAAAGTAAGGCAAGTGAGTATAATTTGGGTCATGATACCATGAGTGGTGAGTCGAGTTCGGCTTCTGGAAAAGGCGGTGTTGGTCGGAGAAGACGTCAAGGGATTCCTCACTCTAAGATTTGCACCATTTGCAGTAACTATGTTTACTTTTTCAGGACAAGATGTCTGGTATGTTTGAAATGTTACAATTATTGATACCAAATGAGATACTACTATGTTTTTGTAATTTAACTTTTTTTTTTTGTTCTAATATTACCTTTTATTTAGATTATTTTATTTTCATTTTTTCATTATTTACTAAATCAAGTAGTTATATTTTCTACAATCATTAATTTATCTAGCATTGTTTATGTACAATGAAGGTGTGTGGCAGGGTTTATTGCAAGCAGTGTGTGGAAATAGGTATGGGAGACTTAAGAGAAGGAAGAAAGTGTGTTAATTGCCTTGGACTTAGATTCAGCCAAAGGTAACAATTTTCTATTTTTTTTATACACCGAGGAAGTATTAATAATCACTGCAAATTCTCACACACAACTATGAGAGTAAGATATCGAATTTGTTGTTGATGTATAAATAATCATTAGAAATTCACACACATGACTAAGAGAGTTAGAGTTCGAACTTTGATACTGGCGTAGTAAAAATTTACACACAGAATTATGAGAGTCATGGTTCAAACCTTAGGACTGATGGCGTAGTAGTAATTACTAAAAATTAACACACACAACTATACTAAGAGTTAGGGTTCAAACCACAGTGCTGACGTGGTAATAATCAATAGAAATTCACACACATAACTATGAGAGTCAAACTTCGAACCCGGTGTTGGGTTTGTAATAATTACTAGAAACTCACACATACAACTATGTGAGTTGGGGTTCGAACCCTAATAATGACTTGGTAATAATCTCTAGAGATTCATACACCAACTATGAGAGTCAGGATGCCGGCGTAGTAATAATTACTAACCTAACAATTTTCTATTAAAATCTCACTTCGATTAAAAGCTAACAAAATAGATTAATGGTTTTTGGAACATAATTTGTTGACGTAGGTACATAGAAAGAGCAGGATTACTAGGATGTTTGAATTGGAGGTATCCAAGTACAGTAAAGCAAACTGAACTCAAATGGGCTGAGAAAGGACCAAAGAGGAATCGTGACAAAGGCTATGGTCATCAATCAAGACCAACAACACCTACAACTCCAACAAGTCCTTTCTCTATTGCTAGCAGTGAAGCCTCCTTTGCCATGTCTTCAACATATTCTCCTTTCACTCCTCATCACCATCACCATCACCCTCTCTGAAAACAAGAAGAATTAATTTAGCTTTAAATATAGTTTCTTGCAATTAAGTGTTCTTTTTTATATTTGATCTTGTGTTGTTTTATTGAACTAGTTGATTTAACTTATATTAAAAGTTCTATCATTTTCTTTATGTTTTCTGTCACTTTCTTCTATGTGTCGTTTACTTGCATCAAAATAATCATTTTACATACAACAAATAGGAGTTTGTACAAATTGTATAATGGCATTAGATTATACAATAAGGAACATTTAAATATTAAAAGCTTTGCTAAGTCTGCCGGCCAGTTCCTTAGTCAAAAAAATGTTATCTAATAAAAAGACAACGAGATTCAAAATTATTATTGTCTAAAGAATCATTCGATTGGGGCAGCCAAGAAATTAGTATCATTTGATAAATTCGAGTATCCTCTGCACGTATCTGCAAAGACTAATCCATCAAGTCAAGTCATTCAAGAGATTTAATCCAATTGTGTGTCTACGACTGAATTCGAATTCAAGATCTCTTGAAATTGGAATAGACGTTTACCATCTTACCTAAGATTAGCTGCATTGAATTAATCATTTGATAATTGATACCATTGTGGCCGCGATAGTGCTAATGCGATAGTCTCTACAATCGCATTGGACTGCAAATGTAGTGTGATTTAAAATCACGCGTCTGGCCGTATCTGAAACTGCGACGAACAATTTCATTCGTGCTTCAAATATTTTTATCAAACTAATTTACTTAGTTGTAACTCGTAAAAAAAAATCTTAACCTTTATTTTTCAACCGTGTATTACATACACTTTCAAATCAAATACATGCTGCAATGACAAACAATGACCGCACTCACAACACCCTCAAATACAACCGCAATTTAAAATTATGACCGGTACATTAAAAAACCTGCTGCAACGTGTCACTCTAAATGAATTAAATTATTCATTTGATACCAAATATGAAATACTATACCAATGTCTTGTTTATTCCAATGTCTCTTGGTGACATAAAGTAATACGAAAACCAAATATAATCCATATCACCTAAGTTTGGAACTACACTAAATGATCTCAACTCTCTCATCTAATTTCAAAATGGTTAATGATATTCCTTTCATTGGTTTATGTATACTAACTTTGAGTTTAGTTTTTCTCCTCAAAAAAATTATCTCAAAAAGTCAAACAAAAAATGTTCCAAAAGGGTCTCTTGGATACCCTATTATTGGAGAGACACTTGGTTTTCTTAGAGCACAGAGGCAAGACAAGGGCTATGAGTGGATACAAGAAAGAGTATCTAAGTATGGTTCTGTCTTTAAAACCTCCTTAATGGGTTCTCCAACAGTGTTTATTATTGGACAACAGGGAAACAAGTTTCTTCTTGGTTCCTCAGATGATGTTATTTCTTCTAAGAAACCCATAACTATTCAAAAGATACTTGGAAAGCAAAGCATAGTTGAACTTGTAGGATCAAGGTACATATTTTTAATTTCTTACTTTAGATCTTGTTATCCAGCCAAAGAATCGAGTAATCCGGAGATTAATCAAAAAACAATTAAATTGATGATTTATAAATATCAACTATTTATATTAAGTAAATATTGTCGGCAGGGATTGAACCGGAGATCAGTCAGCTTAACCTCAACTTTGTACAATATGACGATTTCATTCACAATTACAATTTAAAAGATCTTGATGGTTATTGAAACCGGCACGTTGTTACCCGTAATAATTTAAAAAACAATGAATAAATTACACGTAAACATAAGTGTTGGTGTCAGTTTCGGATAGAGACACAGAGAAATACATAGAGAAGAATAAAGCCATTTTACTTGAGCTTTTTGTTTATTTTTCATGCAGGCACAGGTTGGTCAAAGGTGAAATGCTGAAATTCTTGAAACCTGAATGCCTTCAAAACTATGTGAAAAAGATGGATGAATTAGTGCACACAACACTACTAAAAGAATTGAAAGAGAATAAAACAATAGAGGTTGTGAGGTTGATGACAAAAATGTCCTATGATATGGCATCCAATATCTTATTTGACATAGATCAACACACAAGGGATATTCTATTCGATGATTTCATCACAGCATTTAAAGCAATTCACTCTCTTCCAATAAATCTCCCTGGCACCTCATTTTGGAGAGGCCAAAAAGCTAGAGCAAGAATTGTGGAAAAGATAATTCCTATTATGAATAAAAGAAGGGAAGAATTATCAAAAGGAGTTCTAAGTTCTACTAATGACATGCTTTCATGTCTTCTTGCAATAAGAGACGAAAACGACAAGCCTCTAGACGATGACATGATTACCGACAATTTTATTTTTATGTTTGTTGCAGGTCATGACACATCTGCTAGTCTTATGACATTGATGATATGGAAGTTATCAAGAGATCAGGAGGTTTATAACAAAGTTGTAGAAGGTAAGACTAGTTTGGTTTTTAGGTTATATACTATTTGTGTGCTATTCTATGGGGTTTTACAGTTTTGGTGAATTCTTTTATGCAAGAACAAATGGAAATTTTAAAGCAAAGGAATGGAAGTGAAGAGAGGTTAACATGGGAAGAGATACAGAAGATGAAATACACGTGGAGAGTTGCACAAGAATTGATGAGGATGATCCCTCCTTTGTTTGGTGTATTTAGGAAAGCACTTCAAGATATTAGTTACCAAGGATATGACATACCAAAAGGGTGGCAGGTGGGTCATGTTTTTTCATGGGTTTTAAATTGCATTTGTAATTAATTCTTTTATAATGTCAACATTCACACTCCAATGCATAGATACTCAATGGCATTTGTCTTGCGATTGTGGACACATCAAAATTCATTATCTGATTTTATGATTGACTAAGCCGAAGAGATCAATCTCATCATCCACTTATCTGAGTCTGATTTAAAGTCAGCGTAAATCTCTATAGAAATTGACTTTACACGCGATTTGTTACGACGTAACATAAATATAACTTTAGTAAATTTCGTTACCAAACACTATAAGGTTAAATCGGTCTTGTTATTACAATTTTTTTTTACATAACTTTAATGATAAAATGGTTTCATGTTTAGGTATATTGTGCATCAAGTGGAACACATATGGACAAAGATATATTTGAGAATCCTCACAAGTTTGATCCATCTCGATTTGAAAATCAAACCAAGTCAATCCCACCCTTTTCTTACATTCCATTTGGTGCAGGGGCTCGTTATTGCATAGGAAATGAGTTTGCTAGGGTTGAGACATTAACTACCATTCACAATTTTGTGAAGTTGTATGAATGGTCTCAATTGAATCCAGAGGAAACTATTACTCGTCAACCAATGCCATATCCATCTATGGGTCTCCCAATTGAGATCAAACCAAGATGTAATTTGTCTTAAATTTTATTGTCATGTGCTATATGTTTTGTGTTGTTTCTTGTTGTATAATATGTAATTCCAGCATAACTTTTTATTAGCACGCTTTGTGATTGAAAAATGTTATTTTTAGGAGAGTCGGTGAATTTTTTTTTTGTTTTTCATTTTAGAACCATGAAGTTGGATTTTTAAATGCTTTTGTGAAATATTTGGTGAGTTTCTTATTCTATCCCATAACCTTCTTGTGCACCAAGTGAATTTTTTAAAATGTTTCTAGAAATTGAAAATATACTTTTGTTTCGCACCCTATATCATGAAAATCATGTTGAATAGGGTTGGGTGTAATCGGAAGTATACTTCTGATTTTAAATTATATGTAATTTTTAAATAAAGTGTGTATGTTAGACCAAATTTGGAATAAATTATTAATATTATATTATTTAGTATGGATCCGGAAATATATTTCAAGTTTTCATCCAAATATTTCAAAATACGGTGCGTACCAGAAATATATTTCTGGTTTTAGAGGGCACTTCGGGAAATGCATAGGGTTTAATTCCACTCCATGGGGTGGGTAAAGAAATCCACAATATTTGTAGGGAATTTTTATTCCACCATATGGTGAAAAGAAAGACTTTACGCAATATGTGAATGCCCCTTTAAAATCGAAAGTATATTTTGAAGGCTTAGAAAACACTTAGAAGGGTTGAATAAGTTTTTTCCTTTTAAATTTTTCTTTTACTTAACAACAAACTGGACACACAAAGATTTTTATCTTGGTTCGTTTGAAACTCAAACTACTCCAGTCCACCCGTCAAGGTGATTTCGCCTCTCTCAAAGAGGACTTAATCCACTATAATCAAAAGATTACAAATGCACAACGAACTGTTATGACTAACAATAATGCACAAACCAACTGCAAGTGACTAACACCTCTAAGACTCAACTAGTCCTAGCCCTCTTGAGAAATCTGACCCAACTGGTCTCTCAAGGAACAATTACTTAAGAACTTCTAGACAAAGTGTATATAATTGCTTCTAAAAATCTTTATCACAAAAGTGATTTTTATACAAGGTTTTTAGCTCAAGAACTTAGAAATAAACTTAACAGAATAATGATTTTGATTTTGCCAGCATAAGTTCTCTCAGAATGAATTGTTAATTTGCTTCTTTGAATGTTGCACTATATATAGAACTTATAGAATTTTTCCGTTGCAACGTTTGCATGTCTTGGTTACCAGAAAGCGTACTTAAGCATGTTTAATTTCACGTGTTTTGTTTTCTTCAAGTGCCTAGAAAGTTGAACCACTCAAGTACTTCAGCAGTCTTAGCTTAGTAGGGTAACGTTACTGTAGCAGACTTTGTCTTAAAAGATGACGTACTGATACTCCATGATCTTCTGTAAGCCTTGTTCAAAACATCTTCTAATCAGAACATTCTTTGGTGCTTCTATTAGAGGTTGCGCTTAGCATGCTTCCTTCAGAAAGTGCTTTCAGCGTGCGTGACCAGAAGTTCCATTCTTCATTAGAACTTCTAATACTTGTTTGCTCATCATAATTTTGATATTTTTATATTCTTGAATGCTTGAGTCAGAAATCTTATTTGAAATGAAAACAATATACATTAGAGTATCATATCTATTATACAAAATTTATTTCACTTGTTATCATCAAAACTCTAAGATATGATTAGAACCAAACTATGTTCTAACAATCTCCCCATTTTTGATGATGACAAAAATATTAGATTTTGATTAAATGTTTTGTATATATATGAAAAACATATCTCCTCTTGAGATAGACAATCTCCCCCTGAGATTAATAATTAAGGAAAATTAAGTATAGTAGAACTTCCCTGAGATGCTCTTTCAGAACTTTCAGAGATCCTTTTCTTCAGAGTTTCCTTTTCATTTCAGAGCTTGAATCATCAGAGTTTGAAGCTTTAGACTTGAGTTTGTCTTTGCAACATCTTCTTTTAGAGCTTGTGTAAATCTGTATACTTTAGAAGCAAAACTGTACACTTGTATATTTATTCTTAGAAATGTTTGACATTTTTGTTCTGGTAACATGTTATAATTAATCAGATCAAAATCTCAATTTTCTCCCCGTTTTTGTCATAATAAAAAATGCATAAGTTAAAGAGAAAAACATTGTAAAGTAAAACACAATACTTGCAACATTAATTTTGAAGTACGGTTACAGAGGTTTGACAAAAACAAAATTATAAAATACTTAAAAAAACGATGATGCATAGAAGGTTTTATGAGATCAGAAGGTCTAGGTGGGACGAGAAACTAATGAGAGCAGAAGATTCTTGATTTCAATTGAAGATTCCTCTTGTTTCTGCATCCAAGTCTTAATTTCCTTATTCGTCTCTTCTTGTTTATCCAGACGTTCTCTGACTGCTTCATTCTTTTTCTTCAACTCCTTAAGAGTTTCTAGAACAACATAAGTTGAATCAACATCCTCAGTAGAAACAACCCTAGAAGTAAAGCCAGCAGATCTGGGACAGAAGGTGCTAGAGAAAAGTGTATCAAGATCAACCGTTAGAGTCAGCACGTTCTTCCTTGGTTCTCTAGGACGAAAACTCAGAGGTCTATACAGAACCAAAGCTCCAGAGTTTGGATCAGCAACTTCTGATTCAGAGGATTCATCATCAGAAATATCCATGTAGTCAGCCGGTGGTTGCCACTGAGCATTGCAAAGCTATAAAAAGTAGCTTCTCGCTCCAGATACTGTAGGCTTCCTTCTTCAAACTATTTAGACACTCAAAAAATTTCTCATAAACATGAGAGCATCACATCTCTATGAGTTTAAGGGATTCAACATTGAATCTCCTTTTGAAGGTTCTCCATAAATCAGCTGATGTAGAGGGGCTCAGATTGTTGGCATAATCATCCTTCAGCAGTTCTAGCCAACTCATCATGTCTGTTTCAAACTTCTGCAAAAGTACACTAACATTTGCGTGCACAGGTTTAGAAACATTTTTATTAATGGTGAGAGAGTTGAGATTAACTATGGTTCTTAGAAATTCTAGTGGGTCAGGAATTTGTGGATATGGAAGTTTTGGAGTGGGAACAGGTGTAGGTTTAGTAGTTTTTGGGGAGTTAGGATGTAGAGGTTCTGTGGTTGTGGTGGTTTGTTCTGTTGAGGGAGTAAGTGGAATTTCTATGGGAATTGTTGTTTGTTCAGTGGAGTGGGTGGATTGAAGTGTTGGAGAGGGACGTGGAGGAAGTTCTGTAGGTAGAGGAGTAATGGTTGGTTCTGCAAATGAAGTAGTAATATGTGTCGGTGATTTGTAGACTACAAAAAGATTTGTTTTGGGTAGAGGACTTGGGAATTTAGCTTGCAGAGGAATATTAATTCCAGGTAATAGCCAGGATGGAGCATCTGAGTTCCATTCACCATTGTCTGGATATGGATAAATAGTTGGGGATGGTGGTGCATTTGGATTAGGTGAGTTGGGAGCAAAAACAAGAATTTCATGTTGTAAGCTTTGTGGAGTAGTGACATGTGTGGGTTGTGCTGAAGTGGATGAAGGTGGAAGTTTTGTGTTAAGGGCATCAAAGTTATCAATATCACATAGTAGTTGAACAATATGGGGATTTGTTTCTAGAGTTTCTGAAGGTGTAGTAAGATCTATATCTATATCTATGGTTTATTTTGTAGTGTGTGATGTTGGGGGAACAAAGGTTGAAGTTGTTGTTGGTGTAGCAGATGTTAATATACTAGAAGTATTAGAAACAGAAATGTGACCAGAAGTTGTACCTGAGACTGTCTGTTTCTTCTTTTTCTGAGACTTTTGGGGTCTAGCAGAAGTTCCTTCTCCATCAGCTTTCCTCTTCCTGATTTTCCTAACAGGCTTGGGGAATCTCTGCCTTGCAGCCTGGCCGGATCAACTGTAAGTTTTTTCCTCTTGCAAGTTCTGATGTAATTTTGAATAGTCAACTAATGAGCTTCTGAGTCAAACACTGGGAAATCAGCAACTGGAACTCTCCTCTTCGTGACAAAACCCCAAGCTAATGGAGTGGGTTCAGACAGAAGTCTCTCAATGATCTTTCTCTTCACAAGATTCTTGCCATTCCATATTTTTCCACATATAGGATCCAGCTCCTTCAACAGTTTAGCATCTTCTAAGTGTGCTATCAGACCATTCTCTATCAGAATTTTGAAATCAGTCTGGCCAGAGGTATCCAGTTTCTCTTAGCCTTAGGATTTCTAGTTCTTTATGCTTCTCTTGTTTCCTTTACATGTAGCCAGAGATGTCTGAACAGAAGATAGGGTAAATCCACCTTAACATTAGTTCTTACACAAAATAGCTGATATTGCCTATATGCATTAATGTAATCTGGTGAACTTGTCTCCTTTCTGTGATGTATACATCCATGAAAGATCTTGGCCCAAATCTTGTAGATATCCTTCAAATCCTTTATCTTTGTTGAAGCTTCTCTAGAAGTAAATATTTCAGCATTAACTGGATCCAAATCAATTCTACCTTCTAGAACACCAATTTCACCTTCACCTTCTAGACCCAGCAATCTTTTGATAACATTCTCAGTGATAGAAATATCCTTACCCATTACAAAAGAGAGAATGGCTTTGGGGGTTACAACAGCGTGAATCCAGAATTCTTTGACCAGGTTTGGAAATCCTGGTCCAACAAGACGATCAAAGAAATTCATCCAACCTTGAAATTCCACAGCTGGAAATAGGTTGAATCCATTGTCTTTGAGATTCACCAGATCAATTATCAGTTCACACACAACCTCCAATTTCTCAACAAGAATTAGGGTTGTTCTTTCAGGGACAACATATCTCTCAGATGGTTGAGGAATAGGTTGAACGTTGGTTTCTTGAGGGTTAGAAGTATGAGTTTCTGGCTTGATGGTTTCGGGGTTGTTGGATCTTGAAGCCATGGTTGAATTTCTGGGTTTAGGGTTTTTGAAAAGAGAGAAGAAGAGGCAGAAATGCATATAAGCTTCTTGAGAGTGAAAAGCGAGAAGAGTATTTTGAAAAGGTATTTATAGCAGAAAACGCATGCAAGTGAAACGTTTAAAAATAAATTAAAAAAATTAAAAAAAACAAGTTAATCATCATGCGCATTTAAGTAGCGTCTGAAAATTCGAGGGATTTCTTGAGATTTGATTAGATATCAACAGTTACCTAGGAGCATTAAGTCAATAGCTAGCACGCGTGTAAGTAACCTATCAGAAGTTATGAATACATGTTCAACTTCTAGGTTAATAGCGTAACAGTTATTTGATATGTTGACCTTCTGAACCATACTTGTAATGAAATATAGAAACTATTTCAGAACTTCTATGTATGGCTTCTAATTGAACTTCTCTTCTAACTTCTGAAGAGATGTTAATTAGAACGTTAAAAAAAAAAGAACTTCTGACTATATTGAAAGAAAACAATAATTTCATTTAGGGCATACTTCCATACTTATATTTTTCAAAATGTATTTAAATATATCTTCAGAAAGAGGTTTAGTGAAACTATCAGCCCATTGATGGTCTGTATCTACAAAGTTTAAACTCAAAATTCCTTTATGAATATAGTCCCTTATGAAATTATGTTTTATTTCAATATGTTTTGCCTTAGAGTGTAAAATTGGATCTTTAGAAAGGCAAATTGCAGAAGTGTTATCACAGAAGATAGGGATCTTACACTCATACAAATGATAGTCTTCTAGTTGACTCTTCATCCAGAGCATCTGAGTACTATATCCAGCAGCATCTGCATATTCTGCTTCAGTGGTTGAAAGTGCTATAGTGGCTTGATTCTCTCTGTACCATGAGATCATATTTTCACCAAGGAATTAACAACTTCCAGAGGTGATTTTTCAATCTACTTTATCTCCAACAAATTAAGCATCACAATAACTTACTAATTGAAATTCTTTGGATTTTCTGTAACACAGTGTAGCATTAGTAGTACCTTTCAGATACCTTAGAATTCTCTTAACAACAGTTAAGTGAGATTCTCTGGGATCTGATTGGAATCTTGCACATAAACACACACACTAAACAGAATATCTAGCCTAGATGCAGTTAGATAAAGAAGAGATCCAAGCATACCTCTGTAGAGTTTCTGATTTACCTTCTTACTTACCTCATCTTTTCCCAAATTGCATGTAGGATGCATTGGGATTTTTGCTTCTTTACTTTTTGATAGTTGGAATTTCTTCAGAAGTTCTTTGACATACTTAGTTCGATGTATGTATGTACCTTTTGAACATTGATTAATTTGAATTCCTAGAAACAACTTCAATTCTCCCATCATGCTCATCTTAAATTCTGCCTGCATAGACTCATCAAATTCTCTTCCAAGAGAGACATTAGAAGTTCCAAAGATAATATCATCTACATAAATTTGACAGATAAGAATATCATTTTTAAATGTGTTTCTGAATAAAGTTGTGTCCACTTTTCCTCTGGTGAAATTATTTTCTAATAGAAAATTGCTCAAACGCTAATACCAAGCTCTGGGAGCTTGTTTTAACCCATATAAAGATTTTTTGAGTTTAAAGACATGTTTTGGAAATTTTGAATCCTCAAAACTAGGAGGTTGACGGGCATAAACTTCTTCTTCTATATAGCCATTTAAAAATGCACTTTAGACATCCATTTGATATAAAGTAATATTATTTTGAACAACAAAAGAGATTAATAATCTGATAGATTCTAACCTGGCGACTGGAGAAAAGGTTTCATTATAATCAATACCTTCTTGTTGACTATACCCTTGTGCTACCAATCGTGCCTTGTTTCTAACAACTTCTCCTTGCTCATTTAATTTGTTTCTGAAGACCCACTTTGTTCCAATAATATTAAATCCTTTAGGCTTTGGAACAAGATCCCACACATCATTTCTTGTAAATTGATTCAGTTCTTCTTGCATGGAAATAATCCAGTCATTGTCTTGAAGAGCTTCATCAATAGAGGTTGGTTCAATCAGAGAAACTATACCAAACATTGATTCCTCATTGTTCCTTAAAGCAGACCTAGTTCTGATAAGATCATCTTTCTTTCCAATGATGACATCTTCTGGACGTGTTGATGTGATTCTTGAAAATCTTCTTTGTGAGGGTTCTTCAGAAATTCTTAAGTTCTCCAGAACATCTTCAACAACAACATCTTTTGAGTTGTTCTTTTCTTCAGAGTTTGTCATCAGAACTTCTGGACCTGCAACATTTTCAATCTTCTTTGGCTTTTTTTTGGCCAAGCTTATCATCAAATCTTACTTTGATTGATTCTTCCACAATCATAGTTTCTGTATTGTACACTCTATAGCCTTTTGAGCGTTCAGAGTATCCAAGTAGAATACACTTTTGTGCTTTAGAATCAAACTTGTTCAAATGATCTTAAGTGTTTAAAATATGGAAAGTGCATCCAAATGGATGAAAATAAGAAATGTTGGGCTTTCTGTCCTTCCATAATTCATAGTGAGTCTTTTCAAGAATAGGTCTTATAGAAACTCTATTCTGAATATAACATGTTGTGTTCACATCATCTGCCCATAAGTGTTTAGCCATATTGGTTTCATTGATCATGGTTCTAGCCATTTCTTGTAAAGTTCTATTCTTTCGTTCTACAAATCCATTTTTTTGGGGAGTTCTAGGACAAGAGAAATCATGAGAAATTCCATTTTCTTTAAAATATTTTTCAAAAAATTGATTTTCAAATTCTCCACCATGATCACTTCTAACCTTTATGATTCTAAGAACACAAAATGTGACTCATCCTTGTGTTTTAAGAACTTTACCAATGTCCATCTTCTGTAGTCATCTACAATGACCAATCCATACTTCTTGCCTCTAATGAATGCAATTTTCACTGGTCCAAATAGATCAATATGCAGAAGTTCTAATGGCCTAGAGGAAGAAACAACATTTTTAGATTTGAAAGAGGGTTTTGAAAATTTTCCCTTATGACAAGCTTCACACATAAATTCTGAGTTGAACTTCAAATTTGGAAGTCCTCTGACCAGATTGAGTTTGTTAATTTGAGAAAATTTTCTCATGCTAACATGTCCCAATCTTCTGTGCCAGACCCATTGTTCATCATTTACTAACAGAAGACATTTTACATTTTGTGATTTTAAATCGGAAAGATTAATTTTGTATATGTTGTTCTTTCTCTTGCCAGAAAAGACGATTTACCCATCCTTTTGACTTACAGCTCTACATGACTTTTGATTAAAGATAATGTCATAACCATTGTCACTTAATTGACTTATGGACAATAAGTTATGCGATAATCTTTCTACTAACAGAAAATTAGAGATAAAGGGAAGGTTACTGTTTCCAATGGTTCCAGAACCAATGATTATTCCCTTCTAGTTACCTCCAAATTTTACTTCACCTCCAGTTTTAAGTTCCATGATTTGGAACATAGACCTTCTTCCCGTCATATGTCGTGAGCAACCAAAGTCCAGATACCATTATTGGTGTTTCAATTTCACTGTTAAGGACATCTGCAACATAAATTATTTTTTCCTTAGGTACCCATATCTTTCTGGGTCATTTCTGGTTAGAGTTTATGAGGTTCTGTTTGAACCTTGGTTTAACATGAAATCTTTTAGAATGAGATTTGTATGACCCTCCTTCTTACAATGATAACATTGAATACTAGAAGAATCACCGCCATAAGAATTCTGTTGACTTTTACCCTTCTTATCAAACTTGCCATCTCTCTTTGTGAATTTCGCCTTGACTGACATACCTCCACTAGTTAAATATGGCTTGTGTTGCTTTCGTTCATTCAAATCCTTACAATACAAGGCTAATTAAACTTTTTCAAAGATCATCGACTCTCTTCCATACAAGAGAGTTTCTTTGAAGCGAGCATGTGTTATGGAAAAACACACAACATTAATAGCGCTTGATCTTCATCCTCAATTTTGACATTGATATTTTCAAGATCAAGAATCAGTTTGTTGAGCTTATCCAACTTATCATAAAAGACTTGGCCTTCACTCATCTTGAATGAATACAGAGTTTGCTTTAGGTAGAGGCATCTGACCAATAATTTGGTCATGTACAAACTTTCGAGTTCCATACATAGAACCGACATCGTTAACTCCTTCGAAACATGTCGAAGAACCATATCACGAAGGCTCAATAAGATGGCGGTGTCTTTCTCTACCATAGTCGTTTTTTCTATATCCTTTAATGCATCATCCATGGCTACGGCTCTCTTCAACGGTTTTATACAATCCTACTGAACTAGTAAGGATTTCATCTTCAAGCACCACAAACTAAAATCGTTCATTCTAGTAAACATTTCAATCTCATACTTTGTTGACGTCATCTTCTTCACGCTCACCGCACCAATTTGTTGTAAAAACGATGTAAAGAACATAGTATAACGTGTTTCTTCTCGGCAAGAAACCCACAAGGGTAGGAACGAGGGAAGCAAGAAAAATACAATAAAATTGGTTATAAACTACTATTCTTTACTTACTCTTTAAAACAAGATTACAAATGTTACAAAATGATAAATAATGTCTCTCACCCTAATTTGAATTTGCAATGTTGCAATGATCAGACACTAGTATGCTATTTATAAGAAAACAAACACACTACAGACTTATTACAACCTAACTTAGGGAACAGGCTAACTTAAACAACTGGCTTAACAAACATGCCCAATTTTGACATGCTAACAAACCTAGCAAATATCGACTAATGCATGTTAGAACAACTTCGACTGCAATACACACTATTTTGATAGCAGCATGCCAACAAGCTTCGATCTCATGCACGCTTAATTCTTGTCAGACAAGAAGCTACCCCTTCGACCATACTAGAGTTCAATCTAATATCTCACAGAAAAAATGATGTACCACGAATATTGTAAGTTTACCTAGTACGGATGCTTACCTAGTATCATCACTTCATCATTTTAAAAGTATCCATGTTTCGGAATTTACAACAAAATATCACTATAAAATTTTAAAAAAAGAAAAATAATATTAAAATGCAATAACAAAGAAATAAAAATAGAGAAAATATGACATATATACACCGATAATGTAAAGTAATTTTATACCATCAACCAATAAATATGTTGTATTATGCCAAATTACTTTTATATTTTAAAACTATTTAAATGACATGACAGATTGATAATTTATTATTGAACTATAACTAGAGAAAATGAAATAGGATGAGTGTGTATCCGATACATATGCTTATCTGATACCAATACTTCACGATTTTAGAAGTACCCATGTTTCAAAGCCAAACACATATATACACAACAACAATGAGAACTAGTGCAGCGGTGGCCGGCGACAATGACAATGCAAGAGGATTCCAACGATGACGGTTAGACAAGAGGTTTCCGGCAACTCAAAATAGATGAGTGACAGCCGGAGACGAAAGCAAAGTGGGAGATGAATGGAGACAGAAGCAAGGTGAGAGACGGCCAATGACATCAAGAAATGACAAGAAAGGTGTTGGTTTTTTGTGTGTCTACTGTGTAGTAGTGCACTGGAAGTGTTTTGATTTTCAAATTTATAAAGTTAAAAAAGGTGTGGCATTATTAAGATAGGGGGAGGGATTGGCTGATTTTCATTTTTGTTAAATAGTTTGATTTAATAAATAGTTTGACTTTTGGTCCAAAAAAAAGATAAATAGTTTGCCTTTCATTTAATAGTTTGATTTATCTAATGGACAAAACATTTTTATTAAATACACATTAACATCCATGGAACATTTGAGCCTTTATAATAATAATAATAATAATAATAATAATAATAATAATAATAATAATAATAATAATAATAATAATAATAATAATAATAATAATAATAATAATAATAATAATAATAATAATAATAATAATAATAATAATAATAATAATAATAATAATAATAATAATAATAATAATAATAATAATAATAATAATAATAATAATAATAATAATAATAATAATAATAATAATAATAATATAACAATTTTTATTGATTCATTTCATGTTGTTAACTAAACATTATCACTATATTCATATAGAAGATTATCTGCATGCCTTATTAAATTTTAAAATATTTTATGGTTGATACAATTCTGCTGCCAATCTTGGCTTTGCTATTGCTACAAGGGGCCCTCCAATGTATCTATCACCATTGGAATACTTGAGAAGATCTATGGTTGATACATTAGGAGCTCCACTCCAGTTGAAGCCATGGAGCAACCTACCCAATAACATCACAGTCATTGTGGTTCCAAGTACAATTCCAGGACAAGCACGCCTTCCAGTACTAAACGATATCAACTTCAAATCTGGCTCCGCGAAAACTACCATAGTTCCATCGTTTTTAAGATGGCGTTCTGGTTTAAATTTGTGAGGTTCGTTCCAAACTTTTGGGTTTCGGCCGAGTCCTTGTTTGCTTAGAATCACATGGCTACCTTTCGGGATCATGTAATTGCCAACCATTGTGTCCTCCATGGAGACATGGGGAGGATTGAAAATTGTAATGGGATGAAGACGGAATGCTTCTTTCGCGCAAGCTTTTATGTAGTTGAGATTTGGAATGTCCGATTCTTGGACTAGTCTTTGTTTTCCTACGATATTGTCCAATTCTTCAGTCGCGCGTTGAAGTAACTCGGGCTGATTTATCATTTCTGATATTGCAAATTCGGCTGCATGTGATGGATTGTCCACTCCTCCTAGCACGAGTTCCTACAAGTGTGAGTTTGGCCATCAATTTTTTGAAGTGACAATGCAAGTTACATAAACAAAACAAAATAAAGTGAAAACAATATATTACTAGAGCTTGAGCCTTGGTTTCTTCTGATGTCAATAATGGTTCGTTGTTCGCGTCTTTGAGAGTGATTAGAATATCAAGTATGTCCTCTACATCAGCATTAGTCTTTGATCCATCTTTCCACTTTTCAATTCTCTTTTCAATGATTGGATCATTATACTTGTTCACAATACACATAGCATCTTTCACCTTTCTCTCATGTCCATCAATGTCAAGTCCTCTCAACAATGGCATATAGTCCGAAACACAAAAGGCAAAAACATACCTAAGCAATGTGAAAATAGCATCCACATGTTCAACTTCCTCCAAACCAGGACCTCCATCATTCATACCTTCTCCGAAATACCTTGTATTAAAAACTAATTTCCTCATCAAGTTACAACAATAATGTCGCGCGATGTTCTTAACATTCACAAGACCGTTATCATTCACATTTTTGCATTTGTTGTAGACATAAAACATAAGGTTATCAGCTTCTTCGTTCCTTTTGTTTGTGAGCCATTCATGTTTGTTCGGGGAGAATAGCTCGTTGACGAATATTTTCTTCATTTTCTTCCATTGTTCTCCAAAGGGTGTAACAGCTGTTGTCAAGAAACCATTGC
Source organism: Vicia sativa (assembly GCA_021764765.1). Taxonomy (NCBI): domain Eukaryota; kingdom Viridiplantae; phylum Streptophyta; class Magnoliopsida; order Fabales; family Fabaceae; genus Vicia; species Vicia sativa. Next base: position 157,543,732 of record CM038794.1, read on the forward strand.
TGATGATATCAGTGGCCATGGATATTGGTCTTGATGCAAAAGTAGCATCATGTTTTCTCAAGAATTCTAGAGCAATGGTGGGACAAGTAATAGGAATAACATGGACATTTCCTAGACGGATACATGCTATATCAGTGTTCATTTCTTCCATTATTTTGTGTATCCACCTAGTTGGAGATTTGTTTGCAAGCATTTCAGGAAGGTTACCAACTATAGGCCATGGTTTAGGACCTGGGGGCAATTTTGGTATTACAGGCTTCACACTCATCAAATGATTTCTTAGCACTTTAATAGTGATAAAGCATGAAAACATGATGAAAAGAGGCCAAAAGGATTGAGGGTGTAACAAAAGGAAACTACGAATGTAACTCATCATAGCTTGAAAGAGATTTTAAAATAAAAACACTAAGCAAGATTTAAAGTTGTTGAGCTTGGTGTCTTATGAGAAGTGGAAGTGGCCGTCCTATTTATAATAGGATAAACCTTACATCAATTCTGAAGTGTTATTTTCTACCTTAGTTTTTAAAGGGTTAGTAAAACTTTTCCCCTACTGTAAAAAAATTTAGATTATAACTATTTGCATAACAAAACTTTAATCTTAATAATTGTTGAAACATGACCTTGGAGTGGAAGGGAAATTGCATAATTAAAAATGAAATAACTTGAGTTTCGTGATCCCGGTTGAGGCACATTTTGAAGTGTCTAAGAGATGACGCATAGGACTACCCTATGATATTGTCCAAAAAAGTTAAATGTTGAGTTATTGAGTTTCATTGAGGTGTTTGCAGTGTTATCTTAGTTAAGAGGGTTGAGTATCTATGTCCTTTGACACATTCAAAGTCGAGTTATGAGTATGCCTCGTGACTCTTTATCATGAATAAAAGATAGAAGAGTGTGTTACGAGTTCATCTAAGTCATGAGCTGAATCGGTTGAGTGTTGTTGTGAAACATTATCCGTAGATGGGTATGATGTTGAGTAATAACATGATTATGTGTGTTTTGTTGAGTTATCATTATGTTGAGTTATCATTACATTGGTGATGATTATTGTATTACATCGTTGTGGCTTCTTATGCATCACATGTATCGAAGATAAGTTTATTGGTAAGTGGATTAATCATTAGTATAACGTTGATGTCCAATATTGATGATGGGATTTATCAGTAGCATACACTACAAGAAATGTAGTCTCCAGCAACATATATTAGCGACGTGGTTATCACATGAGTAAAAAAACTAATTGCGATGTGATAACCACGTCACAAAATATTTTAATAATAAAAAAATGAAGACACAAGGAAGTCAGAGGGTGTTTTTAAATTAAAAAAACTGCGACGTGATAGTCATGTCGCTACACATAAAAAAAAATTAAATTTAATAAAGTCTGGCACGTTTTGTTGGAGGGAGATTAAATATTTTTTGAAATTTGGTAGTGACGTGATAACCACGTCGCTACTTTTAAGGGGGGAAAATAATATTGAGTTGAAGTTGATTGATGACAGGGTGGCAGATTGTGCAATTAAAGGTTTGTGCCGTTGAGAGTGTAGCGACGTGAGTCTCACGTGGCAAAGTTACGACGTGACATTCACGTCGCTACTTGGCATTTAAATTTCCAAGTTATAACTCACCCGTTACACACCCAGGCCATTTGGTTTGTTTAAGTTTCTTCATCTTCTTCCTTTCCCTTTCCTGCGCTCTGCCTCCTCCAACCCAACTCCATTGTTACAAAAAAAATTTCTTTCATCCCATATTATACTCAAGCAATCGTTGAAGAAGAACATATAAGGTAATTATATGTTGTTTAATTTTAATTTTACTTGTTCGGTATTTATTATAGTGGTAAAAAATTAAATAAAATTTGTTTTGTTTAAGTTGTAGAAGTTTGAAGAAGAACATCAAGGAAGATGTATAGAAGAAGAAGAAAATTAAGTGAAGAATATAGAGGTATTTATGCATTTTTTTTATTTATTTTATATGTATTATAGGTTAGTAATCTATGTATTATGTTTATTTGAATTAAAAATACATTTTACTTAATTTTAGTTTTAGGTTAGTATTATAGGTTAATATTTAAAATGAATTTAAAATTATAGGTTAGTATTATAGGTTAGTTTTAGTTTTAGTTTTAGTAAAATAAGATTTTTTAAAAATAAAAATTACAAATATAAAAAAGTTTGTTAATATTATTGTTATATACATATAAAAAATTCTGTTAATATTATTGTTATATACATATAAGATTTTTTAATATTATTGTTATATACATAAAAAAGTTTGTTAGTATATACATATAAAATAACAAAAATTTGAATATATATTAAAATAAAAAATTTTAGAAAACAAAAAATTAAAAATTTTATTTTTTATAGATGTATATATATATTAACACATAAATTTAAAAACAAATTTAAAAACAAAAATTTATATTATATTTATTATAGTAGTTTTAGTTTTTATTTATATGTTAAAAATATGAAGAAAAAAAGTATATATTAAAATAATAATTTATAAAATACATAATTTAAAAATGAGTATATATAATAAAAAGTATATATGTTACATTATTGTTTTTAATATTATTATTGTATATATAATAAAAAGTAAAAATGTTATATTATTGTTTTTTGATATTATTGTTATATAATAAAAAATTATATATTTTACATTTGAATATTTATTTATATGTTAGTATATATATAAAAAAGCAAAATTTATATTTATTTATAGTAGTTAAAGTTAATATTTAATTAAATAAAATTAATATTTTTAAGAATTGTAATTAAATAGTATACGTTTAAGAATAATATTATTAAGTTGATTAATATCTCTAATGAAAAAGACAATGATTGTATAAATGTGCAGTATGGAATATTATCGGTATTGTCGTAGTTGGATGTACGATACAACATATTCAGGAAGAAGTGGACTTAAACCCAATTTTATAGTAGGAGTTGATGGGTTTATTAAGTGGGCGTTTGCTCAGGAGTGTTGTCGAAGCGAAGGAGAGGTTAGGTGTCCCTGTCTTAAATGTGAATGTAGACCAATAATTAGTGACCCAGAGGAAGTAACATGTCATCTGCATAGAAGGGGATTCATTGAAAATTATTGGGTTTGGACGTATAATGGTGAAGAACTACCAGGTAATGTACCAGAGACTAGCAACACGCATGCTTCAAGTAGTCAACCGGTTATGGAGTATGAGGAGAACTTTAATTTGATCGGTGACATGGTTGAGGATGCTTTTGGTGTGAACGTGACATATGATGAACCTGGAGATTTTGACGGGGAAGAGTTGCCGAATGAGGAAGCGCAAAGATTTTATCAATTGTTGAATGAGATGAATACGCCGTTGTTTGGTCGTCGGACTCAAAGCTATCAATGTGTGTGAGATTATTGGCCCAAGTCAAATTGGAATGTTTCTGATCAATGTCTGGAACATTTTGCAAAAATGATTTTGGACTCCACCGCTACGAAAGACAACTTGCCTACAAGTTATTATGATGCAAACAAGTGGGTGTCGATGTTGGGTTTAAAAGTAAGAAAGATTGACTGTTGCATTAACGGTTGCATGTTGTTTTATGACAATGAGTTTGGTACTCAAGATGGATCGTTAGAGGAGTGTAAGTTTTGTAATAGTCCAAGATATCAAGTTCGCAGTAGAGCCGTTAACAGCAAGCAAAAGCGTGTAGCAGTAAAATCCATGTTTTATCTTCCTATAATACCAAGGTTAAAAAGAATATTTGCTTTAATGCACAGTGCAAGTCAAATAACATGGCATCATACAAACCAAACAAGTTCTAGCACTATGCGACATCCATCTGATGGTGAGGCATGGAAACACTTTGATCGGACACATCCAGACTTTGCTGCAGAACCTAGAAATGTCAGGCTTGGATTATGCTCTGATGGTTTTGCCCCATACGTGCAAGCGTCGGGAAGTGCGTATTCTTGTTGGCCAGTTATTGTAACCCCTTACAACCTCCCTCTTGATATGTGCATGACAAAACCATACATGTTTTTGACGTGCGTTATTCCAGGCCCGCACAGTCCAAAAGCCGGAATTGATGTGTACTTACAACCTTTAATTGATGATTTGAAGAGGTTGTGGATTGGAGAGTGGACTTATGGTATATCCCGTAAACATAACTTTATATTGCGAGCTGCCTTGATGTGGACCATTAATGACTTTCCAGCATATGGCATGTTGTCTGGTTGGGGTACGCATGGAAAAATGGGTTGTCCGCATTGCATGGGATACACCAAAGCATTTACGTTGGATAAAGGTGGGAAAAGCTCGTGGTTTGACTGTCACCGCAGATTCCTACCAGTAAATCATCCATATAAAAGAAACAAGACAAATTTTAAAAAAGATGTACGAGAGAAAGATTTACCTCCGCCTCGATTGCCACCAGGGGTTATATGGAACCAAGTTTGTGAACTACCAAAATTTACAGATACTGGCAAAGCATGCCGAATTGAAGGATACGGCGTCACCCACAATTGGACAAAAAGAAGTATATTTTGGGATCTTCCGTATTGGAAAGATAATTTGTTGCGCCATAATCTTGATGTTATGCATATTGAGAAGAATTTTTTGATAATGTATTTAACACAGTGATGGATGTGACAGGAAAAACAAAAGATAATGAGAAGGCCAGACAAGACATGAGAATTTGGTGTAACCGAAGAGAGTTAGAGTTGAAGCCTCAACCGAATGGAAAATTATTAAAACCCAAGGCTTGTTTCAGTCTGACTTCCCAAGAAGCTAAAGTGGTTTATCGATGGTTAAAAGAATTGAGAGTGCCCGATGGGTATTCATCAAATTTAGCAAGGTGTGCTGACCCTAACACTGGAAAATTACATGGTATAAAAAGTCATGATTGTCACATTTTTATGGAACAATTGCTACCAATTGCATTTGGATCGTTACTCAAACATGTTCTTGATCCACTAACTGAAATTAGTCAATTTTTTAGAGATATTTGTGCGTCAGCTTTAAAAGTGGAAGACATCATTAAGTTGGACCAAAACATTGCACTCATTCTTTGTAAGTTGGAACAAGTATTTCCGCCTGGTTTCTTTGACTCCATGGAACATTTACCTGTGCATCTTGCATATGAAGCTTATCTTGGTGGACCTGTTCAATATAGGTGGATTTATCCGTTTGAAAGGTTCATGGGTGATTCAAAGAGATCGGTGAAAAATAAAGCTACAGTAGAAGGATCTATATGTGCACATTACTTGCATCGGGAAACATCACATATTTGCAGTCACTATTTCAATCACTTGATGTTAACTCCTAGAATCATATGGAATCCTGTAAATGTCAATCAGAGGAGTCAATTCACCTTATCAGTCTTTGGGCTTCCAAGTCAACCTTCTGGAAAGAAGGGTGTCCATTGGTTGACCCAAAAAGAAATGCAATCTGCACATGTCCATGTCTTGATCAACTGCGATGAAGTTAAACCATATCTTGAGTAAGTTTACCAAAACTTTTTAACTCTGTTGACAATGTGTGTATACCAAACTTATTAAACTTATGGTGTGTATTTTATAGGGAATTTAACAATGCCTATTTTCATAGTACCGGTGTACAGTCAACATTAGGTGTCATTCATTCTCAATTTTCCTCATGGTTCAAGCAAACATTGTCTAGCGTTCTTGCACTAACTCCAGAAATACTCCATTTGAGAAACTTGGCAGAAGGCCCTATCCAAAGCGCAAATGATTGGCACACATACTTCGTGAACGGATATAAATTTCACACTGAGGCATAGACCGAAGGGAAAAAAAACCATAAATAGTGGTGTATTTGTAAAAGGAGTTATAGATGGTGGTGAAGACGAATTCTATGGATTTGTTAAACATATCTACGAGTTGGTATACAATTACTTGGACTCGGAAAATAAAGTTGTGTTGTTTTATTGTGAATGGTATGATCCAACTAGGGGCACAAAAATAGACAAGTCATATGGTTCTGTTGAGATTCAAATGAACCGGAGATACAAAGAATATGACCCTTTCATAATGTCACATATTGTTAGGCAAGTTTATTATGTTCCTTATCCTTCATTTGTAATACGTAAAAAAGGATGGTGTGTTGTAATAAAAACAAAACCGCTAGGTCATATTGAAACTGGAGATCTAGTAGAAGATGCTGCCTACCAAGTTGATGACGTTGAACAAATTAATGATGTGATTGCAGCTGAAGACATTACAAGTTTGTCTGATACAACTGTTGAGGGACATCAAGTTGATGCGTCTATATTGTTGGTTGATAATAACGTGGATGAAGAGAATGATGAAGAGTTTGAATCCGAGGACAATATTATATCAGATGATGAAAATGATATGGATAACGAGCATGAAGATTTAGATTAATTAAACCACCTAATGTAATATTAATGAATATCTATTGAACATGTATATATTGAATGTGTTAATGAATATCTATTGATGTTAATGACTTTATTATCTTTGTTTATGAAAATATATATAAATAGGTAAAATGCCACCTAAGAATAAGGATAGCGGTAAGAAGTCTCAGCGTCCGCGGATAGTAACATGTGAGGCTCCTCACTCAGGCCATGTGTCCCCCCCCCCTCAGAGTCAGGTTGATCCTATGTCCCTGGACAGTACGCAGGGTTTTGTCCCATTACTCTCCTCCCATACATTCCCGTCTGGGGTACCTGTATCTTTTGTGCCACCTAGAGGCCCCGGTTTCCTTTTCCCACCGACTTAGACACCATCATCCTTCCAGCATACGGGAGGATCTAGTTTTCCTTTTACATCGACTCAGATGCCTTCATCTTTCCAGCAGGATGGATCTAGTTTTCCATTCGTACAGACTAGTGTCCCCTCATCCTTCCAGTGGGCAGGAGGACCCAGTTTTCCATTTCTACAGACTGGCGTGCCTTCATCATTCCAGCAGGCGGGGGGACCCGGTTTTTCATATCCCACACAGATTACTTCATCCTTCCAGCAGGCGGGAGGGTCCAGCAGCCCACATTCCACACATACTGGAGGATCAAGCAGTCCACGTCCGACACAGGCTGGACGATCCCCTAGTCCACGTCCCACACAGGCTAGACGATCCCCTAGTCCACGTCCCACACAGGCTGGAGGATCCCGCGCCCCACGTCCTAAACGGACCGGAGGATTACGCACCCCACATCCCATACAGGCTGCAGGATCCAGCACCCCACGTCCTACACATGTACCTGCACGTGAGGCTGACGGTGATGCAGATGTGGTAACTGATGATATAGATGGAGCTGATCTTCGTGGGAGAGATGATCCGAGTGAGACTCATGTCATTGACGGGAGGTTTTGGATTTGACCCGAAGGAAGCAAGTAAGTTTCTTATATAAAATTTTCTTTAAGTACATATTCATTTTCATTTTTGTATAAATTTATAATTAATATTGTTTATTCAAAATCTTGTTGTTTAGTTTTGCACCGAGTCGGACTGCTGCCAAGGTTATTAATTATATAATTCAGCAGATGTATAAATCATTTTGGAGGAACTTTGGCGAGGTTACAAATAAAGAAGAATAGTTTTAAAAATTTAAGGTATTGTTATTTATTTTAGTTGTAAATTTAATATATCTTTTGAGTATTGTTATTTAAGTGACATTTTCATGATAGGTACAATTAATTTTTTATTTTAATGTCATACAACATTGCAGGAGAAATGTGTGTGGGATCTGTTGAATGAGAAAATTATGGAAAAAATCTATTATAGCAGAACCTCTAGAAGATTTTCTGATATAATGCGGCGGGTTAGGGAGAATTATAAGCTTCATGGTATCCGTCCTAACTGGATAGGCGTAGAGGTTTTTGGCGAACTTCTTACATATTGGGGTTCGCCAGAATTCAAGGCTAAATCATAAACTTTTAAGAAGATGAGGGCATCTGAAAAGGGGGGATGTGTCAATACTGTTGGAAGTATTAGTACTGCGGAGCATGTCCGACGGATGGTAAAAATGACTAATTTTTTAAGTTTTATTTTTATTCATAATATTTTTTACTAATTATTTTTAATTTTATTGTTTAGACTAAGGAGTTAGGGAGACCACCATTGATCATTGAGTTGATTACGAGGACTCAGACAAAGAAATCGGGAGGTTTTGTCCGCCTACGAGAGCTTTTGTAAGTTATTTAATTTATGTTTTTTTTTTAATTTAATAACAAAATTTGTGACGTTATTTTCACGTGGCAATCTATAAATTGTGGCGTGATTATCATGTGGCAACTGATAAATTGCCACGTGAAAATCACGTGGCAATTCATAAGTTGATGTGTGAAAATCACGTGACAACTTTTTAATATATTTGAATTTAGTATAATTTAATATATACATGTATTAATTTAGTATAATTTAATATATATATATATATATATATATATATATATATATAAAAAATTAATTTTATTATTTAATGTATGTGTAGGATGATTATCAGATATTGCTTGCACTTTTCTGGAACACAATCCTCAATATAGGCCAGCTGAGGGGGAGCCGCTTAATGGTGATGTTGATTTCTATATTTGGAATGAAGTAGTTAATGAAAAAGGGTCCAATGGTTGCTTTTTTGCGGGTGAAAATTTGGCGGCCGGCTTGAGAGTTGGTGATCATAATCTGTTTCGACGACTTAGAGATAGAGAGGGAGGCTCACGTCAACCGAATCTAACACAGGATCAACTTGAAACAGTAAGACAATTGGCGGCAAGTGAAGTGAGACGCGAAATGGAGACCCAAATGACGACAATGAGGCAAGAACAGGAGCAGCAGTTGGAGATCATGCGGAAGAGACAATCTGATATGGAGGAGCAGATGAGACGGTTTATGCAAGGTGGTGGAAATCAAAATGTTCCTGATACACAGCCGGATAATGACGGAATTGATGATTTTGATCTTGATAATTATCCGGGTGAAGATGTTCCATGAAAACATTTTATTTATTTTGTTTTTAAATTTGCATTTATGTAAGATATTTATTTTTATCATTTTAAATTATTAAATTATATAACATTTTATTATATGAATTTATATTTATTTTATTTTATTAATATTATTATAATAATTTTAATATATAAATTTTATTATATACATTTTATTATATAAATTTATTATATGAATTTTATTATATGAATTTTATTATTTAAATTTTATTATATAAATTTTATTATATAAATTTTATTATTTAAATTTTATTGTTTAAATTTTATTATATAAATTTTATTATATTATATAAATTAATTAATATAAAAAAAAGAATTAATAAATAATTTTTTTTAAAATAAAAACGTCACATGTAGCGACGTGAGAAGCATGTCACAACTTTGTGACATGCAACCCACGTCGCTAATAAAGCTGTTACATGTCTGCCATGTATGTTCCCTATACAAAGTTGTTGTGACGTGTATACCACGTCACAACTTTGTGACGTGGTATTCACGTCGCAACAAGTTTGCCACTTGTTCCCCAGTGACATAAATCACCACGTCGCTGTTTTTTTTTGTGACGTGATTTTGAGGTTTGCCACGTTATTTACACGTGGCTAATGAGCTTATTTTTTGTAGTGATAACTCTGACATCCAAAAATTGGTGAGTACCACATGCATGGGTGATGAGGAGATATGTGCATCACATGATTTTATAAAATAACGAGTCCGAGTTTTTAGGGTGTTACAGATCTCGCAAGATCATCGACTACAATTCCACGCGGAAAAACACGCCACACTCAAGTACACTTAAACACTCTATGAACATCGTCACACCCTAGATGATCACATCACCGCACGTGTCAGAAATGGGTGATGAAGCGTCTTAATGATTGAATCGCACTAAATGCACTTGTTCCCCGTTAATTTTCAAAAAATTGATCCCAAATGATTCAGTTCTACTTTACACCGAACTACAATATAAAGGGCGAGTGATACTTAAGACTTACCTGATCCGTCTAGTGCTCGACAAAGTCTGGAGAAAATTGTTCTAAACTGGACAAAAGGTCCAACTGACCACTGCTTAATTCATCTCAAGTCCACTCTATTCAAACCAAAATATAAAAATAGTTCACACGGTATGAGAGGATACACAATTAATCTTTTATCTCTAATTTCACTTTACTCACATTGAATCTTGAAATGACATGAACGTTTGAGTGCTAATCATGTAGGTCCACTCCACACAATCGTAAAGGAGATCTAAACCGCCATTCACGACAATCACTATCAAACTCTTTTCAGTTATGGTTCTTTTGTGATGCTGAAACATCCATTTTTTATTTTCGAACAAAACATTTGATATTAAATGTATTATTATGCCATTAATCAATAATAATTTTTCTTTGGTGAAGCATAGACTATCCCTTAAAAAATTAGGGGTAATTTACTCTTAATGACATATACCGATGTAATTTTATCAAAAATTAAATTATATATTATTTTCTTGATTTTATTTTAATTATTTAAAGTTTTAAACTAGTATATAATTTTAAAATTTTTATTTTATATGACAAAATTTAATTGATACACGTTCTAAAGGTAAATTAGCCTTAAATTTATAAAGGATAGTCAGAAATTTAGTTTTTTCTTTTCAAAACATAAGAATTTGAAAAAATATTCTTTTTCTAAAAAATGAAACTATGATACTAATTTGTTATTCTTATAATGTTTGTTACATTGTTCAATTTTCTTAAAGTATGAAATTAATTAATACATTTCTTGGAATATTTGTATAAATTTAAATAATTCAACACCGTTAAAGTTGTGAAACCATATCACATAATTTTACCGGTCGCTCACATAATCATAAACATGTTACATTTATTGCACATTCATTACAATAATTTGTGTTTTAACGTTAAAAATTACTGCAAGAATAAGTTTTTTAAACTTACTTCATAATCTTTACTTTTAAATTAGATTTAATTTAATTATTAAAAAATTGCAACAAGCATTAATCATTTAATTAAATTAAATTTAATGGCAAATATTATGAATTAAGTTAAAAATTAGTGGCTAATTTGTTTTAGTGATAGATTTAGCAACTTTTTAAAATTGATTAATGAATATCAAAATTTTGGTAGTTAATTCGGTCTCTACGGTCATTGAAATTTTTTTATCATTAAATCGACAATTAAAAGCAAATTTTTTAACAATGTAAAAGTCATGCGAGGTTCTTTAGCGACAATCTTGAAAACTACTGATTAAACAATGTTTACAACGAGAAAGAAATGAACCGTCGTAAAATTAACAGTAGATAAGCCTCGAACTTTATTTTCACAGTGACAGCAGTGACGGAGCCAACAAAATAAGATTATAAAAATTATTTAAATTATTTTTTATACAAATGCTTTAAATTATAATAAAATATTAACAAAATACCAGTATCATAATACCGGTATGCACTTAGAATTCATATCAAATGCTACAATAGCAGCCTTTTTGATTTTTCATAATACCAGCATGCACTTAGGATTCATATCAAATGCTATATATAGCAGCCATTTTCAATCACAAATTATTTTTCATAAATAGTAGTGTGGTGGACGTGGCCTTCCCCGATCCACCCCCTGGCTGCGCTACTGGTGATAGAAAGGAGCAAAGACTAGAAGTGAAAAAAAGCAAGAAAAAGTTTATAGAATTGACCATCATGTTTCTTTCAAGATCACTTAAAAGAACAAAAGTTATTATGAACGAGTAGTTAAAGATGTGCCTTCAACTGATTGAATTATGAACACCATTATGTAAGTGAATGTATTTATAAAGAAGAATAACAATGTGACAGAAAATCAAAAACAAAAAGTATCAATGAGACGGAAAAAAGTTGGAGTTGGTAACAAACTAGCTTTCAAATCTGTATAAAAAGATGATGATAAGAGTTGTTAGCTCTTACCATGTGATGTAAAAAAGAAATTTCTTTACCCATTTAGTTGGTTTCTCCCACACTTCTGAAAAATCAAAAATATCTTTCGCAAGTTAACTTACGAATTCATTCATCAAGTTGAATTCGTAAGTTAACTTGCGAATTAAGCTTTCTGAGTAAATTCGCAAGTTAACTTGCGAATTAACTTTACTTTTGTACGTTTTACACATTCAGGAAATGTTTCGTAAGTTAACTTACGAATTTTTTAAATAAGGTGAATTCGTAAGTTAACTTACGAAATATTTCCTGAATGTGTAAAAACATGTTTAAAACTATTAATAATCGTTATATTCAGAAATTTAAATAAAAATTGAAGAATTTATATAATTTTTAATTATAAATTAATAAAAAATTTATTAAACAAAAAAATTCAGTGAAATATTAGAATTATGGAAAGAAAATATTGATATTATTTTATATTATACTTTGTATAGTTATATTGACAATAATTTAATATATTTAATAATTTAAGCGATGCTAAGATTTCAAATTTCTACAATAAAGTCATTTTGGACAATTATAGTTGCAATGCTTCTCCTTCAACCACATGCTCTACCATGACCTCCATATCAGAAGGCTCTTTCCCCACCTCATCTTCTTCATCATCATCACTATCATCATACTCAGAAACTTCAGAGACATCATCGTCTGGTGGTTCTTTAGGAGTTAGGTTCTCAGAATTACCAGGGATAACAATTGGTTCATTGATCATCAACAGAGGGTCCAAAACCCCTTCTGCTATGATAGGTCGTGGTTAGGAAGTACTAGCCTCCAGAGGCCCAAAAGTTTTGGATTGAAAAGAGCTCTTCTCATGTTGGGCTTCATTCAGAGTTAGGCCCGCTACCACTTCCACAAAGGAGTCCTTGACCATGAGTTTCTCGTACGTGTCTTTCCCTTTTCCATATATGTCACTTCTCTTGTTATTATCTTTCTTGATACCACGTGTCACTTAATAAATAGCCTTGTTTTCTTTCAACTTTCTCTCTCTACGTTTAACACGCTTCCCCGGTTCACTAGGCTCAATAACCTTATGAGTAGGTATGCTTTCATTGTTTCCAGATTTTCCGCTCGAAATCTCAATGACTCCATTTACATCTCAATTAACTGATTCGGTTCCTCCATTAAGCGCATTAAACCTCGATCCCATGTGGTTCACCCCTGTTTGAATATTAATTAATGGTGTCGAAACTCTACCTTCAGCGAGACCCACCGATTTCCGATTTCCTTCTATAGTCCCCGGAGTTTTGGTTCGCGGCCGCCGGTTCTTCTAGACCACTACCCAAGGCCCATCCTCACGACTACCTCCAGCGCTGTTGATTCCAGCTGCTTCAAGCTGTTGAGCAGCAACCTCACGATTATGTTGAGTTTTCTCTACCTCTGTGCAACTCCCTTTGGCATGGCCAAAACGCCCACGCTGTAAGCACAAGAAATGCAAGCCTTCGTATTTTATCTTGTAGTGGCGCCCTTTGATAGCAAACATGGCAAGAAGAGGTTTTGTAAGGTCTACTTGAACGCACAACCTTGCATACTTTCCCCTTTCAATTTTCAACGTATTCTTGTCCACCTTAACAGTAGATCCTATTCTGTTTCCAACGAAAGTTAATACTCGAGCATCATAGTATTCTAAAGGCAGGCTTGAGATTCTCACCCAGACAGCAATTTGTTCTATAGCGTCACTAGATGGACAAAAATTTGGCCTTCATTCCCTGACGGATAGGTAGTGATCGTATATCAGCCACAGACCTTCAAGTAAAGCCATAGTTTGATCCTCCTCACTAGAAAAAGATACCATGAAATATTCATTCCCTAGATCCACAATGCTTAGGTTGTCATGGCGAGCCCACAACTGATTCAAACGATTCTCAAGTGCCTTGTATCCAATCCTCTTCCCCAGCATTTTCACTATTACGCCTCGCTTCCAGGGTCCAGCGATTCTCGCCTCTTCGTTTTTAGATAGTATGAACTCCGGACAATCGTACTCTCCTATTTTTTTTCCTGAATCTGTATGTCCCCGGTATCCACCATACTAAAATCCTCTGCCTCCTCAGAACAAGCATTTTGGCCTAGGAGAAGATCCTTGTATGTTGAAACATTTTTTGTGTTCATGCCTGTGATTCCTTGCTTTGTTGTTGCCTCCTTCTCTTTATCCTTTACTTTCTTCATTCTTTTGTCACGAGGATCTTCATCCTCATTCAAATGATTGTCCAAACGGTTAAGCTCTAGCAGAGACATTCGACCTTATATATTAATGAATAACATAATTAGAGTTTTGTTAATAGAAAAAAATTAAGTACACACAAACATAATATTTATTTTTATAAACAATCAACCATATTTTTTAATTATTTAAAAATTAAAAATTTAATATTCTCTCTTCTTTATAATCAAACCACTCCATGATATCAATTTAAAAATATAAAAAATTTAAACGAATTAAATATTTTTCTATTTTTTATTGATTGTTTGTAACAATAAAGATTTATGTTCATATGTATGCAATTATTTCTCTAGATTAATAAAAAAATAAACTAACGCACTTTAAAGTTTAGATGAAATCTTATAATAAGAAACTACAACTTCAAAATAATTTTCTATATTTAAGGACAGTGGTAATATATATATATATATATATATATATATATATATATATATATATATATATATATATATATATATATATATATATATATATATGAACTCAATCAAATTTATATCAGACCTACATAATTTATTAGAACTTATATGAATTTTAACAAATTAAATATAATTTGTTAAAATAATATATTGCTAGTAGTTCAGACCAATTTTGATTTACCGTAAACTTTAAAATGTCGTAAGCTTTTATTTGAGAAGTGGCATATTGGTATAACTGAACTATCAAAAATAGTGATTGAAATGTGAAGTTTAGTATTATAAAGTAAAGTAACCAAGAAACAACCAGAAAAATGAATATGATTGTTAAAATAGGATTTTATTGTTGTTTAAATGGAGACACCAAAATTATTTGGGGTCTCCTCTTTGTTGCTAAGTACCATTTCTAAATCATTTGACACCGCACCTACCTGTGTTATTTTTCTCATTACTTTTATATATATTATAATTATGAAATAAATTAACTGTTTAATGAAATAATAATTAAATACGAAATAAATATTAAAATCAATAAAATTAATAATTTTAAATAATTTTATAATTTAATAAATATATTAATTCTATTTTAATTATTAAAAATTGAAATATATTACAACAAAAAAAATCTTATATTTTAATATTTAAAAAACATGATAAAAACAAATAAAAATATACATTAGTATAATTCAAATGTTTCAAATAATAGAAAAAATTTACAAATAAATTTATTAAAAAAACTTAAGATTGTTATCGTCATTGGACTCGGAGGATCTTCATCTGGTTGGAGAATGGAGATGATAGAGTCATCAAACCTCGTTCTTAATTAGCTTGTGATGGTGGTTGAAAAGAACTTTCACCTTTGTAGAAATTAATTCCAAAGACATTTTGTAAGTTACAATTCTATTGATATTCGGCGCAAAGTTTTCATCAATAATTTGTTGTTAAAATTGAATTCGTTGTCTGACGTGAACATGTTTTAAGTTTGGTGGTGAGTAGTAAAAATTTGTTTGGGGGAATGAAGTTGTTGTTAGAAGATGAGAAAATGAGAGGTTTAGTGCATGTTTGTTTTAAATTTAAATGATATAGATTTTTTTAATGTATTTTTAGAAAAAATGAATTTTATATATGTAAACTTTTTTAAAATACTCAAAGTTTTATTGAAGATTGAAACAAAGTAAAAATTTCATAATTTTTTAAAAATGTACTCTAAAATGTTTTTATGAAAATTTATTTAAAATAGAATCAAATTTAAGTAATTATTTTTATAACTTTGATATAAAAATTATATAAAAGAATGAAATGTCTAATATAAAAGTATATAATATGCTATTATATAACAAATGTCTAAAAAACTATGTACTTTATTTTTCAAAAAAATATAATATCATTAAATTATTTTTAAAAATTGGAATAATTGGATCTTAAAGAGAATTGCTGTTGAGAATTTTGAAAGTTGAAGTTAAGTGGTTGAGTTTAGGGATGAAAATGCATACCCATGCGTATGAATATTAGTCTTCTATTGCCCGTCTTTTTAATAAAAATAATATTCATACCCGTTTCATATTCAGGTGGATATCTGTCGGGTGGATATCCGTAAAAATTTAATATCCGCGAGTATTTACGGATACCCATGGTACTTTTTATATATATATATATATATATATATATATATATATATATATATATATATATATATATATATATATATATATATATATATATATTTCACATTTATGACATTGGAGGCTTTTGAACCCCCACAAGAAAAATGAAAAATCATATAATAGCACACTTCTTTTTCTTGACCAGCCCCCATTAAATAAATAAGTTTGACTGACTACACTTATCAACTTATAAAAGTTTAGCTTTTAATTATTATTATTATTATTATTATTTTTGAATCAAGAAATTTGAATTAATTTAAAAAAAAATTATACAAACAAGGGGATCGCAAAAGATCCAGCCCAAAACCTCCTATAAAACAAAACTAGGTGGAAGCTCTAATCAAAACCAAACAGCCAACAAAAAACAATACAACTATAACATAAGCATAGCGATGTATTTTCTATATTTCTTCATATCCCAGACTCTATAGAATACCGTATCGATAATCAAATCCTCAATCTTCCTATTATTCACATCATTCCCAAATATAATGCGGTTCCTAAACACCCACACATGGTAAATTGTTTCTGTGAAAGCACATTTTAAAATCATTGCGCGCCAGCCTTTTCCTTTACACTTCTTGTTTATCCATCTTAATTCCTCAGTCCAGATGCTAGGCACACGATCAATCTGTAGCCAATGAAGAACAACACCCCATATTGTCCTCAAAATGTTACATCCAAAAAATAGATAATCATGAGATTCAGGCAAGACACAGAAAGTACACTTAGTATCAACATCAACACCAATTTTTATTAACCGGTCTTTGCTCGCAATTCTCCGGTGACAAGCCTGCCACATACAAAAAACAACACGCGGTCTAGCCATATTGTGACAAAGTAGATTACTCCAGCTCACTCTATCATTGTCTTCAAAAACAACCAGGTAGATTCTACGCATCCTGAACTGCGACGACATCTTATCTTGGAATTGTAGATACATCTGTCGCAGCTTGAGCATGTTTTTCAGTATCCAGGAACGATTGGTCTTCACAACCATGCTCCAAACAGAGCAGCCTTTAATGTAGTAGGCATGTAACCAACGAATCCACAGATTATCCGTTTTTTGGCAAACATTCCAGAGCAATTTCAGAATGCTCACCTTGTTCCAAATGGCCAAGTTAATGATGCTTAATCCACCATTTTCCTTGGGACTACAGACTTTCTCCCAAGCAATCAGCGACTTTTTTGATATATGCTTGTCACCTGTCCAGAGGAAGCTACGACAAATAGAATTAATTTTTAGAATAATCGATTTGGGAAGTGGCAGGCATTGCATCCAACAGTTTACGGTTGCAAAAATCACACTTTTAATAAGTTGTACTCTGTCGACGAAAGACAATAGTCCATCACTCCAATGGGTGATACGCCCAACAATCTTATCGATAAGAATTAAGTAATGCTTGATATTGAGATTTTTACTAGACAACGGAATGCCAAGGTAGCGAAAAGGCATGCTGCCCTTCTTGAAACCAGTTAACCGTACAAGTTGCGCTTTAGGGTAGCTGTCAACAGAACGACGGTAGATGTTGCATTTGGAAGGATTCACCTGCAGACCCATAGCTCGGAGAAACAACTGGAATTTATCCAACAGCAGCTGCACATAACCAATGTCGCCTCTGGAAAACAGCAAAAGATCGTCTGCAAAGCACAGATTGGTTATCTTCATCTTCTCACATTTGGAATGGTAATTGAAATTGGGAATATTATCCAACTGACAGAGAATACGATTTAAATATTCCATAATCAAGATAAAGAGCAGAGGGGAAATATGATCCCCTGCCTGATCCCTCTCCTAGCCTCTAACTGCTTCGTAAGAATTCCATTGACATTAAAGGAATATGTGACAGTTCTGACAGTTATCATAATCCAAAGAATACACTGGTCAGGAAATCCAAATTCCTTGAGGATGTGCTCCAAAGAATTCCAATAGACTGTATCATAGGCGTTTTGAATGTCAATTTGCAGCATGCATTTGGGAGTGCCATTCTTTCTTTCATACCCCCTGAACAATTCAAAAGCCAATAGTACATGGTCATGGAGATGTTGCCCAGGAACAAAGGCAGCTTGATTTTTCCCAACAATACTATCAATAACTCTACTCAATCTATTAGTTAAGACTTTGGAAATAATCTTATAGACTGTAGAGCAACAAGATATAGGCCTGAAATCCTTGATCATCTTGGCTTCATTGTGCTTAGGGATTAGGGTTACAACAGAATTGTTAAACCCCCTGTGAATCCTGTTATGAGTGAAAAATCCTGCACAGCATCTCTAACATCCTCACCAATAATGCTCCAAGCATCTTTGAAAAATCCAGCACCATAACCATCTATACCAGGAGTTTTGTTCACATCCATGCCTTTTATTGTTGTAATAATCTCACCAATTGTTACAGGGCTGGTAAGAAGATCTCTCTGAGTTTGGTTCAAACTGTTACCACTTCTGATGCCAGGAATGTCTAATCCCTCCACAATACTCTCACTTGTTCCTAATAAAGCCCCATAAAAACGTAACACCTATGCTTCGATGTCTTCTTGCCTAGTGATACAACTCCCATCCTCTTTGAACAGCAACCTGATAATGTTGTGTTTATGTCTGCCCCTGATAATGGCATGGAAATAATGGTTATTCCCATCACTGTGCCTAATCTAGTTAATTTTCGACTTTTGACGAAGATCACAATCCTCCAACTCCTTAAGGTGAAGAAGCTGAGCAGTTTTATCTTTGACCCTATTAATATTTTCCACATTAAATCTGTCAGTACACAGCTTCTCTTGGGCTTGCTGCAAATCCTGTCTGGCACCTTCAATCCTCCCCCTTAATCCATTGAGAGGGAAACTAATCTTCCTTAACACAGGTTTGAGTCTGCTGAGCTTGATCCAGAGCCTATACATAGGGTTACCATGCACACCCATTCTCCAATTCTTCGCAACTTCCTCCTGGAAACCATGCATTCTAGCCACATTGTTTCTGTATTTAAATTTGCCTCTAATATTGTTATTATGATCTTTGCATCTGAGATACAGCATAGCATGGTCAGATATGCTAGGAGCCAGAATACTAAGAGTAGAATCACAATGAAGCTGCATCCATTTGAGATTGCCCAGGAACCTATCAATTCTCGAGTAAATAGGATTATCAACTTGCTTGTTGGACCAGGTAAAGAAATCCCCACAAGTATCCATTTCATACAAACCAATTTTATCCATCATTTCCCTCAGATCAATGTACTCAGCCTTAGTGACATCCCTCCCGTCAACTCTATCTTGAGCCTTTAACACATTATTGAAATCACCCAAGAGACACCAGGGTTTAGTATTCTGGATTCTCAGATTTTCAATATCATTCCACAATTGCCTTCTGTCTTCTAAGTAGTTTAGAGCATAAATGGCAGTGTACCAAAATAAGAACTCGCCATTCAGATTATAGATACCACAGTGAAGAAGTTGAGCAGTGTTGCTAACCTGCTTGACCATAACTTCCTTGTCATTCCATATGAACCAAATACGCCCATTCTCATGCTTATCATAGTTATCCAGATACTGCATCTGCAAATTCAATTTATTCCTGACATTACGACTCTTATTCTGTTTGACTCTAGTTTCAAGCAAAACAATAATGGATGGATTGAGACTTTTGAGACGAGAACTTATCTCCATAGTCTTACCAACCTTATTAAGTCCCCTTATATTCCAAGAAATCATCATGGAACTTTGTCTTGCACCACTAGAGAATCATTCAAAATTCCTAGTAGGCCAAAACCATTTGAACACTGCAACTTTCCTGTATCAGTAGCTGGCTTCTTCCCTACGTCTGCAGTATCCTTTTTTCCAGTTTTTTGCACTGTGGTCTAAACAGGGGGGATCCTCAACAGTAGTGATCAATTGTGCTTCTTGTGTGCTTGTCTCCCGTATTTCATGCTCAGCAAACTGCATAGTAGGCTTAGGCATCCATACTTTTTCCTTTCTGACCTGAGGTTTTTCGCAGATGTGACCAAACTTCTTGCACTTTCCACAATACTTCGGTTTCCACTCATACTCCACTGATTGAATTAGCTCATTTCCTTCCTTATCAGAAATGGTGATTTCCTTAGGCATCTCTTGAGTGATATCAATTTCAACAAGCATTCTTGCATAAGAAATTCTCAGTCTTTGGGCTGTGCATTCATCAGTCACTAAAGGCTTTCCCAATATGCTTCCAGTTTTTCCCATGGTTTTCGCACCCCACAGATACAAAGGCAACTGAGGTAGTTTGATCCAAATATGAATTGTTCTCAACATGTCTCTCTTAAGATTAAACTCAGGGGTCCAATCTCTCAGCAACATCGTCATGTTCATAATAGTGTAAGGCCCTTTAGACAAGATTTCATCCTTATCCTGGAAAGAATGGAACCTCATAATGAAGTAACCTTCTTCATTATAAAAAAGATCAGGTAGTTTAACAGAATTCCAGTTCTTCTCCATAAATTGCTTGACAGAATGCATACTTAAATCACGCCCTATGACATACATAATCAAAGCTGACTCCCAGTATTTAAGCTCACCAACAATGTCTTCAAGTTCAATAGCAGCAATTGATTTACCATTCACGATCTTCGGGGCCACAAACTCAAGCGCCATCCCATTTTTCGGCTTTCGATTTTCGCTAATCACATTCGTCCATAATTTCTGTGGTACCACACCTTCCATCTTCTTCTCGATGATATCTTTGGGTTCATTGTATTATAATTATTATTATTATTATTATTATTATTATTATTATAACTATTATTATTATTATTATTATTATTATTATTATTATTATTATTGTTATATCGAGTTCAACATCTACTAATCCATTCTATTAAAGTCTTGACTAATATTTAAAAACATTAATTATTTTAACTAATAGTTTAACCTTCTATTTAGTAGATTTGTTTGGTTTGTTGTTTATTAATATTTATTTAAAAAAATTATATGTTTAATTAGTTTGAGATTAATATTTATATATAGGAGTGAGAATAAGCTAGGTAAGGCTTTATAAGGTCTGAGTCTGGTCTACGATAATCTTACAAGATCTGAGTCTAACCTGTGGCCTACTATAGGCTTTTTTTTAGCTTGACCTGGCTTTTTTAAAAGTCTGGTCTGGCCTGAAAGCCTATTTTTTGTTATGATTTTTAATAAATCTATATTATTTATTTAGCAATATTTTCTAATATATGCATATATGTGTCCGTTTATTTAGCCTTTTTTTTAATATATATGTATATATAGGTGAATCTATTTAATATATATATATATATATATATATATATATATATATATATATATATATATATATATATATATATATATATATATATATATATATATATATATATATATATATATATATATATATAGTCTATAAGGCTTTATAGGCTTTTTAATAACTTAAGTCGACCTATTTAATTAAATACGTTTTTGAAAAAATCTAAATTTAACTTTTTTTTAAAAATAAATCTGACATGGCCTGACCTCATAAAGGTTAGGCCATATGTTCCTGTAGGTCGGTCTGACCTATTCCCACTCCTATTTATATATAAACATTGTAATTTTTTTACACATTCATTAAATTAAATTATTATAATAAATATTCATTGTAATATTTTTGAACATGTGCTTAAAAACTAGCATTAAAAAACATTTTGATTGAATGTAAGTATAAAATAGTTTATGCTGAAAATACATACATATCAATCTCTTAGTTTTATTAGCAAATACAATCATCATTAAAACATTAGGAAATTTTCTATATTGACTGTTTGTAATATTGTGTTTAGATAAAAGTTAAGACAAAAGTTTCTTTTTTTAATTATCAAGAAAATGGCTAGTTAGATGTTTTATTTTGCTTGTTATTCTATTGTCATTATTAAATTGAATAAAGTAGATATGGTAGAGTTATTATTTGATGATCAACTTTAAAAGGTAAATGTGATCAACAATTCTTCTAAAATATTGATGAAAATTAGAAAGTATATAATATATCTAATAATACATTTTTTCATGAAAGTATATAGTTCATCAAAATATTATTAAATATTTTTTAAATATTAAAATTCATCGACAATTATTGTAGCTTATATAAATTTTTGTAGAATCTTTTCATTATAATAATTTATGTTACAAAAATTTATAAAAAATTTCTTTAATTAAAATACACATATTTCTTAGCCCCCACCAAACCAAAATTCTAGATCTGCCATTGATAACAGAGATAAGGTAGAATTTCAGTCCAATAAAAATTTATGACTTCAATTTAGTGATAGAATAGGACTTAGGTCTAATGTTACACAATTTTGAATATATGAATTATTGATACCACATATATATAAAAGTATAGGAGATGAATACATTGCATTCATAATTACATTTGTTGATTAATTAGTATGTTGTTGATGTGCACGATTGATTTAGCATAATAATTAATCAACAATAATAATATCGAGGAAATGTACTTAATTTCAATTCAATTGTGTTTTTTTTGTCAATTATAATCAACAATTATTATGTTTTTTTTGTCATTTCAATTCAAAATATTTGCCATTTCATGCTTTCCGTTCAGATAAGTGAGGAAAGGTTTTTAGGATGGGTTCAACTACAATTTTCTTTCCTTCTTATTTTTCTGTTGTTCTAGTCAAATAAATATCCTTCTTTCCATCATCTTTCTCTCCTTACACTTTCTTTTCTCAATCTTTCTTTTGAAACAAACACAGTGTTAGAGTGTTACAATTGGCACATGTTTTCACAAGTACCCATTGTCATCCCTGATTAAGAGTCATTTCAACGATCTTAAGACTAAACATGCCCAATAATTCCAACCCGTTTGGTCATCTCTTTATTTGGCCAATAGACAACAATAAGACTGAACCATCAGAAATAGTGACATAAAGGTGTCAAAATAATTTTACTATACAGCAAATTAAACAAGAGAAAAACAAGTAGTAAAAGATAAAGTACCTACATATGTACTAGTACTATCTATTCTGAGGTGATGGCCATCCAATGAACTGTTCCCACCACACAATATCAGCAATGAGTAATGATGTCAATTAATTAGTCATAGTTGATGGAAAAGATGACTAATTTGATTTGGCAGGTGGTATTTGTCATTGTGTTTGTTATTATAGGTTTAAATTTAAAAATAAAAAATTACACATTTAAATTTATTTTTATTGAAACTTATTTTAAAAATATATAAATTATTTCAAATTTATTGTTATAAATTTAAAATCAAATATATTTTTTAAATGATATAATTTTAAAAAATAACATACAGAAATAATTATCTATCTTAAAAATACATTTTATGAGAACCTATTTAACATAAATTTAAGTTTTCAGAAAAATTCAAGAGATCTCAGGTCATTTTTAAATTTAAGGTTTCATTGATGGTATGTTTGGTTGTAAAGAGAAGTTGAAAAGAAGAAAATATATGAGAGTGACAGAATAGAGAAATATATAAGAAATTAAATAGATTTAAAGTATTGTTTGCTATAAGAGAAAAATAAAAGAAATAAGAGAGAGAAGTGTTAGTTAAATACAAAAGTACCAAAACATCCTTATTTAAAAAATATGTATTAAAAATTAAATTAAACTTTTTATTTGTTATGTTAATTTAAATTATTTAAAAAAATTATTTAAAATAAATAGAATATTTAATAATTTATTTAATTAATTATTAAGTCTCCTAACACGATTTTTTTTTGAATAACCATATTTTAAAAAAATAAAAATAAAAAATAACCATGTTTTCAAAATATTTACATAAATGACCATTTTTCAGGCTTTTTTTATACTATGTCGCCACTGGGAGTGGCGACTATCCTTAAAATAGGAGCAAGTCGCCATTGGGAAGGGCGACATCCCTTAAATTAAGGACCAAGTCGCCACTTGAAGTGGCGACTTCCTCTTAAATTTTTTTTTGCTTTTTATTTAATTTTATTTATACACTATATTATTTATTTTTATTTAATTATTAATAATATTTAAATTATTTTCAAAATTACATGATTTAATTATTTTATTATTGAGTTAATAAAAAAAGACACACATAATAAATTATTTATTTATTGAATAAACAACAAAAAAGTACAATTTACAGTCAACGATATATTTTACATATTTGGGGGCCTTGGAGGCCTCTGGTACGACCCGCAAGGTGGAGGTCTAACTACTCGTGTAGATGGCTCACGAGGTGGTGGTAATACCCTAGTGGTACCCCTAGTCCTACGCCGTCCCCTTATTTGTTCTTGTTGTGTTTGCGTCGACGTCCCTTCAATGCACTCTGGGTCTACAAAATCTGTCAGTCGACTTTGACTTCTAGAATTCCCGCTGTAGGATAGGCGGGTGCCCTCTACATCCTCGAAACTTTGTCTTGGTGGGACAAAGTTGCTCCTGCTTGGTGCGCCCTCGAAATGTGGTCTTTGGTAGTTGAAGGTTGAACCTGGTTGGTTAAAAAAAAGGTTTGTTGTGGTGTGTTGAAGTATGGTTGATCATCTTCATGTATGCCTGTGTTAGGGCTAAGTGATGATCTGGACGAGCCTGCCACACCGGGGTCTTGGTATTGGGGCTGGGTTGGTGGAATGTAGTGTTGGTATATTTGGGGGGTAGACATATGTTAGTATGGTTGAGGGATGAACATGTGCTGGTATGGTTGGGGGGTGGATATTTGTTGGGGGGGGTGGACATGTGATGGTATGGTTGGGGGGTGGTCATGTGTTGGTATGGTTGGGGGTGTTGTTCTTGATAATATTGTGGTTGTTGTTCGTAATGTTGTTATGTTGGTTGTGGTGGTGGATAATTTGGTGGCTAGTGTTGTTCGAAATATGGTTGTTGCTGACGGGGGTCGTGCAAATAGAACGGGTCAGACACAATCATTTTTAGATTGATATTTGATATGTACCAAGCCACATATTCTGGTGTCAGTTTCATTTCGTTGGGTGCAACCGGGAAGTCGAGGATATAATGGGCACACTCTTTCCACATTCTACGGAACCCTGGGGCATAAGCCTTCCAATTCTCTTGATACCACTGGTGGCTGACTTTTTTAAGATGCCAGGGATCCAAACACATCGGGGTGCATGGGATTTCTTGATGTATTCCGAATTGTAATTTCACACGGTCACTATGGTGCATCTCCACAGTGGTGAACCGTATGATAGGTGTTTTTGTTGTCCAAACAGCTGCATCAGCGGGGTTGGGTACATGTTCCAATCCCAAATATGATCTCCAAACAAACTGCAAAGGAAAAGATAAATAATATTATTTAGAGAGGATACTTTATAATAAAATTAAACTTAAAGTTCGACGAAGAATAGTTTAGTGGTAATACATCTTTTGCTCGTAGACGATCCAAGAGTTGACGATATAAGATTACATTATTTTTTGGAGTTCCACTATAATCCATTCTAGTTGCACTGAACCTAAACACAAAAAATGAGAAAAAATATATTATTTATCATATTTTAAGGAATAAATATGAACCTAAATACAAAAAAATAATAAATAATATTATTCAAAAACTTACTTAGTCGCGTAGGGGAATAAGTAGACGTGCGGGTTCTTGGGGGCTATCCTCGGAAGTCTCCAGAATGCCCAGGCTTGTAGTAAAAATGCACATCCGTAAAATGTACATGTATCCTTTTCAACATTTTTACACAACGAGCTGTAAAGGTAAGCCAATACCGCGGAACCCCAACTATACTTCCCAATGCTATCTATGTCCCCAAGCAAAGACAAGTACATAAAGTTGATGCTATTTCCTGTGCCTTCAGGAAATGATATGCTTCCAAATAATAACATAATATATATTCTTGTTTTTGTTATTTTTTCTTGGTCAGACGAATACTCGTTCAAAATAAGAGAGTCATAAAAAAATTTAAGGGCCGATAGTTTAATACCTTGGCCCCTACCTTTTTCACCTTCCGTTCCCGTGACGAGATCTACACCTAACATTTGGAGACAAAGGTCGTTAGGTTGCTGCACATCTCCATTCACTGGCTTACTATGAATTGGGAGACCCAACAACATGTACACGTCTTCAAGTGTGACGGTACATTCACCAGTTGGTAGATGAAATGTGTGAGTCTCCGGTCTTCAATGTTCACACAAAGAAAGTATGAACTTTGTATCAATAGATGCATTTACGATATGCATCACATTTCCGAAGTCGGCACGCTCAACCAAAGGGAAAATCCATGGGTTGGGAGATTCCATAGGATTTGTACGCACCCTAAACTTTTTGACATCCTATATAAATAATATAGACAATAATTAAAATAAACTATGAAAAACAAATGAATTAATAAAAAATTAGAAGAAAAACTTACAAACGCGGCTGTAATACGGTGGGAGAACTAACTTTGGAATTTGTTTTGCTTTTTATCGCAAATGTTGCGGATAGCAAGAGTCGCCACTGACTTTTCTTTTATCCAATTAAGGGAAGGTGAAAAGAACAGAAAAAGACCTTCGTTAGATTCTGAGTAAGAGAAGGTTATGAAAAGGGAAGGTATTATCACCCCTTTCCATCCGTAGTTATCTACGGGCTCTTAGTTGCTTTTAGCTCACTTTAAAAATTTGCTTTCTGTGTGTGTGTTTGAAAAATGGTTTTGAAAAGGGATTTCGCTTTGACTTTGTAATGATTCACGTTGGAATGTATACGAAGTGTTTGGAAATGTTTCATTTTTGAAAAGTGTTTTAACTTTGACAAAAAGTGTGAGGTGTGAAAAGTATTTTGATAGAGAAAACAACTAAAAGTCTTATTACCTACTCAAAACGATCGTTTTCGTGTTGTTTTACGTTCCTTTAGAATAGTGCTATCCATACCATTAGTTGGTAGGTAACCCTATTCGTTGGATGTAAAGGGACATTCGAAGGGACATCGGATGGTCATAGAAAGCAACTTGTAGGAGTATCCTAGCACATTCGAAGGGTCGATCATCACTTTCGTACATCGATCGGGGCGAGATCATGTTTTCGTAGGCCACGTCGAGGGACTATGATCTTTGTATCGAAGGGACTATGATGATATGTTTGTTGGCAACGGTGCTAGGATACCTCTACGTTCGAGGGACTTGACCATTAATTTGAAAGACAACGAGAGAGAATACTCTAGGGGTGCATGTGTGAAGAGAGTGTGTTAAATTCAGATATTTTATCTTGCAATTAGAAGTGATCTATGTTCATTTTTATCTTGCCATACACGCCTAGTTACTAGCAGTTTATATGGGTACGGAAAGTAAGTTGCGGAAAGTAAAGCGCGGAAAGTAAATCCTACGCTATTACATGGCTTTGGGGCAGTTACATAATATAGGAGTGCGGAAAGTAAATCCTAATTAAACTATTACATCCCATGAGCAGTTACATAATATGGACAAAGAATGCGAGAAAATAAATCATAACTATTACAACCTGTAAGCAGATACATAATAATCGGAAAAGAGAAGAAATTCGCATAAGAGAAAATAACGTTAGTAAAAGAAGATTTTTGTGTTAGGAAAAGGTTTTTAGGTCAGTATTCCTAAGTAGATGATAAAATAAATTTTGGGGAATTTTCTGGTTTGGTTTTGATAAAGAAAAGTAATTAAAAGTCAATTTTATGGTTAATTAATAATTAATTAAAATATGCATGCAAAAATATTAATTTTTATGCCAAAAATTAAATAAACATTTTTCTGTCCTAAATGCAAAAAGAAATTATTTTTTGGTGATTTTTAATGTATTAGAAAATTGTTTGAAAAGAAATTAAATTGAATAAGAAAATTGTGAAAATATGAAAAAAAAGGTTAGTTTTGCAAGTTGTAAAAAATAAAAGTGAGGAACCAGGGATCGAACCCAGGACCCTCTGGATATACCAAGCGCGTGTTTGCCATCTGTGCTAGCTGTGTTAATTGTTCTAGATCTGCAAGCATTGGATTATATGTGACCCAACGTGTTATTTTGGAATTTTCAAAGCAAGTCAAACTGTGGGCCCCGGTTGTATTATGTAAACCAATCAGATGACAGGATCGCGCCACGCCAGGGTCAAACGTTCAACACCGGAGTCCTCGTCGGAGCTAGGGCTCCGGTCATCTTCTCCGACTGCATATCAACCTGAAAAACCTGCAAAATGCATCATTTAAAGCAAAACAAAAGCCCAGATTGCCTAATTCGATCCTTGCGAACACGATCGTGATGTCCTTTTGTCCTAAAACGGCCCGACAACTGAGTTTCGAAACGAGCAGACCTAAATGCCCTAACAATGGCAAACTGTGATTTCTACGTCTAAGCTCACATGTTATGTATCAAACCTGTTCTAATGGATACCTTGAGATCATACAAACAATCAAAAACAGTTAATAATGCATGAATTATGAAAATCGAATTTGAGAAATTTACCAAATCGGTGATGCTTGGATGGCACGATCTGGAATGGCTTGGCTTCGTGTAAGGGCTTGGATTGATTGCTGGAAAGCTCAGGAACACGAATGGATCAATGAGAAGGCTTGAAAGTGGTTGCAAATAGGATTTCGAAATTTGCAACTTTGTAAGAATTTTGTGAATTTTAGGGTTGACTCATGAGGCTAGGGTTTCGTTTCTTGTTCTTGTGAATTTGTCGTGTATTTATAGAGCATGAGATTTGATCAAAAAGAATGAAAAATATATTGCTTTGAATGCAAAAATATTCCCTTGTATATATTTATCAAATCTTTCCAAAATTGGATTTTCCCTTCCTTGAAGGATCTTGCACGAATTTGGCATGTTTTGTGGACTTCCTTGGTCCTCAAGATAGATAGAAATCAAGCCCAACTTGTCTTATACCTTGCTTTTGTATTTTATTTAATTTAAAATTGAATTAAATGCTTTAAATTCAAAAATAAATTTAAAAAAATGGAAAGGAGGCGTGGCAAGGTGTAGAGAGTCCATGGATAATGTTAAGATCTAGTTTGGATCATAAAATTATAAGCCCATTTGAAAAAAAATTGCATTTGTCAAGTATCTCTCTTTGTGCACCTCTTCAAAAATGCTCAACTTGTGCAAGGTGTATCTTGCTCAATTTTTAACAATTTTGGGTGTTCTTGGTCTTTTTAGAAAGCTCAAGATGTCCTCTAAACAACCTCTTTGGTTTCATCTCAATTGAAGTTTCCATGCTCATGAACACTTCTTTATAAAAAGATGACTTTTTGTTGACTTTGAAAAGGACCTGTAATGTTTTGATCCATAACTTCCAAATGAAGCATTTTCTGCCCAAGCTTGCGAGACATGAAGTTGTAGAGAATTGAATTCTCTTCAAAATGAGCTAGGGTGGAAAAATTTCTGAGAAAGTATGTGAAAGTTATGCCTGGTCAAAGTTCTGTTGACTTTTTGTTCAAAAACCCTAATTTGGAAACTTTGACTTTTGATCAAATCTTGACTCTTCTTAATGAATGATGATCAACCCTTGATCAAATGATGAATATTACTTCAAAATATTTATGTTGACCAAAAATTATGAAGTTTGACTGTATGTTGACCACAGTTGACTTTTTATCCAATACAACTGATTTTCAACCATCTGAGCAATTGTCTGAGGAAACTTGACTTGTAAGGCTTGAAACTTGACATAGATATTCTTTGAAGCATATGATGAGGCATGATGACCACTGGAAATGTTGGAGGCCCACCTTGGTTTGAGGATGGCAAAACCCTAGTTTGGGTTGATTGTTTAGGAGAGGGTTTGTCTGGTCAACCCTTGTGAAATCCTTGAGTATAGATATGTGAAATATCCTGGGAAGTAGGAGGGAAAATTTTGGGGTATAACAGCGGCAACAGTCCTCCTAGTTCATCGGTGGGATTCACCCATGGTGAGAAGAGACATGACTGCAATTATGAAAGTAAGAAATTCTCTCTGCAAAAGGTGTGTATTGCACTGATGAAAAGCGTTTGTGAATGATGGAAATGATGTGAAAGTCCTTGGTATTTATATACTTTTCCACTCACCTAATTTCCACTCCTCGTTGACACGATCCATGCATGCATTGGAGGAATTCTGAGGTGGCAGCAAATCTCCACTCAGCATGACGACATAGTGAAAACATGGAGTGTAGTCGCCACTCCAAGTGGAGACTTGATTTGGTACTATAAATCTATAAAATTCAGTCCTTGTAGTGGCATGTGTGACTGTTGACTTGAAGTAGTATGCATACATAATTTATAACAATCACTATGTGTTATAGATAGGCTAACTTGTATTGTCTTGTCAATGTCTCTTACATGCATGCATTCAATGGATAGTTTATTGAATTAAGAATATATTTTATGTCTTGTATTGTCTTGTCAATTCCCTTACATGCATGCATTCAATGTCTCTTAGATGCATGCATTCAATGGATAGTTTAGTGGATCCTTTGGACAATATTATGATTTTGTGAAAATAGGACAATTTAAAATTGTAATTAGTGTACTAAATTTAGTTGGTGTATATTAGTGTATTAAATATTACTAATTATTAGTGTAATTAGTGTACTATAAAAGTAAATTTAACTTTTAAGAAGGTATAATTGATCATACTTGGGAATGTGTGCGTGAGAGAGAGACATGCATGAGAGATTCTTCAAACATAGGGTTATAGATAGGCTAGTGTCAGAGTCAAGCAATTGTCTTGTCAATATTTCTCATATGCATACAATATTGTGTTGTATTGTGAGAGAATCTTGAAGTGGCATGCATGCATTATTTATAGCTAGCACTATGTGTTATAGATAGGCTAACTTGTATTGTCTTGTCAATGTCTCTTACATGCATGCATTCAATGGATAGTTTATTGAATTAAGAGTATATTTTATTGTCTTGTCAATTCCCTTATGTCTTGTACATTCTAGGATGTACTAAATTTAATATTGAATGATAAATATAATTATATAAAAAATTAATGATATTCATTATATAAAGGAGTCAGAAGTTGCAACTTCGGGAGTCAGAAGTTGCAACTTCTGAAGGGAAGTCAGAAGTTGGAACTTCGGAAGAGGAGTCAGAAGTTGCAACTTCTTAAGGGAAGTCAGAAGTTTCAATTTCTGAAGAGGAGTCAGAAGTTGCAACTTTGAAGGGAAGTCAGAAGTTGCAACTTCTGAAGAGGAGTCAGAAGTTGCAACTTTTGAAGGGAAGTCAGAAGTTGCAATTTCTGAAGGGAAGTCATAAGTTGCAACTTCTGAATAGGAGTCAGAAGGGAAGAGGAAAGATTTTAAAAATTGAGGCACACGTGTCTTTTGATTGTGGAAGGAGTGAATAAAATTTTAGTTTATCTAGAGACAAAATCAATACTGCATTCATGCAATGAGAGATTCTTCAAACATAGTGGCAGGCATAAGTTAAGCCTATCACTACGTCTTATAGATAGGCAAAGTTGTATTATCTTGTCAATGTCTCTTACATGCATTCAATGATATTAGACAATAGTGTACTAACTAGGCTAGTGTTAGAGGCATGGTATTGTCTTGTCAATGTTTGTCACATGTGTCGCACCCGAAAATTTACCCTACCATCATCCAATTTCACCCTCATTTGGCTCGTAGTTTTATTTAGGCCAAGATTGTATTCGTTCATGTTTTAAGTTGTCTAGGTCCATCTCATAGGATGAGCAATCTAGAAGCTTTGTTTGTGGTTCAGATTTGATCACAAGTTTTTACAAGGGTTTTAGTGTTTGCTCATTCGGAAAGGGAATTTGGAAATAAATGATGAATTAGGGTTCGAAGTTACTATTGTTACAAATTTCTTTCTCATTAAGTACAATGTTTTTCTGTACTTTATTGCTTGAGAATCAAGTGATTAGATTTCCTATTCGATTCAATCAGGTCGTGTGTGATTGTTTGGTTTACCCATCAGTATGGAAGATTGAAGGCGATCTTGAATTGTTTTCATGGATAATAACTTGTGAAGTTCAGCTCTTTTGGTTCAAAAATGTACCAGGAATTTTTGAATTCGCATTTTGTTCGGTGTCTTGGGTACATTGTTGAATTTTGATAGAAATATTTGGATTCAAAGAGGAAAATCAAGTTAAGTTGCATGTGGATAAAAGGATGTGAAGATTAATCGAGAATTGAGTTAAAAAGTTTGTTGAGCTTGTTTTCCAATACCAAGAATTCAAAGTGATTCTAGAGGAGCTTTTTCAAGAATGTAAAATAATTAATTCACTAATATGGATTTATTGTTAGCATTAAGATTAAGAAGCCCATTTATGCATATGATCTACTTGAAGTGCAAGTTATTTGATGGATCATTCGAAATTCATTCATCAAAGTTTTTAAGGATCAAACGGAAGTGTTTTTTGAGTTGCTTAAGGTTTAAGTAACAAGACATCCAAATTCAAGGTTAATCGAGCATACCAATTCATAAAATTAAATGTCCTTTCAATTTCCAACTTCACTCTATTTCACTCATCATTTGCAAGTTTCAATTTAATTTATCATCATTTAGTCATCAAAATCCCACATCCCAAAAGACTTGTCATGTTCATATACTCTCATGCAAATGGTATCCAAAACTTAGGACTTGTGGTTTTTTTTATGTTTCAATTCAAGGTTCCAAGAATGTTTAAACCAAGTTTAACTTCATTCAAATTTCGAACTATATTGCTACAAGAGTATTTCAAGAGTTGTAGATTTACAAGCTTTCAAAATCTATTACAAGTTTTGGTTTGAAGATGTTACAAATTTCTCAAAGTTCACGGTGATAAAAAAAGAAAACATTTCATTACAACATTCAATTGGATATATTTCCCTAAGAGTTTGAGTTGATCTTTGTTCTCCTTCAAATTTCAAATGTCAATGTCTTTAGCTCGTCCTCCCTTCGTCTTTAAGCTTTTCCCTCTTGCCATTTTTTATGCCACCCTCGCCATCAATTACATGAAAACAAAAATAAGAATTGGTTAGCAACATAATCATACGAAAATTTCAAGCAAGAGTTCAAAAGAAGAACATCATTAGGGTTTGTGTTAAGGAATCAGGTTTAAGGGTTTTGATCATGGTCAAGCGACAAAGCCTCAAAACTTTAAAGTTCCTTCATCGGCCACAACCTCCTATTGCAAATCACAAACAAAGTTTGGTTCACAAAAGGAGGTGTGAAGAGGAAAATCAGAATAACATCATATTTCCAAGGCAAGCAAAGTAAAGGTTCAGCCCAAAACAGATTATCACAAGCAACAGGCAGCAGGCAGCATAGTTATCAGCAGCAAACAAAACCAAATCCGATTAACAACACATCAGTGCAACAGGAGCAACCAAGTTAAGAAAACCAAAAATGCCAAAGACAGTAAAGCTAAATTGAAAAGCACAGCAGGATTGTGGCCAAAAGTAGCAGAACAAGTAACAGAGGCAACAGGGCAGCATGGAGCATCAGAAAAAAAGCAAAATGATAGTTCCAAAGGCAATTTAAACCAAAATATAATCAAGGCAACCTTTGTTCCAAGCGACAGAAGCCAGCAACCACAATTAAAACAAGTTCCAAACAGAAGCAAGAGACCAACAATACAGTAGCAGCCCCATTGTTCCAAAAAGAAAATCACCATTATTCAAAATCACAAAACCAGGATACAAATACCATAAGCCAAAACCAACCATTTGTCCCCAAAACCAACAAAAATCACAGGAACAACCAGAAACCAGAAGCCAAAACTCCATAACCAAAAATCAAATTTCCAAAACCAAAAACAGAACACGGTTCCAATACCAAACCATAGCCAAAAAGCAAAGTTCCAAAACCAAAAATAGAACACGGTTCCAATACCAAACCATAACAAAAAATCCAGTTCCAATACCATAAACAAAAACAGCAAGAGCAAGCATTCATAACCACCAGAAAAACCTAACTCATCATCATTTTCCTTAAACGAATCCTTCAGAAATTTATTTTCAGAAATCGTAAATTTTTTATTAAAAAGAGAAGAAGAGGAAAGAAGTTTGAAAAAGAACGATATCACCAGCTTTGAGGTAGCGTTGCGTTTCCGCCGTTGCCATCACCATTATCAATGTCTGAATCCAACGCTTAGGGTTTTCGAAACCCCTCTTTCAAATCCTAGTCAAAATGAGCCCCCACCTGCGAAATCAGAAACAAAATCGTGAGCCAACACAGAGTTCCAGCGAGATCGTGGTGAAGAAGAACGACGGCAACGAGAGAGGGAAGAACAACGAAAACATGCAAACTGAGGAATGAGAGAGATGAGAAAATCGTGAGAGAGAACGGAGGTGTTCCACGGGAGAACGAGAGAAAGATGAGAGAACGAGGGGTTTTCACGAGAGAGAGAGAGAGATATCATTTTCTGTTTAGTTTTGTGTTATTTTATTATTATGTTAATTTTTTTTAATAAAACATAGGTTAATTAGTTTTGTTTAAAAATATTTAGCCTAAGTTTAGTTGGTTAGTCGTGGTGGTGACACTTGTCACCACCCTTAATTAAGAATCTTAGTTTTTTATTTATTCATTTTATTTATTTATGTAATATGCTATAGTCGTGATATACCAGGGCCATCTTGCCATCCGATTGCTCCAAGTCCCCTTGGTCTTCTGATCAAGTGGCCAGATCTGGCTTCCCACGATACACTCTTCTCCTGGTGTTCCACGCTGGGTTTTTTTTCCTGAAGGCTTATTGGTCCCTTTGTTTGGGCTCAAGAGTGTTATCTCTGGATTTCTTTTCGCACCTCCGAGATTGCTTCATACAGGCTAACTCTAAACTCTCATCTTTTGAATTATTTTATTTTTATGTAAATG
This sequence comes from Vicia sativa, assembly GCA_021764765.1. Lineage (NCBI taxonomy): Eukaryota > Viridiplantae > Streptophyta > Magnoliopsida > Fabales > Fabaceae > Vicia > Vicia sativa. The sequence goes on from CM038794.1 coordinate 157,578,699, forward strand.
ATTCAATTTTTGTGCGATGTACTAAATAATAATTGGTTCTTATAGTTTTTATTTGATGATTTATCGATTAAACTATTAGTTGATTTTTCATCAAACAGAAAAAATCATTTCTAATAATTATTTAAATTTCCGATTGTATTGTGTGATAATTGTTGGTTTACTTTCTTATTCGGTATTTATTCACCATTGTACACTTTGCACACAACCAACATTAAAATTAACCCGATCTTTCTTTGATTGGCTCATAAGCCAATTTCTTAAAGGGTCTCATAGTTGGGGATGGGCATGGCCATCCTCACGACGTCAATTAAAGCCCTTGTTGCTTTAGTTAATCATAACCTGAAAATAACATTGGTCCATATATCAATTTTCCATGCACCAGGGTCTCATAGTTGGAGATAGGAGCACCTATCCTCACGAGATTAATCAAGTCTACATATTTGGTTAATCATAACCCGAATCATTCCTTCTCCTTCGGTCCGTTACCAAACCCTATCTAAAACACTTTCACAATTAACTTACAAACCTCGATCCAACGTCGAGTGCATTTTCAAATTTCTTTTCATAATAAAAACCCAAGTATTTAAATCGTTGGTTGCTAGACCAATTGTTTAAACACTTGTAAAAAATGAACTTCGAGTCTTTAAATCATTGGATGCTAGTCCAATTGTTTAAAGATTCTTAATAACGTGAACTTTGTTTCACTTCACTCTTTCATAAGAAAACTTTTGGGATGATAGGCGACTTGAGCATTGAGCTTCTTGAGTATTATGCTAGTCCTATTTCCACCTAAATCAATTTAACTCACTCAATTCCTTTTTTTTTTGCTCATATGCGACTATCAAAACTTTTTTCTTACAAAGAGTGTGCAATAGCCATTTCAAACACGAATGAGGACTTAAGCTTTTCAAACAAACTAAATAAGTCCAAATTCAAGTATTTGAAATGCATAGTGCACGATTTTTCTTATAAAATCCATACAACCAATTTAAAACATTTTTGAGAGGAACTACGGAGTTTTGAATTTCCCATTGCACGGGGGAATACGTAGGCACACGGTTTCGAAACCGTGCCAAACTCAAAATAATAGTAAACAAACCCTTTTCTCCTTTTTATCCATAACTTAGCAATAAACACACACAAACACTTAGAACTAAACGGGTCCCATCGAGTACGATGGATGTAAGAGGTGCTAATACCTTCCTCTTACATAACCGACTCCCGATTTCGTGTTTTTGGTCGTAGACCGTCTTATCCGCATCTGTGGGATTTTATCTATATTTTCCCGTTCTTTTTAGAACAAATAAAATTAGGTGGCGATTTCACTGTTTTTGAAAAACGAGTTGCTTCAGTTGGCGACTTCACTAGGGATGATCTTAAAATTCTTTTTGACTAAGTGAGTCAACCCTAGTTTAGTTCTTCGCATGTGTGTTGTGTTTGTTTATTGCTTTGATGTTTATTGCCTATTATTTCTTTATATTTTGTATATTATCCTGTTGATGTATATTACAATATTGGGAATTTGTTGGTTATGGTTCATAGATAAGCCCAATACCCAGGCTTCTAGGAAACCTTAAGCTTAGAGTGGTTGAGTAGCTTAGGTCCATTGGACATCCGTGTTCCTTGGATCGACGTGAAGACCACAACTTAGAGTTGGTCATTTTAAGGGGATTGTTGCACCGTATGCTAGTGCGGGACAATAATTTCTGGACAAATGGCCTATAACTCTAAGTATTAGGATATCCAAAGTGAGACCGACCGCTCAAAAATAACGGATTTTGAGTATCCCTTAAGAGCCGTTTCTTGGAGTATACTTTTGAAAATATTATCTCCACGTAGGCAGCTCGCGTGATGATAATATTTGTTAAAAGGGGATCTGAGACTCCGAGAAACATTTAGCAAAAAAACATTAGAACCATCCAGTATGGGGATTTGTTGGGTAGACGTCGAAACCATGGTCGACCGTCCTTTTAAACCCTTATCTGTTTAACTTTATATATGATTTTGCGTATAACAACAATATGTATCGCATCACATTGCATTCTTACACGTATTACCATCGTGTTACATTATTGCATGCATAACCATTACATTACATTTGTACTCTTTCATGCATTATCATGCATTTCATTTTCATCAGAAAAAACTCATTTCATCTCTTCTATCCAGAAATATCAGACTGTCTACACGACACGCGTTCAGAACTTGAAGGATGTCTCAGAAGGCTATAGACGAGATTCAACGTGGCCAAGAACTATTGAAAGCAGAAGTTAAGCATTTGAAAAGTTAGATGAGTCTGGTCATGGGTCTCTTGCAAGTTGTGTTGAAAAGGGAATGCAACACCACACCAATTTCCGCAAACTTGGTTACCGTTCTATCATCTGGTGTGCTTATGAGTCAAGGACATCTGCACATAGCGAACTCTCCAGGTCAAAATCATCCTACTGAGCATCATCCTCAGCCTTCACCTTCTAAGATTCCTCGACAACATCAATTTCTTACTCCCCGATCGAAGAAGAAGGAACCAAATCAGCATGTTAATCCGCACTACCGCCGATATGCTCAACAGGATATTCAGCCAATCCCGATATCATATTCTCGACTTTTTCCTTACTTGATTCAGAGTGGTGTTGTGATACCAAGGGAATTGAAGCCAGTACCCGGGGTTGCTAAAGCTTGGTTTGATGAGGGTGTCAGATGTGCTTTTCATCCTGACTCTGCAGGACATGAAACTGAGTTTTGTTTCGCCTTCAAATGCAAGGTTCAGGAGCTAATTGATGACAAGATTTTGTCTTTGAAACAGAACGACTCGAGTTTGGAAATTTTGGTTTCAGATTCTGATGATAGCAGCCTCGAGGGGTTTCCAAAATTCATTGGGACAATTGTTTGCCAAAATGGAGTTGAGACGCTGCAGAATAATGTCAGCAATGAAGTGGACCAAGCGATCACTTCAGAAAAGGTGGTAACCTTCAACAAAGATATCTCAAGTTCTAGCAAGGGGAGGTCAGTTGCAACACCGACTCATTATCCTCCATTACCGTCTTTCAAGTGTTTGCATCAACAAATTTTGTCTGATCTTCCTCAACTTTAGATTCGGAACTCTCAAAATCAAACCGTACCTCGAAATAATCTGGAAAGAAGGGAGGCTCCTCTTGATTCAATTCCAGTGACCTACGGTCAGCTTCTGCCATATCTGGTTCAAAATTCATTGATGGTTCCTAAATTTCTTAACCCACCAAAGTTATTCCCGCCTGGTTATGATCATAACGCGCGATGTGGATACCATGATGGAACAGTAGGCCACTCAATAGAGGACTGCAATGCCTACAAAGCCAAGGTTCAACAGTTGATAGACCATAAATACTTGACTATTCAAGGAGGGTTCTATTTGTGAATGGCAACCCAATACTCAAGTGAGCACCAAGACTACTGATTGTCATCTGATCAACAAGTCAGGACGGAGCTCAAATCTCCTCAACAATGACAATCTTGTATTTCTTTACTGCATTTTTTAATTGTTTAAACTTTTTTTGCATGTAGAAACTTGTTTGTTTTAACCTTAATGCAATGAGTATGTCTGTCTTGAAGTAATCCATTCGTGGTCGCTCAATCCATTCATTATCACTCTTTATTTGATTTGCGAGCATTTTGATACCAACGTTACCAATCCTTTCGCCTAGGCAAAGATTGGAGGGAGGATGACGATAATTGAAAAAATGCCAGGTCTCTAGTCATGTGACTTTGAGTAGAACCCTGCTAACGATGTACATGCCTTGTTTCAAATCCCTAAACACCAAAGTTATAAGGGAGATAAACCATCGTTAACCCCTTTGAGCCTTGAAGTAGGAGTTTCTTTTCTGTTCAGAAAAAACCCTCATTTTTAACCCTGTGGGCGGGTAGTGTTCAGTTGATCTGATCGAGCGTTCAAAACTCATCAAGAGAGTATGCGTCAAAGGATACAACAATGGTTATCCTTCAAAAGGCTGAGGAAGGTCAGAACCGCAATAGTCAACCTTCGTCTATCAACAATGTGCATCAAAAGAGAATGATACCACATGGTTGTCTCTCGCACATCAGAAGGTCAATAGATGACGATACAACAACGGTTATCCCTCATCAACCCAAAGACTCAGACAGTCACTATTATTTTCAATAAGTTGACGACAATGTATAGATCCACGACTTGTTCAAAAATGAAAGAAAAAGACAAAAAGCCCGCTAAGACGAAACTTAGTAATAAGTCGCTTAGGCAAAAGTCAGGCAAAATTTAGGAAACGCATTATCAAAGAAAAACTTCTCAACAAAGAATAAGTTGTATGGTCAAATACCAAAAGCAAAATGTGAGTGACTGTCGTGTCCAAGAAGCTTCGTAGTGGTTCCTCAACCATCATAACTTCTTTCGAGAGATGAGTGCTCGCATCAGGATAGTTGATCTTAGGACTTAAGAACATCATGGAGAATGGGCGGGCACCAAATATTTTGAGCCTAAAAATCTTTTTTCTAAAAAAACCGTGAACCAAGCCACATTACAACCCTCAGAAGTTACATGGTCAAGACATTCAACATGCCATGGCTCCTCACACCTTCGTGCACAACAATTCTGATATTGTTCTAGCTATATATCTTCGTTAAAGTTTGCGGGTATTCTTTAACTCTTTGGGATCTTCAGACAATTTCTTAACTATCTTCTTTGGGATCTTCAGACAGTTTCTCAATTTCATCTTCGTTAAGGTCTGCGGGTATTCCTTAACCCTTCGGGATTTTCTGACAAATTCTCGATTATATATTCGTTAAAGTTTGCGGGTATTCTTTAACTCTTTGGGATCTTCAGACAGTTTCTCAACTTCATCTTCATTAAGGTCTGCAGGTATTCCTTAACTCTTCGGGATTTTCCGACAATTCTCAATTTTATCTTTGTTAAGGTCTGCGGGTATTCCTTAACTCTCTGGAATTTTCTGACAAGTTCTTAATTATATCGATGGCTTAATCCATTGGTTTCTTTGTCGCTTGAGAAGTTCGGTTTTCTTCTCATAGCATTTTCGTTAAGACATCCTGAGATGGCTTAATCTATTGTTTTTCTTGTCGCTTGAGAAGTTCGGTTTTCTTCTCATAGCATTTTCGTTAAAAACTTGATGTTTATTGCTCATTTATGGTACTCGGTTATCCCCAGTTTTGTTGAGATTTCCTAATTCTTTCTTAATTGTTACTAATGTTGTTAAGACATTCTGATGATGCTTAACCAGCTTTTTCTTCTCAAGCGTTTCTTCCTTGGCTCTGTAGTCAAGATATCTTATCTGCTTTCTTTTTGTGGCATTGGTATCCCACGTAGGGCAAATTTTTGGGGTTCTCTTAGTATTCAATCCTCTTCCACCTTGAAGGTTCGAAAGCTGTCAATCTTTCTCACTTACAAGGTTTAATATGATTGAATAGGGGCAACTGTCGAACCCCAAAATTTACCCTACCATCATCCAATTTCACCCTCATTTGGCTTGTAGTTTTATTTAGGCCAAGATTGTATTCGTTCATGTTTTAAGCTGTCTGGGTCCATCTCATAGGATGAGAAATCTAGAAGCTTGGTTTGTGGTTCAGATTTGATCAAAATTTTTTACAAGGGTTTTGGTGTTTGCTCCTTCGGAAAGGGAATTTGGAAATAAATGATGAATTAGGGTTCGAAGTCACTATTGTTACAAATTTCTTTCTCATTAAGTACAATGTTTTTGTGTACTTTATTGCTTGAGAATCAAGTGATTAGATTTCCTATTCGATTCAATCAGGTCGTGTGTGATTGTTTGGTTTACCCATCAGTATGGAAGATTGAAGGCGATCTTGAATTGTTGTCATGGATAGTAACTTGTGAAGTTCAGCTCTTTTGGTTCAAAAATGTACCAGGACTTTTTGAATTCGCATCTTGTTTGGTGTCTTGGGTACATTGTTGCATTTTGATAGAAATATTTGGATTCAAAGAGGAAAATCAAGTTAAGTTGCATGTGGATCAAAGGATGTGAAGATTAATCGAGAAATGAGTTAAAAAGTTTGTTGAGCTTGTTTGCCAATACCAAGAAATCAAAGTGATTCTAGAGGAGCTTATTCAAGAATGTAAAATAATTAATTCACTCATGTGGATTTATTGTTAGCATTAAGATTAAGAAGCCCATTCACTACGTCAAAATTGAATTTTTGTATCGCCGAATTTAATAGCATTTATAAAGAAAGTGCTATTAAAGAAGAAAAAACACATTTATAATAGCACTTTATAATCGGGCGCTATCAAAAAATGCAAACAATATGATTTTAATAGCACTTTGTGAGAAAACGCTATTATTAATTTTCAGTAAAATACCACTTTTTACGAAACGCTATAAATATTGTACATTAAAATATCACTTTCCTGAAAGTGCTATTAATAATTAATAATTAATAAAATAAAATAAAATAAAATAAAATTTTTTTTGGGCAGATAACATTATTTTGGCGCACAAATTTTCGCACCACTCACCTCTTTCCCTCTCATTCTTTCCCTCTCAGATAACTTTACTCTTCTTCATCTTCGCCGTAATCTCCGTGCGCTTTCCGGACAAGAAGAAGCCACCGATTCCCTCTCATCGCCGAATCTCCACACCTCGACCATCAACTCTTCCATCGTCACCAACGATTCTCCCGGATTCACAACCTCTAAGCCATCGATTCTCTCTCGGCAACGATTCTCCACTTTTTCACCATGATTCTTCAATTCACCACTGGAGACCGTACTGGAGTTGAAGTTTTCGCCCGAATCTTCGAAGGTAGGTATACAAATTCTTCTTCATTTTTAGCTACTTATTTGTTTTGTTTGAATTAGAAGTTTAGAAACATAGAGATTTGGACTGAGGTTTTCTTCTGTCCGTGCGATTGAGGTGGTTTTGATAAAATCTCAAGATCTAATTTGCTCAAAATCTGGAAAAGTTAATTACTTGATTTCAATAATTTGTATTAATTTTCTCTCTAACTCAATTTTGATTACATGAAATGTGTCTAGACTAGGATCTGTAGAGAACCTCTCAAATGAGAGACTGATTCAATCTCTGGTATAGGATGGAGATTTGCAACTTGTCTTTATAGTGACAGTGTAAGCACAAATGCTATATATTTATATACTAAAATTAAACAAGGCGTTGGCGGGCGGCGTCGGCCGGCAATGCCAGCTCAAAAGTCCATGAATGTGTTTTATTGAATGTTAATATTTGATTTTTTTGAGTGTATATTTTTCTTTTAACTTTTGTGTTTTGGGTGTCGATCTTGATGTGACTTGTTACCTTGAGGCATTACAATCAACGATTAACATTTTGTGGCACTTAAGCGGTAAAGACGGTTGAAGGCACTTCAACTACAAATCCTGTTGGCACCCAACACGAGATGTCCTCGTCCTTGCAAAGAAGGGTGTACCAAAATTAAACAGACCATCAATACGTGGTGACCACTTATTTTTATTAAAGTTACAATACCAAAACGTATCGTAACATAGTCATTTTATAATTTTTACTTTGTTTACATTACTCCTACTACTGTTTTGTTTTTGGGGTCCATATCGTTTGATTTGAATTATCGCCTCTACTTTGTATGTTCGGTTCAAGGAGCGTGAGGTGCTTGAAGAACTTGCTTCTCTAGGTGATGAGTCACCAAGATCCCGCCCTAGGACCCAATCTTCCAAGATGTGGCTTTTTATCATTTTAATATCATTGTTCTTTCTTCCCTATCCTACTTCCTATCCTACAATCATAGGAACTTTTAATTTGATGTCTTGAATCTCTCCTATACATATGATATATGGTTAGGTCTTCTAGACATATTGCTAATATAGAATTGTTACTATGCAATAGTCGATTACATAGTTGAGTTATGAACCGTGATGTTTACCTTTTGTGGCGGAGTAAGGCTCTCAACTCAAAGGGCGAAAGTCCAACAAATCATAGAAAAACTAGAGAAATCGGAAGAACGAGAAGAACAAGATGATGACTTATGGAACAAACTAAAGAACGTGGTTGGGTAATGATGTTATTGTATTTTGTTTCCCTTTTTCTATAAATATGTGAAGAGCCTTCGATCTTCATTAATTGGAAACTATCTGACTTTAATCACTAATTATGCAAGGCATGACTCTTTTAAAGTATAACGTATCAGTTTTAAAACTAAATAAGCGACTCCTGACTATAGATTTAATTCTTTAAGCCATGCCATTTTCCTTATGTACTCAATTTCTAATTTCCCACAAAATCTGATACTTTGTATTTTTTTGTTGTCATTAAGTTGATACATCATAACCGAGATTTTCCATTGGTTAATTTGTTTCACTATTGAGTCCTCACTAATGGTTTCACATAGGAATCATTGTTGAACAATAATGGATATTATATGTCATTTGTTTATTGTAATTTTATAGGATAAGGTGTCACTTTTGTTGATAATTTTAGCCCTTCGATTAGGCTGAAAGTCTCCTCATTCATCAATCCTTGGTAATTGTTTTGTGCATCTTGATGAGTTGATTAAAACTTACCACCACTGAAACTTGCAGGTCTGTGGAAAATGGAGCTCTAAAGTGGTTTAAATATAATCTCTAGCTCAATGGAATTAATAAGTGATCAACAGTCTCCAGAATATAGTTTATCTTATTACAAACATATTCAATTCATTTCATATTCAATTCATTCTGCAACATCTACCAGCAACAGCATTCTGCAACATACATATTCAATTCATTCTTGAAACAAATATGTTTATGATAGGTTTATGCTTGTACATGATAACAGGTCCTTTAGCAAGTTGAGGTAGACATACTTGGTAGCTGATCCTAGCACGCTTTCTGCAGTTCAAAATTAGCACGCTTTCTGCAGTTCAAAATCCAGTAACAGTTCTGCAGATTTTGTCGCTAACATACAACAGATTTTGCACCGAACTCAGCCCTTCGCCAACTCACCACCGTCGTCCCACTCTTCATTGTTCGCTGGTAATATTTATTTTCTCTGATTATTGCTTTGCGTTTATCGTATTCTATTTGTAACGTTTCTTCCCTTTCTTAATTTCATATACGATAGTTTATAAGTTTACCTCTACAAAAAGTTTAGTACTGTTATGGTCGTCGTAGCGTTTTACTTTCTGAAGTTTCATTGATAAACATTTAATTAAGGCTTAAGGAGTTGAGTAATGTCAATTTAATCTTAGATATTCTCTTGCTAGAGGACTCAAAGTTTTTGTGGAAAAGAAAAGTAACAAACAGGGTTAAATTATCTTGATAGTGAGTAGCAGCTAGTTTATCCCGTCTCTTCTAGTGTTGCTGAAGAAAACAAACACTTTTATACTTCAAAAATCAGCAACAAAAGAATACTAATAAAAGCTCCAAATGATTGCAATATGAGTACTTCCATTTTTGTACTATGTCTAACTGTATACAACCACTTTCTTCATAGTTTCCACTTTCTTCTTAATTAAACGGTATCAAATTTTAACATCAACTGCCATTACTTGTTCGAACACTTTAATGAATTTCAACAGAAGTGACATATATAAAAACAAACAATGTCTGAAAATGGTACCTAGTATTATTGTGTTTGAAATATGATGTATTTTTCTTCTAGAAAAGGCTTGAAACATGTTGGTGTTAACATTCAGTCATGATTGAAACTGTTGGTATTTTTCTTTTAGAAAAGGCTTAAAACATGTCTCTTACACATGTATATCTATTTATCATTATACTAGTTTTTTATCGTGTTTACTTTTTAGATTGTCTGTCCTAACTTGATATTGCGGGCACAGTTATAGTTTCTGGGATGGAATTACAAACTATAACACCATAGGACGAGGACCGTGAAATTGGGAATATGGTTCATAGATGGAACCCAATTTGGTTGTTAGAACCAATTTTTAACTAGTTATATATGTTACTTGTTAGGAAATATGGATCGAAAATGGATGTTTGCCAATCGAGCGTCAAAAGAATATGAAGATGGAGTTCGTGAGTTCGTTAGGTTTTCTATTGCTCATGCTGAAGACACTAGTAAAATCATATGCCCTTGCTTAGAATGTTGTTATACGGATGTTAGTGAAAATGTTTTGGAAGATCACTTAATATGTAATGGAATTGATAAAAGCTATACATGATGGATAATGCACGGGGAAAAAAAACCAAGTCCACAAAAAGGAGAAATGGGAGACATTCATCAAATGATTTTGAAAAAGATACGAATTATGCGTTTGATCGAGTTGAAGAATTTGTCAATGTAATTGAGGAAGATCTTCGTGATTGTCCTCAAATGTTTGAGCGGATAGTAAGTGATGCAGAGACTCCGTTGTATGATGGATGTACTAAATTCACAAGATTGTCAACGGTCTTAAAGTTGTATAACTTAAAAGCACGCCATGGATGGTCCGATAGGAGCTTCACAGACTTGCTGACTCTGTTAAAGGATATTTTTCCTGAGAACAACGTGCTCCCTAGTCGAACGTATGAGTCTAAACAATTGTTATGTTCTATTGGCATGAGTTATGAGAAGATACATGCTTGTCCAAATGATTGCATTTTATTTCGCAAGGAGTATGCATCATTGAATATGTGTCCTAAATGTAGTGCCCCACGCTATAAGAAGAAAGAAACAGCTCCAGCCAAAACGCTATGGTATTTTCCGATAATACCAAGATTTAGTAGTTTTTAGAGCAACTACGTGTAGAGAGTATAAAGGAGATTCTTGATCACAATTGGTTAAGTGCATCTATTATCACTGTATTTTCCAGGTACCTCTATTATTACAAATATTCTCTTTTTGACAAATATATTATTAATATTAATGTTATTTGTATTGTTGACTAATATTCACATTGGTGACAAATATATTAATATCAATTGTTGTTCATTTCTAGGTATTTGTATGACAAGTTTATTAGTCCAAATGGATTAATAAATAAGTTCTCTTTCATATCTCCACATGTATCACGGGAGGATAATCTAGGAAATGGTATAGCAAAAATACTTTTGAAAGATGAGGAGTTCAAGGATAAGATGATTCTTGCACCTTGTAATCTAGGGTGAGATTTATATTTAAAAAGTTATTAAATTAACGAGAAAAAACTCTAATGAATGTGAATCTTTAATGCAATATTTAAATGTTGGGTGCATGAAACATTGGGTGTTGCTTGTCATCAATCTCAATGCTGAGGTGATATATTACATGGATCCGTTGAATGGTGAGCCAACAAAACATCAAAATTTTAAAACAAAGTTTGAGAAATGAGTATAGACTCTTTTAATTTAAAATTTATGTACGTATTATTATTTATAATAATTACTCATTTGAAGTTAATTTCATTTTGTTAGCGCTTTGCAAATTTATCGTGCTAATAGTAGTTCTAAAGTGCTTAAAGTGTCAAAGTCAAAGAAAATCTCATGGCAAAAAATAAAGGTATGTGTCTAAATTAATGTTATTTTAAAACAATTATGTGGAGTAAAATTAATCGATATAAATATTTTTTTTGTAGTGTCCTCATCAAATTAATGGCGTTGATTGTGGATACTTTGTAATGCGATTTATGAAAGAGGTCATCATGGAAAATGAATTTATGATCCCCACAAATGTACGTGATTTTAATTATTATTATTATTCTTTTGTAAATTAATATAATTTAATTCTAACACGATTAATTGTTGATGTTTTCATATTCGAAGTACTTTTTTGACCACAAATGTCGTACCTACTCTCATGATAAGTTAACTGAGGTTAAGGAGGATTGGGCTACTTATGTGGTGGATGATGTTTTCGGTGAGTTTTTCCTTGACTTGATACTTGATAAACAAGACAAATATTACTCATGGATTTAGAGTTCAAATGTTTTGACTTAGATGTTTAATTTTAATTTTTGAGTTGGATTTAGAGTTGTCGTATAAATGATTTTAGTATTTTATTGGTTTAGAAGATATGGGACAGAGGTACTGAGTGTTCTTTCTTGGTCTCGAATTAAAATTTTGAAATAGGAAAATACAGAAAAATGACTTATATCTTATTGTATGATTGATTTATAGTTTTCCGTTTCTAGTGAGTGTTCATAATCATAATTTTATGGTTAAGTTCTTATGTATGATGATGAATCTATAGTTTATTCTATAATTGATTTATAGTATTACGTTTCTACTTGAAATTTTTAGATATTCGTAGTAACAATTGTAAGGTGTTTGATCTCTAGTTCTGGATCATGAAAAGAAAGTTACACACAATTAAGTGTTTATGTATATTTTGAGAATTTGAATTATATTCTGTTTAGTGTTTATATGCATCTAATAATAGAAATTGTGGTCTATATATTTACAAGTCATGTTCTTGTTAGACTTAATTAGTTCAATTATTGCATTAGTTATATCGATTTATTGTTATTAGTTTATAATAATCATTCATTATTTTATGCGCTTCTTGTTAGACCCATATTAAATGTTTGATTATTCTATATATGTTGAATTAGTTTTTATTGTACAATACATAATCAATATTCCTTCTATGATACAGGAAAACAAGAAGCAATTATTTTGCCTAGTTAGTGATTGTATCTATGAGTTCAACGCTTTTGGATCATGAAGGTGGTTACTACATGGGGTTGTTTTGTTATCCTTTCTTATTTTTTTGGTGTTTTGTTTAGAGAATTTGATTGTATGTTTTTGGATTTGGATTGAAGTACTCATAGATGGGCATCTACAAATTTGGCTATGCAAACGCCCTCTTAATATTCTATATGTTATGATATTTGGAAACAATAGGATTTGGTTTAAAATGTTATTTGGTATATTTGATGGATCATAATATATATGCAATGAGTAACTTAAAGCGTTATTTGTGTTGAGTTGAATATAGTTATTTTATATTTACACCAAAAAAATGATTGTGTAAGAAAAAATATTGTACTGTACTTATTAAAAATATTGTATCAAATATGTACCATTTATTAGCACTTTATTTGAAAGCGCTATCAAACATATGTTATATATTAGCGCTTTTTGTTTAGAGTGCTATAAAAAACAAACAAAAAACATGCAAAATGCTGACTTTGATAGCACTTTAATTAAAACGCTATTATAAATTGGTACTTTAATAGCGCTTTTAAAGTGCTATTAAATAAGAAATATTTACAATAGTGGCGCGGTTAATAGCACTTTTAAGCGCTATCAAAAACAAAAAGTGCTATTAAATAGCTTATTTGGCGTAGTGATTTATGCATATGATCTACTTGAAGTGCAAGTTATTTAATGGATCATTCGAAATTCATTCATCAAAGTTTTTAAGGATCAAACAGGAAGTTTTTTTTGAGTTGCTTAAGGTTTAAGTTACAAGACATCCAAATTCAAGGTTAATCGAGCATACCAATTCATGAAATGAAATGTCCTTTCAATTTCCAACTTCACTCTATTTCACTCATCATTTGCAAGTTTCAATTTAATTTATCATCATTTAGTCATCAAAATCCCCCATCCCAAAAGACTTGTCATGTTCATATACTTAGCTCATCATGCAAATGGTATCCAAAACTTAGGACTTGTGGTTTTTTTTATGTTTCAATTCAAGGTTCCAAGAATGTTCAAACCAAGTTTAACTTAATTCAAATTTCAAAGTATATTGCTACAAGAGTATTTCAAGAATTGTAGATTTATAAGCTTTCAAAATCTATTACAAGTTTTGGTTTGAAGATGTTACAAATTTCTCAAAGTTCACGGTGATAAAAAAAGAAAACATTTCATTACAACATTCGATTGGATATATTTCCCTAAGAGTTTGAGTTGATCTTTGTTCTCCTTCAAATTCCGAATGTCCATGTCTTTAGCTCATCCTCCCTTCGTCTTTAAGCTTTTCCCTCTTGCCATTTTTTATGCCACCCTCGCCATCAATTACATGAAAACAAAAATAAGAATTGGTTAGCAACATAATCATACGAAAATTTCAAGCAAGAGTTCAAAAGAAGAACATCATTAGGGTTTGTGTTAAGGAATCAGGTTTAAGGGTTTTGATCATGGTCAAGCGACAAAGCCTCAAAACTTTAAAGTTCCTTCATCGGCCACAACCTCCTATTGCAAATCACAAACAAAGTTTGGTTCACAAAAGGAGGTGTGAAGAGGAAAATCAGAATAACATCATATTTCCAAGGCAAGCAAAGTAAAGGTTCAGCCCAAAACAGATTATCACAAGCAACAGGCAGCAGGCAGCATAGTTATCAGCAGCAGACAAAACCAAATCAGATTAACAGCACATCAGTGCAGCAGGAGCAGCCAAGTTTAGAAAACCTAAAATGCCAAAGACAGTAAAGCTAAATTGAAAAGCACAGCAGGATTGTGGCCAAAAGTAGCAGAACAAGTAACAGAGGCAACAGGGCAGCATGGAGCATCAGAAAAAAAAAGCAAAATGATAGTTCCAAAGGCAATTTAAACCAAAATATAATCAAGGCAACCTTTGTTCCAAGCGACAGAAGCCAGCAACCACAATTAAAACAAGTTCCAAACAGAAGCAAGAGACCAGCAATACAGTAGCAGCCCCATTGTTCCAAAAAGAAAATCACCATTACTCAAAATCACAAAACAAGGATACAAATACCATAAGCCAAAACCAACCATTTGTCCCAAAAAACCAACAAAAATCACAGGAACAACCAGAAACTAGAAGCCAAAACTCCATAACCAAAAAGCAAAGTTCCAAAACCAAAAACAGAACACGGTTCCAATACCAAACCATAGCCAAAAAGCAAAGTTCCAAAACCAAAAACAGAACACGGTTCCAATACCAAACCATAACCAAAAAGCCAGTTCCAATACCATAAACAAAAACAGCAAGAACAAGCATTCATAACCACCAGAAAAACCTAACTCATCATCATTTTCCTTAAACGAACCCTTTAGAAATTTATTTTCAGAAAACGTAAATTTCTGATTACAGAGAGAAGAAGAGGAAAGAAGTTTGAAAAAGAACGATCTCACCAGCTTTGAGGTAGCGTTGTGTTTCCGCCATCGCCATCACCATTATCAATGTCTGAATCCAACGCTTAGGGTTTTCGAAACCCCTCTTTCAAATCCTAGCCGAAACGAGCCCCCACCTGCGAAATCAGAAACTAAATCGTGAGCCAACATAGAACGCGGCGAGGGTTCCGAAATCAGAAACCAAATCGTAAGCCAACACAGAGTTCTGGCGAGATCGTGGTGAAGAAGAACGGCGGCAAAGAGAGAGGGAAGAACAACGAAAACATGCAAACTGAGGAATGAGAGAGATGAGAAAATCGTGAGAGAGAACACAGGTGTTCCACGGGAGAACGAGAGAAAGATGAGAGAACGAGGGGTTTTCAAGAGAGAGAGAGAGAGAGAGAGAGAGAGATCTTTTTCTGTTTAGTTTTGTGTTATTTTATTATTATGTTAATTTTTTTTAATAAAACATAGGTTAATTAGTTTTGTTTAAAAATATTTAGCCTAAGTTTAGTTGGTTAGCCGTGGTGGTGACACTTGCCACCACCCTTAATTAAGAATCTTAGTTTTTTATTTATTCATTTTATTTATTTATGTAATATGCTATAGTCGTGATATACCCGGGCCATCTTGCCATCCGATTGCTCCAAGTCCCATTGGTCTTCTGATCAAGTGGCCAGATCTGGCTTCCCACGATACACTCTTCTCCTGGTGTTCCACGCTGGATTTTTTTTCCCGAAGGCTTATTGGGCCTTCATTTGGGCTCAAGAGTGTTATCTCTGGATTTCTTTTCGCACCTCCCAGATTGCTTCATACAGGCTAACTCTAAACTCTCATCTTTTGAATTATTTTATTTTTATGTAAATGATTCAATTTTTGTGCGATGTACTAAATAATAATTAGTTCTGATAGTTTTTATTTGATGATTTATCGATTAAACTATTAGTTGATTTTTCATCAAACAGAAAAAATCATTTCTAATAATTATTTAAATTTCCGATTGTATTGTGTGATAATTGTTGGTTTACTTGCTTATTAGGTATTTATTCACCATTTTCATGTCTTGTTTCTGTTTGTTTTTTCATGCATCAAATGATCATGTTCTTGCTATTTATGCAGCCAAATTTCTTTGTAATTCATTCACACTACTACTCATATTCATTCACACTTCTACTCTCCAAAAATAAATCCTGAATACTCACATATCTTTGCATCCTCAACACAATACAAAATCAATGCTCACACAAATGGTGAAATTTATGAATGTGATCTAGCCGGATTTCTATTTAGAAACACTGATTCCACTAGATTTTGTCTAAATAGAAAGGCTGATTTTTTTCGTATTTGGAAAAAAAAATTGAGTATAAACTTAGACAACCTGTAGCCCAAATTTTCTACCAACATCCCCATTTTACTGATAATAACTCAAGCAAGTTTTATCAGTCTTATATCCAAAATGATATTGAGGTACAAAACATGTTTTGTAACCACGAGTATTCTGGTTACAAATATATTGAGTTGTACATTATGCTGGAACAATTCCAACCCTCCCAGGACATGCAGTCCAGGAAATTGCAGTCCTAGAACATGCAGTCGCAGGTTATTGATCCCATTGCTGATGACGAACAAGATCTAGAAAATCAAGTCGAAGAAGATGTGGTTGATGATGTAGAAGACGTGGTTAATGATTTGGTTAACCGTGATTCTGAAGATGAAGAGCACATGCAAATACCTGAGGTGCAACACTACTCACCACTTTCCCACTTCACAACCCTTAACTTGGGCGAGGATGAGCCTTCGTCAGACATGTTCTACAACCCCTATATGAGGTCCGACGAGGAGTTAAAAATAGGTGACAATTTTCATACGAAGGAAGATTGTATGCTAGCAATAAAAAATTGGCACTTATCAAACTGTGTTGATTTCAAAGTTGATCGGTCAAATCCAGACAGGTACGTCATTTTGTGCAAAAACCCTGAGTGTGGTTACAGGCTAATGGCATCATTTAAGAAAAAACATAATGCATGGGTGATAGGGTCCATTAGTCAACCTCACACTTGTGTTAACACAAACATAGCGCAAGATCATAGAAAACTTAGCCATGATATGATATGTCACAATATATTACCGCTCGTAGAAGCTGACCCGTCACTTAAGGTCAAGACAATTATCTCCCATTGCGTTTCTGTGTTCAAATATAGACCGTCTTACATAAAGGCTTGGCTAGAAAAAACTAAGGTTATTGAAGTGGTCTACGGTAACTGGGAGGAATCATACAAACAACTTCCGCGATACTTGGCTGCACTAAAATTATATTCACCTGGGACCGTTGTTATAATGGAGACCTTGTCGGCACAATCCCCAGACGGAACCCCTCTCAAAGGTAATGGAATATTCCATAGACCTTTCTGGGCATTTCGTCCTTGCATCTTTGGATTTTCTTTTTGCAAACCGATTATTCAGATTGACAGAACTTGGTTGTATGGAAAATATAAGGGGACGTTACTGATGGCGGTTGCACAGGATGGAAATAGTAACATTTTCCCCAAAGCCTTTGCACTGGTGGAAAGGGAGACAGCTGCTGCTTGGAGTTTCTTTCTCAAAACTCTTCGAAATTCTGTGGCTCCACAGCCTAGACTCTATTTGATTTCTGACAGACACATTTCCATTATAAGTGCATACAACAATCCAGAAAACGGTTGGCACGACCCCCCATCTACACATGTCTACTGCATTAGGCATATTGCTCAAAACTGTTTGTGGGAGATCAAAGATAAATTTTTGAAGATCAAGCTCATGGACGCGGGGTATGCATTAAACCAACCAGGATTCCACTACTACCGCCATGAAATATTTGAGTCAAATCCAGATGCAGGGAGGTGGATTGATAATCTTGACAGAGAGAAGTGGACTAGATCGTATGACAATGGGGTGAGGTGGGGCCACATGATAACAAATCTTGTGGAATCAATGAACAACGTCTTCAAGGGCCTGTGAAACCTGCCTATAACCGCTATGGTGAACGCAACATATATTCGGATGGCAACATTGTTCGCAACAAGAGGTAAACATTGGAATGCAGTGTTACAGACACAACAGGTGTACAACGATATGTGCATGAAATTTCTGCAACAGGAATCTGCCAAAGCCAGCAGCCACCGGGTTACAGAATTCGACCACCATGGCCATACATTTAGTGTCAAAGAAACAATTGACCACAACTAGGGGCTGGCAAGGCAAGAGTATCGAGTCCTAATACCCAATCGTTGATGCGACTACGGCCAATTTCAAGCCTACCGTATGCCTTGCTCACATGTCATTGCAGCATGCTCACATTCCCACTTTGATGCATTCTCACTAGTATCTCCTTTATACAAGGTTGAAACACTGCTCAATGTATACAACAACAACTTTCCAGTGGTAGCACTGGATGCATATTGGCCAGAGTATGACGGGGAAATTGTTTGGCACAACGATTTGATGCGGCGCAATAAAAAAGGTCGACCAAACAGCAAGCGCATCAGAACCGAAATGGATGCCACTGATAAAATGCAGAGGAACTGTAGTGTATGTCATCAGGTCGGGCATAATAAAAGGAAGTGTCCACACCGTGGCTCTAGTTCCACTACATAGATTTTAGATTCACAAGTATTTGTAATTTTTTTCATCAATGAAAAGTACTTTTACTTTTTAATTCCAAATATAAGAACAACGACAACACAGATGCCTACAATAATTAAACAACAACAACAAGACTAAAATACAACAATACAAATACTAAAACGACAACATAAACAACCTTTAAAGTCTACGAAATTACAATAGTTAACACTATGTCATCTAATCCATGCATCATTTGGATGACATCAATGTTGTTTTCAAATTCATCCCACCAACGTACGGTTTCTCCAGTTTCAAGTGAGGTCCTTGTTCTAAGCCTTTGAATCCTTTTGACGACTTCACCAGATTTATATTCCCCCTCTAACCAAAGACATGAGCTCTCTTTTCAATTGCTCCAAGGAATGGATGTTCCAAAATTTCATCTGCAATGGGGGTTTGATAGGAGAGAAAATAACATGCCCATCCCTTCTTAAAATAACTGCTTCAGGATCGGGTCGCTTTGATGAGCTTCACTGCCATGACGGACGTCTAGGGGATGCCATGACCACAAATATATGGAGAAATTGATAAACCTGGTGCAGGGATTAGGGTATGGGTTGCACTGCTATTTATAGAGCAAAAAGCAAAAATAAAATAAAATTTAAAGGATGTCGCCACTCCAAGTGGCGACTTGGTCCTAAAGTTAAGAGATGTTGCCCTTCCCAGTGGCGACTTGCTCCAATTTTAAGGGTAGTCGCCACTTCCAGTGGTGACATAGTGTAAAAAAGCCTGAAAATTGGTCATTTGTGTAAAAATTTTGAAAACATGGTTATTTTAAAAAAAAAATTGAAAAACATGATTATTCAAAAAAAAAAAACTCCTAACACACCATAATTTTAATTTACTCAGTTTCCAATTTTTTAATAACGTAATAGTGCAATGTGTGATATAAGACTTCTCTGTACATTAGTTGGACATAAGTTAATACACTTGGAGTTTATTTTCTTGTTGCATTTAATTTCATAGAATCATTGACATAGCTCGAATGCACTACCAGAAATACCGGAATATCCTGCGGATTTTCCTGTGGTTTTATTAAATATACTAAAATTTTCTGCGAAATACACTTCCGCAGCAAATTTTGCAGGTATACTGCAGATTTTGCCGCGGATTCCAAATTTTGAATAAAGCATCATTTTTTCATTAGAATACCATAGGTAGTTCCGCAGGAAAATTTTCTACTGATTTTGCTGCGGATTATTTTGTATTTTGTTTATAATATTTAAATTTTTCATAAAATATTTTTTTTTCTCAAAAAATATTTAATTTATTTAAATGTTTTATAAACAATTGATTTTGTTTAAATTTTACAAAAAAATTATTAATCTATTTTGTTAATTATTTTTATGATATTATTTAATTAATTGTTAACATTAATTTACACTAATGTATCATCTTTTTTAATTTCAATTTATTTACATTAATGTATCATCTTTTTTTAATTTCAATTTATTTACATTAATGTATCATTTTTTTTAATTTCAATTTATTTATATTAATGTATCATCTTTTTTTAATTTATCAAACAAACCCTTCTACAATTTTTAAACACCAAAGCAGAACCTTCACACCTATAGCCATGGCGTAGTTGAATTCTACTTTCTAATTTCAATTTTCACATCATTTCTCACTAATTAAAGAACCAAACCATTTCACAAACCCGATTTCAATTCAATGGCGACGAGAAACTGAACTTTAGAGTTTAGATAGTACAGAGACACCGTCAAAAGCTTACACACTCCTCTTTTTTCATCAGCTTCCACTTCTTCCGGTGGTCCTGTCATCGAAATGGTTAACACTCCGCGTTTTCGTTCCAGTAATCGATCTTCCTATACTCCACAAGACCCCCGTCCATCCTCCTCAAAGTTCCAGTAAGAATTATAGAATGGAAATCAAATCCAGTAACTATGTTTTCTATTTTATTATTTATATTTATGATTTATGATGTTTTGGAATTAATTTTTAATTTAAATTTAAATTTTAATAAAATAAAAAGGATGCGAATTTTGATATATATATATATATATATATATATATATATATATATATATATATATTTATATATATAAAAACAGTTTATATCACAATAAATATAATAATTATTTGATTGAATAAATTCTATGCGAAAGACTTATTAGAAGTAAAAAAATATAATAAATTATAAATATTAAAAAGTGAATCAAGCTTTTCAATAGATTAAGAACTGGTTTAAGAACAAAATCGAACCATAAATTGGTCCAGTTTGGTTTGTTTAATAAACTATGAACAAAACGCTAAAGTTTATCGTTCTCATTCCTCTATTGTTCGAAGTTAAAACACCACATTAAAACCCTAATCGAACTTGAGGTGCCACCATCTACGTTCCTCCGCCGTCTACGCTCCACCACCGTCTACGTTCCTCCACCATCGTCCCTCTAAGATATGTGCTCTTTCAATCGCTTCCACACTCTATTCTAATCGCCACCGTCTATATTCTGCCACGGTCTAGACTTGCCAAACAACAACAGGTTCGAGTTTATGCTTCCCTTTCCGAAATCGATAAAGGATTTTTTTTCATTGCGTTCATTCTTCTGATATGCATTTGAAATTGGTGTTGTCTGAGTTGGATTTAGGTTTGGTTCTGTTTTCTTGAACTGAATTATTGTAACTTTGTTGCTACAGAGCTTGATGTTTAGATTCAATTATTATATAATAGTAGTGTTTTTCAGTTTGTGATATGAGTTTGTGTACTTTTTTTCAGTGGTAGCGGTTACGAGAGCTCCGATGTTGTGGTCATTGATAGGGTTGAAATGTGGTTACGAATATATTGAGTTGTACATTATGCTGGAACAATTCCAACCCTCCCAGGACATGCAGTCCAGGAAATTGCAGTCCCAGAACATGCAGTCGCAGGTTATTGATCCCATTGCTGATGACGAACAAGATCTAGAAAATCAAGTTGAAGAAGATGTGGTTGATGATGTAGAAGACGTGGTTAATGATTTGGTTAACCGTGATTCTGAAGATGAAGAGCACATGCAAATACCTGAGGTGCAACACTACTCACCACTTTCCCACTTCACAACCCTTAACTTGGGCGAGGATGAGCCTTCGTCAGACATGTTCTACAACTCCTATATGAGGTCCGACGAGGAGTTAAAAATAGGTGACAATTTTCATACGAAGGAAGATTGTATGCTAGCAATAAAAAATTGGCACTTATCAAACTGTGTTGATTTCAAAGTTGATCGGTCAAATCCAGACAGGTACGTCATTTTGTGCAAAAACCCTGAGTGTGGTTATAGGCTAATGGCATCATTTAAGAAAAAACATAATGCATGGGTGATAGGGTCCATTAGTCAACCTCACACTTGTGTTAACACAAACATAGCGCAAGATCATAGAAAACTTAGCCATGATATGATATGTCACAATATATTACCGCTCGTAGAAGCTGACCCGTCACTTAAGGTCAAGACAATTATCTCCCATTGCGTTTCTGTGTTCAAATATAGACCGTCTTACATAAAGGCTTGGCTAGAAAAAACTAAGGCTATTGAAGTGGTCTACGGTAACTGGGAGGAATAATACAAACAACTTCCGCGATACTTGGCTGCACTAAAATTATATTCACCTGGGACCGTTGTTATAATGGAGACCTTGTCGGCCAATCCCGACGGAACCCTCTCAAAGTTAATGGAATATTCCATAGACCTTTCTGGGCGTTTCGTCCTTTCATCTTTGGATTTTCTTTTTGCAAACCGATTATTCAGATTGACAGAACTTGGTTGTATGGAAAATATAAGGGGACGTTACTGATGGCGGTTGCACAGGATGGAAATAGTAACATTTTCCCCAAAGCCTTTGCACTGGTGGAAAGGGAGACAGCTGCTGCTTGGAGTTTCTTTCTCAAAACTCTTCGAAATTCTGTGGCTCCACAGCCTAGACTCTATTTGATTTCTGACAGACACATTTCCATTATAAGTGCATACAACAATCCAGAAAACGGTTGGCACGACCCCCCATCTACACATGTCTACTGCATTAGGCATATTGCTCAAAACTGTTTGTGGGAGATCAAAGATAAATTTTTGAAGATCAAGCTCATGGACGCGGGGTATGCATTAAACCAACCAGGATTCCACTACTACCGCCATGAAATATTTGAGTCAAATCCAGATGCAGGGAGGTGGATTGATAATCTTGACAGAGAGAAGTGGACTAGATCGTATGACAATGGGGTGAGGTGGGGCCACATGATAACAAATCTTGTGGAATCAATGAACAACGTCTTCAAGGGCCTGTGAAACCTGCCTATAACCGCTATGGTGAACGCAACATATATTCGGATGGCAACATTGTTCGCAACAAGAGGTAAACATTGGAATGCAGTGTTACAGACACAACAGGTGTACAACGATATGTGCATGAAATTTCTGCAACAGGAATCTGCCAAAGCCAGCAGCCACCGGGTTACAGAATTCGACCACCATGGCCATACATTTAGTGTCAAAGAAACAATTGACCACAACTAGGGGCTGGCAAGGCAAGAGTATCGAGTCCTAATACCCAATCGTTGATGCGACTACGGCCAATTTCAAGCCTACCGTATGCCTTGCTCACATGTCATTGCAGCATGCTCACATTCCCACTTTGATGCATTCTCACTAGTATCTCCTTTATACAAGGTTGAAACACTGCTCAATGTATACAACAACAACTTTCCAGTGGTAGCACTGGATGCATATTGGCCAGAGTATGACGGGGAAATTGTTTGGCACAACGATTTGATGCGGCGCAATAAAAAAGGTCGACCAAACAGCAAGCGCATCAGAACCGAAATGGATGCCACTGATAAAATGCAGAGGAACTGTAGTGTATGTCATCAGGTCGGGCATAATAAAAGGAAGTGTCCACACCGTGGCTCTAGTTCCACTACATAGATTTTAGATTCACAAGTATTTGTAATTTTTTTCATCAATGAAAAGTACTTTTACTTTTTAATTCCAAATATAAGAACAACGACAACACAGATGCCTACAATAATTAAACAACAACAACAAGACTAAAATACAACAATACAAATACTAAAACGACAACATAAACAACCTTTAAAGTCTACGAAATTACAATAGTTAACACTATGTCATCTAATCCATGCATCATTTGGATGACATCAATGTTGTTTTCAAATTCATCCCACCAACGTACGGTTTCTCCAGTTTCAAGTGAGGTCCTTGTTCTAAGCCTTTGAATCCTTTTGACGACTTCACCAGATTTATATTCCCCCTCTAACCAAAGACATGAGCTCTCTTTTCAATTGCTCCAAGGAATGGATGTTCCAAAATTTCATCTGCAATGGGGGTTTGATAGGAGAGAAAATAACATGCCCATCCCTTCTTAAAATAACTGCTTCAGGATCGGGTCGCTTTGATGAGCTTCACTGCCATGACGGACGTCTAGGGGATGCCATGACCACAAATATATGGAGAAATTGATAAACCTGGTGCAGGGATTAGGGTATGGGTTGCACTGCTATTTATAGAGCAAAAAGCAAAAATAAAATAAAATTTAAAGGATGTCGCCACTCCAAGTGGCGACTTGGTCCTAAAGTTAAGAGATGTTGCCCTTCCCAGTGGCGACTTGCTCCAATTTTAAGGGTAGTCGCCACTTCCAGTGGTGACATAGTGTAAAAAAGCCTGAAAATTGGTCATTTGTGTAAATTTTTTGAAAACATGGTTATTTTAAAAAAAAAATTGAAAAACATGATTATTCAAAAAAAAAAAACTCCTAACACACCATAATTTTAATTTACTCAGTTTCCAATTTTTTAATAACGTAATAGTGCAATGTGTGATATAAGACTTCTCTGTACATTAGTTGGACATAAGTTAATACACTTGGAGTTTATTTTCTTGTTGCATTTAATTTCATAGAATCATTGACATAGCTCGAATGCACTACCAGAAATACCGGAATATCCTGCGGATTTTCCTGTGGTTTTATTAAATATACTAAAATTTTCTGAAATACACTTCCAGACAAATTTTGCAGTATACCGCAGATTTTGCCATGATTCCAAATTTTGAATAAAGCATCATTTTTTCATTAGAATACCATAGGTAGTTCCGCAGGAAAATTTTCTACTGATTTTGCTGCGGATTATTTTGTATTTTGTTTATAATATTTAAATTTTTCATAAAATATTTTTTTTCTCAAAAAATATTTAATTTATTTAAATGTTTTATAAACAATTGATTTTGTTTAAATTTTACAAAAAAATTATTAATCTATTTTGTTAATTATTTTTATGATATTTTTTAATTAATTGTTAACATTAATTAATTTACACTAATGTATCATCTTTTTTAATTTCAATTTATTTACATTAATGTATCATCTTTTTTTAATTTCAATTTATTTACATTAATGTATCATTTTTTTTAATTTCAATTTATTTATATTAATGTATCATCTTTTTTTAATTTATCAAACAAACCCTTCTACAATTTTTAAACACCAAAGCAGAACCTTCACACCTATAGCCATGGCGTAGTTGAATTCTACTTTCTAATTTCAATTTTCACATCATTTCTCACTAATTAAAGAACCAAACCATTTCACAAACCCGATTTCAATTCAATGGCGACGAGAAACTGAACTTTAGAGTTCAGATAGTACAGAGGCACCGACAAAAGCTTACACACTCCTCTTTTTTCATCAGCTTCCACTTCTTCCGGTGGTCCTGTCATCGAAATGGTTAACACTCCGCGTTTTCGTTCTAGTAACCGATCTTCCTATACTCCACAAGACCCCGTCCATCCTCCTCAAAGTTCCAGTAAGAATTATAGAATGGAAATCAAATCCAGTAACTATGTTTTCTATTTTATTATTTATATTTATGATTTATGATGTTTTGGAATTAATTTTTAATTTAAATTTAAATTTTAATAAAATAAAAGGATGAATTTTGATATATATATATATATATATATATATATATATATATATATATATATATATATATATATATATATATATATATATATATATATATAAAAACAGTTTATATCACAATAAATATAATAATTATTTGATTGAATAAATTCTATGCGAAAGACTTATTAGAAGTAAAAAAATATAATAAATTATAAATATTAAAAAGTGAATCAAGCTTTTCAATAGATTAAGAACTGGTTTAAGAACAAAATCGAACCATAAATTGGTCCAGTTTGGTTTGTTTAATAAACTATGAACAAAACGCTAAAGTTTATCGTTCTCATTTCTCTACTGTTCGAAATTAAAACACCACATTAAAACCCTAATCGAACTTGAGGTGCCACCATCTACGTTCCTCCGCCGTCTACGCTCCACCACCGTCTACGTTCCTCCACCATCGTCCCTCTAAGATATGTGCTCTTTCAATCGCTTCCACACTCTATTCTAATCGCCACTGTCTACATTCTGCCACGGTCTAGACTTGCCAAACAACAACAGGTTCAAGTTTATGCTTCCCTTTCCGAAATCGATAAAGGATTTTTTTCATTGCGATTCATTCTTCTGATATGCATTTGAAATTGGTGTTGTCTGAGTTGGATTTAGGTTTGGTTCTGTTTTCTTGAACTGAATTATTGTAACTTTGTTGCTACAGAGCTTGATGTTTAGATTCAATTATTATATAATAGTAGTGTTTTTCAGTTTGTAATATGAGTTTGTGTACTTTTTTCCAGTGGTAGCGGTTACGAGAGCTCCGATGTTGTGGTCATTAATAGGGTTGAAATGCATAGACATCAACATATGAACAATTTGTACAGGGGGGCCGTGCCGGCAGGGTATACATTGTCTCTTGTTTTCCAAAATGATCATTAGCTTGCTATATAAGCAAGTAAATAAACTTTTTTATGTTCATTTGGTTTATTTTAGGAAGAAAATTAACTTAGGAAACTGGGATGATAGGTTAATGTAGATTTGGATAATCGTTTCCTGTAATGGGAGCTTGGTGAAGATTGTGAAAGTTTGATTGTTGACTAGAATTTAAACCAAATTTGAAGCTTAGGTAATCAAGTTTGATCTGTAATGCTTGATGTAGTAATTGCAGTATTTGTACGTACCTTACATTATTATTTTTAAATATTAGTACTTACCTTTTAATAATATATTAGTAATTACATTTTTAGTATATTAGTAATTAAAGAAAACAAAGTGCTTCTTTTATACTCATATTTTACTAATTGTGCAGGGCATTGTCTATGTTGTTGATAGTGGATTCTCCAAACAGTGATTCTACAATCCGGTATTTCTATTCTGTTGTTTCTATGAAAATATATTTAGTAATTGGCCAGTAATGATTTATGCTTGCATTCAGTTTCATTTTGTTCATAGTTTTTAAGACCAGTTTTTTTCATATTGTGGCACGGTCCGCACTGCCATCACTGGTTATTAATTTTTCTCCAATATTTTCAGTTATCATGCCAAGGATTGAAATGTAAAATAAAATCTATGTGGAAAGCATCAAAGAAACATAGCTGAATGTAAATGTAGTAATAGGCCATGTATGTTCTCCCATTGTAATGCAATTTTTTTTTTACTTCTAATGAAGTGTTTATGCGAAATGACTACAAAGATAAAAATACTTTAAAAAATACAATTTGACTCTAAATATCTCTCATATTATAATGTTATAGGAACTGATGTTAAATGATAGAATACAAAGCATTTTCAAACTTCAGTCTGCTTTGGTCAAGGCTGAGGATCATCTTTCTAAGCTTGCGCCTGATACACTTTATTCTGAGTTTGAATATGAGTAAGCCTATGCTCTCAGTAGTGTTGATATTAGGATGAAATGTGAAAAATTGTCGACATTAGGATGAAATGTGAAAAATTAATTGTATGATTAAAGCATCACTTTTCAGGTTGTTGCTCCTATTAATGAAAGTTGTCTTGATTTTTCACTCTAACTTTTCAGATTTTGCACTCCTTTGAATTCTTGCAAACTATACCGCCAAAAAATTCCAAGAAGAAGAGTTGTGGGAAAGGTTATATATCTATTCAATATGAAGTCACTCAACCCCAACCCACTCAACTCTAACATATTCCATAATAAAGATGACGTCGAAAAATCACATGAAGAAGAGCATAATAATGAATTTTGATTTGTACTATTTTGTTAACTTGGTTATAATTTGGATAGTTTTATTTTTTAAAGTTGGGTACAAATGAATATTAGTAGAAGTTGTTTGAGGAATTTTTAGTAATGAGATTGTAAGAATTTGTTACAATTATAATATTACCTTTTATAGGAAATTGTTGTTATAAGAATTTGTCTTATTTAAATTCAAAGTATTTTAAATTAATTTTTTTTTATATCATGCTTATTTTAATATATAATTTATAATATTTTAATAATAATTTTTTCATATTAAATAATTTCTCATTTATAAAAGAATTTGAATAAGTGATGAATTATTAGGTGTAAGAGAGAGAAAATAATGTGGAGTTAAAAAAGTGAAAAGGTTGAATATGTAAACCATCGTAGATAGTCTAAGTAGTACATTAAGCAACACATATAAATAAACAAAAACTTTGACTAATGTACACATATAATTTTTAAAGTTTAAACTTATTAAAATTTTCGATAAAATTAACATACGTGAAATCGATCACTTGACTTCTACTATTATATGTGCTATGTGTATATATATATATATATATATATATATATATATATATATATATATATATATATATATATATATATATATATATATATATATATATATATATATATCAATTCGAGTTTTAGTTCCTATAAAATTAGTTTACGCAGTTTTAACCATGTAATATGGAGGTATTGTTCTTATTTTTATAATAAATTACTAATAAAATAGAGTATATATATATATATATATATATATATATATATATATATATATATATATATATATATATATATATATATATATATATATATATATATATATAGGTTTAAATAGTTCTTTCGTCCCTGTAAGTTAGCGTGTTTTTGGTTTTCGTCTCTATTCTGTTTTTTTTGTCCATATCCCCGTATGTTCAATTCGTGTTGACGTTGATTCCTGTCATCCCACTTTCGTTACAAAAATGTTGATTTGGCAAATGGCGTCGTCCCACTTTCGTATTCCAAGCAAAATTGGTCACAAGCCACTTGTCCTTTCCACCAATATTTAGTCTTTTCCACCAAATCATTTGTATTATTTGTTACATAAGTGCAATCCATTTGTATATATTACATACTATCTTAATTTTGTTGAAATATATTTTATTTTGTTTTGTGTTTTAATATTAATTTTGGTTTTATTCTAATAAATAAATCCTAAACCCTAAACCCAATATACATTAATAAATACAATTAGTTATATATTAAATAGTTAGAAATATTTTAAATATTTTTTAACTATATTATTTAGTTAATATTAATTTAAGTATTTAATAGTTAATAAATAAACTTAATAGTATGAATTATATATTATGAAATAATTATTTACTAATATATAATAATTGAAATATTTAATAGTTAAAATGTTAAATACTTAAAACATTAACCAATTTAATAAATATTTGAAATATTTAACAAATAAGTTAATTAGTGTTTTTTGGTTATCGTCCTTGTTAGTAAGCTTGTTTTTTATTTTAGTCTCTAAATATATATTTTTTGGCATAAGTCCCTAATTCTAGGTTTCAAATATTAATATTTTAACTATTTAATTTATTTAATATTTTAACTATTTAATATATAAAATATTAATATTTTAAATATTTAATTTATTACATTTAGCATATGTTACATAATTCCCTATTTTTTATTAAATATACAATTTTGTATTACTTGTTACATTAGTACAATTCATTTGTATTACTTATTAGATAAGTCGCTAATTTTTTGTTTAGTATGTAATATATACTTTATTTAATAATTATGTGGTTTTCATACTGTATTTTTTGGCATAAGTTCTTAATTCTAGGTTTCAAATATTAATATTTTAACTATTTAATTTATTTAATATTTTAACTATTTAATTTATTTAATATTTCAACTATTTGTATAATTACCATGCCCTTCTTTCTTTTTGCATTACTTGCTCATGAATTGAATCACTTTAGTTCCCTTTTTACCCATAAATTTGAGGAAGCTTTCTATTGTTTACATATTGAAGGTCACATTCTTGTTTTAACTGGATTTTATTATGCTTAATATTTTGTTTTGTGTTGATTGAATGCATGAAAAGGATCAAGGCATTTTGTTTGATTTTGAGCATAACTACCTTGGCCAAATATTCAATTAACCTTGTGAGTGTGTGATCATTTGTTAACCCCTTTCAGATTTTATCAATAGTCATGTTTATTTGAATTTGATGCTTGTCTATGAGTGTTGAATTCACCTTTTTTATGGATATTGATTTCTTTGTTTCTTGAATCCTCAACTATATGTTGTTGTTTGGGTTTTTACCTTGCCTTAGAAAGTAGGTAGTATTAGACAAGTTTTTATTTCGATTAGCTTTAGGACTTATCACTTGTTTGTTAACCAAGCCACATTACAATCTTGAAAACCCTTGTGATTCTTGCATTTGTATTTTCAATACGTTTTTGGATGAATGCATAATTTAGTCTTTTGTTTTCAAGATTGTGGATGAGTGTTTTTTTATCCCTCGCCTTTTTGTGTTTTTCATCTACTGGTGAATTTTTGCTAGGTGTGATTCATGATTGAGCTTGTTTTGTTTTAGAATGTTTTGCATGATTTTTGTACTTAGGATTTATTTCATTTATATTTTGTCGTTGTAGGATAGTGGTAAGTTTGTATTTTCTCGTGTACGTTTTTGTTTGAACCATACATTTGTTTTATGTTTCATAAACTTCTTGATTCGTGATTCTTGGATTATCATTCTTTGTTTTTTTGAGTTATTTGACTTTGTTTATGGACAAAAAATGTGTCAAGTTGGGGAGAGTTGATAAGTGGCAAAATGTATTTATTTTGTATATATGATTTGTGGCACTTATCTATTATTTTATTGTTAAAATCGTTGATTAACTCCCCTTTTTGTTGTAAGTACGTTTTATTGCATTTTGTGTACATATTGTATCGTTTGATTAGTTTTGTAAATATTTTGTAGGTATTTGTTGAATTATTGGAGCATTGATAATAAAGTCCAAATGGAGCTCCAAAATGCATTGTTGATCAATAAGGAATAAGGCTAAAAGATTGAAGCCATGGAAGTTATGCAGGAAAAGCAACAAAAGTTGCTGGATTGAGTAGGTTTGTCGGGCGATGGTCAGGCGAGGGCCATCGCTTCTGCGTCGTCGGGCGACAGTGGGGCAAGGGCCATCGCTTCTGCGTTGCCGGGCGACGGTGGGGCGAGAGGAAGTGGTCCAATTTTGAGGTTTTGGTCTGCCTTGCTTCGCTGCAGGTCGTTGGGCGAGGAAAAGATGTTTCGCCGGGCGAAGCTGACCGTCGCTGGGCGAAGGTAGATATTTTGGTCAGCTGAAGACGTGGCCTAATTTGGGCCAAGTTAATAAGAAGGTTCGTTGGTCAATGCTTTATTTCGCCGAGCGATTCTTGCAGAACAAAATTTCTTTATCTTTCATTTTGCTTCATTTTTTAGGTAGTATGGTTTTGAGGTGTGAGATTCTTGCTCCCAATTCCATCACTCATATAGTTTTTGAAAGTTTGGATTAGAAAACAACACTAGGGTCTTGCTCATGGTTGATTGGAGGTGGATTTCTCTTCAATAGGCTCTAACAAACCGGTGTAAATGAGTAGTGTATCTCCTCTCTTCTCTTTGTATTTCTCTATTTTGTTGGTTATGTTTGTATATTTACTCTGAACTCGTGTAAATTTGTCACCCTTGGTGTTGTATAAAGTTTGCTTTATGAATATGTGTTGGTAATTGTCTTAGGTTTTTACTCTATGTTAGGGTTTGAGCTTTGATAGAGATAGATCGCTTAGATTCTTACCTAGGATGATTATCTGTTAGTTTCTGAATGCTAGAAATGGGTTTAAAGTTGACATTTACTTAGAGTATCTGATCTTAATGCCTCTGTGTTGGTGAAGTATGCCAGAGATGGGTATGGAGGTGACGCAATTGACTTCTGGTTGTCGAGGTATGCCGAAAATAGATATTTAGGTGATTCGGGAGGATTCTCAATTTGGGTTAGAAATAGCTTAGGTTGTGAGAGGTATGTGATGACACGGACAAGTATCGTAGAATAAGTATAATTGGACGGTAGATTTAAGTATGTGACGGGTAGTGTGCATTCGTTCCAGACAAGCTGTCTATCCTTTATACTTTGTGTTTATTTACTTTTTGTCTTTTATTTTTAACTCATTTAATCCCAAACTGATTAACGGTAGAATTGTCGAACAACGAGTCAATAACCAATCTTTGTGGACACGATACGATATAACTTAACCGATATATATTACCCGATAAAAATAAATACCAAACTTTTTGTTTGCCTACTATATAGCACCAACAGAGAATTGGAATTGTTAAATAACTTGAAGAAACTCGCGCTTATTCAAATTTTTGAAATGTTGCCAAAATAACAATACAATTCTTATAAAGCAAGGAGTTATTGCTCATTAACTTTCTAGCAAGGAACTTTTGTTTATTAACATGCACAACACTTTTCTGTTATTATATGTACTTCAATCTTGTGTAATGTGTTTTTGATAAGAAATCTTGTAAACAAAATAACCTATATTCAATAGTGAGTTGATCGATCCTGAATCAAAGATGCATCGATTCGTTATTGTCGAATGTTGATGATTCGTGAAGCAGTCGTCTTTAAAGATCGATGAAAAAATCAAGATAAAGTGAAGTTCTCGTTGAAGGTTGAAGATGCTTCAAGCAGATATTTCAGAGAGAGTTCTTTTAGAAATTGGAGAATGTAGAAGGTGCATTATGATTTTAGAGAGAGATTTGAAGAGTGAATAAGGTAATTCTCTAGAGGATGAGAATGAATATGAATCCAAGTAAGTTTTATGTTATATAGTTTGTTAGAAGTTATAAAGTTAGTTAGGATTGAAAGAAATTTGGGTGGTTGATCGGAATTCGGTTAGAGAAACTGAATGGTTAGATTTAAGTGAAAGAGGTTGGTTAGAGACTTTTATATAATTTTGTGATTTATGATAGAAGGGTCAAGTCCATAAAATACCATAGGTAGGTAACATTGGTGTAGTGGTCACTAATGTCCACAAAGACGGAAGTGCCGGCCAAGTACATCAAGTAACACCGGACAACACAGGCTCAGTGAAACTGAACAAAAACATCATCATGCACAGGATCCTCAGCTAAGCGTGCAGCTCTTTATGCAGCAGCTGTTGCTACAACGATCTGCTCCTCATGTAGCTCCTTTAGGTAGGAGAACCTCACATGTGCCCCATTTGTGGAGTCGGAGTCCAATGCATCCCTCAACAGATCATCTCTACGATACTCAACCATTTAAACTACCGCCTCATCTCTTGTTATGGTGCAGTAACCTACCTCTGATAGGTAGTTGGAGAAAGCAAGCTACATCACTAAGAGTGATGGTCAACTCCCCAACGGAGAAATGGAAAGATGAGGTCTCTTTGTGCCACCTCTCAGCAAAATGAACTGTATTTTTGAGTAAAACTTATAAAATGAAAAAGTGGAACCAAAAAAATACCTCTCCATCCCAAACATAGGGAGCGTTATGATCCTGATTATAAATCATGAGGGATGTGTCATATGGCCCTCCTGGATATCCCTGCTCCGCCTCTGCAGGTTCCTCAAAATTGTCTTATACCTCAACAATCTCAGCCTCCTCCACCTTGACATCCGTAGGGACCTGAACATCATCGGCCTCATCCGTCTTGTCAAATACCTTCTCATGTGCATGAGAGATAGAAGCTCGATGCAAACGACTCCTCCGTGACTGTGCAGAAGGAGAAGTTATTTCCAGTTGCTCCTTTTGTACCTGACCTTTTCCACGAGGCATGTTAACATGTTGCTCCCACCTCTCTCAACATGCCTAGGTAGTCCGGGATGGCCTTCTTTGTCTCAAACGCCTGCTTTGGTCCTGGTTTTCAGCCATTTTCCTGTAATAAAAGTTATAAAGGTTAGGTTTTAAAAATAAAACAAGCCAGGAAACAATTCGCAAGTGCACTTGCGAAACCCCTGCACATTGCAACTTCAAAAACCAGAAAAATCTTGTCCTAAACACCCAAAACTCATTTTTTTTCCATCTAAACAACTACATTTACCTATTCTAACATCGACATACACAATGTAATTTCTACAAACTAACCTAATAATCTTTTAAGAGTTTGCATTTTGAATCAAAAAAATTGTAGAAAACTTACACAAATTTGAAAGCTTGGAGTTGATTTGGGAGGACTTGAAAATGAGAGATGAACAAAAATTAGTGACTTTGAGTAGTAGAAATGTTAGACTTTGGAGTAGAGAGTTTGAAAATTGGGTATTTTTATATAAAATGGGTTAGGGGTTATTCTGTACGTTTTATTAAAACCAAACACAAACTTCGCAAGTGCACTTGCGAAATAAGAAATTATGGGTGAATTCGCAAGTGCAATTGCAAAATGCACCCTATTTTTAACAAATTATGGATGAATTCGCAAGTGCACTTGCAAAGTCACCTGCGAGGTGAATTTTCAAGTGCACTTGCAAAACCTGGGGGTATTTTAGGTTTTCCACTAGGGGTCAAGAAGAAGCCCACTAGGTGGTAAATGAATTCCATATTTTTATCAAGGCATAATATAAGAAAGAATGTTATAGCTAGTCAAAAACCAAGGTATGACGCCAAGAATCACAACCAACCACACAAAGCAACTACCTCACCCTTCACGCATTGAATATTCCATGATAAGTCAATCACATAAAGGAAGAAAATACGGTAAAAAAGAAGGGGGGAATAACTATGTAACCACACTAAGCTAATAACACCAAACCAGAACTGTAATCCAAAACTTTGCTATATGACATCAGATTATCATATCAATTGATCAATGAATCAAAAGTGAATATTGCAAGTATATCATAACAATTCACTAATTTGTTACATAACTAATCTTGATTTTGAAACCCTAGACTTCACAGAACCCAAATTCAAATACACAGGAACTAGGAGAGTTAATAACCAAAAACACTACTTGAATGAAAACAATTAGAAGAGTATTTAAGGGACTATATTTCATTAGCATTAATATCACCAAAATTTTCCTTCAAATATCATAATAATAATGCAGACAAATATTATCTTGTTAATCAAGCATTTCAATTGACATCTATCAATTGTATCAATATAAGAAATCATTGCAACAATTAGAATTAACCAGTGATCAATACATATTTATTTCATTAGTTTCAGCCTAAAAATCAACTTGCACATTTTTGCAGTATCAATCAATGAATAAATAAACAATTTCTCAAAGCCAAAATCCAAATGTATAGATGAAAAACTGAGATTTAATCATATGAAGATTTGTGTGAAAGAATAAAATACCTTACACGTGAAGGTGTGAAAAACACAAGAAGGGGGAGTTTGAATTGAGTTTTTACCTTTGAAAACCTTTTCTTTGAAAACAATCCCCTTTAAAATTTACTTCACTCTTGATAATAAGGTAGATAGAAATAGAAAGAAGAAATTAGCCCAAGATTTTTATACTAGTTCACTTGATAACCTCAAGCTACTCTAGTCCACTTTTCCAAGTGATTTTGCTTCTCTCCAACGAGGTCTTAATCCAATAATCAAACAGATTATTACACTTGCACACACAAACTATATGTGACTAACACATGCACACACCAACTTTATGTGATTAAATATCAACCTCTAAGATGCATTAGTCCTAGACTTCTTAAGAATTATGACCTAATCGGTCTCATAACAATCAAACAATTGTTTGAATATTACTCCTAGACTTCTTAAGAACTACTTCTACACAAGCTTAATATGTAAACATACTTTTAGCACAATGACATAAGAAAATTTATAGCTTTTTACAATAGAATATAAGCTCTTGTGCATAGTGAATTAGCATCTTTTTCTTCAAGTCTTCAAGCCTTTATATAGAGCCATGCATGAGATGTGACCATTGAAGGGTACATCTAGAATTTTTAATATTATGGCATCTTGAAAAAACGTGGGGGACAAGATCGGACACAACGCCCATCCTTTCATGGTAGTGGAATAAAATGTTTTGTTTGTACCATGTTAACATTATCTTCTAACATTTTGTACTTCATAGGCTTTTGCGAGCATGAGTAAGAAGAAATAACATAACTTCTAGTTTATCAAAACTTCAAGTCTTCAGAGTCTTTAGAACTCCATCTTTAGAGTCTTTATCACTTGGTCTTGAAAACCTTGTATCGAATCTAAGGTAAGAAAATCCTCAAGTCTTCAGAGTCTTCAGAACTACGTCTTTAGAACTACGTCTTCAGAGTCTTAAGCACTTGGTCTTCAGAATCCTTTGTCTTCTGAGACTTAAGTCTTCAGCATCTGGACTACATTCACTCAGAACTTCTGTCTTGAGATCTTCAGACTGGTTTCTTTAGACAATACGTAACAGAGTCACCGAACTTTAGAGACTTCTGAAGGTTTTCTTGCTACTGTTCATCAAAACTTATGTAGCTTAGAAGCGGAACTTCTTCTCTTCTAATGTCTTGGCCACGCCATTCATTAGAAGCACAACATGTTTATTAGTTCTCAAAACACAATAAACATTAGAGTATCAAAATTGTTCATAAAAACATACTCTTTATTATCATCAAAACTCAGAGAAATAATTGCAGAACCAAATCTTGTTCTAACAATATCCCCCTTTTTGATGATGACAAAACCATGTATTTTAATGACAAAATTTTGTACAAATTGTAAGAAAGTAGGAATAATAAAGGTGAAGCAACCCGATTTTCAAAAATCGTTTAAATTTCCGAAAACTAGTGAAATCGCCACCTAATTTTATTTGTTCCAAAAGGAATGGGAAAATATAGATAAAACCCCACAGATGCGGATAAGGCGGTCTACGACCAAAAATATGGAATCGGGAGTCGGTTATGTAAGGGGAAGGTATTAGCACCCCTTACATCCATCGTACTCGATGGGACGCATTTAGTTCTAAGTGTTTGTGTGTGTTTATTGCTAAGTTATGAATAAAGGAGAAAAGGACTTGTTTATTATTATTATTTTGAGTTTGACACGGTTTCAAAACCGTGTGCCTATGTATTCCCTTGTGCAATGGAAAAGTCAAAACTCCGTAGTTCCTCTAAAAAATGCTTTAAATTGGTTGTATTGATTTTATAAGAAAAATCGTGCATTAGACACTTCAAATACTTGAACTTGGACTTGTTTAGTTTGTTTGAAAATCTTTAAGTCGACGTTCGTGTTTGAAATGGCTATTGCACACTCTTTGTCAGAAAAGAGTTTGATGATCGCATATGAGCGAAAAAGACTTGAGTGAGTTGAATTGTTTTTATGTGGGTGAAAAGTACCGAACAATAGAACTAGCATCCTACGATTCAAATACTAGAAACAAGATGAGCTCAATGCCCAACGAGTCGTCTATCATCCCAAAAGTTTTTTCTTATGAAAGAGTGAAGTGAAAAAAAGTTCACGTTATTAAGAATCTTTAAACAATCGGACTAGCATCCAACGACTTAAAGATTCGAAGTTCATTTTTTACAAGTGTTTAAACAATTAGACTAGCATCCAACGGCTTAAATACTTGAGTTTTCGAGGTTTGTAATTTAATTATGAAACCGTCTTAGAACTCGATGCGTTGTTTGAGAAATAGAGTCGGGTTATGGTTAATCAAGTGTATGGACTTAATTAACCTCGTGAGGATAGGTGCTCCTATCCCCAACCATGAGACCCTGGTGCATGGTGATTGGTATACAGACCAATGTTATTTTCGGGTTATGATTGATTAAAGAAACAAGGGCTTTAATCAACCTCGTGAGGATGGCCATGCCCATCCCCAACTATGAGACCCTTTAAGAAATCGGCATATGAGCCAATCAAGATAGAATCGAATTGATTTTAATATTATATAGGTGCGCAGTGTACAATGGTGAATAATGCAGAACAAACAGATAATTATCACACAATACAATAGGAAATTTAAATAATTATTAGAAACGATTTTTCCTATTTGATAAGAAATCGACTTATAGTTTAATCGATAAATTATCAAATAAGAACTATCAGAACTAATTATTACTTAGTACATCGCATAAAATATTATTTACATAAAAAATAAGATAATTGAAAAGATGAAGGTTTAGAAATAGCCTGTATGACGAGAGTCTGAGCGGTACAAAAAGAAAACCAGAGACGATACTCTTGGGCCCAAATAAAGGACCTAATGAGCCTTCAGAAAACTTCATATGGAACGTCGTTGATCAAAAAACCGAATCTTGAGGCACACGACAGTGATGATAGCACAGGTATATTGCGAGGATAATATAGAGAAAAAGAAAAAAATGCTAAAAATTTCCTATTAAGCAAAAAATATCTAACTAACATTATTATTATTATTTATATTTTTTAAAAGTATACTAGTTATTTTATTGGTTAAGAAAATAATAATAGTTAGTAATAATAATAATAATAATAATAATAATAATAGTTAGTAATAATAATAGTAGTAATCCTAACTACTTAAACAAACAAAAAAACAAAATAATAAAACAAAACTCCATCTGTTTCTCTCACACGAACTCTCTGTTCTCTCTCGACCCAGATATCCCAAATCGCCTCTCATGGTCTCTCTCGATTTTCACAGACCCTCATCGGTCCCTCTCACGATCTCTGTTAGAAACCCAGTAAACCCCAACTTTCTCCCTCTCTCTTGCGATTTCTGTACCCATCATCTCTCTCAAACACTCTCTGATGGAACCCTAACCCTTTAATTCGGTGCCGTGCGACCTATTTCTTGCGTTTTTTGGGTTTATTACTTGTTTTCTGATGTTGAATGCCATTGACTGATACTCACCGATTTTGGCGAAAGGAAACCGAACCTCGATGGATTCGGGTGAGATCGTTCTGAAATTTTCTCTTCTCTATATCGAACTGCTTTTGAAAGCTGAAGGGTGTGTTAGGGAAGATGATGAATAGGTTAGGGTTTTGGTTTTTTCTGTTGATGTTTGGTTTTTGCGCTTGTGGTTTTTGGGTTTAGTTTTTGGTTGTTTGGTTGAGGTTGTTTCTGGTTATCTTAGAACAGATGCTGCTTTGGTATCCCTCTTGGTTTTCTATTTGTTGAACTTGTATGGCTTTGCTATGCTTTTTTGAGTTTGGGTCAAGAACAGATAACATTTTGGTCTTTGTCTTTTGAATGTTTGTTAAGAACAGATGCCATCTTGATTTTCTTGCTGTGGTTTTTTTATATGGGTTATATTTTTTGAGCTGGTTGTCTATAGAACAGATGCACACTTGGTTATATTTTTTGTTGTCTCCTTTTTACTTTGCTGGCTTGGTATTTGGAACAAAAACATATGCTCTTTTTGATCTGAACAGAACCTGTTTTTCTGATTAGTATCCCTGCTGCCATGTTTACATTCTGATGTTGGTTTACCTTATGGTTTACCCACCTGAAATAAATATCCTCTTCTTTGATTCTTACCTCATTATCTGAACAGATACCTCTCTTGATTATTGGTCCTGTTATTCCTTTAATGAAAATTCCATCTGTCTTTCCTTGGAACTTATCTCTGCTGCAATCTGTGGTTGCTTGCAATTAATCTCACTTTCCTCTTTTGGCTATGCTGCCTGCTGTATTATTTAAAATTGACCCTTGGCATTTTGTCATTTTTGTGTACACATCCTGCTGTGGTGAAAAACTATTCACATTATGCTGATAACCAAGTAATTGGGTAAAAATAAGGTCACTCTCTCTTGCTGCCTGTTCTGCTGATGTTGACTTTATATTTGAATAGAACTGTTTTTTTTGAACTGTATGCCAAGTTGTTGAGCTGTTGTGCTGTTGGGCTGTTGGGCATTGGGCTGTTGGGCTGTTGGGAATTGGGAAATATGATGTCTTCTCTGATTTTCCACTTCACCTCCCTTCGTGAACCAACAACACCAGCTGTTGTGATTTGCGATAGAGATAACGGCCGATGAATGAACTTCGGTTCTGAGGCTTTGTCATTTGAAACAATTGACCTTATAAACCTGATTCCCTAACACAACCCTCATGATGAGTTCGAAAAGAGTGTTCTTTTGGTTTTCGTATGAAATTATTCATGTTTCGTAATTATTAACTATGTTCTCTTCTTTTTTTGTTTCAGGAATGGCGGCAACGGTCAAATGGCATGGCGATGAAGACGAAGAGGAACACTCGGATGTGAAGGATGGCTCGGAGAAAGACAACAACTCATAGTATTTCGATCGAATGGAAATCCATACAAAAAACGGAATTAATCCTAGCCCGAGTACCTTTTGCTTGAAATGAATAACATTCAATATGAATTGAACACCTTCTCGTAATTAGATCTTTGCTAACGAATTCAAACACCAAGAACGACATCTTTCCCTTTATGAATTTAAATTCACCAAGTAACAAAGAAATTCCCCTTTTATATTTTTTGAGTTCAAATTCCAAAGAAAAAGCAAATAATTCTTTTTTGAACCAATAAATTAGAAACCGTTCGAAATCTCTTGAACGTTGAATTGAAACGGTAACAAAACATGAAACGCTCCTTCGAAACCCAACACACTTTTCATAAAACTTCCCGGTAAGAACTCCTCTGAATCCACAAAAATGAACATCTATGCTCGAAATGATGAGGTAAAACGAAGGGGAAATTTTGGGGTGTGACAGTTGCCCCTATTCAATCATCTTAAACCTGATAAGTGAGAAAGATTGACAACTTTCGAACGGTTAAGGTGGAAGAGGATTGAATACCAGAGAACCCCAAAAGTTTACCCGACACGGGATACCGAAACTAGGTCAAATACCTCGACTACAGAGTCAAGGAAGAAATGCTTGATCAGTAAAAGCTGGTTATGCCTCGTCATAATGCATCAGCAACATCAGCAACAATTGAGAAAGAATTGGGAAATCTCAAAAGCACTGGGGATAACCGAGTATCGAAATGAGTAAATACACAACAAGTTTTTATGAAAATGCTACGAGAAGAAAACCGAACTTCTCTAGCGAAGAAGAAATAAAGATTGCTGTGAGAAGAAAACTGAACTTCTCAAGCGACAGGAAATAAAATAATGCTTTGAGAAGAAAACCGAACTTCTCAAGCGACAAGGAATAAGATAATGCTTTGAGAAGAAAACCGAACTTCTCAAGCGACAGGAAATAAATATTATGCTTTGAGAAGAAAACCGAACTTCTCAAGCGACAGGAAATAAAATAATGCTTTGAGAAGCAAACCGAACTTCTCAAGCGACAGGAAATAAAATAATGCTTTGAGAAGAAAACCAAACTTCTCAAGCGACAGGAAATAAAGATTATGCTTTGAGAAGAAAACCGAACTTCTCAAGCGACAAGAAATAAAATAATGCTTTGAAAAGAAAACCGAACTTCTCAAGCGACAAGAAATAAAAATTATGCTTTGAGAAGAAAACCGAACTTCTCAAGCGACAAGAAATAAAAATTATGCTTTGAGAAGAAAACTGAACTTCTCAAGCGACAAGAAATAAAAATTATGCTTTGAGAAGAAAACCGAACTTCTCAAGCGACAAGAAATAAGATAATGCTTTGAGAAGAAAACCGAACTTCTCAAGCGACAGGAAATAAAGATTGATGTGATTAAGAACTTATCAAAGAGTTCCCGAGAATTAAGGAATACCCGCAGACCTTAACGAAGATGAAGTTGAGAAACTGTCTGAAGATCCCAAAAAGTTAAAGAATACCCGCAAACTTTAACGAAGATATAACCGAGAATTTTGTCAGAAAATACCGAAGAGTTAAGGAATACCCGCAGACCTTAACGAAGATATATGGCTAGAACAATATCAAAATTGTTGGTGCACGAAGGTGCGAGGAGCCATGGCATGCTAAATGTCTTTGACCGTGTAACTTCCGAGTTACCAGCAGAACAAATTCAGTAGCGCACCCGAGAATATAATTCTCTGGGGATAAACAAAACAATATCCAGCACACTGGTGTGATATAGATGTTTATGAAGTCGGTAAATCTTGTGTAGTAAATCTGCTGATGAGGGATCTTACTAAACATGTGTAGACATGTTGAACAACTTCCGAGTTGACAAGATCTTCAATTTGTATGCAGATAGCTTTACCGGTAATAGAAGAATCAGATTCAGCACCTGCGACTGAAAAACTTCTAGGGTAATGAGCTTCGATTTGCTGGCACTGTATAGACAACGCGTTGTAGCAAGTGGACATGTGGATCAACTTCTAAGTTGGAGAAATATCCTGAGATTGAAAAAACATCCTACCCGGAGGATATTTATTTGTTGAGTATTTGAAAACTTACTGGGGAAATAAACACACCAGAAGTTCAATGTAGTTTTCTGAGAACAGCTCAGAGAAACAAATTTGTAGAAGTCACTGCCAATAGAATTTGCTGAGAAGATTCTTGTCTGAAAGAAATTTTGAAAATACTAAGAACGACGTTGTAGTAATCCTTTCTGAAGGAGACTCACTTGGGAGTAAATTAAGCTTCACTGGGGGAACTTTATAAGAAAGCCGTGTGGAAAATTCACTGGGGATTCCCGGTTGATAATTTTGCTGAGATTAGAATCCATCTGAAAGAGACAACTGTTTTGCTGGGGAAGAAATCTCGATTGGAGAAACCATCATCTGTTAAAGTCCACACAAGCATACCGCTTGTGTTGTAGAAAAGAGGATACTTATGTCGTTTGAGAACTAATCCTTCAATTTTGGTCCTTACGAGGATATTTACAGTTTTAGTTGGAAAAACCTGCAAAAGAATAACCGGAGCTAATGTAGTAGTATGATATGCATGATATGATATGCATGATGATTTTTTTTTACGCAAAGAGTATTGTGATTTCCTGATACTGTACAG
The DNA here is from genome assembly GCA_021764765.1 of Vicia sativa. Lineage (NCBI taxonomy): Eukaryota > Viridiplantae > Streptophyta > Magnoliopsida > Fabales > Fabaceae > Vicia > Vicia sativa. The sequence continues at coordinate 157,621,304 of CM038794.1, forward strand.
AAAAGAAAACGTCACTGGGGAATCCAATTGGACGATCCTGTTGACACAAGAATCCGCTGGGGATGATTAATCACTTCTCTAGGGAAAAGACTTAACTTGAGAGTCGACATCACTGCCAACTTATCTTTCAACCAAGCGTTCAACTTGCACTGGGGAGAAGAACTAATTTGTCGTTTGAGAAAAGTCTTCTTCTTGTAATGGGGTACTTTAAAAGGAACTCTATAAAGGAAAATCATTGGGGAAAAAACTCGAGTAAGAAATTCCGTTTGATATAAGAGTTCTATTGGGGAAGATCACCCACTTCAGAAAAGACTCGATTTGAGAATCGTCACCGATGTAGACCAATTATGGTCGAGCCTTCAAACTTGTGACTGAAAGAACTAAATCTGTCATTCGAGAAATAGTCTTCAAAGTCTGATTCTGCTGAGAAGAATCACTAGTCGATCTTGGAATATCCTGAGTCTTGTCTGAGGTTTATGCATGAATATGACATGTATGAGATGAATGAATGCATGAATATGCTGGTTGATGCACTGGCTATCAAACTGAATCCTCGACATCACTAGTTCGGAGGATAAAAGGAAATGGCACAACAAGATGATTGACTAAGCTCCAAATGTCAAATTGCCGTTGGAAGAGCTGCAATGCTGATTCTTGTAGAAAGAAGAATAGCAAACTTCTGAATTGACCAGATAATGATGATTAGAGGCATGCCCCATGTGTGGGAATGCAGTTACATTAGATTTTGCACTTAAGACATATATTGACTTCAGAACCTCAACCCGCCCCGGTCTGTTAGACCTTCTAGAAATCTTTCCCAAAAACGAGTGCCCCCGCATCTTGTATTCTGAAGCAATACTTTACTGATCGTCAGTATTTCAAAGGAACTGGATATTCTGATATGGGAATATCATGCTTCGATAGGAGCTTTGGAGGTATTTCTACATCTCAAAATAACCTCCTTAGATTTACCGAATCTTAGAGTGGCAGACTTTGCATAGATGGACGACATGCCCCAGGATGAACATTGGAGAGACTCCAACGTCTCGAAGTAATTTCTTCAGATTAAATGAATCTTTTCAGCAAGCTTGCTTTAGAAAGAATCTTGGAGAGAATTCTACGTCTCAAGTTGTTTCCCCAGATTGATTGTATCTGAATAATTGGCTATGAAAACATAGGGAAGACCTGTCCCAGGATGAGCTTTAGAGAGACCTCCATGTCTCGAAGTAAATGCTTTAGACTGATTGATTCTTGAAACGAACACTTTCTCCATTTAAGAGAGTTTCATTGTCACAAAGCAACTGCTTCAGATCAACAACATGTGAGCGATTAATTTGATGGAATGAGAGCTTTTTGAAGGCTTTGACGTGTCGAAGTATTTGCCTCAGATTGATTGGAACAAAATGTCCCCATGTATACAGCCTTAGAGAGACTTCCCTATCTCGAAGTAATTTCTTCAAGTGGACTGAATCATGAAACGACGGTTGTCCCAAATTAAACGCTCTTTGAGAAGGACTAACTCAACTAATGATTGCTCTTTAAGGATTTGCCCCCAGATTGGCAGAAATTCGAGGAGCTGAATTTTGATTTGATTGCCCCCAAATTAACAGAATCTTGAGAAGACAACCTGTGATATGCTCAAAGGAGTCCTTAAGCGTCCTGCCCCTTGATACAAATAACTGCTAACTCAACAGAATAATCAAGTTTCTCTTCTTTGGACAAAGTTAAACTCTTCATTGACGTTCATTATGAGAACTTCTTCAATGTCAAATAATTGTTTTACATGTAGAAGAATGTTTATTGTGACAATTATAATGCAACATTTATGCGTCTTGAAGTTTTGTATGAAAAACATTATGACTTTTTTCTTTTTCTTTTTCTTTTTTTTTATTGTGAGTGAAACACTTTTAGAGTGCAACACTGAAAACTTTCTTTTTGAAAGATAGGACGAGCATATGATACCAACACAGATACTTAACTCACACTGTAGGAGTCAGGTAAATGCGATCTCTTCGTTGTATGCTTTTGAATTAACCCATGCTTCAATTAGGACTTTTGAGGGTTGTAACGTGGCTTGGTTCACGGGTTTTTTAGAAAAAGGATTTTTAGGCTCAAAATATTTGGTGCCCGCCCATTCTCCATGATGTTCTTCAGTCCTAAGTTCAACTATCTTGATACGAGCACTCATCTCTCGAAAGGAGTTATGATGGTTGAGGAACCAATGAGGTTTCTTGGACACGACAGTCACTCACGTTGTCTTTGGTGTTTAACCACACAACTTGTTCTTTGTTGATAATCCTTTCCTTGACTTCATTTCGAAATTTTTATTTCCCTAAATTTTGCCTGACTTTTGCCTAAGCGACTTATCACCAAGTTCGACTTAGCGGGCTTTTTGTCTTTTTTTCTATTCATTTCTTTTGAACAAGTCGTGGATCTATACACTGTCTTTGATTTGTAAATGGTTGTGACTTTCTGAGTCTTGAAGGGTTGTATTATCATCTGTTGACCTTCTGATGTGCGAGAGATACTCAACATGGTGTCATTCTCTTTTGATGCACATTGTTGATAGATGAAGGTTGACTATTGTGGTTCTGACCTTCCTCAACCTTTTGAAGGATAACCATTGTTGTATCCTTTGACGCACATTCTTTTGATGAGTTCTGAATGCTCGATCAGATTAACTGAACACTACCCGCCCACAGGGTAAAGTAATGTTTTTTCACAAAGAAAAGAAACTCCTACTTCACGGCTCGAAGGGGTTAACGATGGTTTATCTCCCTTATAACTCTGGTGTTTAGGGGTTTGAAACAAGGCCTATACATCGTTAGCAGGGTTCTACTCAAGAACATACATTCAGAAATCTAGCGTTTTTCAATTATCGTCATCCTTCCTCCGATCTTTGCCTAGGAGAAAGATTCGGTAACGTTGGTACCAAAATGCTCGCAAATCATTTAAAGAGTGATAACGAATGGATTGAGTGACAACAAATGGATTACTTCAAGACAAGCATACTCATTGCATTAAGGTAAAAACAAACAAGTTTCTACATGCAAACAAAGTTTAAACAATTAAACAAGATACACATGAAAATGCAGTAAAGAAATAAAAGACTGTCGTTGTTGAGGAGACTTGAGCTCTGTCTTGACTTGTTGATTCAAAAGACTTTCAGTAGTATTGGTGCTCACTTGAGTATCGGGTTGCCATTCACAAACAGAATCCCTCCTTGAAGAGTCAAATACTTCTGGTCGATCAACTGTTGAACCTTGGCTTTGTAGGCATTGGAGTCCTCTGTTGAGTGGCCTACCGTTCCATCATGGTATCCACATCGCGCGTTATGATCATAACCAGGCGGGAATAACTTTGATGGGTTAAGAAATTTAGGAACCACCAATGAGCTTTGGACCAAATATGGCAGAAGTTGACCATAGGTTACTGGAATTGGATCAAGAGGAGCCTCCCTTCTTTCCAGATTATTCTGACGTACGGATTGATTTTGAGAATTCCGACTCTGAAGTTGAGGAAGATCAGACAAAAGTTGCTGATGCAAAGACTTGAAAGACGGTAATGGAGGATAATGAGTCGGTGTTACAACTGATTTCCCCTTGCTAGAACATGAGATATCTTTGCTGAAGGTTACCACCTTTTTTGAGGTGATCATTTGGTCTATTTCATTGCTGACACTGTTCTGCGACGTCTCAACTCCATTTTGGCAAACAATTGTCCCAATGAGTTTTGGAAACCCCTCGAGGCTGCTATCATCTGAAACCAAAATTTCCAAACTCGAGTCGTTCTGTTTGAAAGACAAAATCTTGTCATCAATTAGCTCCTGAACCTTGCATTTGAAGGCGAAACAAAACTGAGTTTCATGTCCTGCAGAGTCAGCATGAAAAGCACATTTAGCTCTCTCATCAAACCAAGCTTTAGCAACCCCTGGTACTGGCTTCAACTCCCTTGGTATCACAACACCATTCTGAACCAAACAAGGCAATAGTCGAGAATATGATATCGGGATTGGCTGCATATCCTGTTGAGCATGTCGACGGTAATGCGAATTAATATGCTGATTTAGTCCCTTCTTTTCGATCGGGGAGTGAGCAATTGTTGTTGTCGAGGAATCTTCGAAAGTGAAGGCCGAGGATGATGCTCAGTAGGAAAATTTTAAACTGGAGAGTTCCCTACATGTGGATATCCTTGACCCATGGAGACATCAGATGATAGAGCAGCAACCAAATCTGCGGAGATTGGTGTGGTGTTGCATTCTCTTTTCAACACATCCTGCAAGAGATCTATGACCAGACTCATCTGACTCTTTAAGTGCCTAACTTCTGTCTTCAATAGTTCCTGACCATGCTAAAGCTCGTCTATAGCCCTCTGAGACATCCTTGGAGTTCTGAACGTGCTTCGAGTAGACAGTTTGATATTTCTGGACAAAAGAGATGAAATGAGTTTTTCTGGTGAAAATGAAATGCATGGTAATGCATTAAAGAATACAAATGTAATGTAATGGTAATGCATGTAAGAATGCAACATGACGATAATACATATAAGAATGCCATATGACGGTGATGCATGTAAGAATGCAATGTGATGGTAATGCATGTAAGAATGTAATGTGATGCGATACATATTGATGTTATGCGCAAAATCACATGTAAAGTTAAATAGACAATGGTTTAAAAGAACGGTCGGACATGGTTTCGACGTCTACTCAACAATTCCCCAAACAAGGTTGGTTCTAGTGTTTTCATGCTAAATGCTTCTCAGAGTCTCAGATCCCCTTTTAGAAATATTATCATCACGCGAGCGGCCTACGTGGGGATAATATTTCCAAAAGTATACTCTAAGAAGCGGCTCTTAAAGGGATACTCAAAATCCTTTGAGCGGCCGGTTTCAGTTTTGGACATCCTAATACTTAGAGTTATAGGCCCTTTGTCCAAGAATTATCGTCCCGCACTAGCGTGCGATGCGATAACTCCCTTAAAAAGACCAACTCTAAGGTGTAGTCTTCACGTCGATCCAAAAGACACGGATGTCTAGTGGACCTAAGCTACTCAACCACTCTAAGCTTAATGTTTCCTAGAAGCCTGGGTATTGGGCTTATCTATGAACCATAACCAACAAATGCCCCAATATCAAAATACATCAACAAGATAGTATACAAATAAATATCAAAGCAAAAAACAAACACACATGCGAAGAACTAAATTAGGGTTGACTCGCTTAGTCAAAAAGAAATTTAAAATTTTCCCCAGTGAAGTCGCCAACTGAAGCAACTCGATTTTCAAAAATCGTTTAAATTTCCGAAAACTAGTGAAATCGCCACCTAATTTTATTTGTTCCCAAAGGAACGGGAAAATATAGATAAAACCCCACAGGTGCGGATAAGGCGGTCTACGACCAAAAATATGGAATCGGGAGTCGGTTATGTAAGGGGAAGGTATTAGCACCCCTTACATTCATCGTACTCGATGGGACCCATTTAGTTCTAAGTGTTTGTGTGTGCTTATTGCTAAGTTATGAATAAAGGAGAAAAGGACTTGTTTATTATTATTTTGAGTTTGACACGGTTTCAAAACCGTGTGCCTACGTATTCCCTTGTGCAATGGGAAAGTCAAAACTCCGTAGTTCCTCTCAAAAATGCTTTAAATTGGTTGTATTGATTTTATAAGAAAAATTGTGCATTAGACACTTCAAATGCTTGAACTTGGACTTGTTTAGTTTGTTTGAAAATCTTTAAGTCCACGTTCGTGTTTGAAATGGCTATTGCACACTCTTTGTCGAAAAAGAGTTTGATGATCGCATATGAGCGAAAAAGATTTGAGTGAGTTGAATTGTTTTTATGTGGGTGAAAAGTACCGACCAATAGGACTAGCATCCTACGATTCAAATACTAGAAACAAGATGAGCTCAATGCCCAACGAGTCGTCTATCATCCCAAAAGTTTTTTCTTATGAAAGAGTGAAGTGAAACAAAGTTCACGTTATTAAGAATCTTTAAACAATCGGACTAGCATCCAACGACTTAAAGATTCGAAGTTCATTTTTTACAAGTGTTTAAACAATTAGACTAGCATCCAACGGCTTAAATACTTGAGTTTTCTTATGAAAGAAATTTGAAAATACACTCGACGTTGGATCGAGGTTTGTAATTTAATTATGAAAACGTCTTAGAACTCGATGCGTTGCGTGAGAAATGGAGTCGAGTTATGGTTAATCAAGTGTATGGACTTAATTAACCTCGTGAGGATAGGTGCTCCTATCCCCAACCATGAGACCCTGGTGCATGGTGATTGGTATACAGACCAATGTTATTTTCGGGTTATGATTGATTAAAGCAACAAGGGCTTTAATCAACCTCGTGAGGATGGCCATGCCCATCCCCAACTATGAGACCCTTTAAGAAATCGGCATATGAGCCAATCAAGATAGAATCGAATTGATTTTAATATTATTTAGGTGCGCAGTGTACAATGGTGAATAATGCAAAACAAACAGATAATCATCACACAATACAATCAGAAATTTAAATAATTATTAGAAACGATTTTTCCTATTTGATAAGAAATCGACTAATAGTTTAATCGATAAATTATCAAATAAGAACTATCAGAACTAATTATTACTTAGTACATCGCATAAAATATTATTTACATAAAAAATAAGATAATTGAAAAGATGAAGGTTTAGAAATAGCCTGTATGACGAGAGTCTGAGCGGTGCGAAAAGAAAACCAGAGACGATACTCTTGGGCCCAAATAAAGGACCCAATGAGCCTTCAGAAAACTTCATATGGAACGTCGTTGATCAGAAAACCGAACCTTGAGGCACACGGCGGCGATGATAGCACAGGTATATTGCGAGGATAATATAGAGAAAAAGAAAAAAAATGCTAAAAATTTCCTATTAAGCAAAAAATGTCTAACTAACATTATTATTATTATTTATATTTTTTAAAAGTATACTAGTTATTTTATTGGTTAAGAAAATAATTATTATTATTATTAATTAAGAAAAATAATAATAGTTAGTAATAATAATAATAATTGTTAATAATAATAATAATAGTTAGTAATAATAATAATAGTTAATAATAATAATAATAATAGTTAGCAATAATAATAATAATAGTAATCCTAACTACTTAAACAAACAAAAAAATAAAATAACAAAACAAAACTCCATCTGTTTCTCTCACACGAACTCTCTGTTCTCTCTCGACCCAGAAATCCCAAATCGCCTCTCATGGTCTTTCTCGATTTTCACAGACCCTCATCGGTCCCTCTCGCGATCTCTGTTAGAAACCTAGTAAACCCCAACTTTCTCTCTCTCTCTCTCTCTTGCGATTTCCGTACCCATCATCTCTGTCAAACACTCTCTGATGGAACCCTAACCCTTTAATTCGGTGTTGTGCGACCTATTTCTTGTGTTTTTTGGGTTTATTACTTGTTTTCTGATGTTGAATGCCATTGATTTTACAGATACTCACCCGATTTTGGCCGAAACTGGAAAGGAAACCGGAACCTCGATGCTGGATTCGGGTGAGATCGTTCTGAAATTTTCTCTCTTCTCTCTATATCAGAACTATTTCTGAAACTGCTTTTTTCTGAAGGGTGTGTTAGGGAAGATGATGAATAGGTTAGGGTTTTGGTTTGTTCTGTTGATGTTTGGTTTTTGTGCTTGTGGTTTTTGGGTTTAGATTTTGGTTGTTTGGTTGAGGTTGTTTCTGGTTATCTTAGAACAGATGTTGCTTTGGTATCCCTCTTGGTTTTCTGTTTGTTGAACTGGTATGGCTTTGCTATGCTTTTTGGAGTTTTGGTCAAGAACAGATAACATTTTGGTCTTGGTCTTTTGAATGTTTGTTAAGAACAGATGCCATCTTGATTTTCTTGCTGTGGTTTTTTTATATGGGTTATATTTTTTGAGCTGGTTGTCTATAGAACAGATGCACACTTGGTTATATTTTTTGTTGTCTCCTTTTTACTTTGCTGGCTTGGTATTTGGAACAAAAACAGATGCTCTTTTTGATCTGAACAGAACCTGTTTTTCTGATTAGTATCCCTACTGCCATGTTTACATTCTGCTGTTGGTTTACCTTATGGTTTACCCACCTGAAATAAATATCCTCTTCTTTGATTCTTACCTCATTATCTGAACAGATACCTCTCTTGATTATTGGTCCTGTTATTCCTTTAATGCAAATTCCATCTGTCTTTCCTTGGAACTTATCTCTGCTGCAATTTGTGGTTGCTTGTAATTAACCTCACTTTCCTCTTTTGGCTATGCTGCCTGCTGTATTATTTAAAATTGACCCTTGGCGTTTTGTCATTTTTGTGTACACATCCTGCTGTGGTGAAAGATTATTAACATTATGCTGATAACCAAGTAATTGGGTTAAAAAAAGGTCACTCTCTCTTGCTGCATGTTCTGTTGATGTTCACTTTATATTTGAATAGAACTATTTTTTTTTAACTGTATGCCAAGCTGTTGAGTTGTTGTGTTGTTGGGCTGTTGGGCTGTTGGGCATTGGGAAAATATGATGTCTTCTCTGATTTTCCACTTCACCTCCCTTCGTGAACCAACAACACCAGTTGTTGTGATTTGCGATAGAGGTAACGGCCGATGGAGGAACTTCGGTTCTGAGGCTTTGTCATTTGAAACAATTGACCTTATAAACCTGATTCCCTAACACAACCCTCATGATGAGTTCGAAAAGAGTGTTCTTTTGGTTTTTGTATGAAATTATTCATGTTTCGTAATTACTAACTATGTTCTCTTTTTTTGTTTCAGGAATGGCGGCAACAGTCAAATGGCATGGCGATGAAGACGAAGAGGAACACTCGGATGTGAAGGATGGCTCGGAGAAAGACAACAACTCACTCGACAATCTTTAGAAACTCATAGCATTAGAATTAGGATATCTTTGTATTTTTTGTAGCCTTTGTAATTCAAAATTGTAATTGAATTCCAAGGAAATAATAACAAGAATTTCCTTTTTCCGACATTGTGTATCTTGAGATGAACGAATACCAATTATTTGCATAGTATTTCGATCGAATGGAAATCCATACAAAAAACGTAATTAATCCTAGCCCAAGTACCTTTTGCTTGAATTGAACACCTTCTTGTAATTAGATCTTTGCTAACGAATTCAAACACCAAGAACGGCATCTTTCCCTTCATCGAATTTAAATTCACCAAGTAACAAAGAAATTCCCCTTTTATATTTTTTGAGTTCAAATTCCAAAGAAAAAGCAAATAATTCTTTTTTGAACCAATAAATTCGAAACCGTTCGAAATCTCTTGAACCTTGAATTGAAACGGTAGCAAAACATGAAACCCTCCTTCGAAACCCAACACGCTTTTCATAAAACTTCCCGGTAAGAACTCCTCTGAATCCATAAAAATGAACATCTATGCTCGAAATGATGAGGTAAAACGAAGGGGAAATTTTGGGGTGCGACAAAAGGTAAGTAATAATTAACCTTTATATTGAAACTCCCCCTGAATCACATACTTGGTAAAGAAAGAACTTCTGACTAAGGACCATTTAAGTAAAAACTCCCTTGGTTCCAATAGATCAGCTAGAAGGATATTGAGAATCTTGATTATTGATACACATCTTTCTAATTGAGATCTTAAACTTATAATGTCACTCAGAAAAATTCTAGATTCTCCAATTAGAGCTTGACTTAGAACTAACTCTTTCAGAGTCTAGTTTTAGGAGTCAGATAGATAGCTTTCTTCAGTTTTCTTTAGATTCTTATTAAAAATCCTGAAATAGAGAACCAAACACAATTCTACCAAGAAACAACAATTTATGTTGGTTATAATGTAAGCAACATTTTTCAGAGAATTTGACCACTTAGAATCAAAATTACCTTTTTGTCATAATCAAAACGTTTTATTTTAAAAATGTGAAAAACATAAATAAAATACAAAAAGATCAAAATAAAATACTTCAATATTAATTTCAAAAGCATAGTTGAATTTATCAGAACTGAAGAAACCAAAACATCATTAAAATGTCATGAGGTACTTAATCAAAACAAGTTTATATGATTCAGAGACAAAATAAGTTCTAGGTATTTAAGAGCTGGAAGGAGAAATTTATGTGCCAGAGATCTTCTTAAGAATAAGTTCTAGCATATTCTGGACATTGGTTTAACTTTCTTTTGTTCGTCAAGGTTTTGCCGAACCTCTTTTTGTTCCAATTTTATTTCTTGAATAGTGGTTTCCAGATGCTTAAATTTTGGATTAGATGATGATACAACCATAGCGGCTTGAGCAGACACTTTTATCTTCTGAGCTTCTGCAGCCAACCTTGTTTCCTCTACTCTGACTCTCTCTTCTTCTTCAGCTTTTTGTCTGGCTTCTTGTTCTTTTGCACTCTGGAGAGATTTTGCCTCTGCTTCCCTCTGTTTTTGAGCAATAATTCTGAAAGCACGAACTCTTTCCATTTCCTCTTCATTATGTTTAACTAACTCAACTGTCGCCATTCTGGATGCTGTTGAACCTCAAAAGTTATCCATTTCTCAAAATGCGCCCAAGAGGCATCAAGATCTTTGTAAGCAGAGCTAATCCTAGCTTCATCTTTGAGTTTGTCGATCTTCTTCTGAGCCTTGTCCCTAAACATGTTAATGCAATCATCCAAATTTCTAGGGTTTTGTTTTTCATAAATTATCAAGGATAATTCAGAGGAAGAGGGTTCAGAAGGATGAATTGTTTTAGTTAGTTCCATAAGATCAGACATTGAGTCGGGCTCAGTTAATGGAATCTCAAAAGTTTCAGAATTATCATATATGATTCTTTCAGAATTATCATTGTTAGGGGGTGAGATTTGGTCAGGAAAGACAGTTGGTTGATCAAAAGAGGATGATTCTTCATTGAAAAAGGCTAAATGGATATTTTTATGAATGTTAGGTGATGGGTTTGTATAGAATTATGGCACGAATGAAACAATGTGATAGGTGGATATGTTGATTGGTGTGGATGGAATGGGAGTAGTTACAGAATGAGCTGAAATTGGAGACATGATAAAATCAGATGTTTGAATAGTGTGGATTGATGAGGTGGAATTGAAAAAGATGCAAAAACATTAGAGTAGTTGAATTTATGTTTGAAGTTAGGGGAATGGTTGTTGAGGTGGACTCATAAGTGGTTATGAGAATGGTTGATATTAGAACAGAAAAGGAGGATATTATAAAAGGATTTGAAACAGCAGTGTTAGATTGTAAGAGTTCGGATAGTGGTAGAGAAAAAGAAGGTGATTTGAAAGAAACAGTGGAACTGGGATTGGTGGAAATGGATGATGAAACATTAACAGTAATAGGAATAGAAACGGAAGTGGTAGAAGTTGACTTACTAGAGTGTTTTTCAGCTTCTAGAATAGCTTCCTTGAGAGTTTTGACTTCTTCTTCTTTTTCTTCTTCTTCTTTTCCGAGTTAGAATTGTATGCTCTTTGCTTTCTTTTCCCTTTAGAACAATTATATTCCTCAGCAGGTGTAATGGACACATCATGTTTTTCTTTACTCATTGTTGCAACATATACAACCACTTCAATCATATTTTTGGAAATATAGAACAAAGGAAAGTTCTCAATAGGAACTCTTTCTAAGATTCCAGTCATATCATGTTGATGTTTCTTTTTTACCTCTAAAATTATCTTCATATTTTTTAGATTCTACCCCTAAATGATTCACCAATGCTGGGAATCAAATATTAAGTATAATGGGATTCCTTTATTAGAAAGTTTACCAGGCCATTTTCTATAAGAATATTTGTTAGCAGACGCCCACAAGGAATGTTTGGAGAGACCTTCTTCATTGGGTCTGTTGTGGTTCGAGATCTTCTGATAGCCTCTTTCAGATGACTAAAAAGAACATAAGGAAGATTTATTTTCTTCTTGATCATTAGGTAGTATAGCATGAATTGCTGACTAATGTTAAAGTAATCAGAAGAACTTGTGGTAGGTCTAGGGTTTATGCAACCCATAATGATCTTGTGTCAGATTCTCAGATTGTCAAAAAGATCCTTACTCTTTTAGTCTTTCTTTTCATCGGAGTAGTTTTTAAAAACAGTATTTGAAGACATTTCTTTTGAGTATTAGACTTAAAATCCAATCCAAACTAACATTTTCCTTCCAAGAACCTCAATCCTAAAAGTTCTACAATGGATTTTTCTGTGATGATTATCCTTTGCCCAATAACATCAGAGACAATGTGAAGATCATCATAGTCAACATTCTTCCAGAATTCTTTCACTAAGGATTCATACATTGGACCATGAAGCCTTGAGTTCTTCTTTAATGTCACACTCATTCCCAACAAGATTATCAAAATCAACCAAAAATTCATGAAGAACTTTTAGGTTTTCTAGTGGAACAACACGGTGAATTTGAATAGTCGTTTGTGTGATATGATTTTCATCAACTCTTTGACTGAAAATTTTTTCTGCGGTATTAAGCGGCAAGCAAAAAGTAAAGTATTTATTTTTACCGGGTGATATATCGATTAGGTTATATCGTATCGTGTCCACAAATATTGGTTATTGATTCGTCGTTCGATAGTTCTATCGTTAATGAGTTTGGGATTAAATTGGTTGTAAAGAAAAGACAAAAAGTAAATGAACAAAAACTATAAAGGAGAGCCAGCTTGTCCAGAATGAACACATACTACCCTTCACAGACTTAAATCTACCATCACATTATACTCAGCCTACGATACTCATCCGTGTCATCACATACCTTTCACAACCTAAGTCATTTATAACCCAAATTGAGAATCCTACTACAATCACCTGGTATCCATCTCTGGCATACCTCAACAACACAGAAGTCAATCGTGTTACTCGTAACGACTATCTCTAGCTCGAAACAACCAACACAGAGGCATTAAGATCAGATACTCTAAGTAAATGTCAGCTCTAAATCCATTTCTAGCATTCAAAAACTAACAGATAATCATCCTAGGTAAGAATCTAAGCAATCTATATCTAGCAAAGTTCAAATCCCTAACACAAGGTAAAAACCGAAGACAATCACCAACACAGATTCATAAAGCAAACTTTATACAACGCCAAGGGCGATAAATATACATGAGTTCAAGGTAAATATACATACAAACCCAACAAATAGAGAAATACATAGAGAGGAAAAGAGATAAACCACAGATCTACACTAGTTTGTCAGAGCCAATTGAAGAGCAATCCACCTCCAATCATCCATAAGGAAGCCCTAATGTTTTTTTCTAAGCTATACTACCAAAAATAAAAGTTGATGGAAATGGGGATCAATATCCACCCCAAAACCATAACCTACAAATCTGTTTTGAAATGAATTTATAAACAAAATCCTACAGATCGCGCTAATCAAGCTAGCCGGGCTAAGCGTGATCTACTTTATTACTTAAACCTCATTATCGCACTAAGCGGGCTCAAAACCACACTAAGCACGAAAGTCTCTGCTAGATCAAGGTCTTCAGCTCCTAGAACGCGTTGGGACCGCGGTGAGCGCGACCTGGAACACATAAATTTTTAGTTCTTCCAAAAATGCATATTCGGAGCCTTGTCTTTGACACTTTATTCATCCATGCTCCAAATATGCAACAAATACCTACAAAAATAGATACAAAACTATCAAATGGTACACTATGTACACGAAAATGTAAGAAAATGTATTTACAACAAAAATTGGGGTTATTCAACTATTATTAACAAACAAGAACGTTTAAGTGCCACAAAACATATATACAAAATAACTACATTTTGACACTAACTCTCCCCAACTTGACACATTATTTGTCCTCAAACAAAGTCAAGTAAACCTAAATAAACAAAAGATGATAATCAAAGAATCACGAATCAACAAGTTTTTAAAACGGAAAACAAATGTATGGTTCAAACAAAAACGTACATGACAAACACATACTTACCACCATACTACAACAATAACATATAAACAAAACAAATCTTAAGTACAAAAATCATGTAAAACATTCGAAAACAACACAAGGTCAATCATGAATCACACCTAGCAAAAATCATTGGTAGATGAAGAACACACAAAGGTGAGGATTTTTGACACTCATCCACAAACTTGCAAACAAAAGACTAAATTATGCATTCATCCAAAAACTCATATTGAAAATACAAATGCAAGAGTCACAAGGGCTTTTCAAGATTGTAATGCGGATTGGTTAACAAACAAGGGATAAGTCCTAAAGATAATCGAAATAAAAACTTACATAAACCTAAGAGAGTGATCAACTCACAAAGTTTCAAACAATACAATTCCAAGCAAACTTCTTCTTCATCACAAATTTCACACCAAAACACATTACTTATTAACACAACATTATTCATACTCTTTTTGTTTTTCTTTTTCAAAGCTTTTTTTCTTTTTTTTTCTAATCTTTCTTTTTCACTTTTTTTTCTTTTTCTTTTCTCAACCTCATATCAATCACAACATAAGCACATAAAAATTCATCTCCCCAACTTGAATTCAACCAACATCATTATGTGAATACTCCCTACTTTCTAAGGCAAGGTAAAAATTAATACAACAACATATAGTTGAGGGTCCAAGAAACAAAGAAATCAACATCCATACAATAAAGGTGAATTCAACACTCATAGACAAGCATCAAATTCAAATAAACATGTCTATTGATAAAAGTTCAAAGAGTTTAACAAAGGTTCACACACTCACAAGGTGAATTGAATATTTGGCCAAGGTAGTTGTGCTCATAATAAACAAAATGCTTTGATCCTTTTCATGTATTCATACAATCAACACAGAACAAAAGATTAAGCATAATAAAATATAGTTAAAACAAGAATGTTGACTCTAACATATGTGAACAATGGAAAGCTTTCTCACATTTATGGGTAAAAAGGGAACTAAAGTGAATTAATTCATGAGCAAGTAATGCAAAAAGAATATATGACATGGTAATTATACAAATGATAAATTTCCTTAACATGTTATGCTATAGAAATCGATAAACAAGTATCTGACGTGTACCAACTTTGGAACTATCATTGACATACATCCGCGAATTGAAACGCTCAAACTCGGAAAATCACCAAATGCAATCTAAAGCTACCAGACCAAAATTTGACTCCAAACAATAACAAAAGAGTTAGAAAAATAATACTAATTTTATTCAATACTAAAAGCCTTGGTGAAAGTGGGAAAAAGGAAAACCAAGTGAAATTTTAAAAGAATTCATTGGCTCTGCACAGTAGAGCGCGCTAAGCGACAATAGAGCGGGCTACACCAGTTGTAGAAAAACATAGCAACATGTGCAGCAGCTATGCAAGCTCCACTTACTCACCTACAAAATATCATTTACACATCTAAACAATATTTACAACACATACATACTTCCACAAGTTAAAACACTACAAACTTGTGGAAAATAACAAATTTGACATAACAAAACAAACACAAATAACAATACAAAAACTTGGTGAAAATGAATTAACAAGTTGAAAAGTGAAGATTTGAAATAAAGAAAACGTCTTATTTCAACTTGTTAAAACACAAGCCACCACACACATAAACCAAACATGCTTGTTTTACGTCGTAAGCTCGACGCCTTTATTGTGCGAGCTAGTAACCTCCTCTCGTCAGACCATGGTATTGTCACACTGCGCAAACCTAAAGAAAGTGTCCTAACATTCAAACAACAAACGTTACGAAAATGAGACAACTTACAATAATACTTGAAAACAAGGTAAAACACGCATATGTACAAGTATAGAAAGTAAACACACAAAATGTACAAGTAACAATATACAAGTTCATATACAAAGTCTATACAACATATACATTAATTACAAAACTCAAAAACAACGGAATCATCGCAATACAGAAACAATAAAACCAATCCCCAGCAACGGCGCCATTTTGTTGCTGCGTTATTAAGCGACAAGCAAAAAGTAAAGTATTTATTTTTACCAGGTGATATATCGGTTAGGTTATATCGTATCGTGTCCACGGAGATTGGTTATTGATTCGCAGTTCAACAATTCTATCCTTAATGAGTTTGGGATTAAATTGGTTGTAAAGAAAAGACAAAAAGTAAATGAACAAAAACTATAAAGGATAGACAGCTTGTTCGAAACGAATGCATACTACCTGTCACAGACTTAAATCTACTGTCCAGTTATACTCAGCCTACGATGCTCGTCCGTGTCATCACATACCTCTCACAACCTAAGTCATTTCTAACACAAATTGAGAATCGTACTACAATCACCTCGGTATCTATCTCTGGCATACCTCAATAACATAGAAGTCAACCGTGTCACTCGTAACGACTATCTATAACTCGAAACAACCAACACAAAGACATTAAGATCAGATACTCTAAGTAAATGTTAGCTCTAAACCCATTTCTAACATTCAAAAACTAACAGATAATCATCCTAGGTAAGAATCTAAGCAATCTATATCTAGCAAAGATCAAATCCCTAACACAAGGTAAAAACCTAAAACAATCACCAACACAGATTCGTAAAGCAAACTTTATACAACGCCAAGGGCGACAAATATACATGAGTTTAAGGTAAATATACATACAAACCCAACAAATAGAGAAATACATAGACAGGAGAAGAGATAAACCACAGATCTACATTGGTTAATCAGAGCCAATCGAAGAGCAATCTACCACCAATCATCCATGAGCAAGCCCTAATGTTGTTTTCTAAGCCATAATACTAAAAATAAAGGTTGATGGAATTGGGGATCAAAATCCACCCAAAAACCATAACCTAAAAATCTATTTTGAAATGAATTTATATACAAAATCCCGCAGGTCGTGCTAAGCGTGCTAGCCGCGCTAAGCGTGATCTACTTTATTACTTAAACCGCCTTACCGCGCTACGCGGTCTCAAGTGTTTTAAACATGGTTTTTCACCATTTTCATGGCCATGTTTCACCTAGATCCATTTTGATTCAAGAAAAACTCAAAACATGAAAGTTATAGATCTTGTTCCAAGCTTTCCAAAATGTCCAAGAACTTGGAAAAACATTTTGTGTAGATTGGGTTTTGAAATTGAAACCTAGAGGTCCATAACCATAATTTTCAAGCCATTTCTTCAAATTTTTCAAGTCTTTTTGCAAATTCTTCCTCCTAGAAGCCTTGTCACCAAAAGATAGAGGAACTAAGAGTGAAATATATGATGGCAATGATTTATAATAGGTTAATATCACTTGAGTTTTTTAACCATGGTTTAGAAATTAACCATGTGCATTTATGGAAAAAATTCCTTTCTTACCCCTTAAGGAAACTTGCACAAATCTTCCAATCATATCCTTGCCTTGCTCTTCAGTCCTCTTGGCCTATAAATATAGGTCATTTATTCTTTCAAAATCACACCAAATCAATCCTAAACAAGATTTCTCACTTCTTTATTCTTTTTCAAGTTTCAAGTTTCAAAATGAGAGAATTTACAAATCTCCAAATCTTGCAAGTTCTAGCCAATCTTTGGATTCAAACACTCTCTAAATATCATTAGGAAGTTGTTAGAATCATCAACAGGGTTGCTAGTAAAATTATTTTACTCCTCGAAGAAATTTAAGCATGCATCTTTGATTCATCACCAGTGACATCTACACCATTGCTGAAGATTTAGATGAGTATTTGATTGAACTGCGACGTAGTCCTTTTCCAAATAAACTTTGTTGTCTTGTCAAGTGTCGTCAACATGCATATGACATTCATTATTCATACATAGTTGCATCATTAATGCATTAATGCATTTTTTAATGTTTGCTTCAATATCACTTGTTCAGGTTGCATTTATTCCCGAAAACAAGTATGGGCGTGTCATATCTCCAGTAGACCGTCATCCCTAAGTAGAAAGAACACATTATTTTCTCCAGTTCCCCAATCGAGTCCATTCCTCATTGGGTACAAAATCATTATTGACCGTTTCTATAACGCCCGTTTATTTAATATTATATTATTTTAATATTTTTGAATTACCGTTTGACGATTGTTTTGGCGACGAGAATATTTATATTAATCGATATATCTATTAATATATTTTGCGACGTTTCGTTCGGTCCAGTTTTTATTCCGTTCGGTTCGGTAAAATATTATTCGGACCGATATTTAATTCCCCGGAATTATTTTAATTAATTGAGTTAATAATATTATTAGAGATTATTAGTGTGTTAATTAATAAATTAAGTTAGGGGTGTGAAGACAAATTTTGTAGGATTGGGTTTTTCACCCTTGGCTAGTAAGAACACACCTTATAAAACACTTTTCATTATTTTCTTTCCAACATAACACCACAAAGCCAAATATAGAAGCTTAGAAGAAAAAGATAGGGTTTTGGAAGAAGAAGAAGAAGAAGAAGAAGAAGAAGAAGAGCAAGAGAAGAGCAAGGTTGGGTTTGTGGGATCATCAAGAATCATCCAAGCTTTTGAGGTAAGGGGTTTGATTCTCCATCTCATATAGTTAGGGTTTGATAGTTATATTTTGGATTTGGGGGGAAAATTGATAGTTGATTCATGAGTTTTGGTTGGTTGATTGTTGAAATAGCTTAGATAAGTTGGATTAGGAGTATGGATTATTGGTGTATTATTGCTAGAATTGTAGGAAATGAAAGTTATAATATGGAAATGAAAACTGTAACTGTTAAAAAGAAAAACCAGAAAACCATTCGCAGGGAAGAAGATGAAAGAAATTTGGAGGAAGTAGCATGGGGGAGGCGCCCACCTCAAGCTGAGGGGCGGCCGTCCCCCTCCCTGAGGCACCCGCCTCTATGCTAGAAGAAGAAACAAGGGACGTTCATCCTTGTGATGCTGAGGAATGAAACGAAATTGTGGTTTTTCTGTTTTCTGTAAAA
Source organism: Vicia sativa (assembly GCA_021764765.1). Lineage (NCBI taxonomy): Eukaryota > Viridiplantae > Streptophyta > Magnoliopsida > Fabales > Fabaceae > Vicia > Vicia sativa. The sequence continues at coordinate 157,640,167 of CM038794.1, forward strand.
TAGGTTTTTTGTTTTCTGCAGGATGGTTTCTGCATAATTTCTTCAAGAAAGCTTCTGTTTCTTTAATTCTTTCCAATTTCACCTATTAATAGTTTATATCAATAAAATATAATTACGACATAAGTTAGCCGATTTAATTTAGAACCCGATTATGTTCCGATTTTCCAATTTCGGTAAATTCGACGACGGAGCAAGTTACTCTGAATTCAATGAAAATTGACGTGCTAGCTAAGTTCGACGTGTAGAACATAGTGGTGAGGTTAGTTTTTCGAAATTACGAGTTTTTACGAAACGACCCGAAATAGGCCAAATTATGGTTAAATTGAATCGGATAGCATTTTAGTCAATTTAAGACACGTATCGACAATCTGATTGCGATGTTGACGATTATGATTAATGCCGGTTATTAAGAATGGCTTTCGCGACGATTATTGGTGTTTTGACTATTTTTCCGTTTTTGGAATTTGGTGAATTAGTTGATAATGATGTGGTGTGAATAAACATGATGTTTGCGACGGTGTATTTATTAATGAATACTTGTTGTCATGCGATGTGATGATATGTTTATTTGATGTGGATAAATATGGCGACGTGGACTTTATGTCAATTTTGATGAGCGATGATGATGTGTTGTTGTGTTTTCTTTACTATTGATTCACATACATTGCATTGGCGACGAGGGCTTTTATGCCAAGCGACGATGGGCTTTATGCCAAGTGTTCCTAATTATGGACAAAGCGACGGGTACCACATGCATAACATAGTCGTGTCTCATGGAGTCGGTTATGTTTATGTTTGAGTTGTTTGGCGTTGGGTTTTAATTGATGAATGATGTTGAATTGCGATGATATATGATACTTTGTGTTGATGCGAGTATAATGATTATGTGACAAAGTTAAAGTGTTAATTTATACACTAAATGCTAATTTAAAGTATGTAATCTTTTAATATATGTTGACATACTCTATTTAACTTATATCATTTATAATTCCAAAACTATTTATATATTCTATCATGCTTTTAATTATATGTTTTGGAGTATCTCACCCTTTACTTGTTTCGTCGTTGCCTTTATATTGGTAACGTGCAGGTGATCCACGAGGATGATGAGGATTAGCTCGAGTCTCTTTATTTTGAGTCGCTCTGCTCTAGTCGTAGTAACACTCGGGATTTGGGCGACGTTATTATTTTGATAGGATAGTTTATGTATACTATCTTATGATGTTATAACTTTATATATTGATGATAACATGATGTTATGTATATTTTGTGAACACATCCGCTGTGCTGTGAATAGTCATATGTGTATATGATGAATTATGTTATGAATCGGTATATCCAACTTTTGATGTTTGTGATGTGCATTATAATGCAAAGTGATGAAAATGTGAATATGTGATGCCTCAATTTTTGTTGGATGAAATTTTGAAACTCTGATTTTATTATTAATTACGAGGGGTATAATTGGGGTGTTATAGTTTCTTTCCAGTTCATTCCTGGATAGAACCTCATGTCCAACCAATTCAGGTCTAGATTTCACAAAACAAATCTACCTGCAAACAATAAGCAATAGCCTCGTCATCTGAGCCTCTTATTTCCATTTCATATTTGAACATATCATAAAATGATTGTTCTTCTTAACAAGTCCAATCATGAAAGTTCAAGAAATCCCCACAGTTGTCTTTCTCTCTAAGAAACCTGTATTGTTCCAATCAAAACGCCTGCATCTTCTCAAAAAGATTCTCGGCATGATTGTAATTGGCAAAATAGAAACTCATTTGAGATCTGTTTCCATTACTATCTATTATTCACAAGGCTGAATACTCAGTAAAATTCTCTCAAGAATTACCTTGTTATAGTTATCACTTTGTTGATAATTGGTAATATCTTCAAAACTCGTATCATTTACCATCACAAGGCTGATAATCGGTAAATGAGTCTTCTTTCCAAATTACAAAAAATTATCACCAGGCTGATAATTGGTAATATAATCTTTAATTACCTTGAACATTGTCATAAGGCTGACAGAAGGTAATTTCCTCGTTTCCCAAAGCGAAACAGATATTCACTTCCTTTGTAAATCTATTTTTGCAGTGACACATATACTTGTTTCCTAACAAATAGGATTCTCCTTTCTTAGACAGATTGAGACCTCCTCACAAATGTTTTTCCCCAGCATGTCACCCTTTGGTACCTCCTGGGTAAAATTCTTGTAATCATTTTGCATCGTTCTCATTTTTTGGTATCTTAGGTCCAAAATTTGCGTATTCTGATATTTAAGTCTCTACACACGTCTCGAGACAAAGATTTTCATCTTCATATCTCAGGTTAAAGAAGCTTAAATAGGGACATCTGTCATACCCCAATTTTTGACCTAAGATACCATCTAATATCATTCACATATACATCATTACCTCGCTAACAATTTCAACTTTTGGTCAACTTTTTGAAATCCAAATTTTTTCAATCATCAAATTATCCATCATGATCATAAAAAATCAAAATGTGTGAAGTCAACAAAAAGTCAAGATTTGAATTTTTTCTACCACAGAAATATTTTCAAGTGTTTTACACATGGTTTTTCACCATTTTCATGGTCATTTTTCACCTAGATCCATATTGATTCAAGAAAAACTCAAAACATGAAAGTTGTAGATCTTGTTCCAAGATTTCCAAAATTTCTAAGAACTTGGAGAGAAAAATTGTGTAGCTAGGGTTTTGAAATTGAAACTTAGAGGTCCATAACCATAATTTTCAAGCCATTTCTTCAAATTTTTCAAGTCTTTTTGCAAATTCTTCCTTCTAGAAGCCTTGTCACCAAAAGAGATACGAACTAAGAGTGAAATATCTGATGGAAATGATTAAGAAGAGGTTAATATCACTTCAGTTTTTTAACCATGGTTTAGAAATTAACCATGTGCATTTATGGCAAAAATTCCTTTCTTACCCCTTAAGGCAACTTGCACAAATATTCCAATCATATCCTTGCCTTTCTCTTCAGTCCTCCTGGCCTATAAATAGAGGTCATTTGTTCATTCAAAATCACACCAAAGAAATCCTAAACAAGCTTTCTCACTTTTTCTTCTTTTTGAAGTTTCAAGTTTCAAAATCAGAGAATTTGTAAATCTCCAAACCTTGCAAGTTCTAACCAATCTTTGGCTTCAAACACTCTCTAAAAATCATTAGGAAGTTGTTAGAATCATCAAGCCATCACCAAAACAACCAAAACTCAGAAATCACTTCCATGTTCCATAAACTTGCAAATTGAACCTTAACTTGCAAACTTGCAATATACTCGTGCAAACTCAAATCTTTCACTTCAAACGTCATCTATATACCATATAGAAGTGATCCAAACCATCCTCCCACTTCCGTAACTCCAGAAGCATCATCGTCATATCCATTTTCTCGTGCTGCAGTTGGACTTGGGCAAAGCAACTCAGAGGTTCTAAATCCAATCTAAGCTTTCAAACATGTTCCATATGGTCCACTGAAGCTGTCCAGATCAAGAAACAACATATGGAACACCTCCTTCAAGGAATTTGATTTCTGCTCATAGAGGTAAGTTGTCCATCTTCGAATTCTTCATTTTTTGCCTTCTATCCTAAAGCTTTCTATGCCATCACGTTTTTGCACCTGTGAGGATCATAAACCCTCAATCAATTGCTTAATTTGTTGCACAAACACGATTTCACAATCAATTTCAAAATTAGGGTTCTTCGTTTTCATACGAAAATTAGTCACCGTACACTTAAAATAAATACAATTAAACATCACCATCATGTTCTTGGGTTCAAAATGATCAGTTTTGATGTTTACATAATTCAATTTCATCAAAAAAATGAAGGAGTTATGGATCAAACCTTGAGGTTGAAGAAGAACAATACGCTCGTTTTTCTGTTTTTTACAAAAATTCAAATATTTCGTTTATAATATTATTAATTGAAGTGAAATAAATAAATGGATGTATAGCCACCCCAGTGGTAGAATGCGCGCCTCTTAGTCCTTTGCCTTGCCTATGGTCCAAGGTTCGAATCTCCCTGAGACCATTTTTTCACTCTTTTCTCCAATTTTCAACTCTTTTTTCAAACATTTTCACAACTTATTTTCATATATAATTAATTGGAAGTGTGTAAATAACAAGCCACATATGTGGCCCAGTGGTTAATCTTTTCACCTTTGAGATCAAGGTCCTAAGCTCAAACCTCTCCAAGACCAAAACAAATTTTTATCACTATTTTTCCTCACATTTTTTATCAAACTTCAACATTTTCAAAAACCAATCAAAACTTCTCATTTTGAGATGATTCTTTTGCACACTTGTCATTTAATATACCTATTTTATGATTATGTCAAAAAATGCCAAAAAATATTTTCTTTTGATATATTTTATTAGGTTAAAAATACACGTTTTAAGTATTTTAAATACTTTCAAAAATGTTTTCTTTTCGATTTTTCAAACCTAATCTTTACAAAACCTTTTGTGAATATCTTTCACTTTTCAAAAACATCTTAATTGCTTACGCACCTCTTTTCCATGATCGATTTGATTAATCTTTGAAAATACAAACCGAACTAGGTTTTTCTTCGAAAATCTTTCGAATTCAAAATCAAATTGATCATGGGTCTCCCTCACGGTGTAAGTCCCAACCCTCGTATGTACATATTTCGTTTCCTAGTACATATCCACCTTTTGTGTACATATTCAATTTCCTTGTACATATTCAATAATCTTTGTAAATATTCAAGTATAATTAGCTTCGTTCCGCTAATTTTATTCACTTGTTTATACACCGATTCCATTGTTATTAAGAGGAGCATTATTCTTGGTGAAACTGCTCTTAAACCAGTGGGCCTCCCTTAAGGTGTAAGTCTCATTCCTTTGTTATATTCAAGTTACACTAGCTTTTATTTGCTTGTTTTATACACTTGTTTATATATTTCCTTCATAAACTCTTATGAATGCACACACACACACGCTTTGTCATATATATATATATATATATATATATATATATATATATATATATATATATATATATATATATATATATATATATATATATATATATATATATATATATATATATATATATATATATATATATATATATATGTTCATGTTTATTTATGTCACAATAACTAGTATAATAATTAGGTTTCCGTAGCCTCCTCTTGGGCTTTTACAAGATAACTCACCTGTTGAGTTAGCCTCCTCTTAGGCTTCGTACAAAAGAACTCCCCTGTTGATTTAGCCTCCTCTTGGGCTTCGTACAAAAGAACTCCCTTGTTGAGTTTAGCCTTCTCTTGGGCATCATACAAGAAAGAGACCTGGAAATCTCTGACAGCTTCCTATTGGGCTTCCAATACAAAGAATCACCTTTGCTAGGATAGAACCCTAAGAGTATGATTTCCCAGTGAAATCACTCATGAACCCTAAGAGCATGGTTTCCCGGTGAAATCACTCTTAAAGCCAAGCAAGCCATACCCTATAGGCTCCTCTTGAGCTTCATACAAGGACCATCGATGTCCCTCAGAATTCCTCCTTTTGCGCTCCCAATACAAGGACCCTCGATGTCCCTCAGATAGCCTCCTCTTGGGCTTACAATACAAGGACCCACAGGCTTTTTAAAAGTATCCCCCTAATCAATAATTAATTTCTCCTAGATATTTAGACATGAATCATCTCTATGGAAGAAGTATATCATCTATAGCATCACATACAAATCATTTTTATAAAAAAAATCAAAACCTTTTCAAAACAAACATTTTTTCAAAATAAAGCATCTTTCTTAATGATCGGTGGTTTCTACAGAGATATTTATCATTGAACTTTGTTATCGTTTATTTTATTTGTTTAGTGTTATATGTCATTTTACCGCATTTTATGATTTGGTTGTGTGTTTAAGTGTTTTCAGGGTCACAAGAATAAAACATGATAAATCAGGGCAAAAGAAATGCAAAAAATCAAAGTATTTGAGGCTATAGAGGTCCTGACACGGCCACCCGTGTCATGGGACACGGCCACCCGTGTCATGGGACACGGCCACCCGTGTCAAAAATGGGTCAAAAGGGAGTTTTGGAGAAGGAATAGAGGCTGACATGGGTGCCCGTGTCACCTAACAAGGCCCGTGTCAGGAAGCCTGGGCAAAGTACGCATAGACAGAGGCCGACACGAGTTCCCGTGTCAGCCATGACACTGAGAATTATGATTTTTGCTATTTTATAGTGTTTTGGGTTATTAAGGGTGGTTTGGACATTTGGTATTGCTTTGGAATGACCTAACAATATATAAACCTTATTTTGAGAAGGAGAAGGGGACTTTTTGCCATCGGAAAGAATAATTCACGATAGAAGAACGGATATTCAACAATTTTGGGAATGGAGAACTCTTCATGCGCGAGAGCAATTGAAGATCGAAGACCCAATCTATTGTAATGTCTTTATCTAATATTTTGATTATGCTGCTTTTGAATACTATGAGAGGCTAAACCCCCCAATGTTATGGGGTGTCCCTAATTTTTTATGTTAAGAATACTGATCTCTCTATTTTAGTCAACATATTAGTTCATTATGCATTAATTTCATTATTTAGATTAATTCGTAGTTTGACCCTATGGGACCATAGGATTTCACTATTTTAACATAGTAGAGTCGGACAGTCGTGTTAAGGTTTTCTAAATAATGATATTATTAGGGATTTCACCTAGGACTAGGGTAATCCTATTCTAACCAGAATAGTTCTTGGTAATTGCATGCTTAACCTCTCCACTAATTTAAATGGAAATTGAAATTAGGAAAGAAGGTTAAAGGTTTTTTCACTAAGGAATTAGGATAAAATAATATTGAGAATCGGTAATTGAGGATGATGAACTTGTTGAATAAATCAAAGAGTGAAGGTTATTACATGACAAATTATAGACTCACCCTAGCATACTTTAATCAAACAAAAAGTCAATTTCTATCTTACGCAAATTTACTTTCTACAAGGATTAATTCCACCCAATCTTAAAACTATTGTTTTTGTTCAATTGAATAAATCGTCTAACTCAGTATTTCCTACGCAATCCTCGAGATCGATACTTGGGGTAAATCCCATTATTACTACATCGGTAAAAATAGTACACTTGTTATTTTTCCGATCAAGTTTTTGGCGTCGTTGTCGGGGATTACCAAAATACCGAGTTGATTATAGTTCAATTGAAATTTTATTGCTCTGCAATTAAAATTTTATTTTCTGTTTATTTTATTATTACCACTAATAAATTTTCTAATCTTTGTATGCGAGGAAAGCCCTCAGCTAAATTTATTTTTGACGCAAAAATAGAAAGAACTTTTCGCGAAAAGCGAAGACAAGCTCAATTAGCCAGACTGGCTTCTGACGAAGAACATTCAGTTCATACAAAGTCAGAGTTAGAAGAGGAAGAAATCATGGCTAAAGATCACCAGAGAGACTTTTTGGGGATTATGGTGGGGAAAATGCATCGGGTGGCAGGTTGACAATTGTAAACCATCCAGTGAATGTTCCCAATTTTCAACTGCATCCTAGCACAATCAATCAGCTTGAGAGAAGGTGTTTTACCGAAAAGGTCAATGAAGATGCCAACAAACACTTGCAGATATTTTTGACCATGAGCACCACATTGAAGATTGACGCTCATACAGATGAAGCAAAGAAACTAAGAATGTTTCCGTTTACCCTGTCTGAATATGCTGAAGAGTGGTTTTACTCACTACCTGCTGGTAGTATTTCTACTTGGGAAGAGATGGAGAAAATGTTTCTTGATGAGTACTTCCCTACTTCTGTTTAGATTCAGAAAAGATATGAAATTGTGAATTTTAAGCAGAAAGAAGGAGAGTCACTTGGTGATTCAAGAGGTTGTTGGTAGCTTGCCCCACTGTAATACGGTGAACTGACTTTGAGATTTTTGTATCGCAAATGTGCGGATAGCAAGAGTCGCCACCGACTTTTCTTTTATCCAATTAAGGGAAGGTAAAAAGTACAGAAAAAGACCTTCGTTAGATTCTGAGTAAGGGAGAAGGTTATGAAAAGGGAAGGTATTAGCACCCCTTTCCACCCGTAGTTATCTACGGGCTCTTAGTTGCTCTTAGATCACTTTTGAAAATTTATGCTTTCTGTGTGTTTGACAAAAATGTTTTGAAAAGGCATTTCACTTTGACTTTGCAATGATTCATGTAGGAATGTATACAAAGTGTTTGGAAATGTTTCGTTTTTGAAAAGAGTTTGAACTTTGACAAAAGTGTGAGGTGTGAAAAGTATTTTGTTTGAACTCAGAATGGTCATTTTCGTGTTATTTTACTTTCCTTTAGAATAGCGCTATCCGTACCATTAGTTGGTAGGTAACCCTATTCGTTGGATGTAAGCGGGACATTCGAAGGGACATCAGATGGTCATAGAAAGCAACTTGTAGGAAGTATCCTAGCACATTCGAAGGGACTATAATCATTTTTCGTAGGCAACAATCGAGGGTCAAGATCATGTATTCGGAGGCGACATCATAGGTCTATGATCTTTGTATTGAAGGGACTATGATGATTTGTTTTGAAGGCAACGGTGCTAGAATACCTCTACGTTCGAGGGACTTGACCATTTGTATTCGTAAAGGCAACGAGAGAGAATTACCCTAAGGGGTGCATGTGTGAAAGAGTGTGTTGATTTCAGATATGTTATCTTAGAATTAGAGTGATCTATGTCCAATTTTATCTTGCCATACACGCCTAATTACTAGCAGTTTATAGGGTGCAGAAAGTAAATTGCGGAAAGATAAAGTGCGGAAAGATAAAGTCCTACGCTATTACATGGCTTTGGGGCAGATACATAATTGAAAGTGCGGAAAATAAAAGTCATAATTAAACTATTACATCCCATAGGCAGTTACATAATTGAAAAGAAAAGCAAGGAAAATCGTCCGAAACGGTACAACCTGTGAGCAGATACAAAATCGGAAACTACGAGAAAATTGCATAAGAGGAAAATGTTAGTAAAAATAAGTATTTTTGAATGAGAAATTTTTTTTATGTTAGTAATGACATTAATATGATAAAATAAATTTTTGGTAATTTTTGGAATTGATTTCATAATTTAAAAAACAATTAAAAGTCATTTAAATGATTAATTAGCAATTAAATTAAATATGCATGCAAAAATAATAATTTTAATTTTAAAAATTAAATAAGTATTTTTCTGATGATTATACAAAAAATAAATATTTTTGGTGTTTTTTAGATGCATGAGAAAATTATTTGAAGATAAATTAAATAGTATGAAAAATATTAAAGAAAATTGGAAATATGGAAAAAATATGCAAACTTGTAAAAAAATACATCGCCATGGCTGGGATTCGAACTCAGGTCCCATGCTTCACAACGCGCTGCCACGACCAACTGAGCTAGAGCGCCCACGTGTTTAGAAAACGAAACGAGTTGTGTTTAAACGAAACTGCTTCCTGGGAATTCAAATTCACGCGCGAAGAACATCATCTTCTTCGTTTGAATTTCTGGGAATTTTGCGTCGGTCTTGCTCGACGCTAAGGCCCCTGCAAACATCAAAAATCCAGCACAAGCAATATAAATGAAACCTAAAGGCATGGTTCGACTGAAAACATTGCTCTGAACACGATGGTGGTGTTCTTTTTGTCCAATTTTTCCTATTTAGAGAAACCCTAAATCGGTTCAGAAAACCCTAAACATGGTTTATTTCGATTCAGGCCATGAAAATGCAATTGGATTGTCCAGATAGCTTGCAAACTTCAAACTAAACACAAAACAAACATCAAATCGTGTTAAAAATGCATGATAAACAGAATTCGATTTTGAAAAAAATGTGACAAATCGAAATCGGGACTGCTTGATTCTTGATGTTTTTGAATGATGTAAAGGTCTGGATGAGATTCTAAAGACACCAAGGAATGCAATGGAAGGCTTAGAATCAATTGAAATGAGCTAAAACCAAGGCTGCAAGTTGCTTGTAATGCACGGTTTTTTTGAGTTTGGAATAGGGTTCTTGAGGCAATCTTTTTGTCCTTTCTTGTTGTGTAGGCATTGTATATTTATAGTGGATGGATTTAGGTCTGAATTCAAGAGCAAATAATGATCAATCAATGTGAAAAATATTTGATTTTGTATGAAATCAAATCTTCCTTTTTTGATCCAATTTCAATCAAATTCTTGCCAAATCTATCAAAATTTCGAAATTTGCCAGCTTCTGTGAGTTACATGGACCTCAAGCATGAGAGAAAAATCAATCTTGCATTTAATTTCGATTTTATACCTTATTTTTTAATTTAATTTGTATTTAAATGAATAAAATCCAAATTAAATAGAAAAATAAAGCTAAAATTCGTGGCATTGGGCTTGGATGTTCCAAATTTTCACAAGTATTTCTCTTTGTGCACTTCTTCAAAATTGCCCAACTTGTGCAAGGTGTATTTTGCTCAATTTTCCACATTTTTTAGTGTTCTTGGACTTTTTAAAAAGCTCTAATTGTCATCTAAACAAACTCTTTGGTTTCATCTCAATTGGAGTTTCCATGCTCAATAAATCTTCAAAACAAAAAGTTGACTTTTTGTTGACTTTGAAAAGGACCTGTAATATTTTGATCCATACCTTCCAAATGAAGCATTTTTTGAACATTCTTGTGAGACATGAAGTTGTAGAGAATTGAATTTCCTTCAAAATGAGAGGTGGTGGAAAATTTTTTGAGAAAGTATGAAGAAATTATGCTCAGTCAAAGTTCAGTTGACTTTTCAATGAAAAACCCTAATTTAGAAAGTTTGACTTTTGAGCAAATCTTGAGTTTTCTTGATGAATCATGATCAACCCTTGATCAAATGATGAATGTAACTTCAAAATAAGGATGTTGACCAAAAATCATGAAGTTTGACTGTATGTTGTCCACAGTTGACTTTTTGTCCAATACAACTGATTTTCAACCATCTAAGCACTTGTCTGAGGAAATTTGACTTGTAAGGCTTGAAACTTGACATGGAGAATCTTTGAAGCATATGAGGAGGCATTATGACCATTGGAGATGTTGGAAGTCCATCTGGATCTGAGAATAGCCAAACCCTAGTTTGGGTTGATTGTCTAGGAGAGGGTTTGTCTGATCAACCCTTGAGGAATCCTTGAGCATGGGTGTATGAAATGTCTTGAGAAGTAGGAGGGAAAATTTTGGGGTATGACACCCACTCACAACATAGACCAAACTGAACAAACGCAGATGTTGTGAATAGCCTTTGAATGAAGACAAGGCAACTTATTGACACAGCTGTCGGTGGCTTATCCAACTTTATATCAGCCACTGGTATTAAGAAGATCATTGAAGTCATTGCTGCAAATGAGCATTTGGAAATGTATGACAGGGCTACAAGTAAACCAGAGGGAGTGATTGATTTGAAGTTTGAAGTAAACAAACAACTCAAAATCGAAGAGTTGATTGCTGCAGAAGTGGAGAAAAAGCTCAAAGCAATGAACATGGGAACTCAACAGGTAGCATAGGTTAAAAATGTGATTTGTGACATTTATAGTGGACCACACATGATTGTGCAATGTCTTGCAACTCCAAAACAAATTGAGGAGATAAATTTCTTGAAGCAGAATAATCCTTATTCTAACACCTATAATCCTGGGTGGAAGAATCATCCGAATTTTTCCTAGAAAGATCAGCAGCAACAAACTCTTCAAAAGGCAGAATTGGAGGTAGCTATTGAAAATATGGTTGCCCATACTTCCCAATTCCAAGAAGAAACAAGAAGAAATCAAAGAAACACCACAGCTGCAATTAAAAATCAGGAGGTCCAATTGGAGCAGATTGCACAACAAATAACTCAGCAAGTTCAAGGCAATCAGAAGAGTCGTGAGAATGTGAATGTTATCACAACAGGGAGAAGTGAAAAGGCTGCCAAAGAAAGAGAAGAAGAGGTAAAATTTGATGATAATATTATAGAAGTGGATTTAGAAGTGAGAGAGAACAAGAAAAATCAGGAAGAAGTGGTGCTACCTGTGAAGACAGCAGAAACAAAGATTAAACCTGAGATTAGGCTTCCATATCCCTCTCGAGCGGCAAAGAAGGACACAAAGGAGAAGGAATTCGATAAATTTTCCAAATTGTTCAAAAAGTTGGAGATTAACATACCTTTCTTTGAAGCACTTGAGAAAATGCCTTTGTACCAAAAATTCATGAAGGAGGTTCTATAAAAAGGAGGCCAATAAATGATGAACAGGTACGCGTTGATGAGGAGTTGTGTGCAATCGCGCCCGAGAGAAAAATACCTATCAAGTAGAAGAATCCTGGATCAGTGGTGTCATACCCCAAAATTTGCCCTCCTACTTCTCAAGACATTTCACATATCCATACTCAAGGATTTCACAAGGGTTGACCAGACAAACCCTCTCCTAAGCAATCAACCCAAATTAAGGTTTGGAAATTCTCAGATCAAGGTGGTTCCCAACATCCCTAATGGTCATCATGCCTCATCATATGCTTCAAATAATCTCCATGTTAAGTTTCAAGCCTTACAAGTCAGGTTTCCTCAGACAATTGCTCAGATGGTTGAAAATCAATTGTATTGGACAAAAAGTCAACTGTGGTCAACATACAGTCAAACTTCATAATTTTTGGTCAACATCCATAATTTAAAGTAACATTCATCATTTGATCAAGGGTTGCTCATGATTCATCAAGAAAACTCAAGATTTGATCAAAAGTCAAACTTTCTAAATTAGGGTTTTCTAGGGAAAAGTCAACAGAACTTTGACTGAGCATAACTTTCTCATATTTTATCAGAAATTTTGCCACCACAGCTCATTTTGAAGAGAATTAAATTATCTAAAACTTCATGTATCACAAGCATGGTCAAAAAATGCTTCATTTGGAAGGTATGGATCAAAACATTATAGGTCCTTTTCAAAGTCAACAAAAAGTCAACTTTTTGTAAAAAAGTGTTATTGAGCATGGAAACTCCAAATGAGATAAAACCAAAGAGGTTGTTTATAGGACATCTAGAGCTTTCCAAAAAGTCAAAGAACACCCAAAAATGTTAAAAATTGAGCAAGATACACCTTGCACAAGTTGGGCATTTTTGAAGAGGTGCACAAAGAGAAATACTTGTCAAACTTGTTCAAACTTGTTCCTCAGCTAATTTGGAACCTCCAAGCCCAAGGCCACGAATTTTATATTTATTCTTCTATTTAATTTAGATTTTAATCATTTAAAAGCCAATTAAATTAAAATAAAAGGTAGAAAATCAAAATTAAATGCAAATTGGATTTTTCTCTCATTCTTGAGGTCCAAGCAAACCACAAAAGCAGGCAAATTCGAAATTGGCATTGATTGGCAAGAGAATTGATTGAAATTTGATCAAAAAGGCAATATTTGGTTTTATACCAAATCAAATATTTTTTCATTGATTGGCACATTATTTTCTCTTGATTCTTGACCTAAATCCATCCACTATATATACATGAAGCATTCACATGAACAAAGGACGAATTTTTAGCCTCTAAGAACCCTAATCAAACTCAAAAAAACTGTGTTGTTCAAGCTACTTGCAGCCTTGGTTTTGCTTGGATTTAGAAAATTCTAGGCTTGCCAATCGATTCCTGGAGGTCCCTGGAGTCATCCCAGACGTTCACAAATCACAAATACATCCAGAAACACGATATCACGATTTCGGTTTGCACTCACTTTTGTCAAATTCGATTTTGATCATTCACGCATAATTAATCTGTTTTGATGGTTTGTTCATGTTTAGAATGATGTTTGCAAGCTATCTGGGTGGTTCAATTGGATTTTAGATGTCAGGATCGTGTTATGCCATTACTAGGGTTTCGAAGCTTCAATTTGGGATCCTTCGATTTAGGAAAAATTGGCCAAAACTAATGATATATTCTTGATCAGGAGATAAAACCGAGTCGAACCATGGCTTCATATTGTATTTATATTGCTTGTGCTTGATTTTTGAATTTTGCAGGGGCTATAGCGTCGAACCAAGCCGACGCTACCTGTTTGAAGATTCAAACGAAGAAGACGAAGTTCTTCGCGCGGTTTTCTGATTCTCAGAATTCAAATCCGTTTAAAACGTTTTTGTTTCATTATCCTAACACTAAACGCAGGTTGGCTCAGTGGTGAAGGCAGCGCGTGTTTTCCTTGGACGTCCTTGGTTCGATCCCTGGCCATGACATTATTTTTTATCACTTTGAAAACTAACATGTTTTTCTATTTTCTTTTTATTATTTTCATTCTAATTTAATTTATCTTCAAATATTTTTCTCATGCATTTAAAAATCACCAAAAATATTTTCCTTTTGCATTTTAATCAGAAAAATGTTTATTTAATTTTTGACATTAAAATTAATATTTTTGCATGCATATTTTAATTAATTGTTAATTAACCATTAAATTGACTTTTAATTGCTTTTAATTATCAAAACCAATCCAGAAAATTCCCAAAAAAATTATTCTATCATCTAATTATCATGGCTAACTTAAAATCTTTTTCTTCATTCAAAATTCTCTTTTACTAACCTATTTTTCTATTATGCGAGTTTCTTATATTTTTTTATTATTATGTATCTGCTTACAGGTTGTAATAGTTAGGATTTATTTTCTCGCATTCTTTTCCAATATTATGTAACTGCTCATGGGATGTAATAGTTTAATTAGGACTTTTACTTTACGCACTCATATTATGTAACTGCCCCAAAGCCATGTAATAGCGTAGGATTTACTTTCTGCAATTTACTTTCCGCGCCCTATAAACTGCTAGTAATTAGGCGTGTATGGCAAGATAAAAAACGAACATAGATCACTTATAATTCCAAGATAATATATCTGAATTCAACACACTCTTTTCACACATGCACCCCTTAGGGTAATTCTCTCTCGTTGCCTTTCGATTATATGGTCAAGTCCCTCGAACGTAGAGGTATCTTAGCACCGTTGCCTACAAATATATCATCATAGTCCCTTCGATACAAAGATCATAGACCCACGATGTCGCCTACGAATACATGATCTCGTCCCTCGATTGTTGCCTACGAAAAGTGATGATTGTCCCTTCGAATGTGCTAGGATACTCCTACAAGTTGCCTTCTATGACCATCCAATGTCCCTTCGATTGTCCCTTCTACATCCAAAGAATAGGTTTATCTACCAAACTAATGGTATGGATAGCACTATTCTAAAGGAAAGTAAAACAACACGAAAACGACCAATTCTGAGTAGGTAATAAGACTTTTAGTTGCTTGCTCTATCAAAATACTTTTTCACACCACACACTTTTGTCAAAGTTCAAACTCTTTTCAAAAACGAAACATTTCCGAACACTTTGTATACATTCCTACATGAATCATTACAAAGTCAAAGAGAAATGCCTTTTCAAACATTTTTGTCAAAACACACAGAAAGCAATTTTTTAAAAGATGAGCTAAAAGCAACTAAGAGCCCGTAGATAACTACGGATGGAAAGGGGTGCTAATACCTTCCCTTTTCATAACCTTCTCCCTTACTCAGAATCTAACGAAGGTCTTTTTCTGTTCTTTTCACCTTCCCTTAATTGGATAAAAGAAAATTCGATGGCGACTCTTGCTATCCGCAACATTTGCGATAAAAAGCAAAACAAATCTCAAAGTCAGTTCTCCCACCGTATTACAAGTGGCAATACCATGCACCATAAAAGATAGAACTTTCAAAAGGGTTCTAATTGATTCTGGCTCTAGTGTGAGTTTAATGCCATTATCAATCTTCAAGAAGCTTGGTATTGAAAAGATAAGCGGGAGTGGAACAAAATTAAAATTTGTCGATCACACCATCAAGAAGTCATATGTGATAGCTGAAGATGTGTTGGTAGAGATCGAAAAAATTTCTTTTCCAGTGGATTTCCAGATCATGGATATACCTGAAGATGAAGAGACCCCGATCATTCTTGGTCGACCTTTTTTGTTGACTAGCAGGTGCAATTTTGATATCGAGATAGGTCATCTGACCTTAAAACATTTTGATGAGAAGACAAACATGAAGGTGTTTGAAGTCAAGAAATAAGGTGCAGGTGAAAAGAATAAACTTTCAGTTGGTATGTTCAAAGTAGAAGGAGAAATTATGAGCAACAAAATATGGAAGAAAAAGTACCCCCCATAAGGGGATGAACCGTCGAGCCAGGCGACGTTAAACGAAGCGCTTCGTGGGAGGAAACCCACGCTTTTCATAACGTAGTTTTCTTTTTGTTTTGTTGTAGGTAATAAAACGGGATCCTTTCTTGCGAAATTCAGGAGGCATCAGCTGGTGTTGTGTTACCCTCTGTGAGTTACTTCTCTCGAATTTGGTCTGAAACATTGAGGCCAATGTTTAGTTCAAGTTTGGGGGATGTTTTATTGCTTTGTTTGGTTATTTTTTTACTTGTTAAGTTGATGTTAAGTATTGCGTAAGACCAAAAGGAAAAATTCCCCCGAAACTTTTAAGTTTTACTAATCTTGTCCGAAAATTTTGATATTGATTTGCTCAAGAGCTTGTGTTTCTGAAAGCCTAGGAATAGTATATAGAGATAAAGGGATGATTGTTTGAAGGGAGGAAGTTCGGAATAACTTGATAGTGATACGAGTCTAACGTGCAGAGTTGTACCAGAGTATTTGAATCCTGAAAAGTACTCCTTTAGTAGTTTATTCACACAGTTTGGCTTAGTCTTGAATTGCATGCAGGTAAGATTGGTTGTGAAATAAATAAAGATGGCACCAAATGATGAAAAGGCGGTAAAAGACAACTGGATCGCTAAGTTGGGTAGCCCTCACCAAGTTATTCAGCCCAAAGGGAGTTGATCCCGAAACGTCGTCCAAAAGGACAATATATAACTGCAAATTTGGAAAATTTCATTGGTAATTAAAAGTAGCAAATGCTGCTCATTTGGTGCTGAAATAAGAAGTTCTGATTAGTATCTTGCATGTGATGATCATCTTAATTCTTATTGCCTTAATTTGATTATACAATGAAAAAGGAGGAAAATCGGGATAAGACTTAAGTGGTACAAAGCATAGTTGGAGAGGTGTCTGAAGAGGAAGCTCCAAGTTAAAAGGTTCTTACCGAAAACTCTTTGTGTCATGTGAAGGCCGGACAAACTACCTTTTGAGCAACGTGAACTGAAGTCTCACATATGAGTATCGGCTGTTGTGAGTTCATTGAGTTCTTATAGTTGTCTCTTGCGTACAAGAAACAATTTAAGTTTGGGGGAGTTTGATCGGTGGTTTCTACACAGATATTTAGCATTGAACTTTGTTATCGTTTTTTTTATTTGTTTAGTGTTATATGTCATTTTACCGCATTTTATGCTTTGGTTGTGTGTTTAAGTGTCTTCAGGGTCAGAAGAATAAAGCATGACAAATTGGGGCCAAAGAAGTGTGCTATACCCCAAAAGTTTCCCTCCTATTTCTCAAGGCAATTCATATCCCACTTCTCAAGACATTTCACATATCAATACTCAAGACATTTCACAAGGGTTGACCAGATAAACCTTCTCCTAAGCAATCAACCCAAACTAGAGTTTGGCCATTCTCAAATCAAGGTGTGCCTCTAACATTTCAAGTGGTCATCATGCCTCATCATATGCTCCAAAGAATCTCCATGTCAAAACTCAAGCCTTACAAGTCAAGTTTGCTCAGACAATTGCTCAGATGGATGAAAATCAGTTGTATTGGACAAAAAGTCAATTGTGGTCAACATACAGTCAAACTTAATAATTTTTGGTCAACATCAATGTTTTGAAGTAATATTCATCATTTGATTAAGGGTTGATCATGATTCCTCAAGGAAAGTCAAGATCTGATCAGAAGTCAAAGTTTCCAAATTAGGGTTTCTCTAGACAAAAGTCAACAGAACTTTGACCAGACATAACTTTCACATACTTTATCAGAATTTTTTCCACCATATCTCATTTTGAAAAGAATTCAATTCTCTACAATTTCATGTCTCACAAGCTTGGGCAGAAAATGCTTCATTCGGGAGTTATGGATCAAGACATTATAGGTCTTTCTAGAAAAGTCAACAAAAGTCATTTTTTTGCAAAGAAGTGTCCATGAGCATGGAAACTTCAATGAAGATGAAACCAAAAGGGGCTGTTTAGAAGACATCTTGAGCATTCTAAAAAGTCCAAGAACACCCAAAAATGTCAAAAATTGAGCAAGATACATATTGTGAAAGTTAAGCATTTTTGAGGAGGTGCACAACGAGAAATACTCTACAAAAGCAAATATTTTTCAACTGGGCTTATAATTTTATGATCCAAACTAGATATTAACATTATATATGGTCTCTATGCTCCTTGCCACGCCTCTTCTCCAAATTATTTAAATTATTTTGAATTTAAAGCATTAAATTCAATTTTAAATTAAATAAAATACAAAGGCAAGGTCTAAGACAAGTTGGGCTTGGTTTCTACTTATCTTGAGGTCCAAGATAGCCCATGCAAGCTGTATAATTCGTGCAAGAAGCCATAAAGAAGAAAAAATACACTTTTGGAAAGATTTGGTGAATATTGACAAGAGAATATTTTTGCATTCAAGAGAGGATATTTTCTCATTATTTCTGATCAAATCTCATGCTCTATATATACATGATACATTCACAAGCACAGAGAGGAGAAATCCTAGCCTCAAACAGCAACCCTAATCTCTCAAAAAATCATACAAACTTGCAAACTTCGAATCCTATTTTCCAGCCGTTTTCAATCTAATCCAAGCACTCCATCATGTTCCTGAGGTGTGATAGAGTAAGTACATATCAATAGCCATGGTCAAATGCCCCTGAATTGTGCCATACATGAACATACACTTGCATTTTTTTTTTAAATTCTTATTCCAATATTTATCGTGTTTTGTCTGAAACTAATCGTTGCAATGTGTTCCTGAGACATCATAGAAAAGATTTGGACGATCACATGAAGCTTTCCATGGCCAGAACTTGATCTGCCATTGTTAGGGCTTCAAACTTATGAAGTTTCGAACTAGACAATAGAGGCTGTTTTAGGGAAAACCAATACCACCATTGAACTCGCAGGGGTCGATTTAGGGGGGGTAGCCTTAATCTCTTGCGTGAATTCTCTTTATTTTGCAGGTTTGAAAAATCACCCAACCGGAGAAGACGACCGGAGCACTGCTCTGGTGTTTCTGACTCAGAGACTTCTAACCCTTACCTATTTATGGGTTCAGAAGGATGAATGGATGTATCACCGCCCCAGCGGTTCACCTTGCACGCACTATGTCACTCTCTCTATCAGGTCGTGGGTTCAAACCCCACCTTTTGCAAATATTTTTCTTTTTGCCTTGCAACTTCTGAGCGCCACAAGCATAAGAAGCTCCAGCTTCTGAGTCTCCAGCAGCAGAACATGCCCAGAAGCTCCAGCTTCTGGACCTCATCACAAGACGCCACGCCCAGAAGTACCTACTTCTGGACCCATCTCCAGCAGAAAGCCCCAGAAATTCTAATTTATGGGCACCTCCAGCGCAGAAACCCCAGAAGTTCCAACTTCTGGGTGCCTCCAGCCAAGAAATTTCCCAGGAAACTCCAGCTTCTAGGATGGCTTCCTCCAGAAGCACTTCTGCATTTTTTTTATTATTTCTTCCATATTTTATTATTTTTATTAATTGCATAATTAATTTAAATTAGTAAATTAGGTTAAACAATTAGGATTAATTAGACAACTTCCACTAAATATTTCTTCTCTTATTTTTAATTAATTAATTTAGGGTTAGAATTAACTAATATTTTCTCTAAAAATAATTAAAATCAATTAGACTTAAGATTATTCTTCACATCTCAAAAACCCAAAAATATTAGGAATAGTTTTCTTTTCCGTTATTTAATTTCTCGCATTTTTTTCAATATTATGTAACTGTTTATGGGATGTAATAGTTTAATTAGGATTTACTTTCCGCACTCCTCAATTATGTAACTGCCCCAAAGCCATGTAATAGCGTAGGATTTACTTTCTGCACTTTACTTTCCGCAATTTACTTTCCGCACCCTATAAATTGCTAGTAATTAGGTGTGTATGGCAAGATAAAATCAACGTAGATAACTCTAATTACAAGATAAATTATCTGAATTTAACACACTCTCTTCACACATGTACCCCCTAGGTTATTCTCTCTCGTTGCCTTACAAATGGTCAAGTCTCTCGAACGTAGAGGTATCTTAGCACAAGCTGCCTATGAAACATATCATCATAGTCCCTTTAAATCAAAGATCATAGTCCCTCGATGTTGCCTACGAATACATGATCTCGTCCCTCGTTTGTTGCCTTCGAAAAGTGATGATCGTCCCTCCGAATGTCCTATTACATCCAACGAATAGGGTTACCTACCAACTAAATGGTATGGATAGCGCTATTCTAAAGGAAAGTAAAATAACACGGAAACGACCGTTCTGAGTAGGTAATAGACTCTTAATAGCTTGCTCTATCAAAACATCTTCTCACACCTCACACTTTTACAAAGTTAAAACACTTTTCCAAAATGAAACATTTTTGAACACTTCGTATACATTCCAGCGTAAATCATTACGAAGTCAAAGAGAAATGCCTTTTCAAAACATTTTCAAACATACACACAGAAAGCAGATTTAAAAGTGAGCTAAAGCAATTAAGAGCCCGTAGATAACTACAGATGGAAAGGGTGCTAATACCTTCCCTTTTCATAACCTTCTCCCGTACTCAGAATCTAACGAAGGTCTTTTCCTGTTCTTTTCACCTTCCCTTAATTGGATAAAAGAAAATTCGGTGGCGACTCTTACTATCCGCAACATTTGCGATTAAACACAAAACAATCCAAACTGAGTTCTCCCACCGTGTTACAAAGTGCAAAAAATTAGAGTATTTGAGGCTATAGAGGTCCTGACACGGCCACCCGTGTCATGGGACACGGTCGTGTCAGAAATTGCACAAAAAGGGAGTTTTGGAGAAGCAATAGAGGCTGACACGGGTGTCCGTGTCAGCTGACATGGCCCGTGTCAAGAATCCTGGGTAAAGTACGCGTAGACAGAGGCCAACACGGGTGCCCGTGTCATCGGACACGGCCCGTGTCAGCCATGACGCTGAGAATTATGATTTTTGCTATTTTATAGTGTTTTGGGTTATTAAGGGTGGTTTGAACATTTGGTATTGCTTGGGAATGACCTAACACTATATAAACCTTATTTTGAGAAGAAGAAGGGGACTTTTTGCCACCGGAGAGAATAATTCACGATAGAAGAGCGGAGATTCAACAGTTTTGGGAACGGGGAACTCTTCATGCGCGAGAGCAATTGAAGATCGAAGATCCAATCTATTGTAATGTCATTATCTAATATTTTAATTATGCTACTTTTGAATACTATGAGAGGCTAAACCCTCAATGCTATGGGGTGTCCATAATTTGTTATGTTAAGAATACTGATCTCTCTATTTTAGTCAACAGTTTAGTTCATTATGCATCAATTTCATTATTTAAATTAATTCAGAGTTTGACCCTATGGGACCATAGGATTTCACTATTTTAACACAGTAGAGCCGAACGGTCGTGTTAAGGTTTTCTAAATAATGATATTATTAAGGATTTCACCTAGGACTAGGGTAATCCTATTCTAACCAGAATAGTTCTTCGTAATTGCATGCTTAACCTCTCTACTAATTTAAATGGAAATTGAAATTAGGAAAGAAGGTTAAAGGTTTCGTCACTAAGGAATTAGGATAAAATAATATTGAGAATCGGTAATTGAGGATGATGAACTTGTTGAATAAATCAAAGAGTGAAGGTTATTACATGAAAAATTATACACTCACCCTAGCATACTTTAATCAAACAAAAAGTCAATTTTTGTCTTACACAAATTTACTTTCTGCAAGGATTAATTCCATCCAATCTTAAAACTATTGTTTTTGTTCAATTGAATAAATCATCTAACTCAGTATTTCCTACGCAATCTTCGAGATCGATACTTGGGGTAAATTCCATTATTACTACATCGGTAAAAATAGTACACTTGCTATTTTTTCGATCACTTAACTTGTAAGTGGTAACGCTTGTACACTCAAGCAAAATGCCCAATGCTTACAATGAAATATTCAAACATTTTTCCAACATCTTTCTTAATTGTAAGTGGCAACGCTTGTACACTCAAGCAAGACGCCAAATGCTTACAATGAAAGATTTAAACAATCAACTTTTCAAAAATGTATGTGATGAAATAGATTAGATACATTTTTCATTAACATGACACTTGTCGTTGTCTCTTAATATTTGCTTCCACTAGCACATAAGTGGGAACTACGATTGCTCTGGATTTATCAACCCCCTTTGAGAATACGTAGGTGTCATACCCCAAAATTTTCCCTCCATCTTCTCAAGATATTTCATACATCTATACTCAAGGATTCCTCAAGAGTTGATCAGACAAACTCTCTCCTAGACAATCAACCCAAACTAGGGTTTGGTATCTCTCAGGTCAAGATGGGCTTCCAACATCTCCAATGGTCTTCATGCCTCCTCATATGCTTTAAAGATTTTCCATGTCAAATTTCAAGCTTCACAAGTCAAGTTTCCTCAGACAATTGCTCAGATGGTTGAAAATCAGTTGTATTGGACAAAAAGTCAACTATGGTCAACATACAGTCAAACTTCATAATTTTGGGTCAACATCCTCATTTTGAAGTTACATTCATCATTTGATCAAGGTTTGATCATGATTCATCAAGAAAACTCAAGATTTGCTCAAAAGTCAAACTTTCTAAATTAGGGTTTCTAGATGAAAAGTCAATCGAACTTTGACCGATCATAATCATACTTTCTCGAAATTTTTCCACCACCTCTTGTTTTTAAGGAAATTCAATTCTCTACAACTTCATGTCTCACAAGAATGTCCAAAAAATGCTTCATTTGAGAGGTATAGCTCAAAACATTACAG
Organism: Vicia sativa; assembly: GCA_021764765.1. NCBI lineage: Eukaryota > Viridiplantae > Streptophyta > Magnoliopsida > Fabales > Fabaceae > Vicia > Vicia sativa. The sequence goes on from CM038794.1 coordinate 157,663,109, forward strand.
GTTATTTTCAAAGTCAACAAAAAGTCAACTTTTTGTTTTGAAGATATATTGAGCATGGAAACTCCAATTGAGATGAGACCAAAAATGTTGGTTAGAGGACTCCTAGAGCTTTCCAAAAAGTCCAAGAACACTCAAAAATGTGGAAAATTGAGCAAGATACACTATTCAGAAGTTGGGCAATTTTGGACAATTGCACAAAAGGACATTTTGGTCAAAATGCAAAATTTTCCAAATGGGCCTAAAATCTTTTGATCCAAACTTGTTCATGACATTATTCTTGGCCCATAAATGCTTGGCCATGGCAATTTTCTATTTTATTAATTTATTTTTGAATTTTAGAACATTTAATTCAAAATTAAATTATATAAAATATGAAAATGATATATTTTTCCAAAAGGGCTGATTTTATATCTTCCTTGAAGTCCAAGATAGCCCAAGACTCTTGCCAAATTCGTGCATGATCATGCATTGAAGAGGAAATCAAATTTTCTTCAAGAAAATTGATTTTATTTGAAAAAAATTGAATGCTCCAAATCAAATCTTTTTTCACTCCTTTTTCTCTCCAAATCCTCTCTATAAATATTCAGCATTGTGTACAAACAAAGGGACGAAACCCTAGCTCAAGCCAAACCCTTATTTTGTCAAAAATTTTCAAGAAACTTTGAAAAATTGAATTTCTAATCCAGCCACTTTCAGCCCTCAAACACCATCCAATCGTGCTCTAGGGGTAAGTATGAGTAAGTTTGCATCAAAAGTAATGGTTAAAACAACTTGAATCGTGCCATATACATACATACATATTCAATATTTTCTTGATTTTGCACTTTTATTATCTGCTCGTTTCCATGGATTCTAATGCTTTTATCATGATCATGAGATGTCAAGGGTTCGATCTGGGCAATCGCTGCTGAGTTTGAACGTCAGAACTGTGAGATGTCATGTCTAGGGCTTTTCAAACTGTTGAGCTTCAAATCAATAGCTACTGGTGTTTTTAATCAAAACTAAGGCCACCAATGGATTCATGAGGGTCGATTTAGGGGGATAGGGTCTTTCTTTTCTGTTTATTTCGCGTGTTTTGCAGGATCCAAGAACCTCCTCGCCGGAGAAGACGACCGGAGCTAGGGCTCCGATGTCGTGGACTTTCTTTGACCGGCAGCGAGCATGTGTGGCGATTCCGCGTGTTCTGGTTCGTCCGTGTAGTCAGCCTGGGGTCCACGCGTGCTGACTCGTTTTCAAATCATTCCCCTGACGCGTCATCATTCAAGTGCCATTGATTTCCAGCTTTCCAACACCAAATGCCAAGTGTCCCAGTGGTTAAGGCGCTTCCTGTGCAAAGATACTCTCCCATGTCCTGAGTTCGAATCCTGCTTGCACCGGTTTTGTTTTCTTTTTTCACAAACTTCAAACTTTTCCTATTTTCATTTTATTTAATATTTGCATGTTATTTTAATTAATTTCATAATTTTATTTCTGCATTTAAAAATCATCAAAAATTATTTTTCTTTTTGCATTATTTTCATAAAACCTTTATTTAATTTATAAAATTAAAAAATATAATTTTGCATGCATATTTATTTTTATTCATATTTTTGAATTTAAATCACATTTAATTAGTTTTTAAATTATTAAATTGCATCCAAAAAATCCCAAAAATTTATTTTAGCATATTTATATTATTTCCAGCATGTAATAATTTTCTCATATAAAAATTTTCATTTTTCTAACATTTTTTCTCTTGTTCGATTCATATCGTATTTTCCGATTTCTCATTCCTTTACAGGTTGATCCGATTCAGACGATTCTTTCTTTATTATTTTATTTTTCAATAATGTAACTGTCTATGGGATGTAATAGTTTAAATTAGGATCTTTATTTTCCGCATTTTTAAATTATGTATCTGCCCCAAAGCCATGTAATAGCGTAGGATTTACCTTTCCGCATCTTTATATTCCGCATTTTAATTTCCGCACCCTATAAATTGCTAGTAACTAGGCGTGTATGGCAAGATAATAACGAACATAGCCCACTAATTTGCAAGATAAAATACTTGAAATCAACACACTTCTTTCACACACGCACCCCTTAGGGTAATTCTCTCTCGTTGCCTTTGCGAATTCAAAATGGTCATGTCCCTCGAACGTAGAGGTATTCTAGCACCGTTGCCTTCCAAACAAATCATCATAGTCCCTTCGATACAAAGATCATAAGACCCACGATGTCGCTCCGAATACATGATCTTGACCTCGATTGTCGCCTACGAAAAATGATGATAGTCCCTTCGAATGTGCTAGGATACTTCCTACAAGTTGCCTTATGTGACCATCCGATGTCCCTTCGAATGTCCCGCTTACATCCAACGAATGGAGCTACTTACTAACTAATGGTACGGCTAGCGCTATTCTAAAGGAACGTAGAAGTACGAAAACGACCAATTCTGAGTGGGTAATAAGTCTTTTAGTTGCTTGCTCTATATCAAATGCTTTTCACACCACACACTCTTTTTCAAAGTTCAAACTCTTTTCAAAATGAAACATTTTCCGAACACTTTGTATACATTCCTACACGAATCATTACAAAGTCAAAGCGAAATGCCTTTTTTCAAAATACTTTTGTCAAACACACAGAAAGCAATTTTTAAAAGGTGATCTAGAGCAACTAAGAGCCCGTAGATAACTACGGATGGAAAGGGGTGCTAATACCTTCCCTTTTCATAACCATTCTCCCGAACTCGGAATCTAACGAAGGTTTTTTCTGTACTTTTACCTTCCCTTAATTGGATAAAAATAAAAGTCGGTGGCGACTCTTGCTATCCGCACATTTGCGATACAAAAATCCACAAAGTCAGTTCACCGTGTTACAGTAGGCACAAGGTCTCACCCTTGGACCCTTGGAGAGCATACTTCTTTCTCCCTCAAAACAAAAAAACCATAGTTTCCCTTAGATCTGTGCTACAGATGCTCTGATTCCCACTGGAGGATATGTATGCAGAGGATCCAATGATCTTTGCAAGCATAATAATTATAACAAAACTTAGGTTCCTATCTAACCTACCTTTCTTAAATCACAAAGGAGAAACTTTCCCGAAATAGAATAGCAAAGAAAACACACAAACATACAAAATATGCATAAAAAAGTTCCTATAGAAAACTATAGATATATAGGATGCTAATACCTTCCCTTTATATAACTAACCCTCTTACCCTGGTCTCTCCCTAATGTATTGCATCTAGTTCACGCTAGTCACATCGCATATCAAATTTAGGGTATTTCAGCTTTCCTCTTTTCCATCTTTTTTCTTGTTTGAAAACAATAAAGCTTGGTGCTCGCGACATCTTTTAAAACAAACAAAAAATCAAAAGAGTAAATTGTTTTGAGCCTGAGATTCGAATTTCGATTCGATTCCCTCGTTCGTCACTTTTTACCGCGAACACCAGCAAGCATGAAATGTTCAAATAGAGGTTTAGGTTTTACACTCTCAATCTCATTAATTGGTTTTGATGGCCATGTGTATCCTAAACCTATACTTCCATTTCTTCTAACTTCATAGATCATGGAATCCATCTTGCTTCTATCTATTCTTTTAGCAAAGAAGTGCTGAAAAGCTCTATCATATCTAACTATTTCATTAGTGGTGGATATGCTAGACATGATCTCTTCTAATTTAGAAACATTACTTTTTAGAGCAGCATTAGATTTTTCTAAAGAAAATAATTTTTCATTTAAAACTGAAGTATTTGGCTCACTCTTAGTAGAAGTTTAAGAAGGAATCACATAAGTCTTTTTCAAATTTTGTGTTTGCTTAGAAGAAGCGGATACCTTTTCATAAGTTCAGATAATCCTAATTCAATTTTTGAACAAGACAAAGAAGAAAGTACCTCTCTATCGTCATCAGAATCTAACTCTTCATCCAGAAGTAGTTAATCTTTCTGATAATTATTCGTTGATGCTGATCTTCACCATGAGAGCTATGTTGGCATGTTCTTCATCAGAATATTCTTCTTCTGAATCTGAATCATCCCACATTTCCATAAGACCTTTCTTAGATTTGAAAACCTTCTTAGGTTTTCTATCTCTTCTGAGCTTTGGACACTAATTCTTGTAATGCCCAGGGTCTTTGCATTCATAGAAGATGACTTCCTTTCCAGAATATTTTCTTTGGTCAGATGTAGACTCATGCCTACCTTTAAATCTTTTTGACCCTCTGAACTTGCTCTGTCTATGTTTCCACAGTTGGTTTATCTTTTTAGATATTAGAGATAGTTCATTTTCATCTGAGTCTTCTTCAGACTCTTCGAATTCTTCCTCTACTTGATAAGCCTTTGTATTTTCAGACTTAGACTTAAGAGAAATATCTACCTTTCTTCTGAGGTTCATCTTCTTAAAGCTCTATTTCATGACTTCTCAAAGAACTAATAAGTTCCTCAAGACTGATGTTGTTGAGATCCTTCTCCAATTTCAAAGCAGTTACCATGGGTCTCTCTTTAATAAGCAGACTTCTGATAATCTTTTTGACGTGATCAACAGTAGAACTCTGAGTAATGCAACAATCATATGAAATCTTGAAAACATAGTTTCCATAGATTCGTCTTCTTCCATTTTGAAGGCTTCGTACTTATGGATTAAGGCTAGAGCCTTTGTCTCCTTAACATGAGCATTTCCTTCGTGATTCATCTCAAGAGAATCAAACATAGAATTTGCAGTCTCTCTATTTGTGATCTTTTCATACTTTGTATATAAAATAGCATTGAGAAGAATGGTTCTTTCTTTATGATGATTCTTGTACATTTTCTTCTAAGCATCTATTAGAGCGTTTCTGGAAACTTTCTTGCCTTCTGAATCTACTGGGTAACTGTAGCCATCAACTACAAGATCCCATAAATTCAAATCAAATCCCAAAATGTAGATTTCTAATCTGTCTTTCCTATAGTCAAATTTATCACCATCAAAGATAGGACGTTTTGCACTATATGAATCTCTTTTCTTGTTATCAGAAGTAAAAACAACAACGTTGTTGTTGGAAGCCATTATTTTTTACACACTAGATCAGTACTAAACATTGTTAGGTGTTTGATAAAAATCCAACCTTTTTATCACATTAGAACCTAAGCTCTAATGCCAAATGAAGGTGTGAAAAATACAAGAAAGGGGGTTTGAATTGGGTCTTTTCCTATGAAAACTTTTTCTTTAAAAATAATCCCCTTTGAAATTTACTTCACACTTGATAATAAGATAGAGAGAAATAGAAAGAATAAATGAACACAAGATTTTTATACTAGTTCACTTGATAACCTCAAGCTATTATAGTCCACCCTTCCAGGTAGTTTTGTCTCTCTCCAACGAGGTCTTAATCTAATAATCAAACAAATTATTACAATTGCACACACAAATTATATGTGACTAACACTTGCATAAGCCAATTGTATGTGACTAACTATCAACCTCTAAGATGCACTAGTCCTAGACTTCTTAAAAATTCTGACCTAACCGGTCTCTTAAGGAACAATCAAACAATTGTTTGAATACAAGTGTTGTTTACAAGTAAATTGCTTCTACACAAGCAGAATATGTAAACAGATTTTTGGCACAATAACTTAAAGCCTTGCGCATAGTGAATTAGTAGTTTTTTCGTCAAGTCTTCAAGCCTTTATATAGAAAATGCATGAGATTTTACCGTTGAAGGGTACATCTAGAATTATCAATATTATGGCAGCTTAAAACGACATAGGGGACAAGATCGTACACAGTGTCTGTCCTTTCATGGTAATGGAATGAAACATTTTGTTTGTACAATGTAATGCTTGTACCACGTTAATGTTATCTTCTAACCTTCTGTACTTCAGAGGCTTCTACGAGCATAAGTAAGAAGAAAGAACATAACTTCTGGTTTATCAAAACTTCAAGTCTTTATTGTCTTTAGAACTTCATCTTCAGATTCCTTAGCACTTGGTCTTAAAAACCTTGTATCGAATATAAGGTCAGAAGAGATTCAAGTATTCAAAGTCTTCAGAACTATGTCTTAAGAGTCTTCAACACTCGGTCTTCAGAACCCATTGTCTTCTAAAACTTGAGTCTCCAGCATTTGGACGATGTTCACTCAGAACTTCTGTCTTGAGATATTCAGACTGATTTATTTAGACAATATGTAACACCCCAATTCTACCCCGCGTAATTAATAATAAAATCAGAGTTTCAAAATTTCATTTAACAAAATTGAGGCATCACATATTCGCATTTACATCAATTCGCATTATAATGCACATCAAAAAGAACATCAAAAGTTGGATATACCAATTCATACATAATTCATCATATACACATATGACTATTCACAGCACGGCGGATATGTTCACAAAATATACATAACATCATGTTATCATTAATACATAAGGTTATAGCATCATAAGATAGTATACACAAATTATCCTATCAAAATAATGACGTCGCCCAAATCCTGAGTGTTACAATGATCAGAGCAGAACGACACAAAATAAAGTGACTCGAGCTAATCCTCCTCATCCTCGGGGATCACCTGCACGTTACCAATATATAGGCAACGGCGAAATAAATAAAGGGTGAGATACTCCAAAACATATAATTATAAGCATGATAGAATATATAGATAGTTTTGGAATTATAATTGATATATGTTAAATAAAGCATGTCAACATGTATTAAAAGCTTACATACTTCAAATTAGCATTTAGTGTATAAATTAACACTTTAACTTCTTCACATAATCATTATCCTCGCATCAACACAAAACATCAGGTACCATCGCAATTCAATCATCATTCATCAATAAAAACCCAATGTTAAACAACTCAAACATAAACATGACCGACTTCATGAGACACGACTATGTTATGCATGTGGTACCCGTCGCTTTGTCCATAAATAGGAACACTTGGCATAAAGCTCATCGTCGCTCGGCATAAAAGCCATCGTCGCTTGGCATAAAAGCCCTCGTCGCCTATGCAATGTATGTGACTCAATAATAAAGACCACACAACAACACATCATCATCGCTCATCACAATTGACATAAATTCCACATACCTATATTTATTCACATCAAATAAACATGTCATCGCATCGCATAAACAACAAGTATTCATAATTAAATACACCGTCACAAACATCATTATCAATTAATCTACCAATTTCCAAAAACGGAAAAATATCCAAAGACACCAATAATCGTCGCGATAGCCATTCTTAATTACCGGCATTAATTATAAACATCAACATCAAAATCGGATAGTTCATGTATGTCTTAAATTGACTAAAACACCATCCGGTTCAATTTATCGTAAATTGGCCTATTTCGGGTCGCTCCGTAAAAACTCACAATTTCAAAAAACTAGCCTCACCACTACGTTCTACACGTCAAACTTAGCTAGCACGTCAATTTTCGTTGAATTCGGAGCAACTTGCTCCGTCGTCAAATTTACCGAAATCAGAAAATCGGAACATAATCGGGCAAAAGAAGTGCAAAAATCAGAATTATGAGAGGCTACAGATACATCAACACGTGCCCCCGTGTTGATCAACACGGCCCGTGTTGAAAAGCCACTAGAACGTGCCAAAATACCAAAGTCAGTGAATCAACACGGGCACTCGTGTTAATCAACACGGCCCGTGTTGATTGGCTTGGCAGCAATTCTTCCTCGTACAATAGGTCAACACGGGCACCCGTGTTAATCAACACGGCCCGTGTTGATGGACCTGTGTGAAAACTTCAATTTTTCCATTCTCATTCTTAATACTTCAAGTTTCTACAAGCTAGCACCTAAAATACCCATCATCCATACTCCTAATTCAAACTTTCTAAGTCACTCAACAATCACACATGCAACTCATAAATCAACCTATCAATTTTTCCCCACAAATCCAAAATATAACTATCAAAACCTAACAATATGAGATGGAGAATCAAACCCCTTACCTAGCAAGCTTTGAGTGTTCTTGATGATTCCTCACACCTAGCCTTGCTCTTCTTCTTGCTCTCTTCTTCTTGCTCTCTTCTTCTTCCTCTACCAAAGCCCTAACTTTTCTCCAACTTTCTATACTTATGTTTTTGGTGTTGTGTTTGGAAAATGAAGGAAAAATGGTTTTATATGAATGTTGTCATACTAACCAAGGGTGGGAAGCCCAATTCCCCCTAATTGCTCTCACACCCCTACTATTCTTAAAACATTAATATCATCTAATTAATCATTAACTCAATTTATTAATATAATTCCGGGGAATTAAATATCGGTCCGAATAATATTTTACCGAACCGATCGGAACGTCGCCAAATATATTAATAGATATACCAATTAATATAATTATTTTTGTCGCCAAAACAATCGTCAAACGGTAATTCAAAAATATTAATATAATATAATATTTAAATAAAACGGGCGTTACACAATACGTATCAGAGTCATTAAACTTCAGAGCCTTTAGAAGCTTTTCTTGTTAGTGTTCATCAAAACTTCTGTATATTAGAAGCAGAACTTCTTCTCTTCTAATTCCTTGGCCACGTCATTCGTTAGAAGTAGAACATGTTTGTTAATTATAAAAACACAACAAACATTAGAGTATCAAAATTATTCACACAAACATACTCTTTGTTATCATCAAAACTCAGAAAAATAATTGTAGAACCAAATCTTGTTCTAACAACTCGTAGTAACGCTGAAGAATAACCATTGTAGAATGAAACCTTTAACAAATCATACTTAAGGACGGTTCAAAACAAAATTTCTTCGAACAACAATCTGGAGAGAATGTGTAGAAGTTAAGATGGAGGATCCGATTTTGATAAGGGGGTAGAGAAAATACAGATAAGAATGAAAGATAAACATTGAAACAAGAAGTTAAGAATGAGAGATAAACTTTACCACTTTGAACTGCGGAGTACGGAGGTTCATGTGGTCGGAAGAATTTACTATTTAGAACTGCAGCGACCAGAGGTTGAGGTGGCGGAAGTTCAATGACAGCTAGGGTTTTACAGTGGGAGAAGAAAGGGACGAAAAGGGAAGTTTGATGATAGCAGGGTTTTACGTTGGGAGAGGAAAGGCAACAAAGGAAAGGGTTTCTACAACACTAAATTAATATAATAATAATATATGATTTATGTTATATCAAATAAGTAAGTTTTTTACATTAGTTAGGCCTATGGCCCGATGTAACCGCCTTTTTAATACAATTTATATCGGTTGAGTAATTGGCCCGATGGAACCGCCTTTTATAACAAAAATCATGTTATTTATAAAACTGCCACCATATTTTTTATTTTTTAATCATTGGAGTTTTTACATCAGGGAAAATCTAGACCCGATGTGAAGTCCTTTATAACAAAATTGCATTTTATTTACCAAACTACGACCGTGTTATAATTTTCCCTGAATCAAATATTTCTCATATCATTTGAAATAAAGGTCTGATGTAAAATATTTTGATAAATGTTTTTTACATCATATATTTTTATACCTGATGTAAAGTCCTTTTCTCAAATGTCATATTTTTAGTAGTGATTCTTGGTAATCACGAAGGCGTAGACTATTTTCTTGCAACTCATTTGTAATCTCTTGTAAAAATATTCTGAGTATTCAGAATTGGAGAGCTACTCTCTCCTCCATAATAGATCGCTTGATCAAACTGGATAAACAAACATTTCGTATTTTTATCGCCTTACAATGTTATAACTTTTGTTATATTATATGTATATTGATTACTATTGTTGTAGATAATTTATTTTAATTGTTATTATTCTTTTCCTCACATATTAAAATTAAACATTACCCTTATTCACAATACTTCCAATTGTGAATGTGAGATTGCTCAAGATGTGTATACCAACTTGAGGCTTCCCCATTAAACTACCTTGAAAAAAATAAATGGGGAGTTTATCATCTTATGCATAAGATGTCATTTTTCTATAGAACATGGTCATGTCACTTTTCAAACAAGTTATCCTTTATAATGTTAGATTTTGTTCATAAACCTTGTAATTTCTATCATCATAGAAATTAAGAACAGAACCCTAAATAAAACTCTCAATCCAATATCTTAATACAATTATGAGAATGAAAGTGGAAGCGCGCCTGAATTTGACATTGAGACTCACTGAAAATTTGTGAGCATGTGATCATCCAAGTTGAAGAGTTTCTTATGGCTCCTTGACTCTCCTCTGATGGGGATGAAGAGAGAATTCCTAATAAGCTATTTTTTGTTGTCTACAAATGGGGACCATAACCCCTATAACTAACCTTAGGGTTATTTCTTAGTATTCAATATTCTAATTTGGCCCCTCATCAAATTAGATATTGACTTATAGTATCTACACAATAACCTAACATTTCATGACATTTATGCTTTTAACCACAAACTTAATATTATATTAATTAGACTCCTTTAAGTCTTGACTAATTAAAATAATGCCCTAACATCTTAAATATTACATTTGTGACCCAAAATTCTAACAATATCCCACTTATCACATACGTAATCATATACATGTGTTAGACTTTATGAGCTCACTATTGAGAATCTAATTGGTTTTCGTTATAGCAATCATAACTAAACCTATTAATGATCACCAATAGTGACACAACTAAATGACATAGATCTATCATGAAACGTGTAGCATGAAAATCACATGAAGTTGGTCTGTATATGTCAATTTTTAATAGGTCATACTTTACTTTAGTGAGATCATTCAATAACTTTATTGTACAAAATGTAAACTACTCAATATCAAAACTTAAATAATTTGAAAAATATCCAAAACCATAGTATGCATACATAATACCAAAATATAGAACATGAACTCATACTTGATTAACTCCCACTGAACCAAAGACTCCTCTAACGCTAAAACACCCATACGAGCAGTGTGCTCACGAAAGACCTTGGGTGGAAGGCATTTTGTAAGAGGATCTGCTATCCTGGAGTTAGTCCCTAAGTGTTCTATATAAATCAGTTCACTTTATACCCTTTTATTTAACAGCTAGGAACTTGATGTCAATATGTTTTGACTTGGTCGAACCCCTATTATTGTTACAAGATGGTTGATTTATTGTCACAGTATAACTTAAGTGGTCTTTCAATTCTTTCCATAATTTGCAGCCCATTGACAATATTCCTCAGTCGAATCCCATGGTTGGATGCCTCATAACACGCTATAAATTATGCTTCCATGTTGGATGAAGCCGTCAGATTTTTCTTGGCACTGCGCCAAGAAACTGCACCACCAGCCAACATGTATATGTAGCCTGGAGTGGATCTTTTGCTGTTTTGGCATCCAACAAAATCTAAGTCACATTATCCAGTAATCTCTAATTGGTCTAACCTCTTATATGTGAGCATATAGTATTTTGTTCTCTTTAAATACCTTATATCTTTTTTTTTTGCTGCTTTCCAATGATCCATTCTCGGATTGCTCAAATATTTTCCTAACATCCATTGAGGAATATCGTCTTGACATCCATTCGATGGATTTCTAAATCTTAATGTGCAACAAGAGCCATGATTTTCTTAAAAGAGTATTTCGATAAAACCAGAGAGAAAGTATCTTTAAAGTCAGTCCCTTACTTTCTAGTATAACCTTAACCATAAGACGAGTTTTATACATTTCCTCATTACCGTTAGAATCTCGTTTGATCTTAAAATTTCATTTGCAACCAATGGGTTTCACACCTTCTGGTAATGGGACAAGTTCCCTAACTTTATTGTCTTGTATGTACTTATACTCCTACTTCATTGCTTCAATCCACTTACCATTATTTTCCTCATGTTCTTGAAGAGATACTATGTAATCATCCAGAATAGCATTTCTCCTTTCTCTAATGGACCTCTGCAAAGGTATTGGTTCTTTTAACACTTTTTCTTGAGGATTTTGAGTTTGTTCTTCTTGAATTAACAAATAATCTTGAGTAGGAGGAGAATCAACAATGTCTTGTGGAGGTTCCATACTTGCTTGATCAAAAGAAACTGTATGAATTGGTTCTGGAATTGTTACTGATTCTTCCTCTAAAACAAAGACTCTAACCTTATTCTTCCCACAAAACTCAATATCCTTAAAGAATATGGTTGTTCCCGTCTCAAAAATTTAATTTGGGATTATAATATTTGTAGCCCCTAGATCTTTTAGAATAACCAATAAAGTAGTTGCTCATTGTTCGGGTGTCCAATTTATTTTCATTTGGCTTATAAGGCCTTGCCTCAGCTATTCAATAATTTTTCATAGGAAGATATTGTCTCAAGCAAATATAGGTTATCATGACCCATAAGTGAATCAGTTCCAACAATATCTTAATTGAAAGACAACTTGAACATATTATTTCCAAATGAATAAGTATAACCTGATTTGTCAAAATAAGAAACCAAAATTAAATTACGTCTAAATGACGGAACCACAAAAGTGTCTTTCAAATCCAAATAAAATTTGGTACACATTAATAATCTAAAATGCCCTATAGCTCCACCTCCACCGACTTTCCATCTCTCACATAGATGTATCTTTCAACATCATTTGGCTTTCGATAGTTTAGGCAACCCTTCATTGAAACACCGATGTTAATAGTTGCACCACAGTCTAACCACCAAGTGTTTCCAGGTACTGGATCTAAATTGACCTCAAAACAAACCAAAACATGACTCATGCAATTGGAGCGATCCAACTTCTCATAATATTGCCTTTGTTCAGAGGAACCAAATTCTGAAGGAGAAGGTGGTTGTTTCATCTTTAACGCAAGGTCAAATTCACGTAACCAAGAACAATTTCCATGGTCTCATTCCATTCCATAAAATTTATCCTATTAAGGACCTAAATCTTACTCTTATTTGTAGATATTGAAGCACTTATAACTGAAAAACAAGAACAAAATTAAATATATCTTAAACATACTCAAAAAAAACTGAATTATTAATTTGTTCAAATAATTTATCTCAAGATACCTAATGCACCATCAATATTGAGTCTTTGGACACTAATATTAACTGTCAGTGATACTCTTGTTGTAACGATCAAACATTGATAATAAAAAAAACATGTAGAATATAAACCCCTCTTTGGATTGATTTATTATTCACGTGTAAGGCTTTATAATTATCACATGTTCACCACCATAGGCGCGTATGAAAACCGACAACCAACAACTGTCTTTTGGGTCAATTGATACTCGCATGGACAAACATACACACAACCAGAAAATTATTTAACATTTTTCATAAGTAATTTTCATAAAAGATGTCACTTTGGCGACCTTTTTCATTTCAACTACTCATTTAAAAAATTAAACTATTCTATAAAAATACAATTTGTGGTCAATACATGAACAAAAATTATACCGAAGTTTACTTTATCTGATTTGTTATGCAAAATACAATAAAAAAAATCCGAATAACATATTATATATTAATAATATATTAATAATTATTATATATAAAAAATATTAAAATTACTATATCGAACAACTAAAAGATACGCAAATCAGCACGATCTACCTGTGTTCCTTTATACTAAACATAACAAAATAATATATAAATATGTTTTTAAATATCACAAAAACCAATATGCATAACAATTAAAATATGTCATCCAACAATAATCCCAAAAATTACCTTAGTACTTTATTCCACTGCCACAAAAGTATCTGTAACAAAAATTTGTAATGATAATAAAAAAATAATATAGATCAAACAATAATTATTTCATGACCATATTTTCTTTAGCGTGAAACTTATCTGTACTCAAAACTCAATGTATGATATATGCATTATTTTTAACTCACTAAGTGATTCTATTACGAGGCTGAAGTATTAAAAAAATCTTCATAACTTGAAATAATTATCGTTATTCATTAGCCAAAGTATGTAATATATACATAATATATAATCTTTAAGACGGAATGTCCACCGGCTGGGTTTCTCAGAGAAAATAACGTATTTAAAAAAAATCATATAATATAAATGATACCACAGACACATATTGAAAAAAAATACATCAGCAGACAGAAATCTCAATGGCTTCTTATAAGAGTTTGGTTGGCCAAGGTGACAACCGGCTATACAATTACTTGCCAATTACTATTTTTTCCGACGGCATTGCTCACAACTAATAAAACTTCATGAAATACAATATACAAAATTCTAAATGAAATAAATAAATAAAATCGGATACCCTATATAACAATTTACCTATAATAACATAAACTTTAAAGATTCAAAAAACTAATTTTTAAACTCTAATATAAAAAAAAATCTTAAAATTCAAATTAAATCGAATATGAGTGACTATGATACCACTTGTTAGATTTCATTCATAAATCTTATAATTTCTATCCGTATAAAAATTAAGAAGAGAATCCTAAATAAAACCTTTAACCCAATATCTGAATACAAGTGTACCTGAATTTTGACATTGAGACTCACCGAAAATTTGCGAGTATGTGATCTTTCAATTTGTAGAGTTTCTTATGGTTTCTTGACTCTCCTCTGGAGATGAAGAGAGAATTCCTAATAAACTTTTTTTCGTTATCTACAAATAATGACCATAATTCTATAAATAACCTTAGGGTTATTTATTAGTATTCAATATTCTAAATTGACCCATCATCAAATTAGATATTGACTTATGGTATCTGCATAATAACCTGACATTTTGTGATATTTATATTTTTAGTGACAAACTCAATATTATATTAATTAAACCCCTTTAAATTTTGACTAATTAAAATAATGACTCTAACTTCTTAAATATTACATTTGTAACCCAAAATTCTATCATATACAAAGTCTAGTGTTTTGAATTTTGAAGGTATGATTACACCTTGCACAAGACAATTTTGAATTTTGAAGGTATGATTACACCTTGCACAAGACAAATATCTAAAGAATTACTTGAGCCAACATAATTCCATCTTTCAGGGACTTGGAACTGAACATCAGACTATTGATATCCAATCATAGTGCTTGTCACAGACTTATTGGTTGTTGAAGGCATGTCAAGGTGATTGTTATATGCATAACCAAGTGATTGTTGAAGGCATGAAAAGCTGAGTTGAGTTTTCGAGTTGTAAGATTTCGATATTTGGACTAGGTTAGCACAAGATGATATGTTGATGGTTCCTTGTACTAAAAGGTCTTTATTAAAGAATAATCTACATGAGTGAATATCAACAACTTTTAGATTTGGAACATTTGATGGTTTTGAATCAATATTCTTAGTTTCAATAATGCCTTGTAGTTAAGAGTCACATTACAGATGAAACTCGACTAGATCATTCATGCCTTTATCAATAGGAACAATATTAGGCATGAGATTTTAGCTGAAGAACCTCTGCAATATTTTTGAAGAATGAATATGGGAACCTGAAAGGATTTAAGTGGGATTTTTCAAAAATTTGATCTTCTTAGCGGAACATTTCTGATGAACAGATCTTGATTATAACATTAATCACAAATCAAACACATTAATTTTGGTGTTACTTTAAGGTTGATCAAGGAAAGATTTTATCTAATATAATCCTGTTGAATGTTGAGTATAAGCCAAGTGCATTGTGAAGGCTTCAGAAGCTGTTTTGGAAACAGTTTAAATAAATAAGTTGTTCGCCACTGAAGCAGCAAAATAGAATTTCGAAGAGGAAACCGGTTTCCCATTTGGAGAAACCGATTACGCGATCGCAGCTTTTTCGGTGGCGTTTCGCTTTTTGTTGTTGTGTTGTTTTGTTGTGTTTTGAGTGAACACTATATAAACACTCTCTCTCATGTAATGTTGTACATTGCCATTGTGAATAATACATAATATTTTCTTCTCAATTACTCTCTAAATTTTTCCCATTTGTCTCTCTAAACTTCATCTTCTCCAATTAGTCATTTTCACCATTGATTCACCTCATCTTAATTGTGTATGTTCCAACATCTAGCATCAAGAGCTCTAGTTTTGATCCGTTAATCTGCTACAAACATGTCAACCACCGATCAAATCCCTACCAACCTCCCAATTCTTGATTCCGAGAACTATGGCAAATGGTGCAAACAAATGAAAGTTTTGTTTGGGTATCAAGAAGTTCTTGAAGTGGTGAATGATGGAGTTACACCACTTGTTGCAGAGGCTACAGCTGCACAACAAGCTACATTCAAGGAACAAAAGAAGAAAGACTACAAAGCTCTCTTCTTGATACATTTTTGTGTCGACAACGACAACTTTAAGAAAGTTGGTGATTGTACATCGACAAAGCAAGCTTGGGAGATTTTGAAGAAAGCGTATGAAGGTGTCGACAAAGCAAAGGTGCTGAGGTTACAAACTCACAAGAGGCAGTTCGAGTTGGTACAAATGGAAGAGAATGAATCAATTAACGACTACATTACGCGTATAACGTGTTTGGTGAATCAAATGAAGGCTTGTGGTGAAACCGTTTCGGTGCAAAATTTAGTGGCTAAGATCTTGCATTCTTTAACGTCAAGATTTGACAACATAGTGGTAGAAATAGAAGAGTCAAAGGATCTTCTCACTATGAGCAAGGAGGAGCTTCAAAGTTCATTGGAAGCACATGAGCAAAGATTGGATGCAAGAGGAAATGACAAGGCCAAGGCGGAAATTACGTTGCAAGCAAGGTTCAATGAGAAGAACAAGAGATCGAAAGGCAAGTGGCCTTTGAAGAGCAAATCAAATTTCCAGAATTTTGGTGGAAAATATCCACAAAATTCAAGGGGGCCCATGGCTCAAAAAGGAGAGAGCAGATCCAAGGGTAGTGGTCAAGACAACAACAACAAGAGAGGTGACAAAAGTAATGTGAAGTGTTACAATTGTCAAAAGTTTGGCCATTTCACAAAAGAATGTAATGCAAAATCGATAGAAAGTCATGGAGATAGGGCCAAGGTTGCAAGGCAAGAAGTAGAGGATGATGATACACTTCTTGTTATGATCACGGAAGAGAATAATGGTTGTAGAGAGTGACTAGACAACAGCAATAGTGTGTGTCGAGGGCTTGACAACAACTCTACCAGTGCAGAATTTTCTGCACAAACGTGTTCGGAGCAAAACGCAATGGTAACTGTTATAGGTGGAGTCCAAAGTAGTGATGAGTGGTACTTGGATTCATGTTGTTCAACTTATATGACGGGTAGAAAGGATTGGTTTGTGATGATCAATCAAGCCATGTAGAATAGAGTGAGATTCGCGGATGACACCACTTTAGCGGCCGACGGTGTGAGTGATGTTTTGATCATGAAGAAGAATGAGATTCATTCCTTGATCAAATATGTGTTGTACATTCCTGGAATTAGGTATGATCTCTTGAGCACTGGCCAATTACTCGAGAATAATTACACAATTCGGATGGAAAACAAGGTTTTGCACGTTTTTGACCAAAAAGGCGTTTTAATCCTTAGAGCAGCACCCATGGCTGTAAATCGTACTTTCAAGATAGAGTTGAAAATAATGGAATACAAGTGTCTTGCTACAGTGGCAAGTCGTGATGAGGGGTTGTGGCACTACCGTCTTGGACACCTAAATTTTAGAGACTTCGACGCATTGCAAAGGCATGGTATGGTGACCGGGTTGCCCAAGATTAATTTTCCAGCTGAGTTGTGCGAAGAATGTGTGCAAGGGAAGCAGCACAAGAAAAATTTCAACAAAGATGTAGGTCATAAGACCAAGAAACACCTTGAGGTGGTGTATTCCAATGTGTGTGGCCCAATGCAAGTCAACTCATATGCGGAAATAGGTACTTTATCACTTTTATTGATGATTTTAGTAGGAAGCTATGGATTTCTCATAAAGAGAAAGGATGAGGTGTTTGATGTGTTCAAACAATTTAAGTCCATGGCGAAACGGCAAAGTGGTCACAAGGTGAAAATTCTCAAAACAGATGGTGGAGGTGAATATACCTCAAGTAAATTTGGAAATATTATGATGATGAGGGTATAGTGCGTGAAGTTGTTCTACCTTATACGCCTCAACAAAATGGAATTGCCGAAAGGAGAAATCGCTCAATTATGAATATGGTTCGTAACATGTTGAAAGGGAAGAATTTGTCGAAGGAACTATAGGGAGAAGCGTTTTCTACAGCAGCCTATATATTGAATAGGTTCCCTACTAAGAAGCTGGACAAGGTGACACCGGAAGAGGTATGGTCTGGTCATAAACCAAATTTGACACATTTGAGAGTTTTCGGTTCGATTGCATTTTGGCACATTCTGGGTCAACTTCGAAAGAAGTTGGATGACAAAGGAGAGGTGATGTTACTTGTCGGATATCACCCTACTGGAGGCTACAGGATATTTAATATGAGTAGCAAGAATATCGTAATTCGTCGAGACATGGTGGTGGATGAGCTGAGGCTGTTTGACAGCAGAAAATTTTTGAAAATAGTAGAAGAAATCGGTTTCTTAGAAGGAAACTGGTTTCCCTCACAACATTTGTATACTGAAGGCTCGGGAATGGGATTTTTGGAAGCAGAAACCGGTTCCCCTAATCCTGGAAATCGGTTTCCACTAGAAAACACAGAAAATCAGGAACAACAACAGGCTGTAGAGCCGGTCCCAATTCTGATCAAAGTTAACAATGGTGAGTCCAGTAGACGACCAACAAGACATAGAGGTTTACCTCAAAGGCTCAAAGATTTTGAAGTAATCCATGATAATGAGATCAACAATGATGGTGATCTCATACACTTTGCGCTTATGGCCTAATCTGAGCCAGTGAGTATGGAAAAGGCATTGAGCAATGCAAAGTGGGTGCGTGTGATGAAAGAAGAGCTGGAATCGATTGAGAAAAATAGTACTTGGGAGCTGGTTGATTTATCGGAAAGAAAAAAGGCAATCAAAGTAAAGTGGGTCTATAAAGTGAAGGCAAATCCCAAAGGCGAAATTATCAAGCATAAGGCTCGACTAGTGGCAAAGGAATTTTTGCAGCGAGAAGGTATAGACTATGATGAGGTGTTTGCTACGGTAGCTAGACTAAAGACCATATGGTTGGTTGTTGGTATCACTAATAGCAAAAATTGGTGGATGTACCAAATGGATGTGAAATCTGCATTTTTGGACGGTCCACTTGAGGAGGAAGTCTATGTAGAGCAGCCCTCCAGTTTTGTGATAAAGAACCAAGAGGTAAGAGTCTACAAGTTGGAGAAAGCACTCTATGGCTTAAAATAAGCACCTAGAGCTTGGAACAAATGCATAGATACTTTTCTTATTGAAGTTGGCTTCAAGAAGTGTGTATCCGAACATGGTGTTTATGTGAAGTCGAATGCAAGCAAGTGTGTGATTATACTTTGCTTATATGTGGACGGTCTTTTGATTACGGGCAGCAATGAGGAGTTTATTTCCAAGTTCAAAGGTGAACTCATGAAAGAATTTGAGATGAGCGATCTTGGTATCATGACATGCTTCCTTGACATAGAGTTTCATAAGTCAAAGTTGAGACTTCTCATGCATCAAAGGAAATATGCCCTTGAGATATTGAAAAGATGTGATATGGAGCATTGTAATGCTGCCAACTCACCAATGGAACCAAGGTTGCAACTGTCCAAGAATGAGGATGAGGGTGACGTTGATCCAACTCAATATAGAAGGTTGATTGTATCGTTACGTTACTTGTGCAATACGCGACCGGGTTTGGCATTTAGTGTCGGTATTGCTAGTAGATTCATGGAGAGACCAAAGGTGTCTCATTTGGAAGCGGTAGAAAGGATACTTCGTTACATCAAAGGTACTCTTGGCTGCAGAATTCTCTTTCCTGCAGCTGATGATGGGCAGCATGTGTTAGTTACTCGGTTATAAGAATTCCAATTGGTGCGGAGATAAAGATGATCGAAAGTCTACGGCCGGTTATGTATTTATGTTCGGGGAAGCTCCAATCTCTTGGTGCTCTAAAAAGGAACCCGTGGTGGCACTCTCTTCTTGTGAGGCCGAGTATATCGCAACGTCGATGTGTGCATGTCAGGCTGTGTGGCTAATGAATCTACTTAAAGAGTTGGACAACATTGAGGTAAAAGTTGTCACACTCTTTGTTGACAACCTCTCGGCTATCAACCTTGCAAGGAGACCTATAGCACATGGGAGGAGCAAACATATAGAGATGAGGTTCCATTACTTGAGGGAGCTGGTGTGTGAAGGACAGTTGAAGCTAGCTCATTGTCGAAGCGAAGAACAACTTGCGGATTTGTTGACGAAGGCAGTAATAAATGAAGTGTTCAAGAGGCTTGTGAAGAAATTGAGCTTGAGGAATGTGGAACACTTGACTTAAGGTGGTGTGTTGAATGTTGAATATAAGTCAAGTGCATTGTGAAGGCTTCAGAAGTTGTTTTAGAAATAGCTTAAGTGAATAAACTGTTCTGCAACTGAAGTAAAAAAACAAAATTTCGAAGAGGAAACCGGTTTTCCCATTTGGAGAAACCGGTTTCTGCCGTGATCTGCAGTTTTTCTATGTGGCAGTTTTTTTTTTTTTTTTTTTTTTTTTTTTTTTGTTGTTTTGTTGTGTTTTGAGTAGACACTAAATTTTCCCCATTTTTCTCTCTAAACTTCATCTTCTCTAATTAATCATTTTCACCATTGATTCACCTCATCCCAATTGTGTATGTTCCAAGAAATCCACCACAACAATGCAAGACATTATTAATACAGCTGCAGTTTTGAGAAAAAATAAAATTTCCATAGATGTGTATAAAAAAGTTTAGCTAATTTTGTTCATATTACTTGCATAATTATATTTATGCATCTGTTAACTAGTTTTATCTTTTAATTGTTTTAATATACTCACGTTTTGTGGAAGTATTGTATGGAGTGGAATGTGTTTATCACCTTTATTTTTTATTGGTGAAATTTATTATTTTTCTAGTGTTATTAGAAAAAAAGTTGTATACATATGTTTAGAAAGGTTTTCCTAAATAAATCTCCCTAGTTTTTTTAGGAAATTTTTTATGTTAAGTTCTTGCTATCTTGGAGGCCAGCGCGATACTTATACTGAAACACATTTAGGAGAGACATGTACCATATGTTTCTCATGTTAATCTACAACACAACCAATAATTTTAACTTCAAACAATGAATTCCAACACACAATTACGCAATATAAGCATTGCTTACCATAAAATTTAATTAAGCAAATCTCAGCATACCAATGAAAGAGAGCATAGGTATTGAAAAATCACAATCATGAAATAGATCTAAACAAATGTTCGTGAATAAGAAAGAGAACATAATCAGAGGGAAATGAATAAGAGATGAAATGAGAATCACAAACTGAATCGCGAGAAATGTGAAACGGAATCGCAAGAATCTCAAACAAAAAACAACAAAATCTTCCTCAGGCAACATAAATTAGAAGAAATCAAATCTTCTGGAGATCACGAACATAAATTAGAAGATTTGACCTTTTCAGTTTGCAAATATAGGTCGGGTGAGATGTTTAGTTTGGACCATACAAAAATATTTATTAATTTTTCAACAATTTAAATGAGTGTTTTTATTACCTTGAAACATAATAATGTATTCAACAATATTTTTACTGTACAATTGAAATATTGTTCTTTCTAAAAATATCCTTCTACTATACATGCACCATAGTTTATCATATGTTTTTCTGCACAGAAAAAAAGGAAGGTCAACTGTACAACATTACAGAATCAGAAATATTTGTAGGGATAACTGTCACTAATCCCTAATACACAAGCTATGAAAATCATAATCTATTACACATATGATACATAATTCTTATCAAAAGCACCATTTTAACTCACATAAGAGTTTATAAAATGAGACTGATGTAGTACATGATTTAAGGGAAATCATAAGCTCCAATAGCATACTGCTTAATCTTTGTACCATCGTTCATGAAATTCGCGAGCGTTGAAGTGTATGAAGATCCCTTAATTGCTTTATACTCATTCCACCATTGAATATAACTGCTTTGTGGCAGAAAAATGTCTGGAGACACTGCGTAATCTTTGAGCAACTGATAAACATACTCTTCAAATTCGAACAATTTCTTTAGTGTCTTTTCTTTCTCTTTGACAACCTTCAACTCTCTGCATAAAAGCAGAGCCTCTTCAACATGCGCCCAAAAGCAAGAATCTATAGTCAAAATAGCTTCTACATTCTTTCTACTCGTACTGGTTGTATCACTTGTGGTTTTTTTTGAGTCTTCCATCAACCACTCATCCAACTGTTTGAAGTGCTTGGACCTTTTATTATTAACATAATCTTTACCACCTTCTCTATAGTAATCAGCAATAGCTAGAGGCTCAACCATTCTCCTGTAAGTAGTCCCACCATATAGCCAACGGGTGCGAAAAGCTGCACCTTCTTTTTGAGGCTTCATTTCAACTTCTTCAACCATCTTTTCCCAGTAACTAGTGAGCTTTTTATGGAACTCAACAACATCATGGTCAAATAGCGTGTTCATGTTTTTGTAGCTATCATAGTAACCTATTTGTTGATTTTTAGTTTCCTTTTTGTACCATTCAAGATAGGCCATGTGTATTTTAATGTCATTCAATTTCTTGGATGGATCAAACAATATCTTCTTCTGCAGGATGAATTTTTCTTCTAGTTCTGTCAAATTTCTTTCCAGAGCATTGATATCAATGTTCTCTTGTTGCCGCACCTATTCAGCATTATATTATTAAATGATTCTAGATTATCAAGATGAAATAGAAGATGTTCACCTACCTGCATATGTGGTGTCAATCCTAGTGCCCGCAACTGCAAACTAATACCAGTTGCTAGTGAGTCTGATTCAGACGTGTGTTCAGCCTGAGTCGAAAAACTTATGCATGATGCTTTAAGATAGAGATTTTTTACAATATTTCCATAATCAACAGATTCAAGTCCTTGATTTTTATCAGGGACTAAGGCCAATGCCGCGAAAGTTTCCAAGATAGAATC
Organism: Vicia sativa; assembly: GCA_021764765.1. Classification (NCBI taxonomy): domain Eukaryota; kingdom Viridiplantae; phylum Streptophyta; class Magnoliopsida; order Fabales; family Fabaceae; genus Vicia; species Vicia sativa. The sequence continues at coordinate 157,685,989 of CM038794.1, forward strand.
CGGGCTCTCAAAAGAGGTTGTTGCATCAGAACACATGATAAATGTTCCAAAAGGCATGTAGGTACTGGTTTGATTTGTGACGAAGAGCCTTGGAAGTGGGTCTTTGTGTGATACAACGTGTATGAAACAAGAATTCCAAATAGAACTACGAGATATGGCTTCATGCAATCTCTTATCACCAACAAGGGGTGAACCAAAGGTGATGCAGAGTGGACGATTCTTTCCAGAACCAATGCTATGTAATAGTGATATGACAAAGAGAGAAGCGAATGATCCTCCGAGACCATGTCCAGTAACAATCATCGAAGTTGGTGAATTGGAACTATTAATCTGCATTAAGATTGTATACATAAGAGATTGCAAGGAAAGCCAACATGCCTAGAAAGATGAGTCTAGATACATAGTACAATATGAGTACGGTAAAATGTAGAGATAGACGACATGTTTAAATCATCAAGATACAATAAAGCCTATATACGCTATCAGAAATTTCTAAATAAAAACATGTATTGCACAATACAGAATATATGTAAAGAGATGTGAGAAAAATAAGAACAGTGGACTCAGAAACTATGCAAATCAAAGCAATGAAGCAGATGCACAGAATTCAGCAGCTACACAACTCCGCAACTAGAAAAACTTTGTAGATGGCTGAAAGAGCTATAAAAGAGCTTGGGTGGTAAAATAAGAAAACTGAATTGCATAATGATAGAGACCACTTGACAGGGGATGAATCAAATGAGGTCATGGTTTATCATCAACCCACTGGGCCCAAGGTATGGAGAGTCTATTCTAGAAGGGGCAAAAAGGGGAAAGAGCAGGAATTCTGTTAGCAAGTGCAGAGAGAGAATGATTGTACGCTTCCACAATATAAGGAATGGAAGAAAGGTTGAAAGGATTACCTTAGAAAATACTTTGTTGCTTAGTCATGAATAGGAGGCTCTAGCCACCTATAGGAGCTTGCTCTGTGTCAGATCTAGGGTCATTTCCCTTTCTGTATTTCCATCTTTTCATCATATAATAAAGCCATCATTTTGTTCTCTGCGATAGTTCCAATTTTTCTCTTAATATTTCTGCTTGTGTTTTGTTGGGTATCCATCAAATTGGTCCGACCTACCGGATTTGCGTCGAGCAGAGCCAGTGAATGCTAAGAAGGTGACGTTGCCGGCGTTGACGAAAATGGAAGCCAGGGTCGAAAGGTTAGACAGTGAGATCTCGGAGGTACGATCAGCTCTAGACGAAGTGCAGAATACAGCGACAACCAACCACGCTAACTTGATAGCGATGTTGGAAAAATGTCTTGGTAAGGCGTTGACGTTGGATGATGGAGACACGATGGGTTCTGTTAAAGGTTCGCCGGTGGGAGCGAAAAAGGATGAACCACATAGCACCGTTACCGACAATCTTCGTGGGGATGCTTTGACGGAGTTCCGTCAATCTGTGAAGAAAGTCGAACTCCGATGTTTGACGGCGAGGATCCAGCAGGGTGGATAACGCGAGCAGAAGTCTATTTCCGGGTGCAAGATACCTCACAGGAAGTAAAGGTGAACTTGGCACAACTATGTATGGAAGGCGCAACAATTCACTTCTTCAATTCTCTCCTAGATGAAGATGACGTTTTAACATGGGAAGGGTTGAAGGGTGCTCTCTTGGAACGTTATGGAGGAAACGGTGATGGCGACGTTTATGAGCAACTCTCAGAACTACGTCAGAAGGGTACGATTGAGGAATACATCACCGATTTCGAATACTTAATTGCTCAGATCCCAAAATTACCTAATAAACAATTCCAAGGATACTTCTTACATGGCTTGAAGAGTGAAATCCGTGGGAAGGTACGAAGCTTGATGACGATGGGTGCTATGACACGCGCAAGAATTCTCCAAGTTTCACGCGCGGTAGAGAGAGAGGTTAAGGGAGAGATGGGTTTGAGCTATAATCGGGGATCCAAACCATATGGGTCAGGTTATAAGCCCAACAGTAGTGGAGTGGGTCGTCAAAGGGGGTCAAATTGGGTTTTTGTAAAAGGAGCCCAAGAACGTGAAGCTGGACGCAGTGACAAAAATTCTGTTGGACCCAAGAGAGATAGAGTGGGCCCAAATGAAGGAAGGAGAGCTGGGTCACATGACAGAGGTTTCTCACACCTCACATATCCCCAGTTTTTGGAAAGGAAACAAAAGGGATTACGCTTTAAATGTGGAGGGCCTTTTCACCCGATGCATCAATGTCCGGACAAGCAGCTGAGGATGTTAATAGTAGAAGATGACGAAGATCCAAGGGAAGGTAATATTCTAGCGGTGGAAATAAATGAAAAGGAAGATGTTGAAACTGATGGTGAGATGAGCGTTATGAGCTTGAATAACTTCATCACATCCAGCCGCGAGCAACCTCAAACAATGAAGTTTCAAGGCAAGGTTCAAGGCATGCCGGTTTTAATTTTAATTGACAGTGGAGCGACCCATAACTTTATTGATCAAAGGCTGGTGTGAAGAATGGGTTGGGAGATTGTGGACACACCCGACATGTCGGTCAAATTAGCAGATGGTTTCCAAACCATGACCGGACGTTGCAAGAGCGTGGTAGTAGAGATGGGAAAAGTGAAGATTGAATGTAAACCACATTTGTTTGAATTAGGAGGTCCTGACTAAATCTTGGGAGTTGAATGGTTGAAGACTCTTGGCGACACTATCGTCAACTGGGACAAACAGCCTATGCAATTTTGGAGAAGAGGAAAGTGGGTCACGTTACAAGGGCTAAGGTGTAAGGTTGATAGGGAGGAAGCGCTACAAAGCTTGCTGAGCAGGAGTAGAGGCAAGAATGAAGGAGTATTGTGGTCCCCTTGACAAGGGTCAACAAAAGGCGTCAGAAGCTTCATTGTCCTTAGATCAACAGAAGAAGTTACAGAAGGTGTTGAAACACTAGGACAGTGTGTTTGAAGAGGTGGTCGGGTTACCTCCTAAACGGAGGAGGGAACGTGCGATTAACATTCGTGAAGGAGAAGGTCCCGTCAATGTGAGACCTTATCGCTACCCCCACCTTCATAAAAATGAAATAGAAAGACAAATTCAAGAGGTGCTAGAAAACGGAATCATTAGACACAGCTCAAGTGCCTATTCCAGTCCCATTATACTTGTGAAGAAGGATCACACATGGCGTATGTGTGTGGACTACCGTGCTCTTAATAAGGTGACCATTCCGGATAAATTCCCAATTCCGGTGATTGAAGAGTTGTTAGATGAATTACATGGCGCACAATATTTCTCCAAATTGGATTTAAAATCCGGGTATCACCAAGTTAGAGTAAGAAGTGAGGATGTGCACAAGACGGCGTTCCGAACACACGAAGGCATTATGAAATTTTAGTTATGTCGTTCGGACTTATGAATGCTCCATCAACTTTTCAAGGGCTTATGAGTGATGTGTTTAGACCAATGTTGAGGAAAGGAGTGTTGGTGTTTTTCGATGACATTTTAATCTATAGCCAAGACTGGCAGCAGCAAGAGTTGAGTCAAGTTTTTCACATCCTGCAAACACATGGTTTGAAGGCTAATAGGAAGAAATGCCAATTTGGGCAAAGCAAGATAGAATACTTAGGGCACATGATATCTGAAGGAGTTGCTGTGGATCCCAACAAGTACATAAGCGTGGTGCAGTGGCCGATACCAAGGAATGTGAAAGGGGTGAGAGGGTTTATGGGATAACCGGCTACTATAGAAAATTCATTCGTGATTATGGAAAAATAGCCAAATCTTTAACTGAATTGACCAAGAAGGATGCGTTTGGTTGGGTACGAGAGGCACAGCAGGCTTTTGAATTGTTGAAGAAGAAATTGATAGAAGCATCGGTGCTAGCTTTGCCTGACTTTGAGAAAGAATTTGTTGTGGAGTGTGATGCTTCGGGAACTGGTGTTGGGGCTATTTTGAGTCAAGGTAAGAACCCTATTGCTTACTTTAGTAAGGCTTTAGGGGAAAGGAACCTGGCAAAATCAGCATATGAGAAAGAACTGATGGCTTGTGTTCTAGCTATCCAACACTGGAGGCCCTATCTATTGGGAAGAAGGTTTGTAGTGTCGACAGATCAAAAAAGCCTTAAGGATTTGTTACAACAAAAAATCATAACGGTCGAACAACAAAATTGGTAGCCAAGTTGTTGGGGTTCAATTTTGACATACGTTACAAGCCGGGGAGATTGAATCAAGGGGCAGATGCATTATCACGAATTCAAGATAGAGATGAATTTAACAATATTGTGTCTTATCCGTTTTGGGAAGAGTTGCAGCAGGTGCAACAGGAGATACAGGCTGATGAAAAGCTAAGAAGATTTATCTGGGGATCCTGCATCACATCCGGAGTACGGTATACAACATGGTCAATTAATATACAAAGGGAGGTTAGTTATGTCATCTCAATCTGCGTTGATTCCGAGAATGCTGAAGGAATTTCATAGTTCACCTCAGGGAGGGCATTCAGGATTCTTGAGAACGTACCGAAGAATAGCTGCTAATGTATATTGGTCGGGAATGAAAAATACTGTTCAAGAATTTGTTAAAGAGTGTGATACTTATCAGAGACAGAAATACGTAGCAGCATCTTCAGGGGGCCTCCTTCAGCCCTTACCAATCCAAATGAATGTGTGGGAGGATTTATCAATGGACTTCATAACAGGGTTACCGAAATCCAAAGGTTATGAAGCGGTGATGGTGGTCGTAGATAGACTATCTAAGTACTCCCATTTTGTGCCTCTCAAGCACCCATATACTGCCAGAAGCTTGGCGGAGATATTAGTCAAAGAAATTATTAGGTTGCACGGCATCCCTATGTCCATTGTGAGCAATCGGATCCTATATTCATGAGTCACTTTTGGAGAGAGCTATTCAAATTACAGGGAACACATTTGAAGTTTAGCTCAGCCTATCACCCTGAATCTGATGGACAGACCAGGGTAGTTAATCGGTGTCTCGAAACCTATCTTCGTTGTTTTGCTGCTGATCAACCCAAGGTGTGGATGAATTGGATTTCATGGGCAGAATTTTGGTTCAATACCACTTATCATTCTGCAACACAACAAACCCCTTTCGAGGTTGTATACGGAAGGAAGGCACCGGTTTTGGTTCGTTGGGGAGTTGGTGAGACGCGTGTTGAAGCGGTTTCACGGGAATTACAGGATAGAGATGAAGCATTGCGACAATTGCGAGAACAGTTGCTCAGGGCTCAAAGCAGAATGAAAGCACAAGCAGATGCTAACAGAGTTGATAAGTCATTTGAAATTGGGGAATGGGTGTTTGTTAAATTGGGGCACATAGACAACAATCTGTAGTTTCTCGTATTCATTCCAAGTTAGCAGCACGATATTTTGGTCCATATCCAGTGATTGATGGAGTTGGGGTTGTAGCATACAAGTTAAAGTTACCTGAAGGGTCGAAAATCCACCCCGTGTTCCATGTGTCCTTGCTTAAGAAGGTTGTAAGAAATTATCAGAGTGAAGAAAATCTACCAGACCAGTTGGAAGGTGAAGAACCAATTATGCCGGAACCTGACAAAGTGCTGGTGTCCAGGAAGGTTACGAAACAAGACGAAGAAGTGCAACAGTGGCTGGTGCAGTGGAAGGGTCAGACGGCGGATGAAGCAACTTGGGAAGATGTTGAGACAATTAGAAGCCAGTTCCCGACATTTCACCTTGAGGACAAGGTTGAAGTTTCAGAAGGGATTATTGATAGAGACCACGTGACAGGGATGAATCAAATGAGGTCATGGTTTATCATCAGCCCACTGGGCCCAAGGTATGGAGAGTCTATTCTAGAAGGGGCAAAAAGGGGAAAGAGCAAGAATTTTGTTAGCAAGTGCTGAGAGAGAATGATTGTACGCTTCCACAAAATAAGGAATGGAAGAGAGGTTGAAAGGATTACCTTAGAAAATACTTTTTGCTTAGTCATGAATAGGAGGCTCTAGCCACCTATAGGAGCTTGCTCTGTGTCAGATCTAGGGTCATTTCCCTTTCTGTATTTCCATCTTTTCATCATATAATAAAGCCATCATTTTGTTCTCTGCAATAGTTCCAATTTTTCTCTTAATATTTCTGCTTGTGTTTTGTTGGGTATCCATCACATAAAATGTGCCAAGCAGAACAATAAAACAAATGCTCTAAAATACAAGAGCAACTCAGCAACACAAGACACCCAAAGCAAGAAATGTAAAAATGGCCCCGACAGTGCGACTGATTACAAGCCTTTTCCATTTTTTATCTATCTAGTCTACATAGCTAACGAGAAGATGCTGTGCACTATTTTTAAAATCAAATTTATCCCACTATTCTCATAAACCTTTTCCATGACTTCATCTCAAATTTGTCCCTCTTACTTTTGTTTTTGTTTTTCATTTTTAGATGAAACTATAAAGCTAAGGATAAAAAGAAAATATCCAAGTTAAACAACTCAACTTAAAGGAATGTTATCATTGGGAAAAACTAAGTCCAGCTGAGATAAGACCCAAAAAGAATTTATAAAAAAGTGACACATGAATTAGACCAACTATAAAAACCTAATATGTATCCGAGTCTATCCAGTTCAACCATCCACTAAATTATCTCCACATTAAACCTAATAGTATTGGGTGTGACCGACAATGGCATGTTTGGATAAACAACTTATTTACATTTTATAGCACAAGTACTTATTAAAATAAGTGGTTATGAATAAGTTTACATAAGCTGTTTTTATAATAAAAGATAAAATAAATTTAAATTGATATAAGTTGTTTTGAAAAGCTATCTTAGAGAACTTATAAATATAAGCTAAAAAAGGACAAAGATGAAATTTACCTGAGATTTCAACCTATCAAGCTCCTGATGATTTTGACGAAACAGTGAAACTGCAGCTTCATTAAGAGAGAAATTTGGAATACTCCTAGAACACAAAAACTCAAAATCAAGGAAATTTTCCTCCTTAAGTTCAGAAGAAGAAACTAAATCGGGAGATAAAACACTGGAAGAAGAATCTACTGTGGCAATAAACGCTATAACCGTAAAATCTGAACCCGAATCAACCTTCCAAGACAGTCCCACACCATTATATGAAACGATATCATCATTACCAGCTTCAGATGAGATGGTATTCCATGATTTACAAAGGATGCGAGAACTTGCTACGAAAGATGCAAGCTCGATTCCGCTGCTGAATCTGCAAACAAAAATATTGACATGTTAGTTTGATTTATGAGATGAACAAAAGGGAACGAATTTTTTCATTTGTTACATACAATTTAGGGTTTGTCATGTGATTTTGAATAGAATATCGTGTGAAGTGGGTTAAGTAGAAGAAATGGGGTTGATTAACAAGTTATAGAAATAGAAAGGTCTTTCTGAGTAAATGCTTGCTGCCGTTGAAATTGGATTCAACCACACACCTTACCAGTCAACTTTTAGGTTGTTATAAAATTGTATCTTGCGGGACGTGTATTTATTTCAGGTATATATTTTTTAATAAAATAATATCTTGTTATTCGTGAAAATTAATAATTGAATTTATAATTAATAAAAAATTATTTTCATCAATAATTTCATATTTTCGTTGATAATCAATATTTTGATCAATAATTTTATATTCGTTAATATTCAACATTTTGATTAGTAATTTCACATTCATGTTAATATTCAATATTTTAATCAGTAACTTCATATTTATGTTAATATTTAATATTTTGATCAGTAATTTTATGTTCTCGTTAATATTTAATATTTTGATCAAAAACTTCATGTAACTGTTAATATTAAATAACTTAATCAGTAACTTCAGATTCCCGTTAATATTCAATATTTTGATCAGTAACTTCATGTTCCTGTTAATATTCAATATTTTGATCAGTAACTTCAAGTTCACGTTAATATTCAATATCTTAATCGATAACTTTATGTTCATGTTAATATTCAATATTTTGATTAGTAACTTTATGTTCTCGTTAATATTTAATATTTTGATCAGTAACTTCAAATTTTCGTTAATATTCAATATTTTAATCATTAACTTCATGTTCATGTTAATATTCAATATTTTGATTAGTAACATTATGTTTCGTTAATATTTAATATTTTGATCAGTAACTTCATGTTCTCATTAATATTCAATATTTTGATCAGTAATTTCATGTTCATATTAATATTCAATATTTTGATCAATAATTTTATATTCCCGTTAATATTTCATACATTTGATTAGTAACTTCACTTTCTGTTAATATTTGATATTTTGATCAGTAACTTCATGTTTACATTAATAAATATTTTGATCAGAAACTTCATGTCCCGTTAATATTCAATATTTTGATCAGTAACTTCATGTTCACGTTATTATTTAATATTTTGATTTTATGAAAATATTTTTTATTTAAAGATAGGGTTAAATACACTTTTCCCCCTGTAATGTTAGCGAGTTTAGGATTACCCCCTGTAAAAATATTTTTTGTAAACCCCCCTTATGTTATGTAGATTCCTTCATAGAACCCCCTAATATCCAGGTGGCATGGAATCTAATAAGAGGTCCTACACCTGGCATATTTTTAATTTTGTTAAAGTGATTATGTGTCATTTTACACTTTTTAATTTCAAATACCCCCTTAGAAAATTAGGGTTCTGAACATAGCAGGAAGACGAAGACGAAATTTTGTGGGAAGACGAAGACTAAGAAGAAGAATGCAAGGAACGAAGCAAACGAGAAAGACGACCGCAGTGAAGACGAAGATGAAGACAACCTCAATAATACGAAGAAGCGATCCAAATTTGAAGACGAGCTCTGAAGTGTCCAAAGTCCGAGGTTAGTAAAATTTGAAGTTCATCAATGTCGAGGGTAAAATTTTGAAATCAACAATCTTTGACACGTGGGTATAATATATTGACAGATTCACAACACTTTAGTGTTACACTCCACCATGGGGTGAATTTTGTGGTTTTTGAAGAAGAAATTATATACGTAGGGGTACGGATACGATGCTTAATGGGATACATGTTTCAAATTGGAACATGGATAACATTGAGAAGTTGTTGAGTAGGTTAGGTATAAGGTCGATTGTGTTAGGGTATGGACAAAAGTTTTAGAAATTGAAGATGGTTTTTCTAATTAGGAAAGATGATGATGTTGATTTTGCTCTATACTTTAGTGCAATGAATGTGAAAGGAGATTTGTATGTTGAACATAGTATCGGGAACATGGACCCCACCGATAGGGAACCTAAATGTGTGAATGATGATGACCACCCCGATAATGGAATTGATGGGTTAGATGAGGAGAAGGTAGAGGGTTAGATGACGTGAAGATGAAAGAGCTACCGCTACTTTGATGGTTTTGAAGGAATAGATGTTACTAAGCCTATTAATGCATGGAGGAGCCCAATAACAAGTATGGAGGAGCCCAATAAGAGTATGGATTCGATGATGTATACTATAGTGACGAGTTGAATAGTTCGACCTGATGATTCTTGTGATGAAGAAAGGCCCAAGTATGCTAGGTTTAGGAAAGAGCATCTAAACAAAGACTTTATATTCAAGGGGTATGGAATTCAACACACTTGATGACTTTAGGGCGCTATCCGTGAGTGGTCAAGGCTTAATGGGAGGAAATTTCTTTGTGAAAATGAGGGAGATAGGGTAAGGTGTGTAAGCATAGATGTGGGTTTTAGTCTTATGCTCTAAGGTGGGCCACAAGGAGACTTTTGCTATAAAACACTTGTACATAAGCACACATGTGCTAGGGTTTTGAACAACAAGTCCTAGCTCAAAGTGGGTGGCCAAGCATGTGGTAAAGAGGATGCAAACTTCGATACAATGATAAGAGACATCATCCAAGATATGAGGCAAACATATTCGTGGGTATTATCATGTAAAAGCATGGAGGGTTAAGCTAATTGCCAAGAAGATAATTGAAGGTGATGCCGATAATCATGCTTCCATATGGAGGTATGCGTAAGAACTAAGAAGGGTAAACCATGGCAACACTGTGAAGATAAATGTAGAAAGACCTAGTTCATCCATACAACCAAGGTTTGGGTCATTTTATTTGCTTTGATGGCTGTAAGAAAGGCTTTATTCATGGATGCGCACCATTTGTGGGGTTGATGGATGTCACTTAAAGACCAAGTATGGTGGATGTTACTTATTGTGAGGTAGGGATGCTAATGATCAATACTTCCTTTGGCATTTGGTGTGGTTGAAAATGAAACAAAGGAGAGTTGGAGATGGTTTATACAACTACTAATGGAGGACATTGGTCGATAGAAGATATGTATTTATCTCCGATCAACATAAGGTATGTATTTAACTCTATCTTTCTGCAAATTATTCTATTCTCTAAATGTTGAAAAATTTCTATTTTGTATCGTGGACTGGGTCGATTTGAAGAATTGTTCGATACTATCGAGCATAGATTATGTCTTAGGCACTTGTATGCTAATTTCAAGAAAAGGTTTGGTGGAGGAGCCCTTATTAGAGATTTAATGATGGGAGCTAAAGCCACATACTATCGTGCATGGGTCCAAAAGATGAATGAATCAAGAATGCATCCCAATGCTTCGACTTGGTCGATGGTCGCTCCTACCAAAAGTGTAAGCATGCCTTTTCTTTTTACCCTAAATGTGATACATTGATGAATAATATCTCGTAGTCTTTTAATGCTACCATTCTAGTGCTAGGACAAACCTATACTCACAATGTGTGAGTGGATAAGAAAATATCCGATGAATAGGTTATCCACCTCGCAAGTAAACTAGAAAATTGGCCACATAAGGTGATGCCAATACCTAGGAGAAGGTTAGATAATAAGGTGTTCAATAGTGGTCATTGGTTGCCAACATGGTCAATTGTCGAGACTTTTCGTTACACATAGTTACAACACACATGAATTTATTGTTGACATTGCTAAAAGGTCATGTAGTTGTAATTTTGGGAATTAGTAGGAATTCCATGTAGGCATGTCAGAGTGCTATGAGTTATAGAAAGCAAAACCCGATGAATTTGTTGATGCTTGTTACACAAGAGAAAAGTTTGCACTATGTTATGGATTTTCAAGAAGTCCAATCAATGGTCAAGATATGTGGCCGTAAGTCGAGATGGAACCACCTCTACCACCGTGATATAAAATGGTCCCGTAGACCTAAGAAGATTAGGATAAGAGAAAGTGGAGAGGATGGTGCAAGAAAGAGAAGATCTGGTGTTGCATATAAGTGCACCAAATATGATAATTTTGGTCACAATGCTATGACTTGTAAGGCTACCACTCAGGATCCCAATGCACTTAAAAGAAAGGTAATTCATTGTGATATACATTTTGTCTTACATTCTACATTCTGTCTTACATTCTTCATTGTGATATGCATTGTGATGACAACCATACTGTCATACCCCAAAATTTGCCCTCCATCTTCTCAAAAGATTTCATACATCTATGCTCAAGGATTCCTCAAGAGTTGATCAGACAAACTCTCTCCTAGACAATCAACCCAAACTAGGGTTTGGTATCTCCCAAGTCAAGATGGATTTCCAACATCCCCAAGGGTCTTCAGGCCTCCTCATATGCTTCAAAGATTCTCCATGTCAAGTTTCAAGCCTCACAAGTCAAGTTTCCTCAGGCAATTGCTCAGATGGTTGAAAATCTGTGTATTGGACAAAAGTCAATCGTGGTCAACATACAACAAACTTCATAATTTTTGGTCAACATCCTCATTTTGAAGTTACATTCATCATTTGATCAAGGGTTGATCATGATTCATCAAGAAAACTCAAGATTTGCTCAAAAGTCAAACTTTCTAAATTAGGGTTTCTAGGTGAAAAGTCAATCAACTTTGACCGATCATAACTTTCTCATACTTTCTCGTAAATTTTCCCACCAAAGCTCATTTTGAAGGAAATTCAATTCTCTACAACTTCATGTCTCACAAGAATGTCCAAAAATGCTTCATTTGAGAGGTATAGCTCAAAACACAGTGTCATTTTCAAAGTCAACAAAAGTCAACTTTTGATTTGAAGATATATTGAGCATGGTAACCCAATTGAGATGAAACCAAAGACATTGTTTAGAGGACTCTTAGATCTTTCCAAAAGTCCAAGAACACTCAAAATGTGGAAAATTGAGCAAGTTACACCATCCACAAGTTGGGCAATTTTGAAAGAATGCACAAGAGAGATACTTCAAAAATCAAATCTTTTGCAAATGGGCCTACTTTTTCTTCATCCTAACTTGTTCCTCATACAATTAGGAATGTCCAAGCCCAATGCCACGAATTTTTGATTTATTTTTCTATTTAATTTGTAATTTATTCATTTAAATGCAAATTAAATCTTAAAATAAATTATAAAATCAAAATTAATTGAAGATTGATTTTATTGCTTTCTTGTGATCCAATCAACCCATAAATGCCAGCAATTTCAAAATTAGATCAAATTTGGCAAGATTGGATTGAAATTGATAAAGTTTGAAAATTTGATTTCATGAGAATATCAAATTTGATTTCCATTGAATATTGATTAATTCTTTCCAAATTCAATCCCAAATCCATCCAAAGATATATACTTGATGCATCTCAATTGCAAGAAACGAAAAAATTGCTCTACAAACCCTATTCCAAAGTTCAAAAAATCCGTGCACTTGAAGCAACTGGCAACCCTAGTTTTGCTTCGATTCAGCCAATTCCAAGCCTTCCATTGTGTTCCTTGAGGCTCTCATAATCGATCCGCACCTTACAACTCTCAAAACATCAAGAATTGAGAGAACACGATTTTTGTCATACTTTTTCAAAATTCGATTTCTATCATTCATGCACTTTTAACATGTTTCGTGGTTTGTTTTGTGTTTAGATGGAAGTTTGCAAGCTTCGCATAGTTTGATTGAATTATCATGGCGGAATCGTAACTTACCATTGCTAGGGTTCCATGGTTCGAATTGGGATCTCATGAAATAGGACAAATTGACAAAACGAATACCACCATCATGTTTAGAATGATGAATCCAATCGAACCATGCCTTTGAATTGAATTTATACTACGTGTGTTGCATTTTTGATGTTTGTTGTGGTCATAGCGCCGCCCGAGGCCGACGCAAAATGCCAATTCAAACAAGAACGATGAAGTTCTGGCGCAAGACGGAGCAATACGGGCGACGCTGTGAAAATCCACTAAGTCCGTTTTCAAACACGATGCGCACATGGTGTAGTGGCCGTGTTGATTCTCAAGGTCCAAGTCGTGGTCCCGAGTTCGATCCCTATGGGCACCCCTTGCATTCTTTTTTTAAAACTTGCATATTTTCTATATTTTTCTTATTTTCAATATTTTCATGCTATTTTAATTGTTTTCATAATTTTTATTCTGCATTAAAAAAATTACCAAAAAAATATTTTATTTTCACATTTATATTCTGAAAACCTTTATTTAATTTAATAAATTTAAAAATATAATTTTTGCATGCATATTTATTTTATTTTTAATTTTGCATTTAATTCACTTTTAATTGCATTTTAATTATTAAAACTTTGCCAAAAAATCCCAAAAAATTATTTTAACTTATTTATCTTATTTCCAGCATGTAGTAATTTTCTCATATTAAAACTTGCATTTTTTCTAACTTTTTCTCTTATTTCGATTTCATCATATTTTCCGATTTCTTCCTTTTGTACAGGTTGATCCGATTCAGACGATTTTGTCTTTATCATCTTATCATTCTATTTTTCTTCAATAATGTAATTGCTCATGGGATGTAATAGTTTAATTTAGGGCTTTATTTTCCGCATTTTAAATTATGTATCTGCCCCAAAGCCTTGTAATAGCGTAGGTTTATCTTTCCGCACCTTTACATTTCCGTCTTTACATTCCGCATTTTACTTTCCGCACCCTTATCAATTGCTAGTAACTAGGCGTGTATGGCAAGATAATAATCAACTTAGCCCATTAATTTTCAAGATAGCATATTCTGAAATCAACACACTTCTTTCACACACGCACCCCTTAGGGTAATTCTCTCTCGTTGCCTTTGCGAATTCAAAATGGTCATGTCCCTCGAACGTAGAGGTATTCTAGCACCGTTGCCTTCCAAACGAATCATCATAGTCCCTTCGACACAAAGATCATAAGACCCACGATGTCGCCTCCGAATACATGATCTTGACCTCGATTGTCGCCACGAAAATGATGATAGTCCTTCGAATGTGCTAGGATACTTCCTACAAGTTGCCTTCTATGACCATCTGATGTCCCTTCGAATGTCCCGCTTACATCCAACGAATGGAGCTACCTACTAACTAATGGTATGGCTAGCGCTATTCTAAAGGAATGTAGAAGTACAACAAAATGACCAATTTCGAGTGGGTAAATAAGTCTTTTGCTCGCCTACCAAATGCTTTTCACACCACACACTTTTTTCAAAGTTCAAATTCTTTTCAAAAACGAAACATTTCCGAACACTTTGTATACACTCCTACATGAGTCATTACAAAGTCAAAGCGAAATGCCTTCTTCAAAACATTTTTGTCAAACACACAGAAAGCAATTTTAAAAAGTGATCTAGAGCAACTAAGAGCCCGTAGAATAAATCATGGATGGAAAGGGTGCTAATACCTTCCTTTTCATAACCATTCTCCCGAACTCGTAATCTAACGAAGGTATTTTTCTGTTACTTTTACCTTCCTTAATGGATAAAAATAAAAGTCGGTGGCGACTCTTGCTATCCGCACATTTGGATACAAAATCCTACAAAGTCGCTTCACCGTATCACGTAATCGGCGACTACTGGGACACACCCTAAAAGAGAGAATTGCCTTAGGGATTTCTAGATAACCTTTATCGCTTTCTATTTGACTTGTATGCTTTATCTTTAAGGGTTGCTTGGGTATTATATTGTGGGGATCCTACACCCGATCCGGTTTCCTTTTAGGTAAGTATTAAATCATCGCGACCGCTAGACGATAACTAAACGGTCAACATGATGGCTACGTTAGCGTGACACTTTGGTTGTCCCGATACTCTTCATTCCCAAGTTGAAGATAGTATTTGGCTTCGCGTGGTGTCATCAAGCGCTAACTAAAATTTTAGAACCTTAATTGACCCATCTTGGCCATTAGAAGGTAGTGAGATCGGCTTTGGTGTAGACCGAGGTTGGTTGATACCGATGCTACGCTCATTGAGATTAGACTTTGGGACATTTTCGATCGACCACTTGGCCGTCGATTGAAATAAGCGCCTACGAGAAAGATCCGTGATATGAGATTCCTAGAACCCTACATTATTATAGGACAGATGAACCAACTCAAACTTTTGGTAGGGTAATCACCTATACCTCATGCAAGCCTTAAACATAGGCTCATTGTGTGAATTGTTTGTGTGCTAAACATGAAATCATGACATCATTCGCATTGCATATCATTTCAAACTATTTCAAGGACCTAGGATTTATCTTTGCTGCTTTGTAGGATCATGGCTTCTAGAAAGACTATCCGAATCAACTTCATGGGTATCCTTCTCAACTCAAAGAATTGGTTTCGTAAATTTCACCATGCTCCCATCAAAAGACACGGTTATCTACTTGATTTGGTTATCTCCGGCTTTGAAGAAGATATGATGTATGTCCTATTCCAGCTTCTTTGACCGAAACACCATTGCTTTACATTCCTGATTATCGCTTGGTTCCTACCTTAGAAGAGTTTTCTAAGCTACTGGGTACCTATTCTTGACCAAATGCCATTTACCGGTTTGGAAAAGGTTCCTAAGTACGAAGACATTGCATCACCTTACACCTAAGCGCCGACATTGAAGCCAATTGGGAAACTAGAAGTGGAGTTAAGGGTTTACTTTCCAAGTTCTTAATTAAGAAAGCCCGAGAATTCCTCAAAGTTATGAGTTTCCATGCATTCAAGACTTTGTGGCCTTGCTAATTTATGGTTTGGTTCTATTTCCTAATTCGGATCAATTCATAGATATCAATGCCATCAAATTGTTTCACCCCAACTCGTGCCTACTTTACTTGAGACATCCGCATTCTCTCCACACTGCACTACTAAGCGACAAGGAACTCTCATGTGTTGTATACCGTTACTTTCAAGGTGGTTTATTTCGCGCCTTCCTCCATCGCTTTGAAGAATGAACAAAGGTTGAGATGGTCTCAAAGATTGATGTCACTCTCTCATTCGATATCCGTTGGAATCTTTTCTCTCAAAAGGACTTCACCTTCATTGAGCTGCCAGGAGAATTTCTAATGTACCACTCCTTGGTATAAGAGGAGGTATTACTTACAACCCTTCTTTAGCTCTACGCCGCTTGGTTTTGCTCAAGAGATGGTCCACATGATATGCTTCTCCAAGATATTGTGTTCGATTACAATCACGATCTCCGCATTACCGATTTAAGGTTTATACATGCTTGGGGCATGGTAAAGAAGATCGATACCAAGACTTTGGGGCACCAAAACTCCATTCCTTGGGAACCTTACCTCAAATGGGTGCGAGCTCGAGCTCAAAACCTCATGATGCCATTCACTGCTTTACCAAGAATTATGGAACCTGCTATAGGTGACGACCTATGTCGTTCTCCATCCTGACATGCCTACTGATTTTGAAGACTTGAAGAGATCCTGGATTCAACTAAAAGAAGAAAGGGATACCTTTGAAGCTCAATGCTATGCAAGCGAGAAGAAAGTTTTAGAGTTGACAAAGCTACTTCATGAGGAGCGAAGCATCAATGCCTACATCGGCACCAAGAGGAAGCGCCCATGGGAGACTTAGAGCTTTAGGATGTTTTTGTTTTCTTTTATTATTTCGAACTATCCCTTGTACTTAAAAAGAAAAAAGAATAATAAAAAGAGTGCTAATAAATGTTTGTTCATTGCTTGTTTAACAAATTTAAATCTCTTAGGTCCTTGAAAACATTGCATTGCATTCGCATAAACATTGCATAGCATAGCATAAACATTGCATCACAGGTACATTGGAGATTGGTTTTCTCATTTGCTCGCTATTTATTTTAGTAGAAATGGCTCTTGAACAGATCACAAAGATCTCCGTGCTCGAATGCCTGGGCCAGATGTTCACCAACTTGGTCCAAGGCCAAGAAGATTTGAAGAAGCTCATCAACAAGAAGAAGAAGGTTGTTGGTCTCCTCAACATGGGTAGACGCTTCAAAGGGGTCCTAAGGTGGTCACCGATTGAGCTCTCAAGGAAGTGTCCATACCAAGGGAGTACCAAGGGTGATGAAGGTGAGCAATGAGCCAAAGAAAGGAGGAGAGGATCATTCGATTATAGCCAACACTGATGAAGATGACAAGTACAAGCAACTTGAAGACCGTCTCAATGTGTGGAAAACTTGAAAATGTCCGGCTGAATTTTGATGATCTAAGTCTTGTTCCCGTGTTGTGATTCCTCCCAAGTTCAAAGTTCCAACTTTTGCCAAGTATGATGGCATGTCTTGCCCAAAGTCATTTGAAGTCCTATGTCCGTAAGATCAATCCCCACACCGATGACGTAAAGTTGTGGATGCACTATTTTCGTGGAGAGTTTGTCCGAACCCGCTTGGAATGGTACTATCACTAGAGAATGACCGATCCGTACTTGGAGTGACTTGGCTGATGCTTTCTACATAATATGAGTACAATGTCGAATTGACACCCATTCGCATGCAACTACAAAGCATGTCTATGGGTCGCGACGAGAAGTTCAAGGAGTATGCTCAAGTGGAGAGATCTAGCAGCGTAGTTCAACCACCCTTGTCCAATAGGGAGTTGGTTGATATGTTTATGGGAACACCGACAGCCCGCTCTTCAATCATCCGATTGGAAATTCTTCATCCAGATTCACCGAATGACATCGACAGCAGCGATCAAGCCGGTATCAAGAGTGGGAAGATTCATGTAGAGACATCTTCGAATGCTGCGAAGAAATATTTTGGTGGTAAAAAAGAAGCTAATGTTGTGTATGGTCAGAAAAGCCGAGCCAAGACCGACCGTGCTCAACCTGTGGGGGCAATTGTGATCTCCAATCATACATCAAGACAACCTCAATGAGACAACGCCAGAGCCGAACGCCGCTCAAGACAGCATTAAGATCAACATGCCATTGTCGCAAGCCTTGCAACACATGTTGAACGCAGAGCGATAACCTTGAGGGATCCTCCTCGTAATGTCAACACTTCCTCTCCGGTACAATCCTAATGCTAAGTGTGCTTACCATTCCAATAGCCCCGACACCATAATCGACAATTGTTGGGCTCAAGAACAAGATTCAAGATATGATTGAAGCTAAGCATTGAATTTGATCCTCCGCTGAGACCGAATGTGATCAACGCGCCTATGCCTAACCATGACAAGAGTTCCAATGTCACAGGACGATACTTATGTTTTCAACATAGATGACTTGACCATTCCTCCGATGATTAAGAAGAATTTGTTGCAAGCCTGTCAATCCAGATGCCCAGAATTGTCGTTGGTGTTCGCTCGCACTGATGGTTGTGCTTGGTTGAGAAGACGGTTCGTATGATGGACAACCGTGAGATACTATTTCAAACCACCGTGCGTGTCGTGTGAAGAAATGTCTAAGTTGAAGATTGACAATGCGAACGAAACTGCACCATCGTGTGGGATACCTGGGGCAGCCAAGTGGAAAGTATGATTACATGGTGAAGTACACCGTCCCCGATAGTTACAAGATTCCTATTGAAGATGTTAAGGCGACCGGATGGGGTGACGATTTCCGTAAGATTATGCCGATGTTAACACAATAAGGATTTCCTCTCGATCCTGTGCCTAGAGTGGCGCTCTCATTATCACTTCTCCAAGACCAGCCCATATTCCTCCGACAAGGCTATCCCTTGAACTATGGAGTCGATGTTTACTATCATGGCGCCAAGCAAGACCCTCGACAATTGAAGATCTTACCATTGGAGCTTCTATTCCCGACATCGACAACATCACCGGATCAAGTAAGGTGACCGTAACCGAAGGGTGTTCTCCAGATCTCTCCTCCAAAAGACATCGCGACTCCATCTCGCATTCCGCTACTCAATCAATATCCCTCAAGAAGAGGAAAGAACCAGGACTCATCCCGTCACCAAGTACCAAAGGAAGTTACTAAAGACACCTCCAAACAAGAAATGGAGGAAATTCAAGATTATCAAGAAGAGTGATTACAATGTTGTGGAACAGCTAGATGACTCGTCCAAGATTTCCATGCTCGCTTTGCTCTTGTGCTCGAGGCTCATGCTAATGCCTTGGTGAAGTTTCAAGAATGCTCATGTGCCGCAAGACACTACCACCGACCAGCTCAAGTTTGTATTGCTAGCCCGGCCGCCAACAACGGCCTAGGCTCGATGTCGATTTGACTCTTGCCGAAAGAAACACAACAAAGCCTTACACATCTCTGCTGAATGCAAGGGCACTACATCGTCTCATGTTTTGTTGACACCGGCTCGCCTCGAATATCCTACCAAGACCGCTTTTGATCGGCTTGATGTCAAGGGTTGGTTCGAGACCCGGACATTATTGTGAGAGCTTTTGATGGTTCTAAGCGGACGGTGCTTGAGAGCTCATCTCTAAAGTCGGTTCCTGACTTTTGATTCCACTTTTGTCATGGACATCCGTCCACTTACTTGCCTACTTGGACGCCTCGATACATGGGCGGCGTTACTCTACTTTGCATCGAAATCAAGTACCCGGTGAAAGGGAAGGTTGTCACAAGATGTGGTGAAGAAGAGTATATGGTCACCATCTACAATGTCCGATACCTTGAGATGGAAGGTGAATTCTTTGAGACTCCTTCAAGCTTTTGAAACAATTCCCAGAGTCATGCCTGTTGACTCTCCCATCACTCCTGAAGTTGTACAAGCTCCGCCGAGGATGGCCTCGCTGAAAGATGCTCAAGTTGCCGTTGAAGAAGGAGGTAGTACTATTTGGGGTCAGCTCCCCGATCTTCCTTTCAAATTTGACAAGACTGGTTTAGGCTTCACCATCAAGGGTCAGAAGATGATACGCCGCGAACGTGCCGGCCAACTTCCTTTCCGCATCAGCCAAAGTGGAATCCATGCTATAGAAGACAACGACAACGACTTCAACATCAGCAAGTGGATCTTCCCAACTCGTGATCATGGGCTCAAGAATTGGAAGATCAAGACGCCATACCAATCTCCTTTAGCCGTGAGTAATTGCTTTGTTTTGTTTTGCTTTTCTTTTTATGTTTTGAACAATAAACTTTGAAAGCCTAGTGCCTTGCCCGGCATCATGGCTCGCTCATGAGGGTTATTATCCGTCGCTTGTATTTTCATTCAATAAATTCGTTGGACTTTGCATTCAATTGTTTGTTTTCTTTCTTTACTTTATCACCCTTCAAAAAGCTATGTGTTTCTTACACACCCACGTGATACACGCAGTAATCACTCGAATCTCGTTAATGCCTATGCTAGTGCTAAATATGACTTCGATAATCCGATCTACCAAGTCAAGACGAAAGTGAGGAAGATTGTGAAGTGCCAGGAGAACTTGCCGATCACAAAGAAGAAGAGCGAGTTATACACCCACACGAAGAGCAAGTTGAGGTTGTGAATTTGGGTACCGACGAAGATGTAAAAGAGATCAAGATAGAGCGGTCTTGAGAAAAGTGTTAAAGAAAGGTTGGTTCAGATGCTACGAGACTATGTTGAGGTTTTGCTTGGTCATACGAAGACATGCCGGTTTAGACATTGACATCGTGGTACATCGATTGCCGACAAAAGAAGGTTTTCCCAAAGAAATGTAAGGTTCACGTGCGCCCCGAGATGTTAGAGAAAATCAAAGTCAAGTCATGAAACAGCTTAACGCCGGTTTCCTAGTTACTTCCTATCCCCTGGGTTGCTAATGTGGTACCCGTGCCTAAGAAGGATGGTAAGGTACGAATGTGTGTGGATTACGAGATCCGAACAAAGCGAGTCCGAAAGACGATTTCCCACTTCCTCATATTGATGTTCGTTGACAACACCGCCAAAGATAAGGTTTTTCCTTCATGGATGGTTTCTCCTACATAATCGATCAAAATGGCTCCTCAAGACATGGAAAGACTACTTTTGTTACATGGGGCACTTTCTGCTACAAGGTTATGCCGCTCGATCAAGAACGCTGGTGCCACTTATCGCGCTATGGTGACATTGTTTCACGACATGATTCATCACGAGATAGAGGTCTACGCCGACGACATGATAGCTCACGATCAAGAAGAGCATCTTGATCATTTGCGTAAACTATTTGATGATTGAAGAAGCAGATCGAGACTTAATCCTAACAAGTGCACTTTTGGAGTTAGATCCCGAAACTCCTAGGGTTTGTTGTCGTGGAAGAGGTATTGAGGTTGACCGCCAAGGTTAAAGCTATTCAAGAGATGCCAGCTCCCACGCAGAAGGAGGTCGAGGTTTCTTGGGCCGATTAAACTACATTGCCGATTCATTGCACACCTAATCGCTACTTGTGAGCCAATCTTCAAGTTACTAAAGAAAGATCAAGTAGTAGAATGGAACGACGATCGCGATCGCTTTTGACAAAATCAAGGAGTACCCATGTAATCCTCCCATCCCGATGCCGCCCAAGGAAGACCTCTTATCATGTACTTGATGTTGTTAGAGAACTCAATGGGGTGTGTGTGGGGCAACATGACGAGTCTGGTCGAAAAGAGCATGCAATATACTACCTTAGCAAAAGTTTACCGATCAGAAACAAGATACTCAATGAGAAAACTTGCAACGCTTGGTTTCGTCACGACTAAGACAAGATATGCCGACTCACACTACCTTGTTGATTTCTAAGATAGATCCGATAAAATACATCTTTGAGAAACCAGCTCTCTCCAAGAATAGCAAGATGGCAAATGATCTTGACCGAATATGACATCCAAGACACTTCTTTAAAGCGATCAAAGGAAGTGTGGTAGCCAATCATTTGGCTCATCGCCGTAGATGACTATCGCCTATGCGCTCAATTTCCGATGAAGATGTTTTACTAGTTACAGATTGTGAAGAACCAGCCCGACGAAGGACCCGAACAAGGATCCCGATGGACTATGGTCTTTGATGGAGCCTCAAACGCACTTGGCAATGGCATTGGCGCCATCATTACATCCCCTACAGGCGGACATACGCCTTTCACCGCCAGATTATGTTTCAGTTGCACGAACAACATGGCCGAGTACGAAGCGTGCATCATGGGTCTTAAAGTTGCTATTGACTTAAGAATCAAGTTCTTACAAGTGTATGGAGACTCAGCTTTGGTGATCAGTCAAATAAAAGGCGAGTGGGATACGAAGCATCCGAATCTCATTCCATATCGAGAGCATGTTCTGAGTTTGATTCCCTACTTTGAAGAGATCACTTTCAATCATATTCCACGAGAAGAGAATCGCATGCGACGCATTGGCTACTATGTCGCCTATGTTCAAGGTCGATGGGACAACGAGGCTCCCAGATCATCATCGAGAAGTTTGACGAACCAACAGATTGTTGTGAGCTTGACGCAGAAGAGAAACCTTGGTACTATGACGTGAAGAGGTATCTTGAGACTCGTGAATATCCCGCAGGGCATCTCACAATGATAAGAAGTTCATGAGGAGATTTGCATCCAAATTCTTCCTCAAGAACGCATCTTATACAAGCGCAACCACGACTTGTGCATCTACTGTAGACCGAAAAAAGAATGCGATCATGGAAGAGTTACAAGGCGAATTTGGTACCCACTCCAAGGACATACGATGGCTAAGAAGATTTTGAGAACAGTTACTATTGGTCCACCATGGAAGTCGATTGTCACCGCTTATGCTCGATCTTGTCACAAGTGCCGATATATGCCGACAAAGTGCACGCACCTCCAAGACTCTAAGTGTTTTAACTTCTCCTTGGCCTTTCGCAATGTGGGCATTGACATGATTGAGAGATTAAGCCCAGCTCCAATGGACATCGCTTCATCCTTGTGGCAATTGATTACTTTACCAAGTGGGTATAAGCAATTCGTATGCATCTGTTACCAAGAACGTTGTGGCTCGATTCATCAAACATAATCTTATCCGTCGGTATGGCACCGAAAGGATTATCACGATAACGGCTCCAATCTCAACAATAAGATGATCACCGAGCTCTCGCATGCGCTCAAGATCAAGCATCACAATTCTTCTCCATATCGCCTAAGATGAATGGCGCAGGAAGCCGCCAACAAGAACATTAAGAAGATTATACGTAAGATGACAGGACTTACAAAGATTGGCATGAGATGTTACCATTTGCTCTTCATGGTTATCGCACCACAAAGACGAACATCCACAGGGCACCCCTTCTCTCTCAGATACGGTATGGAAGCCGACTTACCCATCGAGGTTCGGGATACCTCAACCGTAGTCCTCCAGAGGCGTAGTTAGGTGAAGACGATTGGGTTCGACACGCTTGACCGGATCAACTTGATCGATGAGAAATGACTCGGCCCATCCGCCATGGATGATTTATCGGCGAATGATCGTAGCATTTAACAAGAAGGTCAAACACCGAGTCTACCAAGTCGGTGATCTAGTAGTCAAGCGCATCATTCTTCCACAAGGTGATCTCAGGGAAAATGGACTCCCACCTATGAGGGACCGTTTGTAGTCAAGACAATATTTTCCGGTGGAGCTATGATACTTAGCACCATGGATGGTGAAGACTTCCCACACCCTCGTGAACGAGACATAGTCAAAAATACTACGCGATAAAGAGACCCGCTAGGTCGATTTAACCTAGGCAAAAATAAGGGCATCCTGCGAACCAAAAGGTTCGGGCAAAAATTAAGGATATATACAAAACATGTACACCGCAAGTCGAAAACCCAAAATTGGGCAAAAAGGGTATCCCAGAGATCGAAAACCCGAAAGGGCGGTCTAGGCAAAAGTTAGATTTGAGCGCACGACTATGTCTCTTCCGATCACCGCCTGCACTACTATCAAGATTCAAGATTCAAATGGCGAAGATCACTACTCACTTTCTACCGATGCAAGGAGATGAGATAGTCGAAATATATGAGTACTAGCATAGTTGGAACTTAACGAGATTGTTTCCGCATAGCTTTTTACCTTTCTTGTGTACAAACTACTTGGCCATACGCCACCTTTCAAATAAATACAAGTTCTTTCTCTTTACAATTTTTGTTGTTGTCGTTTGCAATAAGTCCAACGTTTGTTTTAAATGACTATACGCATTTGACAATAAGAATCCAATCACAAACATACGAAAAGCGAACATACAAAAGTACTTACTACAGGTTCCAGGAATTGGGGATGACGACGAAAGTCACCAAATAGTTCCCCGCAGAGCATAAAGGTGTCACTCACAACACACCTTCCCCAGCAGAGTATATGTTAATTCACAAGCAGTGATTCCACTCAACCGAGCAATGTTACATCAGTCTCCAAGCAGTAACACCTCATCCCCAGTCAAGGTATTCATCCCCAACGGACGTGTCTCAATCCTCCCCCTTCTCCCCAGCAGCAGTATCCAGACTCGAAACTTGGTCAGATAGTGCATCGGAGGAAACATACACCTTTTATTCCCCAGCCAGAGATTACAACGGACTCCAGACTCTTCTAGCCCGGTCTCTCAGCAACCATCAAATGCTCTCCAGCGAGATCTACACTCTAATCCCCAGAGCGCCTCCTAAATTTCCTCACAGATCTACATACAAGGTCCCCAACAGATCGCCTCCCGCACTCTCCTCGCCAGGTCTATGAGATCTCCAACCACGAGCTTCTCAAATCTCTACCTTCCTCAACAATGTCTAGGCCCAAGACTTGGTCAGATAGTGCATCGGAGGAATCCAGGATATCTTTCTTCTCCTTCAAAAGCGGGATTCTCACCTACACAATTCCCCAAGCAGGAGTCAGAAATCTTCAAACAGAATATCCGCATCTTCTTCAAGATGGATATGTTTTGAAATACCACAACATTCATCATCCATACATTTCTCATGAAATCATACTTCATGCATATGTCATTCATATACACTGTCATGCATCATACTTTGCATAAAACTAACCAAATTTTCTATCAAAATTCTCTTGTTTTCTCCAAAACAGGTAACAGTCACTTCCGACGCAAACAGGTCCAGGATTAAGCCCCGAGCCGACGGGAAAACTATCTGAAAGACCGCCTTTGACAACAGGTCTAGGATTAAGCCCCGAGCCGACGGGAAAACTATCTCGAAGATCGCCTTGGTTGTCCTCCGACGATTGGTCCAGATTAAGCCCCAATGACGGAAAACTATCCGAAGACCACCCGGTTATCCTCCGATAATGCAATGGATCAACACCGATGCACAACAGGAAGCTATCCACATTTTTGCCAACTACAATCTCCTCGAGTAATCAACACGAAGATTTATTTCGATTCCTTATGATCAACAAAGAACTACAGAGTCAGCGACGACTCGCTTGCCTTGGATGGCATCTTAAGCCCATCTTCGACTATTTGTCAACATCTCTTCACTTCGAATGCCGCATATATGGTTAAAAATCAATACACCAATAACTTCATTTAAAGTGAACACGAAGTCTAACGTACGACTCCTTCGGATGGCATCTTAAGCCCATCTCCTCTCCGCTCCAGAACATCTCTGTAGTCTAACATATGACTCACTCCCCAAAGATCGACCTTTCTAGATGGCATCTTAATCCCATCTCCGCCGCCTCCTATTAACAACCTCGATTCTAGCGTACGACTGCTCCCCAAATAAGTCTCCAACTTCTCCAAATGGCATCAGAAGCCCATTCCCGCATCGTCACCAATAGCGAGTGCAAATTTTGTGTACTCGAGTGTTCAATCATCTTCTACCTTCAGGTCACGAAAGACAAGCATGTCTATCTAACCCTCCAGTACAAGAAGATTGAACAGGGGCAGTTGTCATACCCCAAAATTTGCCCTCCATCTTCTCAAAAGATTTCATACATCTATGCTCAAGGATTCCTCAAGAGTTGATCAGACAAACTCTCTCCTAGACAATCAACCCAAACTAGGGTTTGGTATCTCCCAAGTCAAGATGGATTTCCAACATCCCCAAGGGTCTTCAGGCCTCCTCATATGCTTCAAAGATTCTCCATGTCAAGTTTCAAGCCTCACAAGTCAAGTTTCCTCGTGCAATTGCTCGGGAAAATCGTGTATTGGACAAAAGTCAATTGTGGTCAACATACAGTCAAACTTCATAATTTTTGGTCAACATCCTCATTTTGAAGTTACATTCATCATTTGATCAAGGGTTGATCATGATTCATCAAGAAAACTCAAGATTTGCTCAAAAGTCAAACTTTCTAAATTAGGGTTTCTAGGTGAAAAGTCAACTGAACTTTGACTGATCATAACTTTCTCATACTTTCTCATAAATTTTCCCACCAAAGCTCATTTTGAAGGAAATTCAATTCTCTACAACTTCATGTCTCACAAGAATGTCCAAAAAATGCTTCATTTGAGAGGTATAGCTCAAAACATTACAGGTCATTTTCAAAGTCAACAAAAAGTCAACTTTTTGATTTGAAGATATATTGAGCATGGTAACTCCAATTGAGATGAAACCAAAGACATTGTTTAGAGGACTCTTAGATCTTTCCAAAAAGTCCAAGAACACTCAAAAATGTGGAAAATTGAGCAAGTTACACCATCCACAAGTTGGGCAATTTTGAAAGAATGCACAAAGAGAGATACTTCAAAAAATCAAATCTTTTGCAAATGGGCCTACTTTTTCTTCATCCTAACTTGTTCCTCATACAATTAGGAATGTCCAAGCCCAATGCCACGAATTTTTGATTTATTTTTCTATTTAATTTGTAATTTATTCATTTAAATGCAAATTAAATCTTAAAATAAATTATAAAATCAAAATTAATTGAAGATTGATTTTATTGCTTTGTGATCCAATCAACCCATAAATGCCAGCAATTTCAAAATTAGATCAAATTTGGCAAGATTGGATTGAAATTGGACAAAGTTTGAAAATTTGATTTCATGAGAATATCAAATTTGATTTCCATTGAATATTGATTAATTCTTTCCAAATTCAATCCCAAATCCATCCAGCATATATACTTGATGCATCTCAATTGCAAGAAACGAAAAAATTGCTCTACAAACCCTATTCCAAAGTTCAAAAAATCCGTGCACTTGAAGCAACTGGCAACCCTAGTTTTGCTTCGATTCAGCCAATTCCAAGCCTTCCATTGTGTTCCTTGAGGCTCTCATAATCGATCCAGACCCTTACAACTCTCAAAAACATCAAGAATTGAGAGAACACGATTTCGGTTTGTCATACTTTTTCAAAATTCGATTTCTATCATTCATGCACTTTTAACATGTTTCGTGGTTTGTTTTGTGTTTAGATGGAAGTTTGCAAGCTTTCTGCATAGTTTGATTGAATTATCATGGCCGGAATCAGAACTTACCATTGCTAGGGTTCCATGGTTCGAATTGGGATCTCATGAAATAGGACAAATTGGACAAAACGAATACCACCATCATGTTTAGAATGATGAATCCAATCGAACCATGCCTTTGAATTGAATTTATACTACGTGTGTTGCATTTTTGATGTTTGCCAGGGTCATAGCGTCGCTCTGAGGCCGACGCAAAATGCCCAGAATTCAAACAAGAACGATGAAGTTCTTGGCGCGAAGACGGAGCAATACGAAGGCGACGCGTGTGAAAATCCACTAAGTCCGTTTTCAAACACAGATGCGCACATGGTGTAGTGGTCAGCGTGTTGATTCTCAAGGTCTGAAGTCAGGGTCCCGAGTTCGATCCCTATGGGCACCAGTTTGCATTCTTTTTTTAAAACTTGCATATTTTCTATATTTTTCTTATTTTCAATATTTTCATGCTATTTTAATTGTTTTCATAATTTTTATTCTGCATTAAAAAAATTACCAAAAAAATATTTTATTTTCACATTTATATTCTGAAAACCTTTATTTAATTTAATGAATTTAAAAATATAATTTTTGCATGCATATTTATTTTATTTTTAATTTTGCATTTAATTCACTTTTAATTGCATTTTAATTATTAAAACTTTGCCAAAAAATCCCAAAAAATTATTTTAACTTATTTATCTTATTTCCAGCATCTAGTAATTTTCTCATATTAAAACTTGCATTTTTTCTAACTTTTTCTCTTATTTCGATTTCATCATATTTTCCGATTTCTTCCTTTTGTACAGGTTGATCCGATTCAGACGATTTTCTCTTTATCATCTTATCATTCTATTTTTTTCCAATAATGTAATTGCTCATGGGATGTAATAGTTTAATTTAGGGCTTTATTTTCCGCATTTTAAATTATGTATCTGCCCCAAAGCCTTGTAATAGCGTAGGTTTATCTTTCCGCACCTTTACATTTCCGTCTTTACATTCCGCATTTTACTTTCCGCACCCTTATCAATTGCTAGTAACTAGGCGTGTATGGCAAGATAATAATCAACTTAGCCCATTAATTTTCAAGATAACATATTCTGAAATCAACACACTTCTTTCACACACGCACCCCTTAGGATAATTCTCTCTCGTTGCCTTTGCGAATTCAAAATGGTCATGTCCCTCGAACGTAGAGGTATTCTAGCACCGTTGCCTTCCAAACGAATCATCATAGTCCCTTCGACATAAAGATCATAAGACCCACGATGTCGCCTCCGAATACATGATCTTGACCCTCGATTGTCGCCTACGAAAAATGATGATAGTCCCTTCGAATGTGCTAGGATACTTCCTACAAGTTGCCTTCTATGACCATCCGATGTCCCTTCGAATGTCCCGCTTACATCCAATGAATGGAGCTACCTACTAACTAATGGTATGGCTAGCGCTATTCTAAAGGAATGTAGAAGTACAACAAAATGACCAATTCTGAGTGGGTAAATAAGTCTTTTTGCTCGCTCTACCAAATGCTTTTCACACCACACACTTTTTTCAAAGTTCAAATTCTTTTCAAAAACGAAACATTTCCGAACACTTTGTATACACTCCTACATGAGTCATTACAAAGTCAAAGCGAAATGCCTTCTTCAAAACATTTTGTCAAACACACGTAAAGCAATTTTAAAAGTGATCTAGAGCAACTAAGAGCCCGTAGAATAAATCGGATGGAAAGGGTGCTAATACCTTCCCTTTTCATAACCATTCTCCGAACTCGTAATCTAACGAAGGTCTTTTTCTGTTACTTTTACCTTCCCTTAATTGGATAAAAATAAAAGTCGGTGGCGACTCTTGCTATCCGCATTTTGATACAAAAATCCTACAAAGTCGGTTCATCAGACACACATACATTGTGTCTTACATTGTAGAGAAAACCTAAAAAGGACATGTACAACCGATATGGCTGCCCTAATGCAATCGATATGCCAATCGCAAATGATATGCCAACATCCGATATGCCCGCCTAACGAATCGATATGACTGCTCCAACAAATGTGCTCGTTCAATCGATCCACACCTCCAACCGATATGCCTGCTCCAACTATTATGAGTCAAACAGATCTAGTGTGGCTGCCTCAATCACAAAACAATCCGAAAAAGGGTTGAAAAAACCTATCATCAAAAGAAGGCAAAGTGAGAGGATCAAGTTGAGTTGGTTTAAAAGACCCATAATGTGAAGGAATATCTAGTGACAAACCAATTACCCTACCGTAAAATGAAGACATACCCACTTCAAAATGAGGGACCGATTATTATGTTTCGCTATGTATTTTGTAATCCTTTTGGAAAACTCTTTTGTAATGCCAACTGATCTTTGAAGACATGTATTTTGTAATCCTTTTGTAACAAACATATGCACTTATGTGATGATCAATTCTAATGTATCGTTTAACATTATTGGTGTACTGCCTATAAAACACAATGGCTAGTCTCACATTTTTTCTTGTTTTTCATAAACCATGAATTTCGCAGAGAGCCATGGCTAGTCTGGCACTAATCTTACAACAAAACCATGAATTGCGGGACCTAAAGAAAAGCCAAAGTATTTAATTACATTCACCTTGAATTCGTGACCGAAAAGTTTAATGATAGACTACATTAATATATTTCAATTTATTTATATGTTTACTATGTCATATTTTCTTTAGAATTACCGACTATAAAATTGTTCGTAGTTTTTCGATGATTTTGCAATTTTGCTCTTTCATTATGATATAACTTTTTCTCATTATTGGTAGATTGAATGCTGAAAGTTTAATCAAATAATGATGCTGATCGATGCTTTAAGATTGATGAACAGATTACATTTCATTGATGAACACATTACAAGTTCAACATTACATTGTCGAAAACACTAATGACATAACAATTACATGATGACTCATTAGACTAACTTAACCATAGTCGCTATCAACATCCATGACGGACCAATTACAAACATTAACCATAAAATTTTCCTCTTTTCCATTACAATCTTTTTCTTCGTACTTATCATCGAATGCATATATATTTGTGAAATTTGGCACATAGACAACTCAGAAATATTTGCTTGTAAAACGGTTCTTCGGATAGTCTCAAACCATTTTCTTTATCTCGTCCCATAAATACGAATCATCTCACGTAACTTTTGCGACCAATACCAAGAGATGGTAGTGTATTTTGAAAAATCAACAATTTCCTCCAAGTTGACTCTGATAGAAAAATTTGTCAAATGTACTAACAAACATACTCAAAAGTCGAGAATAGAAAGTAAGTATGATTAATAAAATTACCATAACCATTAAAGCAATTTAATAGCGGACCAAAAGTCGATTCCACATTAACATTGTCCGGAACATAGTTGGCAAGCTATCTAAGAAGCTCTCCACCACACTTCTTGATTCATATAAGTTAACAAGAAGATCATCCGGAAGTGGAATAAATATGTCATCTAGATCGAGACAACCAACATCCGTGGTTGAGTCAAGGATGACGCAAAGGCATAATTCATACAAAGATTAGTACAAGTCATGGACTAATAAAAGGAAATGTACACATTAACAATGGTAGTGCACTAAAAGCTAATAGTACTACTACTAACCTTCATATTGTAAAATGAATAGTGTGTCAAAAGTTGCAAATCCTATTTGTGTTCGTGAAAAGCCAGCAGCTCATCTAAACAAGACTTGATTGTTTGGCTACAAACTGGTTGCCACAGCTACGCCGAAATCAAGATAAAGTGTCGCAATCATGCCAAAACTCTAATGGTTAAGAATCGGTATGCAAGACAAGCTATATCAGAAGACACGGATGTGGGAGTAAAAAGTACCATCATTAAGATTGATGAACAGATTACATTTCATTGATGAACACATTACAAGTTCAACATTACATTGTGAAAAACACTAATGACATAACAATTACATGATGACTCATTAGACTAACTTAACCATAGTCGCTATCAACATCCATGATGCATCAATTACAAACATTAACCATAAATTTTTCCTCTTTTCCATTGCAATCTTTTTCTTCGCTTTTCTAACTTGTTAAGCTTTCCGACTGCAATCTATCTCCTCAACAATCTCTTTAGCAAATTCAATCAAATAAGCCTTGTTGACTTCACATTGGCGGCATCCGACGGATTGGTTTCTTTCATCGCAAACTCATCGACCAAATCATCCCACAAAAATAAACCGCACCCATTTCGCAATTTGAGACAAACACCACCAACAATTAATTTCGAAATCAAACTCAAAATAATAAAATGCTTCAAAATTGCTCACCATATAATTCCTGCATTTCCAAAATTTGCGACCGGGGTTTTCAATTGACTTGGAGACCCACAACTTCATGGTTTCATTGCATCCACATCTTGGTAAGCCGTTTCCAACTTCACTCGTGGAAGATGCCTTGCTGCCACCCATAACCCAGATGAAGGGGACACGGACGAAGATGAAGAGAGGGATGGATTTGGGGTAGGGATGGATTTCACGAAGAGAGAGGGATGGATTTGGGATAGGGATGGATTTCACGAAGAGAGAGAGGGATGGATTTGGAACCCTAATTTCTACTTTATGCCATGCTGGAGACCTAATGAAGATTCACATGTGAAAATAAAAAAAATTAAAAAGCCACGTCTGAAATAAAAAACCAAGATTCCATGCCACCTGGATATTAGGGGGTTCTATGAAGGAATCTACATAACATAAGGGGGGTATTGAAAAAATAACTTTACCAGGGGGGTAACCCTAAACTCGCTAACATTACAAGGGGGTAAAGTGTATTTAACCCTTAAAGATATTATAAACGGTACAGTCTTCCAAAAAAAATTATATATTATAGTTTAAAATTGTAATAGGAAATTTATTGGTCATCTAAAACAATTTCTTTTCGTAAATATTTGAATTGATATATTAGAGGAGATAAAATGGTATCTCCAACATAAATATTTAATTCATAAATATCATTTTTTATATATAAAAATATTTAAATCAATAATAGATTTTTTCTCGTATACAAATATCATTTTTGTTTGGAATATTATTATAGTAAAGAAATCTTAATAGAAAAATTATAAGGAAATCAAAATAAAATTGTTTGTTAGTAGAGAAATTGAAACTATATATATATATATATATATATATATATATATATATATATAAACTCTCTCACATTACTTTGCCCTTAAAATAAAATATTCATATCAGACTCATTTTAAAGAAGTGTGATATAAATATAACATTATTGATTGTGATTTTGCTTTGAAAGGGAATAGTGACATAAAGCATGGCCTTATACTCCTTTATATCATTTCAAATATTCCATAAATTAGAAGCACATTTTGATATATTTTTACAACTTATAAAAGTAAAATGCAATCGAGATCAATCAATTGACAAAAAAAATTAATAGAAATAAACAAACATAAATCATAGTTACATTGTCTAAGCATACATTATAATTTTATTTATAATAACTTCTTTGTTTCTGATAAATTATGTTCTGCAAGCAAATTGACAAATTTCCTCTTTTGTTTACCAATGACAAAACATCTTCTTCTTCTCATTAAAAGACCACCCTATTCACTTTACTTTCTATGCTTGAAAAACTAAAATTAATCTATTACATTTTTAATTATGTATCATATTCAATTGAAAAAGTAAAATTAATCCATTAAATTTTTCTCATTCCTTCCCGCTCTTAAGATTGATATAAATCTGAAGGAAAAAAAAATTATCTATCATCTTCAACCAACAAAGTAAAAGTAAAATAAAGTAAATAAAAGATAGATAAATAATAAAACTATATATACCAAATATTTTGGTTCTGAGTCAGTTTCCACACCTCACACAACCTTTAATCCTCTTGGCCTCTGCATCCAAAAATCAAAAATCAAATAAAAAATATATTAGCCATATCTCCGAGTGTCAGTCTCAGAACCGCCGCGTCGGAATTCTTCTACACAATTTTTTTTCCATCAAAATCAGAAATACCAGATCTAAAAATACAATTTTTCCCATCAAAATCAAAAATACCAGATCTAAAAAAATAATAAATAAAAACAAAATATCATATCTAAATTTATAACTCACAATAACATATATTATCGATGTTGTTTTACTACCCATTTTTGTTCTTATAGATCTACAACCTGAAATAATAAAAGAAGTTGGTATCCTACTAAAGTCGAAAAATTGAAACAAACCTGAAATGAAAAATGATAAGAAACCCTGTAAAAAATCGTTGTATGAAGATGAAAGTTGGTTGTATTTTAAAGATGGAAGAGAGAGAAGCAAATGATAAGAAAAATAAGTTTTGAAAGAAAAATCAGAAGAGAAGTAATGTATAGCCAGATAATAGGAATAGATAGTTGATTTGAAAATATATCAATATAATATTAGAAAATAATTTATACATGTAGAACCATTAAATATCATTTCTTTATGGACATTAAATTCCAAAATTGATTTGTCCTATACTATCAATAAATATTCAATTTTTATAATAATAATAATAATAATAATAATAATAATAATAATAATAATAATAATATTAATAAATTATAAGATTTGAAAAGCTAATAATTGAAACATTGAAGCGAAGAAAGAAATGTCGAGCGTAGAAGCCATCCATGTGGTGCATTTATGAAGCAGAAGGGCAGTTTGGTAATAGGTAGAACAATTACTTTTCTTATATTGTAGATTTTATTTGTGGGATAAATTATAAGTAATTCATTGTAAATTTCGGAGATATTACTTCAATTAAGTAGAATTTTCTATATCATAAACCTTAGAAATATTGCAAACATTCTCTAAAAAAGGAACAGCTCATTAGAAATGTTGCAAACATTTCTATATAAATATAATACTCTTTTGAAAATTCGAAATTGTCTTTTTATGTGTTCGGAATGTGTTATTCTAAGATTTATCTCATTTTGAATAAAATATAATTCGAAGTTGTATCTCTGAATGGTATTTGGTGTATTTGTAGATACAACTCTAAAATGTTCTCCGGAAATTTTTAAAAGCATGGTGAATACATTGGGAGAATTATTTTAGAGATACATCTTCAGAATCTTTTCTAAATTATATCAGAAGAGCAACATTGTTAAAATATTCAGTTTTTGTGAGGCCAACTTATATTAACATAAAATCAAAATAAAATAAAGTTATATTAAAGTTAAAAGATGGTTAAAATCATACGTTAATAAAAAATAACATAATTCATACATAACATTTGTCCGAAAATACAACCCAAAAAAAAAATTAAATGTTCCAATATAAACTATGGGGTATGTCAAATCACCTACCTCTTCGCTGCATTTACTGCATGATATTCCGTAATTCAGAAACTATGTGTTCCACTAGGGACAACTGGGGACTATCGTGCTCAAACAGTATTGACTACATGTTTGCTCTAACCATCTCTGCAACATGTTGGTTGTTATACCCCAATTTTTACCCCTAAGATTCTCCATCATGCCATACCATCACAATGCATCAAGATCACCATGAAATGACTAATTTTCTATTCTACTCTCTCTTATCTTTGGATATTCCTTAAGAGATCTCCAAGCACCTTGAATTGTGTGTTGTGTATATGATTTGATGTTTAATAACCCTTAACCAAAATCCAAAAATATGCATGTTTTTCCATCTTTTATGATTTGTGTGTTGTAGGTGTTGAACCAATTGCATCCATCTCACCTTCTAAGCTAGAATTTTGAAGGATGGTGATCATACAATGAACCATTTATTGAGCTTCAAAGGGCTTGGATTCAAAAAAGTTGACCCTATTATCAAAGTATTGTGGTTTGAGCATGTCTCTACTTCATTTGATCAAGATTATCTCAAGGGATTGTAGTTTGATTCATTAAGAGACTCCATAGGTTCATAAGTTTATTTCATACATTATTCAAAAAGTTTCATCAAGCCATTAGCTTTATTACGAAGTGAAATTCAAGGATACATCACTTTTAAGGTCATATGTGATTAATTATTCCTTAAGTTGTAAGAAAAGTTCAAAGGATGCAAGATTGATTCAAGTTGGTTTGACCTAATTTGGCAAGATCTTGATTCTATGTTCAAAAGTACATAACTCATTCAATTTTCATCATCTTGAGTTGATTCTTTTTGCTATGAACTCTTCTCGTCGTTCTTAACAACCTTTCTACATATGACAAGAGCAAAAACTATAAGGAGAATCCTCAAAAGTTGAGAAACATTGCAAGCCATTTTTTATTTGAAGGAATAAAAGAATTGTCAACTTCAAATGATCATAACTTGATCATTTCATCAGTAACTTCATATCCCTGTTAATATTCAATGTTTTGATCGGTAATTTTAGGTTCTCGTTAATATTCAATATTGTTCTAGATGGCTCGAACGCATCCGAGCATACGATTCGTACTCATAATACTACGACCAATTCGACCTCACAACGTCGTTGTGATGTCCCCTGCGAGCATCCTCGTCATAACGAGCTCGATATCTGTCTGACTGAGCGAAACCTGTCCTCGTCGCGCCATATGCTCCCCTTGAGCCAATTGCTCGACACAACGGCAACTAGCGGTCGTGACCCCGGGTTTTGACTTGGTCAGACCGAATAGCTATATTCGCGGATCCGCGTATTTCGGCCCATGCTCAGCGGCCAATAAGAATCTTCCTATGGTATTATATAAACCCTCATATCTTTGACGGCAAGGTATCTTTTTCTTACACTCTAATCACTCACACACTTCAAACCTACCTTTTTCAATCATTTTGCTTACTTTAGCATCGGAGTACCTTGCAAGTACACCACCCCCTCTTCACCAACTTGCTCGGAAGATTGTCAACTGCTCGGCGATCTCCGCCTCGATCAACATTCGATCGTGGCGCCTCGTGGAATCTTTCTTCCCCATCTTCAATAATATCTCCGAAGATCAAGATAACCTTCAACCTCATAAGATGGCCGAGTCTAACGACCATTCTCTTCCCAGCAACCCCATCATTTCACCTGTCAAGAAAACTGATAGACCTTTTTCCTCTCCTTACGAGGATACCAATAGGGATGGAAGAACCACATCCCTAGATGCTGACAGCGCGGTCGGTCAAGGCTTCTTGGACGACCCTAATTCCAAGAATCCATTCTCTGATCCCGTCGGGTTTCAACCAATAACGCTACCACCCATTAACACGGACCAATCTTTGGCCGCAATCCTCTCAGCCCTCAACCAAACCAACAATCTCCTCCTTCAGCGGGGCCAGCGCATAGAGGCTCTAGAAAGAAAGATAGCCCAAAGGGAGGGTCCCTCCGATCGGTAGAATAAAAGGGGCCATTCCCCTCCACAACAAAATCGGAAATCACCGACCCATAAAAGAACAAGGAATGAGCATCATCGCACCCGCGATCGCTCTTCATCTCCAAGATCAAAAGAAGATCTGTCTCCTGACCGGAGTGACGACGATGAGCACCATGGACCACTATGTCGGGTTATCATGGATATCCCCATTCCCTCAGGACTGGAAACCCCCCTCGTCTAGGCCAATACGACGGTACCACCGATCCTGACGAGCATATCGAAAACATCGATGCTCTGCTCGACTACAGGGGAGTTCGGGGGGCCATAAAATGTCGCCTTTTCCCCACGATGTTACGAAAAGGAGCGATGGCATGGTACAAGAGCCTGCCCGAAGGGACCATCACCTCCTGGAAGCATCTGGGAAAACTGTTCTCAAGACATTTCACCGTCTCTCGGAGGCATCCCAAATCAGAAGCATCCGTGGAAGCCATCATCCAGGGGAGAGACGAATCCCTATGAGCTTACACTGAAAGATTCAACAAAGAGGTCGTCCAAGTTTCAACCACGGACAACATGAAAAAGTATCTGCTCGAAAGAGGCCTACGCCCTCACAGTGATTTTGCAAAGGCAATAGGCATCGAGACTCCTCCCACTTTGGATGCTTTCCTACTGAAAGCCCAGGCCTATATCCAATACGAGGAGAAAAAAGCTGCAAACTCTGCTCGGGACACCCGACATCAGGAAAGCGCCCGGAGTTCCAAGATTGAAGATCCCTCGACATCCCGTCGAGGAGGAGAACGTAGGCGAGAGGACAAACCTCGTGACACTAAAGACAGCAAGGGACCTATCGGTCGATTTAGCGACTACACTCCCCTAACCACCTCCAGAGAGCGCATCCTCACGGACTGCGCAAACTCCAAATTCAAGCAGGGTGGGGTACGCTTTCCCCGTTAGATGTCGACGAAGCCAGGCATGGATAAAAGAAAATATTGTCGATTCCACAAGAGTCACGGGCACATAACTGAAGACTGCATCCATCTCAAGGATGCGATCGAAATCTTAATCCAAGACGGGCACCTTAAACAATATAAAAAGAAAGAATCTGCAAAGGAAGAGGCCCCTTCCTCCAGTAAGGTCGTGGAAGAAAAACCTGCCGAGAACTCCTTCATGCTAATAGCCTTGAATATAACCAGGCCTGACGACTTTATCTTCCCCGACATAGGCATCCTCCCAACTTACTTTGTCGCCCATAGCCCTTGGGAGTCCTTTCCAACGACTATGGTCATTTCGGGGGCAATCTTTACCAAGAATACCATCGGATCAATCAAAAGGAGATTCGATGACCTCGTCCAGACGAGCTCTGACTTGGGCGCCACACTAGATAAAAACCAGGGTCAATCCAACCCGCTCGCGTTCTACAACAAAGAGCTGCCCGGGGGCGCCCCTAATTCCAACATCCCCCTGCTGGTACGCGCCCGGATGGCCAATTTCGACGTGAGGCGCATAATTATCGATCAAGGAAGTTCGGCGGACATAATTTATACCCAATTATTCAAGACCTTACAGCTAAACGAGACCCACCTGACTCCCTATCTTGGCTCGGACCTACAAGGTTTCAAAGGTTCGACCGCCAAACCATGGGGTTATGTCGAACTAATCGTCACTGTTGGGTCCGGGGAAACAGGGAGGTCGTTCAAAACTCAGTTCTTGGTCGTAGACTGCCGTTCTCTGTACCAATGTATCTTTGGTCGCCCCACGCTCGCGGAATTGATAGCCGTACCATCAACCGTCCACCTGAAGATGAAATACTACACCGCCAGCGGAAAAGTGTCGACATTGCACGGAGACATTCAGGCAGCCGGAAGATGTTTTGAAGCCTCAGCAAAAGGCCTAGACTCCATCAGCCTCCTCCCACTGACCAGAGGTAAAGCCACCCTCCCGGAAAGTTTTCATCAACAGGAGCCTCTCCCTCGAGTCGACACCATCGATCTCGATAGTCGTCTCGAGCCAGAGGATATGGCAGAAAGAAGAAGAAAAGGAAAGACACCAATGATCGAGGAAGAGCAATCCAACTGCGAGACCTCTAGAGCCCCTTCGAACCAACTCATGCGCCCGATTTCGGACGGGGAGTTCGAACTTGTTCCTCTGGGCAACAATCCTGGGAGAGGTGTAAAGATCGGTGCAGATCTTCCCCCGCTAGCCCGCGAATAGCTCAAAGCGTGCCTCAAAGATAACGCTGACCTCTTTGCTTGGAGCGCCACTGAGATTCCCGGACTCGACCCTAAGGTCGCCTGCCATCACCTCGTTATCGATCCGGCCCTTAAGGCAGTAGCAGAGCGTAGGCGAAAGCAGTCCCCGGAGAAAACCAAGGCTGCCGAGCAAGATGTTAGAGACCTCTTAGAGGCAAATTTTGTAACGGAAGTCCAATACACAACATGGCTGTCTAACCCTGTATTAGTCAAGAAAAGTAATGGAAAATGGCGAATGTGCATTGATTATTCTGATCTTAATAAGGCATGTCCTAAGGACGCCTACCCTTTGCCCAACATCGACAAACTCGTCGATAATTCGGCCGGTTTAAAATTATTATCATTTATGGACGCCTATTCAGACTATAATCAAATTCCCATGGCGAAAATTGATAAAATCTATACGGCCTTCATGACCGAATCAGGCAACTACCACTACAATGTGATGCCCTTCGGTCTGAAAAACGTCGGCGCAACATACCAACGAATGATGAACAAGGTTTTCAAAAAAGAAATCGGGGATATGCTCGAAGTATATATGGATGATATGATCGTAAAATCCCAAAGAGAAGTCG
This sequence comes from Vicia sativa, assembly GCA_021764765.1. NCBI lineage: Eukaryota > Viridiplantae > Streptophyta > Magnoliopsida > Fabales > Fabaceae > Vicia > Vicia sativa. Next base: position 157,725,512 of record CM038794.1, read on the forward strand.
ATCACGCTCGACACCTTAAAGTAGTGTTCGATTAAGCCAGAAGCGTCAAAATGAGATTCAACCCAAAAAGTGCACTTTTGGAGTCAGAGCAGGGAAATTCCTCGGTTTCTACCTCACCGAGCGTGGGATCGAGGCCAACCCCGACAAATGTCGGGCGTTCTCGGAATTTCCCACCCCGAAGTCCAAGAAATCAATCCAAATCCTCAACGGGATGCAAACCTCTTAAGCCCGGTTTGTCGCGAAGTCAACCCAGCACGCCCTTCCCTTCTTCAAACTCTTAAGAAAGGAGGTCGCGTTCGAATGGACGGAGGATTGAGATCAAGCCCTAAACCATCTAAAGCTGACACTGTCGCGACCACCCGTGTTGTCACGACTAGACAAGGGAGAAACCTTATATTTGTATCTGGCTGTAACAACCGAGTCCGTTAGCGCCGCGCTCGTCCAAGAGATGCAGGACGGGCAAAAGCCCGTCTATTTCACGAACAAAGCCCTACAGGGTCCTGAATTAAGATACCAGCAAATCGAAAAAATCTCCCTCGCACTAGTCTGCGCCGCCAGAAGACTCCGATATTACTTTTTGGCCCACACTGTGGTCGTTCGAACAGACCAACCCATCAAGCAACCACTAGGCCGACCAGATATGGCCGGTAAGATGCTCAAGTGGTCCTTAGAACTATCCGAATTCGACATCAAATACAAGAGCAGGAAGGCCCTAAAAGCACAAGTCCTAGCAGACTTTGTGGCCAAAATGACATTCCCAACGTCCTGAGAAGGAAGTGATCGTTGGATCATATATGTCGACAATGCTTCTAGTCCATCGGATGTGGAGCGGGGATCATCCTGGAGAACGAGGAAGGAATCATCATTGAGGTTTCCCTCGTCCTCCCTTTTCCCACGTCAAACAATCAGGCGGAGTATGAAGCTTTCCTCGCCGGTATCCGACTAGCCAAAGATATGGGGCCAGAGAAGTCAAAATACTAACGGATTCGTAACTCGTAGCCTCTCAGGTTCGAGGAGAATATCAGGTAAGGAACGATCAGTTAACCGAGTATTGGGATCTCGTCTAGCTTTTGGGGACATGTAAGACAGCCTAGCGGATCCTTTTTAATGTCCATCAAAGGGAAGACGATTTCCGACATTCACCCTCAAAAGGAGGCCGTCCATGCCTGTTGAAAGTTCCTTGCCTCTTGTGTCGTGCGTGAGCTGTGCCCAACCTAAAGAATATCACCTCGACAGACATACAACACATCCCTAGAGAACACAATGCTCGCGCATACGTTTTATCTAAGCTCGCCAGTACGCGGACCAAAGGGGGAAATAAATCAGTAATCCAGGAGATACTCCCTCGACCAAGCATATACAAAGGTCTTCCAGTCCACAACATCTTAACCATCGAAGAAAGAACTTCTTGGTTGACCCCCGTATATAAATATCTGGTCGAAGGAACTACTCTCGATGACCCTAAAGAAGCGACCATCATCGGATGAAGAGCATGCTCCTACGTCATTCTCGAAGGCAGACTTTAAAGGAGGGGATTCTCAATTCCCCTCCTCAAATGCATCGAAGAAACCAAAGTGCCCACCATACTCAAGGAAATACACGAAGACCTAGGTGCCCAGCATCTAGGAGGAAAATCACTCGTCCGAAAAGCTCTTCGAGCAGGCTACTATTGGCCGACCATGCAAAACGATGCTAAAGAGCACGTCAGGAAATGTGATAAATGCCAAAGACATGGACATATGCACCTGGCCCCTCCGAGCGAACTCAAATCTCTGTCATCCCCGTGGCCATTTTCTTGGTGGGGACTCGATATCCTCGGACCCTTCGTTCTAGGAGCCTACCAGAACAAATATTTAATGGTAGACATTGATTACTTCACCAAATGGATCGAGGCTGAACCATTGGCCAAAATCACCGCCCAAAACATCCTGTGCTTCTACAATAAGAACATTCTAGCCCGATTCGGCATCCCACAAACAATCGTCACCGACAATGGGACGCAATTTACAGACAAAAACTTCTAAGACTTCGTGATCCGATTAAGAACCGTGTAACACTTCGCTTCGGTCGAGCATCCTCAGACAAACGGGCAAGCCGAACCGGCGAATAAGGTCATACTGCGCGGGCTAAGGAGAAGATTAGACGAATCCAAAAAATAGTGGGTCGAAGAGTTACACAACGTGCTGTGGGAAGAATCGAGTCTCCCCTTGACAAAGAGATGAACGACCAATCCTTGAGGGAAGAGCTCGATTTAGTCGAGGAAATACGAATGGGGGCCGCCCTCAGAGAAGCCCTACTTAAACAAAGGATAACCCTTCGATACGACACAAAGGCCATTCCCCAGGAATTCGACATCGGGAGTCTAGTCCTTAAACGAAATATGAAAAATCCCTCCGAGGGGAAGATCGCAGCAAATTGGGAAGGCCCCTACCGAATTCGCGCTAAAACGGGGACAAGAGCTTACTTTCTGGAAAATTTACAAGGTGAACACCTTACCCGATCATGGAACGCTGAGAAACTTAAACAATATTACAGTTGAAACGATCGATATATCTCGAGGAAAAACCTCATGGAGACCATAAATCGACACCACACGCTCTCCTCGGTACCAGTGTTGCATGGACACATGGCGTATTCAAGGCCACTAGGTCCATATATCCGACAAGGACCTCGCCTCGGCACGGGGGACTCAAACGAGCCACGTCGCCCATGTACCTTGCCCGGTAGAACGCCTAGCTCGCGATGGGATGTTCACGCCACCGACCTCGGGTTTTCAATCAAAACCCGAGTTACGGACCAAACCCAACAGATAGCTGGTCACTTTGACGAGTATCCCACAGTCAAAGATCCATCTCAAACAAATAAGCGTTCCTCTAAAAAATATTCATGCAAAAATAAAGCGAAATACTCATTAATAAAGTACGGCCACGAAGGACCGGAATTGTCATGGAGTTAAATCGGGGACTCCACCCCTTTACAAAAAACATGTGAAAAACGACCAACATCGGTCGACAAAATTACATAAAAAAGGGGCATCGCCCAAACAAACAAAAATCAAACTCCCTCGACTGGTTGACCGGAAGTCTCGGTGATCGGCTGCGGAGGAGTCTCGTCGACAACCATATCCTCAATAAGGAAGTCGAGCTTTCTTATCACACCCCCTTGAACAAAGTAATGAACCCCAATACCATCCGTCTTCAATTCCACGTCGGGATTCAAGGTACGAACCTGCGACACAGCATTGTCAAAACTGGTCGTGGAAGCGACCATAACATCGTCATAAGCCTGAAGAATCTGACTTATGAACTCCGCTCGGGTTTTTCATACCCCAATTTTTGACCTAAGATACCACCTTACATATGCATCACTGCATCACTAACAGTTTCAGAACAGCATAGATCGTGCGTGGCTTCTAAAAGTCAAAGTTAGGGTTTCTTCAAAATTTCATCTGTTCAAGATATGATCAATTAGGGTTTGAGTTTCCACTCACCTATAATGATCTATCTTAATCAATCATCAACATTTGATCTTCAAATTCCCAACTTTTTCTCATGATCTACCTTGAATCGACCAATTAGGGTTTTGATCGAAGATAGTGAATCATTGACTTTCTGCTCAATGGATGACCTATTTGCTTGAAGATTGATCTTAACATCTTCAATGCAACATCTTGACCTAATTTCTTGGTTCAAAACATTCCAAAATCTATGTTTCTTCATCAGACAAATTTTGAATCATCTGATGAAAATTCATCTGCTCAAAAAAGTCAAACTTTGACTTTTGGTCAACTTTTTCGAGACTAAACTTTTTCAATCATAAAAACATTTCAAATAATCCATAATGATCATAAAAAATCAAGAAATGTGAAAAAGTCAACAAAAAGTCAAGATTTGAATTTTTTCTAACACTAAGAAAAATTTTCAAGTGTTAAGAAACATGGTTTTTCTTCACTTTCTTGGCCATTTTTAACCTAGATCCATTTGGATTCAGGAAAAACTCAAAACATGAAAGTTGTAGGTCTTGTTACAAGCTTTCCAAAATGTCCAATAACTTGCAAAAACACTTTGTCTAGAAGCCTCCTCTTGGGCTTACAATACAAGGACCCATGGGCTTCTTAAAAGCATCCCCCTAATCCAATCAATTTCTCCTCGAGATTTAGACATTTATCATCTCTATGGAAGAATTATCTCATCTATCACATCACATACAATCAAAAACTTTTCAAACACTTTTCAAACAAAAACATCTCTTAATCGTAAGTGGTAACGCTTGTACACTCAAGCAAAACACCCAATGCTTACAATTAAAAGATTCAATCATTTTTCAAATATCTTTCTTAAAGTGTTTTTGCAAGTTCTTGGACATTTTGGAAATCTTGTAACAAGGGCTACAACTTTCATGTTTTGAGTTTTTTTTAAATCCAAATGGATCTAGGTGAAAAATGGCCATGAAAGTGGAAAAAAACCATGTTTCTTAACACTTGAAATTTTTTCTAAGTGTTAGAAAATTTTCAAATCTTGACTTTTTGTTGACTTTTTCACATTTCTTGATTTTTTATGATCATGATGGATCATTTGAAATTTTTTTATGATTGAAAAAGTTTGGTCGTGAAAAAGTTGACCAAAAGTCAAAGTTTGACTTTTTTGAGCAGATGAATTTTCATCAGATGATTTAGAATTTGTCTGATGAAGAAACATGTACTTTTGAAATGTTTTGAATCAAGAAATTAGGTCAAGATGTTGCATTGAAGATGTTAAGATCAATCTCCAAGAAAATAGGTCATTCATTGAGCAGAAAGTCAATGATTCACTATCCTCGATCAAACCCTAATTGGTCGATTCATGGTAGATCATGAGAAAAAGTTGGGAATCTGAAGATCAAATGTTGATGATTGATTAAGATAGATCAATTGAGGTTAGTGGAAACTCAAACCCTAATTGATTAAATCTTGAACAGATGAAATTTTGAAGAAACCCTGATTTTAATTTCTAGAAACCACACACGATCTATTATGTTCTGAAACTGTTAGTGATGCAGTGATGCATATGTAAGGTGGTATCTTAGGTAAAAAATTGGGGTATGACAGATGCCCCTATTTAAGTTTCTTTAACCTGAGATATGAAGATGAAGATATTCGTCTCGATAGGTGTGAAGAGACTTAAATATCAGAATGCGCAAATTTTGGACCTAAGATACCAAAAATGCGAATGATGCAAAATGGTTGCAAAAAGTTCACCTAGGAGATATCAAAGAATGATATGCTAGGGGGAAATTGTGAGTATGACTCAATCTGTCTAAGAGAGGAGAATCCTGTCTGTTTGTTGGGAAACAAGCAATATGTTTCACTAGGAAAATAGATTCACAATGTAAGTGAATATCTGTTTCACTTTGGGAAACGAGGAGATTTACCTTCTGTCAGCCTTGTGACAATGTTTAAGGTAAGTGAAAATGATATTACCAATTATCAGCCTTGTGATAGTTTATGGTAATGAGTTCTGAAGATATTACCAATTATCAGCAAAGTGATAACTATAACAAGGTAATTCTTGAGAAGTTTACTGAGTATTCCGCTTTGTGAATAACAGACAATGATGGAAACAGATCTCAAATGAGTTTCTATTTTCATAGCTACAACCTTGCCAGGGATCTCTCTTTTGAGAAGATGCAGGCATTTTGATTGTAACGATGCAGGTTTTCTCTTTTAGACAGAAAGGCAACTGCGGAGATTTCTTGAACTTTCATGATTTGAACTTGCTAAGAAGAACAATCGTTTTATGACAAGTTTCAAGATGAAAAGGAAATAAGCAGCTCGGATGACGAGGCAATTGCTTATTGTTTGCAGGTAGATTTTTTTGTGAAATCTAAACCTGAATTGATTAGAGACAAGGTTCTATCCAGGAATGAACTGGAAAGAAATGGTCAATCAAAATTTTGTTCATAATGAGGAATGATCTCAGCTGGGGAACATGATAGAAAAATGTATTTTCTACTTGGGGATAATCTACTAGAGAGATGACACACCCACACTTGTTTTTAGATATAAATGCAACCTAAACAAGTGATGTTGAAGCAAACATTTGAGAAATGCAGGAATGCATTAATGATGTTATTATGTATGAATGATGAATGTCATGAATGTCATATGCATGCTGACGATACTTGACAAGACAACAAAAGGGGTATTTGGGAAAAGGACTACGTCACAGTTCAAACAAATACTCAGCAAAATCTGCAGCCATGGGGTAGACGTTACTAATGATGAATCTGAGTTGCATGCTTTAAACTTTTCTGAAAAAGGCATTTCAATGGCAACCTTGTTGGGGATTCTTTTTGGATAAGAACACCGTCCTTTGATGATCTCTTTTTGTGGAGAATAAGACTTCTTAGCAGTTGTTTTATCTTTCAGAGGTCGAAACACTCATGGAGAAAACTGTTGAAGTTCTTTCTGTGTTCATAGTTCAAAGGAAAATTCGCTTTTATTTCAAAACTTTGAAGTAAAAATTCATTTAAAACTTTTTTTTTTAGTTTCAAAAGTGATTTTCACAAGAAAAAAGCGTTATTTTGCAAAATAGAATAAATCAAGAATTGCAAACAAATGGGCACAAGGCTCAAATTTTATTGATAGAATGGTAATCAGCCAAAGGCGTGATTCCATGAACTATTTACAAAAGTTGGAAATGATAATTTATTGGGAAAAGGCTACATTGAAAGTAATAACCACTATTATCCCTAACAACTTTGAATTCCAACTGTGCTTGTTGCTTCAGAAGATTTGATTGAAGATCCGTTGATGGAAGATTCTTCAGATTGACGAAGTACGGACTGATGCAGTTACTTTGTCATTTTTGATCCTTGATTTTTCCTAGATTGCCTTTTCAGGATTTCAATCTATCAGGATGATTTCTGTTTATTGTCTCTAATTTTTGCCTGGACCGCCTTTTCAGGTTTTCAGTCCACCGAGACGCTCATTTTTGCCTAAGCCGCCCTTTTCGGGTTTTCGACTTACCGAGTTGTTCTTTTGTCTTTTTAGACAAAGTATTTCTTGACTGCATCAGCATTTACAGGATGCGGGAGTTCATCACCATCCATGGTTGTGAGAATCATAGCACCGCCAGAAAAGCTTCTTTTGACGATGTATGGGCCTTCGTAATTAGGAGTCCATTTGCCCCTAGAATCTGGTTGAAAAGACAGAATCTTTTTAAGCACGAGGCCGCCTTCTTGGGAATTCACGAGGTCGAACCTTTTTGTCAAAGGCTTTCTTCATCCTTCTTTGATATAATTGTCCATGACACAGAGCGGTCAGACGTTTTTCTTCGATTAAGTTCAGCTGGTCGTATATGCTTTGACACCATTCGGTCTCATATAACTTAGCTTCCATGAGAACTCTCATTTTCGGAATTTCAACTTCTACGGGGAGCATTGCTTCCATGCCGTATACTAGAGAAAAAGGAGTTGCCCCTGTCAAAGTACGTACTAAAGTACGATGCCCATGTAGAGCAAATGGCAGCATTTCGTGCCAGTCTTTGTAGGTGATGACCATCTTCTGGATGATCTTTTTGATGTTCTTGTTGGCAGCTTCAACAGCGTCGTTCATCTTTGGCCGGTAAGGAGATGAGTTATGATCCTCAATCTTGAATTCCTTACACAGTTCTTTCATCATTTTATTGTTCAAGTTCGATCCATTATCTGTAATGATCTTACTTGGAACTCCATATCGACAAATGAGGTTGTTTTTGATGAACCTCACAACCACTTGTCTTGTAAAGTTGGTGTAAGATGTTGCTTCGACCCATTTGGTGAAGTAATCAATAGCCACTAAAATGAAGCGATGTCCGTTGGACGCTTTTGGTTCGATCATCCCAATCATGTCGATGCCCCACATGGAGAAAGGCCACGGAGAAGAGAGAAAGTTGAGTAGATTTGGTGGCACATGGATCTTATCTGGGTAGATCTGGCACTTGTGACATCTCTTGACGTGTTTACAGCAATCAGATTCCATTGTTATCCAATAGTATCCTGCTCTCAAGATTTTTCTGGACATTGCATGCCCATTTGAATGGGTTCCAAAGGACCCTTCATGCACTTCGTGAATTATCGTGTCTGCTTCGTGTCTGTCCACGCATCTGAGCAGTACCATGTCGAAGTTTCTTTTGTATAACACATCTTCATTCAGGAAGAAATTTCTAGAAAGCCTCCTTATAGTTTTCCTATCTTTGTGCGATGCCTCGAGTGGGTACTCCTGAGTTTGAAGGAAGCGTTTGATGTCATGGAACCACGGTTTATCATTGATGACTGCTTCAGTTGCAAACACATATGCAGGTCTTTCAAGGCGTCTGATATGGATCTTAGGCATATCATTCTGATGGTTGACCTTGAACATGGAAGATAGAGTAGCCAAGGCATCTGCCATTCGATTCTGATCTCGAGGGATATGATGCAGTTCAACTTTGTTGAAGAAAGTCAACAAACGTCTTGCATAATCTCTGTAGGGAATCAAACCAAGATGATGAGTTTCATACTTGTCTTTGATTTGATTGATCACAAGGGCTGAATCTCCATATATGTCAAGGATCTTGATCCTCAAGTCGATGGCTTCTTCGATACCGATGATACAAGCTTCATATTTTGTGATGTTGTTGGTGCAATCAAATAGCAATCTGGCAGAAAACGGGATATGAGAACCCTCGGGAGTAATAATGACTGCCTCAATTCCATTGCCAAAGACATTAACTGCTCCATCAAAGATTAAGCCCCATCTAGATTCTGGATCAGGACCTTCTTCAGGTAACGGTTCGTCACAATCTTTCATCTTTAAGTACATAACATCCTCGTCAGGGAAGTCAAACTTGAGAGATTGGTATTCGTTGATCGGTTGATAAGCCAAGTGATCGGCAAGAATGCTTCCTTTGACCGCTTTTTGAGCACGGTACTAGATGTCATATTCAGATAATAGCATCTGCCATCGAGCAATTATTCCTGTTAAGGCAGGCTTTTCAAAGACATACTTTATTGGATCCATTTTGGAGATTAACCAAGTCGTGTGATTGATCATGTACTGGCGGAGACGTTTCGAAGCCCACACCAAAGCACAACATGTTTTCTCGAGCATGGAGTAATGAGTTTCACAGTCTGTGAACGTTTTACTCAAGTAGTTAATGGCATGCTCTTTCTTACCGGTTTCATCTTGTTGTCCAAGCACGCAGCCTTTGGAATCTTCTAGCACGGTAAGGTACATGATTAAGGGTCTTCCTTCAATTGGAGGAATCAGTATTGGAGGTTCTGACAGGTATTCCTTGATACTGTCAAAAGCTCTTTGGCAATCTTCTGTCCACACAACCTCTTGATTTTTGCGGAGAACCTTGAATATTGGTCCACAAGTAGCAGTCATTTGAGAGATAAATTTGGAGATATAATTCAACCTTCCAAGAAATCCTCTTACTTGCTTTTCTGTATGTGGCGTAGGCATTTCTTGAATAGCCTTGACTTTGTCAGGGTCGACTTCAATACCTCTTTGACTGATGATGAAACCTAGGAGTTTTCCAGATCTTACCCCAAAGGTGCATTTGTTAGGATTTAGGCGAAGTTGAAATTTCCTTAGTCGCTGAAACAACTTCAAGAGATATTTTATATGCTCCTCTTCATTGTCAGACTTTGCTATCATGTCGTCTACGTAGACTTCGATCTCTTTGTGCATCATGTCATGAAAGAGAGTAGTCATTGCTCTTTGGTAAGTTGCGTCTGCATTCTTTAATCCAAACGGCATTACTTTGTAGCAAAATGTGCCCCATGGCATGATGAAAGATGTCTTCTCCATGTCTTCGGAAGCCATTCTGATCTGATTGTAGCCATAGAAACCGTTCATGAAGGAAAAGACGTTGAACTTTGCAGTGCTATCCACTAGCATGTTGATATGTGGTAGTGGGAAATCATCTTTTGGACTTGCTTTGTTCAAGTCCCGGTAGTCAACACACATTCTGACCTTTCCGTCTTTCTTTGAGACAGGTACTATGTTGGCTAACCATTGAGGATATTCAGAGGTGACAAGGAAACCTGCGTCGAGCTGCTTTTGAACTTCCTTTTTGATTTTGTCGGCCATGTCTGGGTAAACTCTTCTCAGTCTTTGTTTAACTGGCGGACACTCCGACTTTAATGGCAAGTGATGCTCCACGATGCTGGTATCTAAACCTGACATGTCTTGGTAGGACCAAGCAAAAGCATCAACATATTCTTTGAGAAGATCTATCAGTTTGCCCTTGACGTTGTTGTCGAGTAGAGCTCCGATGTTCACTTCTTTTTTGTCTTCCTTAGAACCCAAGTTGATTGCTTCCAAAGGCTCTTTGTGAGGCTGAATGATTCTTTCCTCGTGCTTAAGTAGTTAGGAAATCTCATCCGGAATCTCTTCTTCAACTTCTTCCTCGGCATCGAACACAGGGAATTCAAAGTTGGGAGAGAGCATAGAGTTATTGCGTTCAATGGTTTGTCCATTTGCTAATCTGCATGTTTGATTTATGTTTGATTAATTAACTCCTCTTTTTTTATAGAAAAAGTTAATGTGAAAGTGTATGCAAATTATTTATTTTTTATATTTTTTTTAAGATGCTTGTTTTTATTTGGGTTTTTTAGGATTACCATTTCCAGAAAGGGTAAAAACGAAAACAAACACAAAATGTGGAATCAAAACAACGCTTTTATTTATGATTCACAATATGAAACAGGGCCCTAAATACAAACTCATTTGTCTTGGGCAAGACAAAGAGAAATTTTTTTAAAAGCTAAACCCTATAAAACATCTCTCCGCCTTGGGCGAGTCGAGAGTTCAAAACAATAGCAAAATAAACTACTTAGAACTATGAACATTAGTCTGAGCTTTAACAGGCTTCCAATAGAGGCGAACTCCTTGGAAGTATAGATACTCTGGTAGTTTTTCTTTTGGCTTATTTCTTGTGTAGACTTTGATCGTTGGTCGAACAGGCTTTGAAGACTCTGGTCGGTTGACCTTGCCTTTTGTGCTGCTGAAGCGATCTTCTTCGGCTTGATTGACAGGTCGAGGAGCATAGAATGCAACATATGTGCTTTCAAGTGGCATGTATTCTAGATTCTTGGGATGTACTTCCCAATCTTCTGAGTGAAGAGACTCATTTTCTGCGACGCTTTCTAACTCGTTTCCAGAATTGTCTTCCTGTTCTTCTTCGGTAATTACGTTGACGTAGTAATAGTCAAAATCTAGCTTAATATCCTCGGCGGGCGTTTTAAAGCAGAGATCTTCATTTGGGATCTCAATTTGATGATGAGATCGAGAAAATGTGTATAACTTTTCTGGTTGACTAGGATACTCAAAAGGATCGTCCCATTCAGTTGGTTGGATGTCTTCAATTCTGATTTTTGAGCTTTCAGGTGCAGTGTATTTCACCATGTAGTCAAACTTTCCACTTGGTTCTCCCAAGGTATCCCAAACTTCAGAAGGGATAGGTGGATTTTCATTCTCATTCTTTTGTAGGAACATGCCTTTGAATTGGTCTGTCGGAGGGTAGAACGGCGCGTACGATTCTTCCTGGGACACATATTCAGAGCTATTAAGATAAGTGCTCCATTCTTCAGACTCGGAGAGATTGTCTTCATCAACAAAAACATAATCCTCTTGAAGAATGACGTTTGCTTTGGGAATTTCCGAGTTGATATCTGAGACTAAAAGCTCATGCGGATAATGCCCTACCATATTCACGTCATAATCGTTTCTGTTCCTGAATATCTGAATGTCGCCAATGTCTATTAACCGTTGAAGGTCTGCTCTCACTGTTGGACATCCTTGAAAATCCGTGAAGCAGATTCTGCAGGCGGTGTAGTCATGTTTAACGAAGGTGCCCATTGTACTGAATGTATCATGGAGTTGTACCAAGCTTTCTCTTATCATATTTATGTCAGTGATAAGATACTGATCTGTATTTCTTAGTATCAAATTCACGGTATGTCCACTATGATTGGGAAGTGGATTTGCTTGTACATTTGGATTTGCATTCCTGAAGGAGAGAAGATTAACCCTCACTAATCTTTGTACTTCGGCTTTCAGTGCTATGCAGTGCTCGAGATCATGACCCGGTGCCCCTTGATGAAAAGGGCAAGACATATCTGCTTTGTACCACCAAGGTAATTTGTCTGGTACTAGAGGTGGAGACCTTGTTTGCACAAGATTCCTTTCTATCAAGGCAGGATATAATTCCATGTATGTCATCGGAATTGGATCAAACTGCGAGATTTGAGGTGCACGGTTCTGATTATTGAATTGTTGAGCCTGTGGTCGAGGCTGTTGAGTTTGCTGGAACTGCAGGGTAATTCCCATGTTTGAACTTGCATTAACAACTAGTGCTATTGTGGCTACCTGTTGTCGGCGACTGACATTTTTCCTTGGTTTCCCTCGGGATACCATCCCTACGTCATGTTCTTTCTTCTTCGGGAAACTGGTTCCGACTCTCTTGGTTCCGCTTGAAGACCTTATTTCTTTGGTTAGGCGTCCTGTTCGGACTCCTTCTTCTAGTCGCATCCCCATGCTTACCATTTCGGTGAAATCTCTGGGAGCGCTGGCGACCATGCGTTCGTAGTAAAATGGGCCAAGAGTGTTCAGGAAAACCTTGGTCATTTCTTTCTCTTCGAACGGTGGATTAACTTGGGCAGCAACTTCCCTCCAACGTTGGGCGTATTCTTTGAACGTCTCTTTTTCCTTTTGAGACATAGAATGGAGTTGATCTCTATCTGGAGCCATGTCCAAATTGAATGTGTACTGTTGGACAAAGGCTTCACCTAGTTCATTGAATGTCTGGATATTTGCACTATCTAGTCCCATGTACCACTTCAGTGCGGCTTCGGTGAGACTGTCTTGGAAATAGTGAATGAGCAATTGGTGATTGTCATTATATGTAGACATCTTCCTAGCCTACATTGTAAGATGAGTCTGCGGGCAGGAATTTCCTTTATATTTCTCAAAATCAGGGACTTTGAATTTAGCAGGTATCCTTACGCGAGGAACTAGGCATAGATCTTGGGCATTCTTCCCAAACAATTCCTTACCACGGATTGTTTTGATCTCAAGCTGCATCTTATGGAATTGTTCCTGGAGATTTTCCATTTGGCCACGAGGATTCGTGTTGTCGCCTGGGTTATGATAGACTTCTTCGTCCGCAGTAGCGTGAACTACAGAAGCTGAGTTTGTCATGATCGGTTGAGAAACCGTCATAGTGACTTGAGGAAAAGTTACTCCATGTTGCGGAGTAAATGTTGAGTTTTGTAAAGTAGGAACCTCAATCGTGGTTTCCTGTACTTCAGAAGTGGGTTGACGAAATCCAATGCCGAAATTGAAAGGCATGCCCCATGGATAACCTTTTGGCATACTGAAGAGAGGATTATTGACTGCAACAGCTGAAACTGGAGTAGTAGTGATCTCTGAAATCGTCGCTTGATTTTGACTTTTAATGTTGTTTGCTGACTTTGCGTAGTTGCCAACGAACTTACTAAAGAAGTGAGTCTATCTACTTCTTCCTGAAGTGTTGTCACTTTGCTACGAAGCTCAACATTTTCTTGCTCAAAATCTTCCATTTCTTTTCTCCTATTTGCACGAGTATTGTATCTGCGAGCTGACTGTGAACGTAGTCGAGAAATTCTAAGACGCGACAGCTTGACGATCTTTCTCTCTCTGGAAAAAATTCCAAAAGATAAGATTCTAAACAACAAACTCGATATGCAAAGTATGATGCATGATTATGAATATAAAGAGAAAATAATTTCCAAAGAATTTACGCTAAAAGAGAAATTTCTAGTAAACATTTGGATGGAAAACACTTATTTTATTAATTATTGAAAGAAGATTACAACAATTTTTTTTGGAGCATAGCTCTTACAATGATAAAATAAATGATAAAGCTAAAGCTAAACTAATTAATCGTCTTCATCTGATGAAGAACCAAAGGCTTGATGTAGCTTCAACTTGTGATTTCTTTCCCATAGTAAGCTTTCGTTCATTTTCTGCTTTAAGCTTATTGATGACTTTCTTCCACTCGTCAGGAGCAGGATTGCTGGTCGTCATTTCTTCAAGCTTTCTTTTTCTTTCTTTGATGTATCTTTTGATCGCGTTATCTTTCCGACGAATCTTCTCATCTTTCTCCATGAGCCATTCATCTTAGAAGTAGAGCATTTTCTCATGATCTTTGACCTGCTTCTTAAGCTTCTCATTTTCAAAGTCAATCTTAAGAAACTTGTCTTCCAAAGCTTCTTTCTCAAGTCTCATCTTGGCCAAAGCTTCTTGGTATTCTCCCATAGTCTCAACGGGAATGGTGGTCGATTTAGACACTACTGAGAACATGGGTTCTTCATAAGCATAAGGCATTCGGAATTCCTTCGCTCTTTTCTTCACCCAAGAAGTGTAGATTTCCATGGCTACATAATTCCTTGCATTACCCTTTTCTTTCCTTCGGATGTGATGCCAAGCTCTTATCATTCTTGCTTTCAAACCTTGGGATTCTTCCCCTTCATGATAAAAGTAGCTTTCTACTGTAAAACCAAGGGGTTTACTGGAATTTGCGTACCCGAGTTGACGTCTTGCCAAGAATGGGTTGTAGTTGATTCCTCCTTTCGTACCGATGAGAGGTATGTTGGAAAACTCTCCACAGCTTTCAATGATTTCCATCTCATTGTTTGCCAAGGTATACCAATGGATATCATCGTTTGTAAGAGACATGAGTCTTTGAGACCAATGCCAACCGTTTTTGTTTTCACGGAAGATAGGAGATTTAGGCAAGTGTGAGATAATCCATTTGAATAACAGAGGTACACAACACACAATAGTTCCATCTCCTTGACGATTCCTATGATGAACGGAGAAATACGTGTCACCAAGCAAAGTGGGAACGGGATTTCCAATCATAAAGACCCTTATGGCATTGATATCAACGAAACCTGGGACGTTAGGAAACAACACAAATCCATAGATGAGCAAAGCTAAAACAGCTTCAAAGGCTACCATACTACCGGCTTCAGAGAATTTAAGAGCCTTCTCCATTAGGAACTTTGAAGTTAGTCCTAAGAGTTTTCCTTTGGTAGTTAGGTTTTTGTCTATCTCAAATTTCTGCAAGTGGGTCATTGTTGCAATGACTGGTGACTTAGGAATGGCTTCCAAACCATTGAAAGGCACATTATCTGATACTGAGATACCCAAGATGTGTGCGTACTCTTCCAATGTAGGCATCAACTGATAATCAGGGAAAGTGAAACAATGATAGGTTGGATCATAAAACTGAACGAAAGTTTTGAGAAGTCCTTCATCAACGTTAGTGTTCAGGGCAGTTAAAAGAGTTCCATAGCGTTTTCTGAAATCCGAGGGATCTTCTACCAATGATGCTAACTCTTTTAACTTTCCTACATCAGGAATTCTAAAACTGTATTTCTTGGTAAATCTTCCTCTAACGTCCATCACTCTAACCTAAAATATTTACAAAGGAAAATCTCTAAATTCTTTGGAAATGGGAAGAGAAATGAAGTTTTTTTGAATGAATGCCACAAAGATTCAAACATGGTTAGTGGTTATACACACGGTCAAGCGTTTGAAGTCACGAGCATGAGGCCAACGATAAGAACGAAACGTGGGTAAGTTCTAAGGGCTTATTCATCTGTGAAACGGGTTCTACTGATAATACAAGTTCAACACTTCTCTTTGAAATATTATCAGATTTGTTGAATACTCGAAGTCCAATAATATTTTTCAAGAAAAACTTGTCTGATCGTAGTCTAGCCTGATCGTAGTCTCGTATGACATCTATTCAACGCTTGTACACTCAAGAAAAACACCTAATACTTACAATTAAAGATTCAATCATCTTTCAAAACATCTTTCTTAACTCATAAGTGGTAGCGCTTGTACACTCAAGCAAAACACCTAATATTTACGATGAAAGATTCAATTAATCAAACCTTCAAAATGTATGTGATGAAATAGATTAGATACATTTTTCATTAAGATGACATTTGTCTTTGTCTCAACATCCGTTTCTTCCACTAGCATAAGTGGAAACTACGATTTCTCGACTTTCTCAACCTTTGAGAATGAGCAGGTCTCATCCTGGCGAGCAAACTTTTCTCCTCAAACCAAACATAGCCCCTTAGAATGCTCGATTCCGTTAAGGGATATGTACAGAAGATCCCAATGATCTTTGTGAGCACAATAAACCTAGATCCCACATAATCTACCCTTCTTAAAATCCAAAGGAGCAAAAATAGAAATAGCAAATTAAAACACACAATATATCAAACTATTCATATATCTATAGATAACTATATATATGTGCCACATCTATTCCTTTATATAACAAACCCTCCCAATCTCCCCATGCTGCGTTCACGCCAGTCGCATCGCATATATTGAGGTATTTTTTCATCTCATTTTCTTGTTTTTAAATCTTGATGCTCGTGGCATCTTTATAAACAAATAAAAAGAACCGATTGAACGATTCGATTCCCCTGTTCGCGTTAAAAGTGACACGCGAGGAATCGAATCGAATTCGGATTCTCCGCTCAAACGATTTACTCTTTAGATTTGTTTATAAAGATGTCGAGCATCAAGCTTTATTATTTTCAACACAAGAAAATGATTATGAAAAGGGAAAGCTGCAATACCCTCAATTGATATGATATGCATTACGACTAGCACGAACTAGACGCAACGCATTGGGGAGATTCAGGGCAAGGGGGTTTGTTATATAAACGGAATAGATGTGGCACCCTAAATATATATAGTTATCTATAGCTTTATATATGAATAGTTTGATATGTTTGTGTGTTTTAAATTGCTATTTCTATTTTTGGGAAAGTTTCTCCTTTGGATTTTAAGAAAGGTAGATTATGTGGGATCCTAGGTTTTGTTATTATTGTGCTCGCAAAGATCATTGGGATCTTCTACATACATATCCCTTAATGGGAATCAGAGCATTTGTAGCTCGGATCTAAAGGGAGCTATGGTTTTGTTTGGTTTGAGGGAGAAAAAAGTTTTGCTCGCCAAGGATGATACCTTGTGCCTACGTATTCTCAAAGGGATGTTAAGAAAGTCAGAGCAATTGTAGTTCCCACTTATGCTAGTGGAAGCAACGGGATGTCATTAAGAGACAAAGACGAATGTCATCTTAGTGAAATATGTATCTAATCTATTTCATCACATACATTTTGAAAGGTTGATTAATTGAATCTTTCATCGTAAGTTATAGGCGTTTTTCTTGAGTGTAAAAGCATTACCGCTTACGAGTTTAAGAAAGATATTTGAAAAATGATTGAATATTTTAATTGTAAGCATTGGGTGTTTTGCTTGAGTGTACAAGCGTTACCACTTACGATTAAGAGATGTTTTTGTTTGAAAAGTTTTTGATTGTATGTGATGTGATAGATGAGATACTTCTTCCATAGAGATGATAAATGTCTAAATCTCGAGGAGAAATTGATTGGATTAGGGGGATGCTTTTAAGAAGCCCGTGGGTCCTTGTATTGTAAGCCCAAGAGGAGGCGTTCCGAGGGTCATCGAGGGTCCTTGTATTGTTAGCCCAAGAGAAGGCATTCCGAGGGTCATCGAGAGTCCTTGTATGAAGCTCAAGAGGAATCTATAGGGTATGGCTGGCTTTGGCTTTAAGAGTGGTTTCACCGGGAAACCATCCTCTTAGGATTCAAGAGTGATTTCACCGGGAAATCATCCTCTCAGGGTTCTATCCTAGCGCGGGTGATTCTTTGTATTGGAAGCCCAATAGGAGGCTGTTAAGAGATTTCCTGGTCTCTTTCTTGTTTGATGCCCAAGAGAAGGCTAAACTCAACGAGGAGTTCTTTTGAACGAAGCCCAAGAGGAGGCTGACTCAGCAAGGGAGTGTTGTCTTATATGAAGCCTAAGCGGAGGCTAGCTCAGTAAATGAGTTTTCTTATATGAAGCCTAAGAGGAGGCTAACTTAGATGAATGAGTTATCTTGTACAAAGCTCAAGAGGAGGATAAAGGAACCTAGTTGTTAGACTAGTTGTTATGTTATAATTGAACAGTTATATAAACAAGCGTATGATATGTATTCACAGGAGTTTATGAAGGAAATATAAACAAGTATATAAAACGAGCGTTTAAAGCAAGTGTAACTTGAATATATACAAGGTTTTGGGATGTGTACAAGGGAATGAATATGTACACAAAGGGGTGATTATGTACACGGAAATGAATATGTACATATGAGGGTTGGGACTTACACCGTGAGGGAGGCCCATGATCGATTAAGAAATTCGAGGAAAGAAAACTGGTTCGGTTTTATCTTCAAATCAAGTCGATCATGGAAAAAGGTGTGTATGTTTGTTGAAATGTTTTGAAAAAGGATTTGAAAATGATTTTGAAAATGATTTTGAAAAGTGAAGTATATTCACAAGAAGTTTTGAAAATATTTGAGTTTGAAAGTTTGAAAGAAAACATCTTTGAAAAGTATTAAGAAATACTTAAAATGTTTCATTTTTTGACTTAATAAAAATAGGGTTAAATACACTTTTCCCCCCTGTAATGTTAGCGAGTTTAGGATTACCCCCCTGTAAAAATATTTTTTGTAAACCCCCCCTTATGTTATGTAGATTCCTTCATAGAACCCCCTAATATCCAGGTGGCATGGAATCTAATAAGAGGTCCTACACCTGGCATATTTTTAATTTTGTTAAAGTGATTATGTGCCATTTTACACTTTTTAATTTCAAATACCCCCTTAGAAAATTAGGGTTCTGAACATAGCAGGGAAGACGAAGACGAAGAAGAAGAATGCAGGGAACGAAGCAAACGAGAAAGACGACCGCAGTGAAGACGAAGATGAAGACAACCTCAGCGAATACGAAGAAGCGATCCAGCTCAGTGAAGACGAGCTCAGTGAAGTGTCCAAAGTCCGAGGTTAGTAAAAATTTGAAGTTCATCAATGTCGTAGGGTAAAATTTTGAAATCAACAATCTTTGACATGTGGGTATAATATATTGACAGGATTCACAACACTTTAGTGTTACACTCCACCATGGGGGTGAATTTTACAAGATTTTTGAAGAAGAAATTATATACAGAGGGGGTACGGATACGACAGTTAATGGGATACATGTTTCAAATTGGAACATGGATAACATTGAGAAGTTGTTGAGTAGGTTAGGGTATAAGGCTGATTGTGTTAGGGTATGGACAAAAGTTTTAGAAATTGAAGATGGTTTTTTTCTGATTAGGAAAGATGATGATGCTGTTGATTTTGCTCTATACTTTAGTGCAATGAATGTGAAAGGAGATTTGTATGTTGAACATAGTATCGGGAACATGGACCTGGCGATAGGGAACCTAAATGTGTGAATGATGATGACCACCCCCCTGATAATGGAATTGATGGGTTAGATGAGGAGAAGGTAGAGGGGTTAGATGACAACGAAGATGAAAGAGCTACTGCTTACTTTGATGGTTTTGAAGGAATAGATGTTACTAAGCCTATTAACAGTATGGAGGAGCCCAATAACAGTATGGAGGAGCCCAATAAGAGTATGGATTTAGATGATGTATACTATAGTGATGAGTTGAATAGTTCTGACCCAGATGATTCTTGTGATGAAGAAAGGCCCAAGTATGCTAGGTTTAGGAAAGAGCATCTAAACAAAGACTTTATATTCAAGTGGGGTATGGAATTCAACACACTTGATGACTTTAGGCGCTATCCGTGAGTGGTCGCTTAATGGGAGGGAAATTTCTTTTGTGAAAATGAGGGAGATAGGGTAAGGGTGGTGTGTAAGCATAAATGTGGGTTTTAGTCTTATGCTCTAAGGTGGGCCACAAGGAGACTTTTGCTATAAAACACTTGTACATAAGCACACATGTGCTAGGGTTTTGAACAACAAGTCCGCTAGCTCAAAGTGGCAAGCATGTGGTAAAGAGGATGCAAACTCGATACGGGATAAGAGACATCATCCAAGATATGAGGCAAACATATTCTCGTGGGTATTCTTGTTGCAAAAGCATGGAGGGCTAAGCTAATTGCCAAGAAGATAATTGAAGGTGATGCCGACAATCGGTATGCTTCCATATGGAGGTATGAAGAACTAAGAAGGGTAAACCATGGCAACACTGTGAAGATAAATGTAGAAAGACCTAGTCCATCCATACAACCAAGGTTTGGGTCATTTTATTTCTGTTTTGATGGCTGTAAGAAAGGCTTTATTCATGGATGCACCATTGTGGGGGTTGATGGATGTCACTTAAAGACCAAGTATGGTGGATGTTACTTATTCTGTGGCGGGGATGCTAATGATCAATACTTCCCTTTGGCATTTGGTGTGGTTGAAAATGAAACAAAGGAGAGTTGGAGATGGTTTATACAACTACTAATGGAGGACATTGGTCGAGAAGATATGTATTTATCTCTCGATCAATGAAGGTATGTATTTAACTCTATCTTTCATTGCAAATTATTCTATTCTCTAAATGTTGAAAAATTTCTATTTTGTATCGTGGACTTGTGGTGTATTTGAAGAATTGTCTCGATACTATTGAGCATAGATTATGTCTTAGGCACTTGTATGCTAATTTCAAGAAAAGGTTTGGTGGAGGAACCCTTATTAGAGATTTAATGATGGGAGTCGCTAAAGCCACATACTATCGTGCATGGGTCCAAAAGATGAATGAATTGAAGAATGCGATCCCAATGCTTGGACTTGGTTGATGGGTTCCTACCAAAAGTGTAAGCATGCCTTTTCTTTTACCCTAAATGTGATACATTGATGAATAATATCTCAGAGTCTTTTAATGCTACCATTCTAGCTGCTAGGGACAAACCTATACTCACAATGTGTGAGTGGATAAGAAAATATCTGATGAATAGGTTATCCACCTCTGCAAGTAAACTAGAAAATTGGCCACATAAGGTGATGCCAATACCTAGGAGAAGGTTAGATAATGAGGTGTTCAATAGTGGTCATTGGTTGCCAACATGGTCAATTGCTGAGACTTTTCAGGTTACACATAGTTACAACACACATGAATTTATTGTTGACATTGCTAAAAGGTCATGTAGTTGTAATTTTTGGGAATTAGTAGGAATTCCATGTAGGCATGTTGTAGCTGCTCTGAGTTATAGAAAGCAAAACCCTGATGAATTTGTTGATGCTTGTTACACAAGAGAAAAGTTTGCACTATGTTATGGATTTTCAGTAAGTCCAATCAATGGTCAAGATATGTGGCCAGAAGTTGAGATGGAACCACCTCTACCACCTGCATATAAAATGGTCCTGGTAGACCTAAGAAGATTAGGATAAGAGAAAGTGGAGAGGATGGTGCAAGGAAGAGAAGATCTGGTGTTGCATATAAGTGCACCAAATGTGATAATTTTGGTCACAATGCTATGACTTGTAAGGCTACCACTCAGGATCCCAATGCACTTAAAAGAAAGGTAATTCATTGTGATATACATTTTGTCTTACATTCTACATTCTGTCTTACATTCTTCATTGTGATATGCATTGTGATGACAACCATACATTGTGTCTTACATTGTAGAGAAAACCTAAAAAAGGACATGTGCCAACTGATATGGCTGCCCCAACTGCAACTGATATGCCAACTGCAAATGATATGCCAACTGCATCTGATATGCCTGCCCCAACTGCAACTGATATGACTGTTCCAACAAATGTGCTGTTCAATCGATCCACGACCTCCAACCGATATACTGTTCCAACTATTATGAGTCAAACAGATCTAGTGTGGCTGCCTCAATCACAAAACAATCCAGAAAAAAGGGTTGAAAAAAAACCTATCATCAAAAGAAGGCAAAGTGAGAGGATCAAGTTGAGTTGGTTTAAAAGACCCATAACAGGTGAAGGAATATCTAGTGACAAACCAATTACCCTACCGTAAAATGAAGACATACCCACTTCAAAATGAGGGATGATTATTATGTTTCGCTATGTATTTGTAATCCTTTTGGAAAACTCTTTTGTAATGCCAACTGATCTTTGAAGACATGTATTTTGTAATCCTTTTGTAACAAACATATGCACTTCTGTGATGATCAATTCTAATGTATCGTTTAACATTATTGGTGTGTATTGTCTATAAAACACAATGGCTAGTCTGTCACATTTTTTCTTGTTTTCATAAACCATGAATTCTCGAGAGCCATGGCTAGTCTGCACTAATCTTACAACAAAACCATGAATTCGGGACCTAAAGAAAAAGCCAAAGTATTTAATTACATTCACCTTGAATTTCTGACCGAAAAAGTTTAATGATAGACTATATTAATATATTTCAATTTATTTATATGTTTACTATGTCATATTTTCTTTAGAATTACGACTATAAAATTGTTCTCGTAGTTTTCGATGATTTTGCAATTTTGCTCTTTCATTATGATATAACTTTTTTCATCATTATTGGTAGATTGAATGAAAGTTTAATCAAATAATGATGGCAGTTTAAGATTGATGAGTTACATTTCATTGATGAACACATTACAAGTTCAACATTACATTCTTTGAAAAACACTAATGACATAACAATTACATGACTCATTAGACTAACTTATATCAACATCCATGACCAATTACAAACATTAACCATAAATTTTCCTCTTTTCCATTGCAATCTTTTTCTTGGTACTTATCCTGAATGCATATATTTCGAAATTTGGCACTTAGACAACTGCCATTTGCTGTAAAGCGGTTCTTTGGATAGTCTCAAACCATTTTCTTTATCTGTCCCATAAATACGAGAATCATCTGCGTAACTTTAAGCGACCAATACCAAGAGATGGTAGTGTATTTTGAAAATCAACAATTTCCTCCAAGTTGACTCGCATAGAAAATTTGTCAAATGTACTAACAAACATACTCAAAAGTCGAGAATAGAAAGTAAGTATGATTAATAAAATTACCATAACCATTAAAGCGACCTTAATAGCCGGACCAAAAGCGATTCCACATTAACATTGTCCGGAACATAGTTGGCAAGCTATCTAAGAAGCTCTCCACCACACTTCTTGATTCATATAAGTTAACAAGAAGATCATCCGAAGTGGAATAAATATGTCATCTAGATCGAGACAACCAACATTTGTGGTTGAGTCAAGGATGACCAAAGGCATAATTCATACAAAGATTAGTACAAGTCATGGACTAATAAAGGGAAACAGACACATTAACAATGGTAGTGCACTAAAAGCTAATAGTACTACTACTAACCTTCATATTGTAAAATGAATAGTGTGTCAAAAGTTGCAAATCCTATTTGTGTTCGTGAAAAGCCGCAGCTCATCTAAACAAGACTTGATTGTTTGGGCTACAACCTAGGTTGCCAACATTACGTCGTAAATCAAGATAAAGTGTCGCAATCATGCCAAAACTCTAATGGTTAAGAATCGGTATGCACAAGCTATATCGAAGACACGGATGTGGGAGTAAAAGTACCATCATTAAGATTGATGAGCATTACATTTCATTGATGAACACATTACAAGTTCAACATTACATTGCTGAAAAACACTAATGACATAACAATTACATGACAGACTCATTAGACTAACTTAACCATAGCTGCTATCAACATCCATGATAGACCAATTACAAACATTAACCATAAATTTTTCCTCTTTTCCATTGCAATCTTTTTCTTCAGTTTTTCTAACTTGTTAAGCTTTCCGACTCTGCAATCTATCTCCTCAACAATCTCTTTAGCAAATTCAATCAAATAAGCCTTGTTGACTTCACATTGGCGGCATCCGACGGATTGGTTTCTTTCATCGCAAACTCACGACCAAATCATCCCACAAAATAAACCGCACCCATTCTCGCAATTTGAGACAAACACCACCAACAATTAATTTCGAAATCAAACTCAAAATAATAAAACGCTTCAAAATTGCTCACCCTATAATTCCTGCATTTCCAAAATTTGCGACCGGAGTTTTCAATTGACTTGGAGACCCACAACTTCATGGTTTCATTGCATCCACATCTTGGTAAGCGTTTCCAACTTCACTCGTGGAAGATGCCTTGCTGCCACCCATAACCCAGATGAAGGGGACACGGACGAAGATGAAGAGAGGGATGGATTTGGGGTAGGGATGGATTTCACGAAGAGAGAGAGGGATGGATTTGGGATAGGGATGGATTTCACGAAGAGAGAGAGGGATGGATTTGGAACCCTAATTTCTACTTTATGCCATGCTGGAGACCTAATGAAGATTCACATGTGAAAATAAAAAAAAATTAAAAAGCCACGTCTGAAATAAAAAACCAAGATTCCATGCCACCTGGATATTAGGGGGTTCTATGAAGGAATCTACATAACATAAGGGGGGTATTGAAAAAATAACTTTACCAGGGGGTAACCCTAAACTCGCTAACATTACAGGGGGGTAAAGTGTATTTAACCCATAAAAATATAATCAAAAGAAAATATTTTTGGATTTTTTTGACATAATCATAAAATAGGTATATTAAATGACAAGTGTGTAAAAAATCATCTCAAAATGAGAAGTTTTGAATGGTTTTTGAAAATGTTGAAGTTTGCTAGAAACTTGAGAAAAAAAGAGTTTTTTTTATCCTAAGGAGGTTTGAACCTTGGACATTTGGCATGGCAAGTGATTTGAAAAGCGCGCTGTCGTGCTCAAAGAGTATTGACTATATGGTTGCTCTAACAATATCTGCAACATGTTGGTTGTTATACCCCAATTTTTGCCCCTAAGATTCCCCATCATGTCATACCATCACAATGCATCCAGATCACCATGAAATGACTGATTTTCTATTCTACTCTCTCTTATCTTTGGATATTATTTAAGAGATCTCCAAGCACCTTGAATTATGTGTTGTGTACATGATTTGATGTTTAATAACCCTTAATTAAAATCCAAAAATATGCATGTTTTTCCATCTTTTATGATTTATGTGTTGTAGTTGTTGAACCAAGTGCATTCATCTCACCTTCTAAGCTAGATTTTTGAAGGATGGTGATCATACAATGAACCATTTATTGAGCTTCAAAGGGCTTGGATTCAAAAGAGTTGACCCTATTATCAAAGTATTATGGTTTGAGCATGTCTCTAATTCATTTAATCAAGATTATCTTAAGGGATTGTAGCTTGATCCATTAAGAGACTCCATAGGTTCATGAGTTTATTTCATACATTATTCAAGAAGTTTCATCAAGCCATTAGCTTTATTACAAAGTGAAATTCAAGGATACATCATTTTTAAGGTCATATTTGATTCATCATGCCTTAAGTTGTAAGAAAAGTTCAAAGGATGCAAGATTGATTCAAGTTGGTTTGACCTAAATTGGCAAGATCTTAATTCTATGTTCAAAAGTGCATAACTCATTCAATTTTCATTGTCTTGAGTTGATTCTTTTTGCTATGAACTCTTCTCATCATTCTTAACAACCTTTCTACATATAACAAGAGCAAAAAGTATAAGGAGAATCCTCAAAAGTTGAGAAACAATGCAAGCCATTTTGTATTTGAAGGAATAAAGAAATTGTCAACTTCAAATGATCATAACTTGATCATTTCATCAGTAACTTCATATTCCTGTTAATAATCAATATTTTGATCGGTAACTTTAAGTTCTCGTTAATATTCAATATTTTGATCAGTAACTTCAGGTTTTCGTTAATATTTGAAATTTTTATCAGTAACTTCATGTTCCCGTTAATATTCAATATTTTGATCAGTAACTTCATGTTCCCGTTAATATTCAATATTTTGATCAGTAATTTCATGTTCATGTTAATATTCAATATTTTGATCAGTAAGTTTAGGTTCCCGTTAATATTTCATATTTTGATCAGTAACTTCACGTTCCCATTAATATTTGATATTTTGATCAGTAACTTCATATTTCCGTTAATATTCAATATTTTGATCAGAAACTTCATGTCCCGTTAATATTCAATATTTTGATCAGTAGCTTCATGTTCACGTTATTATTTAATATTTTGATTTTATGAAAATATTTTTTATTTAAAGATATTATAAATGATACGGTCTTCCAAATTATATATTATAGTTTAAAATTGTAATAGGGAATTTATTGATCATCTAAAACAATTTCTTTTTGTAAATATTTGAATTGATATATTAGAGGAGGTAAAATGGTAACTCTAACATAAATATTTGATTCATAAATATTATTTTTTTATATATAAAAATATTTAAATTAATAATAGATTTTTCTTATATACAAATATCATTTCTGTTTAGAATATTATTATAGTAAATAAATCTTAATAGAAAAATTGTAAGGAAATCAAAATAAAATTGTTTGTTAGTAGAGAAATTGATAGAGATTTTGATTTTGATTTGAAAGGGAATAGTGTCAAAAAGCATGGGTTATACTCCTTTATATCATTTCAAAAATTCCATAAATTAGAATTACATTTTGATATATTTTTACAACTTATAAAAGTAAAATGCAACTAAGATCAATCAATTGACAAAATTTTGTAATAGAAATAAACAAACTTAAATCATAGTTACATTGTCCAAACATTCATTATAATTTTATTTATAATAATTTCTCAGTTCCTGATAAATTATGTTCTTGCAAGCAAATTGACAAACTTCCTCTTTTGTTTACCAATGACAAGACATCTTCTTCTTTTCATTAAAAGACCACCCTATTCCCTTTACCTTCTATGTCTGAAAAAGTAAAATTAATCTTGTTCTGGATGGCTCGAACGCATCCGAGCGTACGATCCATCCTCATAATACTACGACCAATTCGACCTCACAACTTCGCCGCGATGTCTCCTGCGAGCATCCTCATCATATCGAGCTCGATATCTGTCTGACTGAGCGAAACATGTCCTTGTCGCGCCATATGCTCCCCCTGAGCCAATTGCCCGACACAAAAACAACTAGCGGTTGTGACCCCCGGTTTTGACTTTGTCAGACCGAATAGCTAGATTCGCGGATCCCCGTATTTTGGCCCATGCTCAGCGGCCAATAAGAATCTTCCTATGGTATTATATAAACCCTCATAACTTTGAGGACAAGGTATCTTTTTCTTACACTCTAATCACTCAAACACTTCAAACCTACCTTTTTCAATCATTTTGCTTACTTTAGTATCGGAGTACCTTGCAGGTACACCACCCCCTCTTCACCAACTTGCTCGGAAGATTGTCAACTGCTCCGTGGTCTCCAGTTCTGATCAACAGTTCAGATCAGTGGCGACGTCTGTGGGAATCTTTCTTCCCCATCTTCAATAATATCTCCGAACATCAAAGATAACCTTCAACCTCATAAGATGGCCGAGTCTAACGACCATTTTCTTCCCTGCAACCCCATGATTTCACCTGTCAAGAAAACAGATAGACCTTTTTCCTCTCCTCACGAGGATATCAACAGGGATGGCAGAACCGCATCCCCAGATGCTGACGGTGCGGTTGGTCAAGGCTTCTTGGACGACCCCAATTCCAAGAATCCCTTCTTTGATCCCGTCGGGTTTCAACCAATAACGCTACCACCCATTAACACAGATCAATCTTTCGCCGCAATCCTCTCAAACCTCAACCAGACCAACAATCTTCTCCTTCAACAAGGCCAGCGCATAGAGGTTCTAGAAAGAAAGACAACCCAAAGGGAGGGTCGCTCCGATCTTTAGAATAAAAGGGGACATTCCCCTCCACAACAGAATCGGAAATCACCGACCCACAAAAGAACAAGGAACGAGCATCATCGCACCCGCGATCGCTCTTCATCTCCAAGATCAAAAGAAGATCTTTCTCCTGATCGGAGTGACGATGATGAGAACCATGGACCACTATGTCGGGCTATCATGGATATCCTCATTCCCTCAGGACTGGAAAACCCCCCTCGTCTAGGCCAATACGACGGTACCACCGATCTTGACGAGCATATAAAAAACATAGATGCTCTGCTCGACTACAGGGGAGTTTGGGGGCCATAAAATGTCGCCTTTTCCCCACGACGTTACAAAAAGGAGCGATGGCATGGTACAAGAGCCTGCCCGAAGGGACAATCACCTCCTGGAAGCATCTGGGAAAATTGTTCTCAATAAATTTCACTGCCTCCCGGAGGCATCCCAAATCAGAAGCATCCCTGGAAGCCATCATCCAGGGGAGAGACGAATCCCTACGAGCTTACATTGAAAGATTCAACAAAGAGGTCGTCCAAGTTTCAACCACAGATGACATGAAAAAGTATCTGCTCGAAAGAGGCCTACGCCCTCGTAGTGATTTTGCAAAGGAAGTAGGCATCGAGACTCCTCCCACTTTGGATGCTTTCCTCCTGAAAGCCCAGGAATTTATCCAATACGAGGAGAAAGAAGCTGCAAACTCTGCTCGGGACACCCGGCATCGAGAAAGCGCTCGGAGTTCCAAGACTGAAGCTCCCTCGACATCCCGTCAAGGAGGAGAACGTATGCGAGAGGAAAAACCTCGCGAAACTAAAGACAGCAAGGGACCTGTTGGTCGATTTAGCGACTAGACTCCCCTAACCACCTCTAGAGAGCACATCCTCAAGGACTGCGCAAACTCCAAATTCAAGCAGGGCGAGGTACGCTTTCTCCGTCAGATGCCGACGAAGCCAGGCATGGATAAAAGCAAATATTGTCGATTCCACAGGAGTCACGGGCACATAACTGAAGACTGCATCCACCTCAAGGATGCGATCGAAATCTTAATCCGAGACAGGCACCTCAAACAATATAAAAAGAAAGAATCTGCAAAGGAAGAGGCCCCTTCCTCCAGCAAGGTCGAGGAAGAAAAACCTGCCGAGAACTCCTTCATGCTAGTAGCCTTGAGTTTAACCAGGCCTGACGACTTTATCTTCCCCGACATAGACATCCTCCCAACATAATTTGCCGCCTATAGCCCTTGGGAGTCCTTTCCAACTGTTATGATCATTTCGTGGGGAGGCTTTACCAAGAATACCATCGGATCAATCAAAAGAAGATTCGACGACCTCGTCCAGACGAGCTCTGACTTGGGCGCCACACTGGATAAAAACCAGGGTCAATCCAACCCGCTCACGTTCTACAACGAAGAGCTGCCCGGGGGCGCCCCTAATTCCAACATCCCCTTGCTGGTACGCGTCCAGATGGCAAATTTCGACGTGAGGCGCATACTTGTCGATCAAGGAAGTTCGGCGAACATAATTTATACCCAATTATTCAAGACCTTACAACTGAACGAGACCCACCTGACTCCCTATCTTGGCTCGGACCTACAAGGTTTCAATGGTTCGACTGCCAAACCATGGGGCTATATCAAACTAATCATCACTGGTGGGTCCGGGGAAATGGGGAGGTCGATCAAAACTCAGTTCTTGGTTGTAGAATGCCCTTCTCTGTACCAATGTATCATTGGTCTCCCCACGCTCGCGGAATTAATAGTCGTACCATCAACCGTCCACCTGAAGATGAAATACTACACCGCCAGTGGAAAAGTGGCGACATTGCACGGGGACATTCAGGCGGCCAGAAGATGTTTCAAAGCCTCAGCAAAAGGCCTAGACTCCATCAGCCTCCTCCCACTAAACAGAGGTAAAGCCACCCTCCCGGAAAGTTCTCATCAACAGGAGCCTCTCCCTCGAGTCGACACCATCGAGCTCGATAGTCTTCTCGAGCGAGAAGATCTGGCAGAAAGAAGAAGAAAAGGAAAGGCACCAATGATCGAGGAAGAGCAATCCAACTACGAGACCTCTAGAGCCCCTTCGAACCAACTCATGTGCCCGATTCCGGATGGGGAGTTCGAACTTGTTCCTCTGGGCAACAATCCTGGGAGAGGTGTAAAGATCGGTGCAGATCTTCCCCTGCTAGCCCGCGAACAGCTCAAAGCGTGCCTCAGAGATAACGCCGACCTCTTTGCTTGGAGTGCCGCTGAGATGCCCAAACTCCACCCTGAGGTCGCCTACCATCACCTCGCTATCGTAGGCGAAAGTAGTCTCCGGAGAAAACCGAGGCTGTCGAGCAAGCTGTTAGAGACCTCTTAGAGGCAAATTTTGCAACGGAAGCCCAATACACAACATGGTTGTTTAACCCTGTATCAGTCAAGAAAAGTAATGGAAAATGGCGAATGTGCATTGATTATTCTGATCTTAATAAGGCATGTCCTAAGGACGTCTACCCTTTGCCCAACATCGACAAACTCGTCGACAATTCGGCCGGTTTTAAATTATTATCATTTATGGACGCCTATTCAGGCTATAATCAAACTCCCATGGCAAATATAGATAAAATCTATACGGCCTTCATGACCGAATCAGGCAACTACCACTACCACGTGATGCCCTTCGGTCTGAAAAACGCCGGCGCAACATACCAACGAATGATGAACAAGGTTTTCAAAAAAGAAATCGGGGATATGCTCGAAGAATACATGGACGATATGATCGTAAAATCCCAAAGAGAAGTCGATCACGCTCAACACCTCAAAGTACTGTTCGATCAAGCTAGAAGCGTCAAAATGAGATTCAACCCAGAAAAGTGCACTTTTGGAGTCAGAGCATGGAAATTCCTCGGTTTCTACCTCACCGAGCGTGGGATCGAGGCCAACCCCGACAAATGTCGGGAGTTCTCGGAATTTCCCACCCCGAAGTCCAAGAAATCAATCCAAATCCTTAACGGGATGCTAACCTCTTTAGCCCGGTTCGTCTCGAAGTCGACCCAACACGCCGCGTTCGAATGGACGGAGGAATACGAGCAAGTCCTAAACCATCTAAAGCTGACACTATCGCGACCACCCGTGTTGTCACGACCAAACAAGGGAGAAACCTTATATTTGTATTTGTTGTAACAACCGAGTCTGTTAGCGCCGCGCTCGTTCGAGAGATGCAGGACGGGCAAAATCCTGTCTATTTCACGAGCAAAGCCCAACAGGATCCTGAACTAAGATACTAGCAAATCGAAAAAATCGCCCTCGCACTAGTCTGCGCCGCCAAGAGACTCCGATATTACTTTTTGGCCCACACCGTGGTCGTTCGAACAGACCAACCCATCAAGCAACTTCTAGGCCGACCAGATATGGCCGGTAGGATGCTCAAGTGGTCCTTATAACTATTCGAATTCGACATCAAATACGAGAGCAGGAAGGCTCTGAAAGCACAAGTCCTAGCAGACTTTGTGGCCGAAATAACATTCCCAACGTCCCGAGAAGGAAGTGATCGCTGGATCATATATGTCGACGGTGCTTCTAGTCCATCGAGAAGTAGAGCGGGGATCATCCTGGAGAACGAGGAAGGAATCATCATTGAGGTTTCCCTCGTCCTCCCTTTTTCCACGTCAAACAATCAAGCGGAATACGAAGCATTCCTCGTCGGTCTCCGACTAGCCAAAAATAGGGGCCAGAGAAGTCAAAACACTGACGGATTCGCAACTCGTAGCCTCTCAGGTTCGAGGAGAATATCAGGTAAAGAATGATCAGTTAGCTGAGTATTGGGCTCTCGTCCAAGATAACCTAAAGAATTTCACCTTGACGGACATACAACACATCCCTAGAGAACATAATGCTCGCGCAGACGTTTTATCTAAGCTCGCCAGTACGCGGACCAAAGGAGGAAATAAATCAGTAATCCAGGAGATACTCCCTCGACCAAGCATATACAAAGGTCTTCTAGTCCACAGCATCTTAACCATCGAAGAAAGAACTTCTTGGTTGACCCCCGTATATAAATATCTGGTCGAAGGAACTACTCCCGACGACCCTAAAGAAGCAACCATCATCAGACGAAGAGCATGCTGCTACGTCATTCTCGAAGGCAGACTTTACAGGAGGGGATTCTCTATTCCCCTCCTCAAATGCATCGAAGAAACAAAAGTGCCCACCATACTCAAGGAAATACACGAAGGCCTAGGTGCCTTGCATCTAGGAGGCAAATCACTCGCCCGAAAAGCTCTTCGAGCAGGATACTATATGCCGGCCATGCAAAACGATGCTCAGAAGCACGTTAGGAAATGTGATAAATGCCAATGACATGGACATATGCACCTGGCCCCTCCGAGCGAACTCAAATCTCTGTCATCCCCGTGGCCATTTTCTTGGTGGGGGCTCGATATCCTCGGACCCTTCGTTCTAGGAGCCTACCAAAACAAATATTTAATGGTAGGCATTGATTACTTCACCAAATGGATCGAGGCCGAACCATTGGCCAAAATCACCGCCCAAAACATCCTGCGCTTCTACAAGAAGAACATTCTAGCCCGATTTGGCATCCCACAAGCCATCGTCACCGACAATGGGACGTAATTTACAGACAAAAACTTCCAAGACTTCATGATTCGATTAGGAACCGTGCAACACTTCGCTTCGGTCGAGCATCCTCAAACAAACGGGCAAGCCCAATCGGTGAATAGGGTCATACTGCGCGGGCTAAGGAGAAGATTAGACGAATCCAAAAACCAATGGGTCGAAGAGTTACACAACGTGCTATGGGCCTATCGAACAACACCCCACTCATCTACCGGGGAAACACCCTTTCGGCTCGCATATGGAACCGAGGTCGTCATCCCCGTTGAGCTGACCAAACCGTCGCGAAGAATCGAGTCTCCCCTTGACAAAGAGATGAACGATCAATCCTTGAGGGAAGAGCTCGATTTAGTCGAGGAAATACGAACGGGGGCCGCCCTCAGAGAAGCCCTACTTAAACAAAGGATAGCCCTCTGATACGACGCAAAGGTCATTCCTCGGGAATTCGACGTCGGGAGTCTAGTCCTTAAACGAAATATGAAAAATCCCTCTGAGGGAAAGCTCGCAGCAAATTGGGAAGGCCCCTATCGAATTCGTGCTAAAACGGGGACA
The DNA here is from genome assembly GCA_021764765.1 of Vicia sativa. Lineage (NCBI taxonomy): Eukaryota > Viridiplantae > Streptophyta > Magnoliopsida > Fabales > Fabaceae > Vicia > Vicia sativa. The sequence goes on from CM038794.1 coordinate 157,758,330, forward strand.
TGAGCTTACTTCCTGGAAAGTTTACAAGGTGAACACCTTACCCGATCATGGAACGTTGAGAAACTTAAACAATATTACAGTTGAAATGGTCGATATATCTCGAGGAAAAACCACATGGCGACCATAACTCGACACCACATGCTCGCCCCGGTACCAGCGCCACAAGGGTACAAGGAGGTCGGTGGGCAGGGACTCAAACTCATGTACCGGTGAACACACTCGTGATGGGACGTTCACGCCTTGACGGTTTTACCAAAATGATATGTGGTCCTCAGTATCCTCACTCAAAAATATACATAAATAAAGCGTTTAATATACGGAAGGACCGAATTGTCATGGAGTTAAATCGGGACTCCATGAAAATCATGTGAAAACATGTACATAAAAGGGCATCGCCCAAACAAACAAAAATCAAACTCCCTCGGCTAGTTGGCCGGAAGTGAGGGGAGTCGAGGAACCATATCCTCGATAAGGAAGTCGGGCTTTCTTATCACCTTGAACAAAGTAATAAATGAATTGTTTGAACGGTTGGAGCGGCATGAAAACGACATGGTCGAGAAATGGGGTCGTGGGGACATCTCGCTGTATTTTTGCTTGGCCTCACGGGCGTCTTTTAGGACTGCATTCACGACCGCTTCATAACGATCAACCATCGCTCCGCGCTCCTCTGACCATTTCTTCCGATCAGCCTTCGCCTTCCTCTCTATTTCCATCAACTTAGCCTTCAGTTGCAACAGTTTGGCATCGAGGACTTAGTTCTGTTTTAATAGGCGAGATTTCATTGCAACCTCCGCCAACGCAACTCTCTTTGACGGGCGGTCCAAAGCATCAAGCTTAAGCTTCTCGGCATGAGGAAGGACGACACGGGAAGCCTCGAAGAACTTCTTATCATGCCAGCATGGAGGGAGGACAAATTGCCCCTTCTCTTTCTCCTTGGTCAAATTGATCTCTGTCCTCGCCCTTTTTAACATGGACGATACAGGCTGAGGAGATGAAGTCCCCACAGGGCCAGAAGACGACTTGCGAGATCCTGTCGCGCCAACCGCGCCTCCTCCGTCGGGGAGGTACTCTCCTTCCCTTTTTTCCTCATCGCCTGCCTAGCCACGCGCTCCATAGCCGAATTCATCTTATCTGTAAAACAAACACGAGCACATTAGTACAAAGGATCAAGTATATCCGACATAACAGAATTAAAAGGAACAAAAAACTACCCAAGTATTCTCTGGGGTCCTCGGAGGCGAGGAGTTCCCGGACGTTTATAAGACCAGGCTCGGAGATCTCATCCCCATCCTTATCCAAAAGCGGTTTTCCCCCTTTCCCCACACGACGAACACGAGGGAAACCCGCCACAAAGGAATATAATTTCTCAAAACCGGCTAAGTCTTCAACACTTAGCTCGCCACAGGCCCAGACATACGAATCCGAAGTCCTGTCGAAATGTTTTTTCGACCACCAGAACTTAAACTTTCGGACAAGCGCATACTGTCGCTCCCCTTCCTCGTTAAAGCGCGGAGTCCCATCTCTCCAAACCCCCGGAATGGTCCGAAACACGTTGTGCATCGCCCGTTCGGATAAAGGTCGAATTAACATGAATCTATCCTTAAAGAAGTAGACAGATTCCTGGAAAGTTTTGAAAAGCATCCCATTCTGGTGCTTTAGCGAAACAAGCCCCAATGGACTTTACCCTCTACCTTCGTCGAGCTCCTCTGAAGGCAAAAAATATAGAAGAACAGTTCGAGCGTCGCTCCCACCTCCAAATACTTGCACATAATTTCGTACGCCCGGATGAAGGTTATGGCGTTCGGGTGGAGCTGAGACGGGGCTAGTCGAAGGTGGCGGAACACCCCGATTTGGAACTCGGTGAAGGAGACCTTGAGACCCAAGTCTCGGAACCACACATCATAGACAAGAATGAAGCGAGGCTCGTATCTCGAGCATATCCGACCACCTTCGGCAAGCACGTGCACTGACCAGTCTATGACGCCTCTGGATGGAGCATATGAGCTCACTGGGGAAAAGATCCCATCAGGATCATCCAGAAATTGATAGCCACGTCTCCCAACATCCACAGAGGCCCAAACCTCCGAATCATCTTCATCGACTTCTTCGACCTCCATCGGTGAAATGACCTCTTCGACGTCGGGGAGAGGGGTTGTCGTTGCTCTCCTCGGTAGAAGTGAACCCAGAGGGGGACTCCGCCGCACTCACGGAAGCCCCACAAGCACCTTGGTCGTCACTCATTGTAGCACCTGAAAAGTAGGAGGAACAGGTGAGATCGACATCAACGTCAGAACCACCCTTCCACCACTTATCAAGTGAAAGGGCTTCATTGAACAAGGATCACATCCCCGGCCAAAAGCCCTCTCTAAGGCGAGGAACACTCCGACCTAGATCACCAAAAACTCATGCCACCGTCCGCGGCGCAGAATAATGCTAAAAGGAAAGACTACTATTTGACGCCAAGAACACTATGAAATATAAACCCTAACAAGAGATATTCCCACATGCATGGTACAAAACAGTTGAAATTAGTGCAAGAGAACCAGGAAACGTACCGTTTGCAAATGGAGAAGACGAGAAATTTGAGCAAATCAGATGATCCGACTAACTGAAGATGATGTCGACCGCAGCCGGACTTGTCCTCGGATTAATAATTAATCAAGCCGAACAGTAGGAGCAAACAGAGCACTTGTAAGAAAAGCAAAAAGTTATGAAAAGTGTGGACCCTCAGTATTTATAAACCCTTGGCAAACGGTTGGGTTCTGGGCCTAGGTGGATACCTAGAAAAGAAATTATCATACCCTAGCCCCTAGGTCTGCCAACCGTCACGTCACTTACTTCAAGGCCACGTAAGCGAAGCGATACTAATTCTAACCTTTTCGCTTCCTCGGCATCCCTTCGTTTCCTCGAGACATAATTGCTTTAAGTTTCCCTCGAGCTCAAGTCGTCACGTCTACGAGCAAACGCAACGACTTGGGGGGCTACTTTTTTGGATGGCTCGAATGCATCCGAGCATACGATCCGTCCTCATAATACTACGACCAATTCGACCTCACAACGTCGCCGCGATATCCCCTGCGAGCATCCTCGTCATAACGAGCTCAATATTTGTCTGACTGAGCGAAACCTGTCATCGTCGCGCCATATGCTCCCCCTGAGCCAATTGCTCGACACAACGGAAACTAGCAGTCGTGACCCTCGGTTTTGACTTGGTCAGACCGAATAGCTATATTCGCGGATCCGCGTATTTCAGCCCATGTTCAGCGGCCAATAAGAATCTTTCTATGGTATTATATAAACCCTCATATCTTTGAGGGCAAGATATTTTTTTCTTACACTCTAATCACTCAAACACTTCAAACCTACCTTTTTCAATCATTTTGCTTACTTTAGCATCGGAGTACCTTGCAGGTACACCACCCCCTCTTCACCAACTTGCTCGGAAGATTGTCAACTGCTCGGCGGTCCCCAGTTCTGATCAACAGTTCAGATCAAATCTATTACATTTTTAATTATGTATCATATTCAATAGAAAAAGAAAAATTAATTCATTATATTTTTCTCATTCCTTCCCGCTCTTAAGATAGATATAGATCTGAAGGGGAAAAAAATTATGTATCATCTTCAACAGACAAAGTAAAGGTAAAATAAAGTAAATAAAAGATAGATAAACAATAAAACTATATAAACTAAATATTTTGGTTCTGAGTCAGTTTCCACACTTCACACAACCTTTAATCCTCTTGGCTTCTGCATCCAAAAACCAAAAATCAAATAAAAAATATATTAGTTATATCTCCGATCGTCAGTCTCCGATCTTCTCCACAATTTTTTTCCATCGAAATCATAAATACCAGATCTAAAAATACAGTTTTTCCCATCAAAATTAAAAATACCAGATCTTTAAAAATAATAAATAAAAACAAAATATCAGATCTAAAATTCTAAATCACAATAACATATATTATTGATGTTGTTTTACTACCCATTTGTGTTCTTATCGCTAGATCTACAACCTAGAATAATAAAAGAAATTGGTATCCTACTAAAGTCGAAAAATTGAAACGAACCTGAAATAAAAAATGATAAGAAACCCTGTAAAAAATGATTGCATGATGATGAAAGTTGGTTGTATTTTAAAGATGGAAGAGAGAGAAGCAAATGATAAGAAAAATAAGTTTTGAAAGAAAAACCAGAAGAGAAGTAATGTATAGTTAGATAATAGGAATAGACAGTTGATTTGAAAAGAGATCAATATAATATTAGAAAATAATTTATACTATGCAGAATCATTAAATATCATTTCTTTATGGACATTAAATTCCAAAATTGATTTGTCATATACTATCAATAAATATTTAATTTTTATAATAATAATAATAATAATAATAATAATAATAATAATAATAATAATAATAATAATAATAAATTGTAAGATTTGAAAAGCTAATAATTGAAACATTGAAGCAACGAAAGGAATGTCGAGCGTAGAAGCCATCCACGTGGTGCATTTATGAAGCAGAACGACAATTTGGTAATAGGTAGAACAATTACTTTTCTTATATTGTAGATTTTATTTATGGGATAAATTATAAGAAATTCATTCTAAATTTCGGAGATATTACTTCAATTAAGTAGAATTTTCTATATCATAAACCTTAGAAATATTGCAAACATTCTCTAAAAAAGGAACTATATAAATATACTACTCTTTTGAAAATTTGAAATTGTCTTTTTATGTGTTTGTATTGCGTTATTCTAAGATTTATCTCATTTTGAATAAAATATGATTCGAAGTTGTATCTTTAAATGGTATTTGGTGTATTTGTAGATACAACTCTGAAATGTTCTCCGAAATTTTGTAAAAGCATGGTGAATACATTGGGAGAATTATTTTAGAGATACATCTTCAGAATCTTTTCTAAATCATATCAGAACAACAACATTGTTCAAATATTCGGTTTTTGTGAGGCCAACTTATATTAACATAAAATCAAAATAAAATGAAGTTATATTAAAGTTAAAAAAGGGTTAAAATCATACGTTAATAAAAAAATCAACATAATTCATACATAACATTTGTCCGAAAATACAACCCAAAAAAAAAATTAAATGTTCCAATATAAACTATGGGGTATGTCAAATCACCTACCTCCTTGCCGCATGTACTGCACGATATTTCGTAACTCATAAACTATGTGTTCCACTAGGAACAACTGGGGACTATCGTGCTCAAAGAGTATTGACTATATGGTTGCTCTAACCATCTCTGCAACATGTTGGTTGTTATACCCCAAATTTTGACCCTAAGATTCTCCATCATGCCATACCATCACAATGCATCAAGATCACCATGAAATAACTAATTTTCTTTTCTACTCTCTCTTATATTTGGATATTCCTTAAGAGATATCCAAGCACCTTGAATTGTGTGTTGTGTATATGATTTGATGTGTAATAACCCTTAACCAAAATCCAAAAATATGCACGTTTTTCCATCTTTTATGATTTGTGTGTTGTAGGTGTTGAACCAAGTGCATCCATCTCACCTTCTAAGCTAGAGTTTTGAAGGATGATGATCATACAATGAACCATTTATTGAGCTTCAAAGGGCTTGGATTCAAAAGAGTTGACCCTATTATCAAAGTATTGTGGTTTGAGCATGTCTTTACTTCTTTTGATCAAGATTATCTCAAGGGATTGTAGCTTGATTCATTAAGAGACTCCATAGGTTCATGAGTTTACTTCATACATTATTCAAGAAGTTTCATCAAGCCATTAGCTTTATTACGAAGTGCAATTCAAGGATACATCATTTTTAAGGTCATATGTGATTCATCATGCCTTAAGTTGTAAGAAAAATTCAAAGGATGCAAGATTGATTCAAGTTGGTTTGACCTAATTTGGCAAAATCTTGATTCTATGTTCAAAAGTGCATCACTCATTCAATTTTCATCGTCTTGAGTTGATTCTTTTTGCTATGAACTCTTCTCATTATTCTTAACAACCTTTATACATATGACAAGAGCAAAAAGTATAAGGAGAATCCTCAAAAGTTGAGAAACATTGCAAGCCATTTTGTATTTGACGGAATAAAAGAATTGCCAACTTCAAATGATCATAACTTGATCATTTCATCAGTAACTTCATATTCCTGTTAATATTCAATATTTTGATCGGTAATTTTAGGTTCTCGTTAATATTCAATATTTTGATCAGTAACTTCAGGTTTCCGTTAATATTTGAAATTTTTATCAGTAACTTCATGTTCCCGTTAATATTCAATATTTTGATCAGTAACTTCATGTTCCCGTTAATATTCAATATTTTAATCAGTAATTTCATGTTCATGTTAATATTCAATATTTTGATCAGTAACTTTACGTTCCCGTTAATATTTCATATTTTGATCAGTAACTTCACGTTCCCGTTAATATTCAATATTTTGATAAGAAACTTCATGTCCCGTTAATATTCAATATTTTGATCAGAAACTTCATGTCCCGTTAATATTCAATATTTTGATCAGTAACTTCATGTTCACGTTATTATTTAATTTTTTGATTTTATGAAAATATTTTTTATTTAAAGTTATTATAAACGATACAATCTTCCAAAAAGTATTATATATTATAGTTTAAAATTGTAATAGGGAATTTATTGGTCATCTAAAACAATTTCTTTTCGTAAATATTTGAATTGATATATTAGAGGAGGTAAAATGGTAACTCCAACATAAATATTTGATTCATAAATATCATTTTTTTTATATAAAAATATTTAAATCAATAATAGATTTTTTCTCGTATACAAATATCATTTTTGTTTAGAATATTATTATGGTGAAGAAATCTTAATAGAAAAATTGTAAAGAAATCAAAATAAAATTGGTTGTTAGTAGAGAAATTGAAACTATAAACCATATATATATATATATATATATATATATATATATATATATATATATATATATATATATATATATATATATATATATATATATATATATATATATATATGTGTGTGTGTGTGTGTGTGTGTGTGGGATCAAATTACACCCAAAGAGTTACACCATGAGTTAAACCTAAAAACGTCACTTTGGATTAATATTTTTAAAACAAATTGTTGGATCATATAGATCATACCTATAAAATTTGAGATTACTCTATAATGATTTACTATACGATCAAGATATCCAAAGATTAACGTCAAAATGGACTTTTATATAATGTTAATTTTGATGTTGTTCAATGACATAGTAAATCATTATAGATTAATCTCAAACTTTATAGGTATGATCTATATGATGGTATGCTTCAATCTAATGGTTGATTTTAAAATATATTAATCAAGTGATGAACTCTCTGTCTCTCTCTCTCTCTCTCTCTCTCTCTCTCTCTCTCTCTCTCTCTCTCTCTCTAAAAAGTATAGTTTTGTCCTTAAAATAAAATATTCATAACAGACTCATTTTAAAGAAGTGTGACATAAATATAACATTATTGATTGTGATTTTGATTTGAAAGGGAATAGTGACAAAAAAGCATGGGTTATACTCCTTTATATCATTTCAAATATTCCATAAATTAGAAGCACATTTTGATATATTTTTACAACTTGTAAAAGTAAAATGCAACTAAGATCAATCAAATGACAAAATTTTGTAATAGAAATAAACAAATTTAAATCATAGTTACATTGTCTAAATATTCATTATAATTTTATTTATAATAATTCTCTGTTCCTGATAAATTATGTTCTGCAAGCAAATTGACAAACTGCCTCTTTTATTTACCAATGACAAAACATCTTCTTTTTTTCATTAAAAGACCACCCTACTCACTTTACCTTCTATGCCTGAAAAAGTAAAATTAATCTATTACATTTTTAATTATGTATCATATTCAATAGAAAAAGTAAAATTAATCCATTATATTTTTCTCATTCCTTCCTGCTCTTAAGATTGATATAGATCTGAAGGAAAAAAATTTATGTATCATCTTCAATAAAAAAAGTAAAATTAAAATAAAGTAAATAAAAAATAGATAAATAATAAAACTATATATACCAAATATTTTGGTTCTGAGTCAATTTCCACACTTCACACAACCTTTAATCCTCTTGGCCTCTGCATCCAAAAACCAAAAATCAAATAAAAAATATATTAGTCATATCTCCGATTGTCGGTCTCAGAACCGTCGCGTCGAAATTCTTCTACACAATTTTTTTCCATCAAAATCAGAAATACCAGATCTAAAAATACAATTTTTCCCATCAAAATCAAAAATACCAGATCTAAAAAAATAATAAATAAAAACAAAATATCAGATCTAAAATTATAAATCACAATAACATATATTATCGATGTTGTTTTACTACTCATTTGTGTTCTTATCGCTAGATCTACAACCTGAAAAATAAAAGAAGTTGGTATCCTACTAAAGTCGAAAAATTGAAAACGAACCTGAAATGAAAAATGATAAGCAACCCTGTAAAAAATGGTTGTATGAAGATGAAAGTTGGTTGTATTTTAAAGAAGAAAGAAAGAGAAGCAAATGATAAGAAAAATAAGTTTTGAAAGAAAAACCAGAAGAGAAAGTAATGTATAGCTAGATAATAGGAATAGACAATTGATTTGAAAAGAGATCAATATAATATTAAAAAATAATTTATACTATGCATAACCATTAAATATCATTTCTTTATGGACATTAAATTCCAAAATTGATTTGTCTTATACTATCAATAAATATTCAATTTTTATAATAATATAATAATAATAATAATAATAATAATAATAATAATAATAATAATAATAATAATAATAATAATAATAATAATAATAATAATAATAATAATAAATTATAAGATTTGAAAAGCTTATAATTGAAACATTGAAGCAAAGAAAGGAATGTCGAGCGTAGAAGCCATCCACGTGGTGCATTTATGAAGCAGAAGGGCGGTTTGGTAATAGATAGAACAATTACTTTTCTTATATTGTATGTTTTATTTGTGGGATAAATTATAAGTAATTCATTGTAAATTTCGGAGATATTACTTCAATTAAGTAGAATTCTATATCATAAACCATAAAAATATTGCAAACATTCTTTAAAAAAGGAACAACTCATTAGAAATGTTGCAAACATTTCTATATAAATATACTACTCTTTTGAAAATTCGAAATTGTCTTTTTATGTGTTCGAAATGCATTATTCGAAATTGTCATAAAACTTATATACAAAACAACTATATTTTGGCACTTATCAGATATTTGGTGGATTTCCAACAGTTTAGTACTAATTAATAACATACTCATAATTGGATTTGATTTATTATTAGTAATTAATAAGATACTGATATTTTCATTATGTGCTGTTTTATAAAAAACAATTTAGTACTAATTAATAACATACTCATATTTAGATTTAGATTTGATTTATTATTAGTAATTAATAAGATACTGATATTTTCATTATATGTTGTTTTATAAAAAAACAGGTTGTTTACAAAAAAATCGAAAGTGTATTTCCAATTTTATAACGGAAATGCATTTCTAAAAAAAAATTGTATTAAAATAAAGTGAATCTTAGAAATTGAATGAATTGGTGCGCACCAGAAATATATTTTCCATTTTTAGAGCATTTTTGGAATTTCACACTGTGCATAAGAAAAACATGGAGTGGGTAAAGAAATCCCCTGAGAAATTAAGACACCATGTGAAGAAATTATAGAGATATGAATACTTTGTTCAGAAGTACTAATAACCTAGGTTGTTAATCTAGGATGTAGCGACCTCTCAAATGTTATATAGCGATGAAATGTGATCTAAAAATCAAGGTAAATACTTAATATAAAAACATAAATACTAAAATAGGTTCCAACATCATACATAAATACTAAAAATAGGTTCCAACATAATAACTCAAATTTTGAATATACTCAAAATGACTAAATTAACTTCTAAACTTAAACAAAACGATTAAATAACATCTGTCTCATCTTCACTTGTAAGCTCCACCACATTAAGATCATCTTGCTCATTACTTGATTCAACTTCAAACTCTTCTTCTTCCACCTCCTCATCTCCATTAGACACTAATGTAGCAAGTCTAGAGTGATGCCTAGTAACTCTTGTTGGTTCATTAGCCCCCGCGGCATTACCAACAATTTCCCAAGTCAAACCCTCTTCTCCTAAAACCAAATCATCTTCCAATATTCCATTTTCATCCTCATTTTGTTGCAACCATTCATAGCATTCATCAATATTGTTGAGGAGAATAGGATCAATTAAATCATTGCTACTGAAGTGTTCTAGAAGGGCTTGATTGTACTTCATAAAAACCAAGTCTTAAAGCTTTTGATGCTCTAACTTGATTCTCTTCTTAGAATGAATCTATATTATAATTTGTATAAATAATTAATTTCAAATCTCACAAGCTCCAATATAACTCCATAAAGAAACTTAATTTTTAACTTACTTGCTCAAAAGTACTCCAATTACGCTCACATCCTGATGAGCTGCATGTTAGGCTCAACACTTTTATTGCAATTGCTTGCAAATGAGGACAGTGGTTTCCATAAATGGTCCACCACTCAGCTGTAAATTGTAATGCAATAATTATTTAGTATTGAGTATGCCATTTTAAATGCACAGAAGAATAGACTTTAACTTACCAGGAGACATGGTTTCCTTCATTCTAACTGCAGAAGGCATGCCAAATGTGCCACTCGCCTTCCGATACAAAGAAATCTCGAACAAAATTTTGTCATTCTCTATTGCATCTATTGAAAGCCTTTCAATGCAAGCAAAAATCCCATATGTCACTTCCATGTCTTTACCAATGTTTGGATCATTGTAGAAGTGTTGTGGGTTAAGGAAATGCCCAACTGCATGCAACGGACGGTGAAGTTGGCACTCCCATCTACTATCTATGATTTTAAAAATATCAGAGTACTTACTCTTAATTTCATTGAAAGTTTTTGTTATACTTTCCTTTGCCTTATCCATTGCCTCATATATGTACCCCATTGCCGGCTTTTTCTCATTATCAACTAATCTTAAAACTGTCACTATCGCCCCCATTGCCTTAAGAGAGTATAGAACATCATTCCAAAACGATGTCATGAGAACAATAGCACATGCCCTTTTCCCCTTAACCTCTTTTGATGTCTTTGTGTTCAACCACGCTTCCGATACAAACATCCTTCTAAGATTGTTCTTTAGTTTATACAATCTTTGAAGCGTGAGGAATGTTGTTGCAAACCTTGTAACTCCACTCCTAATCAATTCAGCCCCTTCGGTGAACGTCCTCATTATGTTAAGGGTTATGGTATGGTTGTAGATGAATCCAACAAGAAATTGTCCTCTTGTTATGGCCCTCTTAACAATAGACAACTTTCCTATGTCTTCTAACATTAAATCCAAGCAATGTGCCGCACACGGAGTCCAATAAAGTCTAGGATATTTTTCTTCTAAATATTTTTCTGACACCAAAACAAATGAGCTAAGCTAAATAAGTAATCAATAATCTTTATCACATTAGTAGAAATCGTCAAAGTAGAACATTATTACCCGCCAAGACATAGTTGCTACCATTGTCACTTAAAACTTGTATGACATTTTCTTCCCCAATCTCTTGAACAAATAAGTCCAACAACTCAAATATCTTCAATCCGGTCTTCATGTAGCTCGAACCATCAATACTCCTTACAAACATACTTCCACTAGGATTATTGACCATAAAATTGATCAATGTCCTAGACTTACGGTCTGTCCATGCATCCGACATAATAGAGCATCTAAATTGAGTTCTCTCTATCACCAGCCCCTGTAACTTTGTCTTTGTGAACTCTAGTTCCTTTTTTAGCAAGGGAACTCTAAGTTCATGGTAACTAGGAGGCTTCAAGTGCTGCCCATAATTTCCAACAGCTTCAATCATCAACTTGAAGCTTTTAGATTTCACAACATTAAAACACAAGCCATTTTGATAGAAGAAATGGGCAATGTATTGGACAACATCTTCATCCTCCTCATTGACATTAGCCTCTGTCATATATGCATCACTGACAGCTTGTTTCTTATCATAGTTGTCCTACAGAATCTTCTTAATGTCAGCTGGAATTTTTCTGCAAGCTCTAACTTCTCCCCTTATCCCCAATTGGTGCTTCTTAGCTCTTGTAATTCCTCCAGTTGAAGGATGCCCACAAAAATCACAAACAATATTTTTTTTGCTTTCATCTTTGTAGGAGTTCCATTGCCAAGTTATGTCAATGTTGTCGCCAATAGGTTTCAGTTTCAAACAACCTTTGTTGTTGGAAGTTTGAGTTAAACTTAAACTTGCAGAAGATGATGATGCCATGGTTCCTAAATAGATGTGAATGGATGAGAAAAAGATGAATATGTGTAGAGGAAAGTGGAAATAAGGTTGAGAAATATTGATGTTTTTTGTGAAGAGAAGGTGAAGGAGAAACTTATTGTGAACTTGCTGTAAAGAAAAAGAGAGGAAGACTGGAAGCATGTGAAGAGAAGGGAGAAGATGACAAGATTGGAAGCGTGTGAAGAGAAGGGAGAAGATGACTGAGAAAAAAGTGGAAGCTTAGGGTTAATGAGGGAGAAGATGAGAGCGTTCAAAAAAAAAATAGAAGTTTAGGGTTAAGGAAAAAATAGAAGTTTAGGGTTAAGGAGTGGCTGCTTTTATATTAGAAGAAAGAGAACACAATGACCTAATATCTCACTTTTTGCTTTTATATTATAGTGAAATAAAAGGAAAAAAATACAAATTTGCCCTTAAAAGAAATTCAAAATTACAGAATTTACCTATTCTTCACAATAGCGGTCAACATAGCGTTACGGAACCGCTATTTCACCGCTACGACTCCACGAATAGCGGCCGCTATTTCCGCTATCGCAAATAGCGATTAGCAGACCAAAAATGTCGCGGCGAGGTCCTCTACCGCTACGCTACACCGCTATAGCGCGCTATTGACAACCTAGCTAATAACCACTAGGCAACCATGGAGGAAGTATTATTATCATACTTGAGTAGACATGTATATAATGTATAATGGCAGCGACAATAATGAAAAATGGAGAAAGAAAGAAATGTGCAGGAATCATTTCTTCTCATACAAAAACCACTATGAAGATAAATTAAACAAAATTACATTCTTTTGACAAGAAAGAACCACATCTTTGACAACCCTTTTGAAAAAGAAAGCAAAACATATATATACTGTAGGTACAAGTAAGAAAAAAAGTTGAAAAAAAATTCCAGCTCAAACAAGAGACAAATAAATAAATAAATAGAATTGTTTAAGACAGATTGTTTTGACTTTAATTGGAATGGTGACTGTATACCTCTTCTCTTTTTTCTTCTTTGTTCCTAACAATGGATGAAATGCATCTTTCATCAGATACATATTTCTTATCCTCACCATTTGATTTAGTGACTAGAGAAGAATGCTGATCTTCCTGCACTTCAGTGTTCATGGTTCTTACACCACCATTTTGGTTCATGTTCATGTTCACATCTTCCCATGGTCGACGACTAAGTTTTGCGATATTATTATTATTATTATTATTATTATTATTAACCACTTGTGAGTCGTCGCGATTGGGATCACAATTTAGATCTATCTGTCCAGTACTGGACTCGCCGACTTCGGTTTGACCTCTATTTATTCCTTCATCTTTATCCAAAGGATTTGCGTTATCTCTTGATGCTCCAGAAGCTCCATCGGTATCTGGCTTGCGAATATGGTCTTTTTTGGCATCGGCATCTGCTTCACGGTCTGATTGGCGTTTCTTCTTGCGTAGCATAAGGGTTTTGAACCGACGCTTCACGGTCATGCATACATTGCATGTACAAGTTGGCTTGTGTCTCCCTTTCCCGCTTGGGGGCTGAATGCATACAATACAAGAGCAGCCGGGTCGGTGTCTAGGATGTTTAGTGGTGGCTCCAGCTGATGAACCGGTAGGGTCGATGAAATTTTCTCCTAAAACTGCTAAACTTGCGAGCGCGTCTAAGCCAGAAGGCTCGTGTTGTTGGATCAACTTGCTGTTTTCTACAATCCGTCGCTTCTTAAAATCTGTGAAACACCAAATGCAGCAAGAAGGATTCTTAGAATTGCACTCGAACTAGAAAGATTTTCACCGCCAAAAGTAGCAACTAAAAAGCACAAACAGAAAAGAATCATACCTTTGCTGGATTTCAAAAGATTTTCTAATTCCCTTGCACTAAGCTCTTCTAGCGCAGAACATGAAGATCTGAAAAAACGTCCACGAAAAAAATCTTAAGATATTTTATCACTATCTCATATGAAGACTAGTTTAAATTCCAAAAAAGTATTAGTAATTAATGACAATAATGAAGCACCTGGTTGTATCCCAAACATTTTCAGAACATGTCCACTTGGGAGGAAGAAGAGCATCGACCGGTAATTTTCTCCATTTTGAGCAATCATCACATTGAGCCCATTGTTCCTTCGCCCTGGATGTAGTTACCATACTCAGACCACAAGTTTAAAATTTACCCGCAACATCATTATAATAATTCCAAATACTTTCATGAAGCATAACTATGATCAAGAGGATGTTTAAAAGAGCTTATTTCAATTTATCATGCAACATAATCATGTGTCCAGAGTCTTGCTAATTGATATTCGAATGACTATAAACACGGATCCAGGAAAATATCAAACTGGTGTCATCTTTTCGAAGAGATTTATAGGTAAGACTGACATGTTTGTATAAACAAGTTAATTAGGCACTTATCACATAAGCGCTTACATATAAGCTATTTCTATACAAAGAACATAAAATAAAGTCAAACTATTTTCATGTAAGCTATAGGTTGCTTTCATAAGCTATTGTATAGAGCTTATGGAAATAAGCTGAAACCAGCTTATGAATTTGCCATAAGCTACTTCTATAAACTCTCGCAAATAATCTCACAAGCTTAATTATACTGGTAAAGCTCAAATAAGTCAATCCAAATATGGAAAAAGTTTGGACTCTTACCCAGATGAAGAGGCACTGAATATTGTTCTCTTTCCGAAAACTGGGGGTTCCTAAATCAGATGAAGCAATATTGTCATATAGATTAGCAAAGCAACATAAATTTGAACATGAAGCTCCAAACTATATCATTCCATATTCACACCAAACAAAATCAAATATGGATTGATTAGACATTGTAATACATACATCATATTCTTCAAATACTTGGTCCTCAATTGTGACAATACTTGGCTTGACACGAGGCGGCGGACGAAGCAAGTCCTGTGCTTCTTCCCACGTAAGTCTCAACTCCATAGCGTCTTCATTACCAATGAGCAATCTTTTACTTTTAAGACCAATATTTCGAGCCCTCTTCTTTTCTGAAGATGAAATTTTTTGGTCAGGTGAATTATTGTTTGTCGTCTCGCCGTTTTCAGTTTTAAGCAAACCAGCAGCTCCGGGACTCAAATGAGGAGGTCTTGGATGTCCGTTTAAGTGAAGCTCCCCATTCCCTTTTGTTGAATGGAGAAGATCGGCACCATTGCTTCCCAATGGAAGATTCTCGGTTCCACCAGAAAAGGTGGCTCCCTTTGGCACAAGGCAACTAGGAACGTCCTATTTACACAATAACCGTTAATCATATTCACAAACATCAAAAAATTTAAGATATATAATTCGAAGAAACGACTATATACCGTAAAAATGGAAGTTTTGTGACCCACCGGTGTATCTAGGGAATTTGATGACTTTCTGAAGCCCATAACAAGTTTTCCCCCGGGATCTATCCGACTAAATGTAACTGCAAAAGCCAAAAGATATATCATTTAAATCAGCAAGAAAATTTAGCCTCACTACATAGTAATCAATAAATAATATTCAACGGATCAATTCTATAAGAGCATGGATTCTTTCATTTCTCCATTCTCATACAATTTGATATAAATAAGAATTCAAATGCAAAATTGTAATGGAATAAGTGTCGGCGAGTTTAGTTCTGTGAACTGGTGGTGCATACCGGTATCACCAGCACGTAAATCCATGGCCTGTATGCAAGGGGTGACACCCTCCAATACATACATCCTGCTGTTGTTATTAGGCCAAAATCTGAACTGAAAAGTCCATTCGTTCCCCTTCACATCTTGAACCCGCAAAGGAAGGCCTTCGGAATGAGAAATATGAGGAAAATAAGCCTGCAATTCGTATACAATTTTGTAAGATGCCGAAAGTAGGTGAAGATGTCTCGAAAATATAAAATAAAAATTAACAAAAAATTAAACTACAGAAAACAGTTCTAGACTTGTGCAGAAAAAGATAAAAAGAAAAACAGAATACAAGAAATCGAAGAAAATAAAAATATAAACAAACCTCAGCACAGGCTTTTGGGAGAACAAGACGACCAATTCGACCTGCATCACTGGCACTCAACACCTTCTCAAACAAAGGCACTACAGTGGACTTCAAACTGTAATCCTTACATTAAGGGAATTTATTTTGATAAATCAGTGTTTTTCTTACGATCGATGTTTAAAAAAATTACTACCTAGAAACTCAAGGATCGATGTTATCTCAAAAAATTATATATATATGAATGACTATAAAGGATACTCTCCAGACAAACGCTCCAGCTCCTGATCCGTAATCCTTGGCCAATATCTAGGAAGTAACTGATTCTTGCCCCTTCCATCAGCAGGAGGCCGAGCAATACGTGGTTGATTAAGCGCCCCTTTTTCACTTTCTACTTTCATGGTAAGGCTAGTCTTCATTGGTTTGGGCAAAATAGGGCGAGTTCTCGGCCCTTGATGAAATGGAGGAGATACTTTCCCCTCGAGTCTTCCTTCCATATTACCTCCAACCGAAGGTGGGAAAGAGTTGCTCCCTGAAGGGTTTCCCAAACACATATTCAAAGACGGCTTCACATTCACATTTGATTCATGCATGTTTTTAATCTCCCATGTCGGTCTAGTACTTTCAAATGTAGAAAAAGTTAATGACTGAGCAGACGGTTTAATCACATTCGAAAATCCAGTATCCCCTTCCTTGAATGAAGGCTTAACTTCGTGATTGTTTTTTCCGTTACATGTAATCGCGCCGTCTCTCGGAGCATGATTCGTATGGACGGATTCACTAGCTTCAACAACTCTGCATAATTGCATGAGTTTTCCTTCATCAACATTGCTCATTAACATTCTGCCATCAAAATGAGCAGACTGCATATCCCTAGCGTTATTTTGGGTCATCGAAACTGGCCAGTTAGGATTTTCAGTATTCCTCGTCTGCAGCAAAATATAACATAAAAGAAACCGATCAAGTTGTGTCATAGAATCAAACAACAGAATATCGAGATTAAACTTACCATATTAATTTGGGAAGTATTTACGCAGCTAACACAACCTATACCACCGAAGTCAAGATACTCGAACAAAGATCTAGATACTATGCATCCGCAGTGGATTGGCTGTCAAAGTCAAACCAAGTCAAACATACTTCAAAGGCTAAATAGAATATTTTCATCAAAAAATAAATAAATCACCTTACCTTGTTGCAAAAGTTACACTCTCGCCAACCCGTTTGATGCCGGTGGAATTTATTACAGAAAACAGAATTCTCATAGGCAGATCTAGCGCGCACGCGAGCGAAAATGAAGAATTAATAAATGAATTATTATTGAGCAAATCAAAACACATGCTAAGATTTGCTATAAATACTTAAACAACAAACCATTTAATACTCAATTAAAACATTAGAACAAAAAGGAAATATGTTTTCCATATATGTATCTAAACAATTACCATATTGATAGATACACTTACAATGATTCAATGATGTCACACTTCCATTCCTCCACAAATCTAACATGACACAAAAAAATCCAAAAAGTTAGTCCACTAAAAAAAATGAAACACATAAATCAAAATCTTACTACTAACAAATAAAAACCATTGTAGAACTTGATCATCACAAATATTTCCCAATTTAGCTACATTGATCCTCATCATCAAAATCAAACACCGATAATTCAGATATTCCCTATTTCTACCCCTACTTCCACAACACACAACAATAATGTTATCATGTTATTGAGGAAAATGTGAGGTGTTTGGTTATAATAAGTACACATAAACACAAAAACCAGAAAATCCCGGAAAGGATATAGAACCAAACATATCCAATTAGATTCTCAAAACCCCAAAAAAAAGTAACATCTGTGAAATCAGAAAACAGAATCACAAAAAACAAAAAACCTTACCCCCAAAAATGAAACAACACAACACTCTTAGAATCTAACCATAGCACATCGCAAAATCGAAAGAACAAAGGAGTGAAATTTATTTACCCGCACTTGATGCAGAGTTGAGTGAATCCACCAGATCGTAAAGGCCACCCTTTTTTCCATTCATGAACACACGAACCATTCACCATACCAATGTCAGAACCCATGAATCAAAATTCCAAATTTCAACTGCCAAATACCCATAAAACCAAAGTCAAAATCAAATCAAAATCGCTTTGACCCTTAATCCATGCAAAGAAATTTACATAAAACAACAAAGGGGCAAAAAAAACAACCTTTGACTTGAATGAAACACCCCAACACAAAACCTAGGAATGGGTCGGTCACATGAAGTTAAAAAAAACAGAAATTTAGTATGTGAATCTATTCAAATCTCTGCAGCATTAGATGAAGAAGAAAGTGGTAGAAATGAGGGAAAGAGTAAATAATGAGAATTGACCTGGGTTTTTAGAGAGAGAAAACGTGAAATGGGTATGGGAAGGAATTGAGGGAGAGTCTGTAGAGAGAGAAAGAGAAAGAGAAAGAGGAGAGAGAAAGAGGATGTGTGAGTGCATGCAAAGCAACAGATGCATAAAATGCATGCACGACAACACTTGAAGACACAAACAACACAAACACGCTTCACATTCAACAACATATGCATACAATTACAAACCCCACCGCTAACCTTAATTAACTCAACGCATAGAATACAATGCAACAAGTCGTTTAATTTTCTTGAAACAGTTTTTTTTTTTTTTTACATTGAGGAAGGTGATAATGTTACCTGCGGGTTATTTAGGGTGTGAATGTGACTTGGGGAGTGGTTTTAGTTGTCTTGTTATTGAGCTTCATTTGGGATTATTAGGTGAAACATGTGTTCGTGCTTGTGTTGCACATGTTGTATGTAGGTGAGGTGGCATTTTAGAACTAGAAAATGGGTTTGGGAAATTATTGTTGATGTGGGTATTTATGTTATTTTGGGTTGTTTGGTTTAAGGGGTTATTAATTATGGGTAATGGAGGAGAAGGGTTTTAGATGTGAAATCTATATCATAGTTAACGTTATGTCTATTCTTTTCATGTTTTTCTTTTTTTACAATAGCTCTATGTCTTCCTCTATGTATATCCTATACTTTCTATATCGTTGTTATAATCTTTTAAATTTATTGAGTAATAGATTCATCTATATTTATATTTAAAAATATAAATTTAAATATGAAATATGTTATATATATATATATATATATATATATATATATATATATATATATATATATATATATATATATATATATATATATATATATATATATATATATATATATATAGGATCGTTACACAAAAACGGATTAATATTTTTGAAATCAATTGGATTGAAATATATCATCATATAGATATATAAAGTTTGAGATTAATCTATAATGATTTACTATACGATCAAGATATCCAAAATTAACGTCAAAATGGACTTTCATATAACGTTAATTTTGATGTAGTTCAATGACATAGTAAATCATTATAGATTAATCTCAAATTTATATATATATATATATATTTATATTTTGATTTTAAAAATAATTAAAAATTTTAAAATTTTTTTTTTTTTTTATATATATATATATATATATATATATATATATATATATATATATATATATATATATATATATATATATATATATATATATATATAAGAATGCTTGAAATTTACATTGGATTAATGGTTATTGATTCAAACCAAATTCATTATAACAAAGTATTAAATGTTTGATGTGCCTTTCACGTTAGAGAAGTTTATCCTCTAAGTTTTGTTTGAGGAATCCGTCTTCCAAACCATTAAGGGACTCTCTTCTACAATTCTCACTCAGAAAGGAATTATCGTTTATCTTAGTTTAAATTATTTCTCTTTCGAGACCTTATGCTTGGATGATTGTCAATCGATATAACTTTGAGTGGATCTTGGAAGAGACTAGACCGTGTCATATTAGGCCTCAGAATGGCATAGGAGAGCATAAGGAAAGTCGGAGCGACCTCACATAGCAAGCACGTGAGCACACATGCTCTAAACCATTTTTCTTGGACCGTGAGTCACCCGACTCAATATTGTATGGGTCTAACTAAAGGTACACAAAAATGTGTCATGCCACATCGCATGAGAAAAAAGTCCAAATCCTTCTTGTTCATGGAATTATTAGCAAAATACATAAACATGGATATTTTGTTCAACAAATAATAAGCTTTAATTAGAAAATAGTAATATAAAGCAAATAAAATATTCACCATGTTGGAGGCTAAGGTGTGGCTAGAGTCTAACCATCACTTTCACTTCTTTTTTTTATTACAATTTCTTCTTCTTCTTCATTCTTATTGGACATATGACTCCACACATTAGATGGCGCAAATTGTAGGGGATTGAAAAACAATGGTTTGAAAACTTATTGCTATCATTTTTAGAGTTGAAAATTATTTTTAATAAACACGTTTGAATAATAGCAGCGGAAAGTAAATATGCAAAAATTAAAGAGATTACATCAGAAACTATAGAGGTTCAATCAAAATAAAGTGATCTAATCCTCTCCCCAAGACTTGATATTGAGAGAATCCAGTAATATTTATGAGCTTTTAGTAGGTTAAGCTTACAAACCCCATTATACAAGGAAAATGAAGTTTTAGACTAACTTCCAACCAAACAACGAATAGTGGATGAAAGCAATTAGTCTTCCCTCCAATCATGAATGATCTCGAACAAAGTTGAGATTTTACACCAAGATGATCTCGAACAAAAAGAGGAGTTTTGAAAAGCTATCCTTAGAGCCAAGTTGAGCTTTTACACAGGCTAAGCTCACAAACCAAATCGACGACTTAAAACTAAATCTTCAAATAAAGATTTTAATGAGTTTTGTTTTGAACCCAAACAAACCCTCACTTAAGGACAAATATTCAATCAAGGGAAAAATACTCCTTTTTAAACTTACAATAACACCAATTTCAATAATAATAAAGACCTCACTTAAACACAATGACTTTCTCGAAGTGCTATAGTTAAAATGAAGTGACAGAAAGTAAAAAATATTTTTAGAGAAAGTGAGGAGTGAGATAGAAAACTCATATTTTTTGGATATGAAAATAGGAATGGAAGGGAGGGTCTCTATTTATAGGTGAGAGTTTGACACAAAAAAGGAAAGATCCAACGGCCAAAATTAATGATCCATTCAATTAGGACCATAGGTCAATCGATTGGATGCCCAAATAATCATATATAATGGCTAAAATTAGAAATAATGGATAGAGATTTGTTGCCCTTCATTAAGACCCAATCAAAATTGTTTATGGACATCGTTTACACATACCTAATCGATTGTGTATAGGATTGGACAAATTTGAAACTTTGTCCAAAACATTCAGATAATTCCTAATTCAACAAGATAAACTCTAAAATATGTTTGAGTTGTTTTCTTTTTGAAATAGAGGATTTAAAACATGTTTGTGTGTGTGCATTAGCCATATTACTTTACAAAAATTCCCTTGTATTTTTATAAAACACTCATATGCGATTAGGTGTGCTTTCACACTTCCTCTCTTTCACATTTTGAAGATTTGAGACTTTTCAAATAAACCAATCATATAAGAACTTGATTGAGTATTCTTAGAGATGAAGCTTGAGGTATCTTCAAGTTTAATGTCATTAATAAAGTATGTTTGAAGTGATCATCCACCCTAATTTTTCTACTTGATTCGGAGGAAAGATCTTGAATAAACTAACTTGTGCATATTTGACCACTTGTCATACTTGATTATATTTATGCTTTAAGGTTTATTAATGTTTGCATCTTCACAGGGTTGTCATCCAAGTTTTTATCATCAAAAGTACATCATCAAAGGTAAACCGTAATTGTCATCTTTAGCTTTGATCACCTTTTTTAATAATCTGAAAAGTATGGTTCAACATTCTCCCCCTTTTTAATAATGATAGCACATATCTCATTTGGATGGTAAAAGAAAAATATAGGGGGATAAACTTGGACCTTAATTAAAAGAGAGTATACTTTACCTCCCCCCCCCCCTCGAGAGTATACTTTTCCATTTAGTCATAGAGTTATAAGTACAGTTATATGATATGGTTCTTCAAGGTGTCCCATTTGTACATGGTAGAGGATGCTCTAGGGAACCCACTAAGGTCAGTTCATCAAGAGATCCTAGAGGAGGAGGATGCTATGAGGGATCATGCTCATGACGTGTTGCCTAGGTGTCGTCGAACCATGGAGCTTGCGCTGGATGGTATTGACAGAGGGTTGTTTCCCGATGGATCCGATGTTAGAGGTGTTTTGGATGCCGTCATGTCGGAGGCTCAAGGTGTTTTGTCATACAGGAGGTAGCAGAGGGACGCCTCGAGGGTGACAGGTCGACTCATCATCTACCATACTCAGTAGTTTATGCATTTGTATTTTGGTTTTAATTTTTTGGTATTGTATTATATCGTATTTGTACTTGGATTACATTTTGTACCATGTACAACTCTATCACAGTATATTTATATATGTATATATGTATTTTGTTTTATCTGTGATGTGTATGAGCTTGTTTAAGTTTTAATTTGTGATGCGAAAATACGAGAAATATATTTTATTTCATTCTTTTCTACTTGGTTTTTCTGGTACTGTGAGTATATTTAATTTGTGATGTATATATTGTCGATTTAAAACCGGAATAATACTTTTAGTTTTCTGTCTATATTTATAAAAAAAAGGTGCGCACCAAAAATATATTTCTAATTTTAGAGGGACAATTTAAAAATTGCATAAGGTTTAATATCACAACATGGAGTGGATTAAAAAATGCCATAAACTTACACTTAGGTAAATGCAAATTACTTTTCCTCTATTATAGTTGAAATATTTGGTAATATAATTATATTTTAAACTGTACAAGCATTCCACCTTTTTATAGAGGGAATTACAACAGGAGATTGACTACAGTTTGGGAAGGAAATCCTAAATTAAAGAAGGAATAATTCATAATAAGAAACTACCTAAAGTAGACTAACTAGAAAGGAAACAATATAATTATATACAGACAAAAATATGTTTGAGTAAGAGTTCTGTATTTTACACCACAACACTCTACCTCAAGCTAGCTTAAAGATATCCTCCATGACTTGCTAGTGATGTTGTCAAATGGTTTTTGGGTAATCCTTTGGTTAGGATGTCTGCGATTGTTTGTAGTGGGAATATATGTCTGATCTGTCCCATTTTATCTTTTCTTTGATGAAGTGTTTATCAACTTCGACATGCTTGGTCCTATCATGTAGGACCAGGTTATGTGCAATAGATATTGTTGACTTGTTTTCGCAATATAGTTTTATTGGAGGAGAACTATGAATCTTTAATTCATGCAGAAGTTTTTCCACCCATAATGTCTCACAAATTCCATGAGCAAGTGCTCTAAATTTTCACTACTCCTTGCTACAACACTGTGTTTTTTGCTTCTCCAAGTAACTAAGTTTCCTCCAACAAAAGTGCAATAGCCTGATGTTGATCTTCGGTCTATCACACTCCCAGCCCAGTCCGCATCAGTGTAGCCTTCTACCTCAAGATGTCCATGGTTTTTATAAAGAAGTCCCCTTCTAGGTGATCCCTTCAAATATCTTAGGATTCTAAAAACTTCCTCCAAGTGTTTATGACCTGGTGTATGCATAAACTGACTTACCATGCTTATAGCAAAGGCTATGTCTGGACGCGTGTGAGATAGATATAATAACCTTCCCACTAGTCGCTGATACCTTCCTTTGTCTACCATATTTTCTGTTTCAGTTGGTTGTAGTTTTAAGTTGGGCTCTATGGGTGTTTCTGCAGCCTTGCATCCAAGTAATCCTGTTTCTTTTAAAAGATCCAGAATATACTTTCGCTGGTTCATAAAGATACCTTCCTTTGATCTTGCAAATTCAATTCCATTGAAGTATTTTAAAGGGCCAAGTTCCTTGATTTTAAAAACATTAGCAAGTTTCTCCCTCAAATTTTTGAGCTCTAAACTATCATCACCTGTCAGAATAATATCATCAACATATACAATTAAGATAACAATCTTATTATTTTTTGTATGTTTATAGAACAATGTGTGATTAGTTTGGCTTTGGATATACCCAAGGCCTTTTACCACTGTTCCAAACCTTTAAAACCATGCTCTTGGAGATTGTTTCAACCCATATAATGACTTCTTTATTCTAAACACCTTATTTCTTCGAAGTTCTTCTTCAAAGCCTAGGGGAAGGCTCATAAACACTTCTTCCTCTAGTTCCCCATTCAAGAAAGCATTCTTTACATCCAATTGATGTAGAGGCCAATTGAAATTTGTAGCAAGGGATAAAAGAATTCGAATAGAGTTAAGTTTAGCGACTGGAGCAAAAGTCTCCTGATAGTCCACTCCGTAAGTTTGGGTGAATCACTTTGCTACTAATCTCGCCTTGTACCTTTCTACAATCCCATCAGCTATGCACTTAATGGTAAAGACCCACTTAAAACCCACCTGTTTTTTGTCACGTGGTAGGTCAACAAGTTCCCAAGTCCCAGTTTTTTTCAATGCATTCAACTCTTCTAAGACTGCTAAATTCCAATTGGGATCATCTAGTGCTTCTTCAATGTTTCTAGGCACAAAGAAATTTGTTATTTTAGAGGTAAAACCTCTGTGATTGTGGGAAAATTTTTTATAAGAAACATATTGGGAAATGGGATGGTTTGTGGTAGTCTTTTTTGAGTTTTGAGTGCAGGTTCTGGTTCCTTTCCTAATAGTTATGGGCAATTCAATAGTAGAACTGAGAATTTCAGTGTTACCTTGACTTTCTCTTGGTATTTCTCCTTGGCCTTCCTCCGGAAATTCTGTTTGGTTTGGTGCTGAGATGATGAACTAGTCTTTGATCCTTTTAGGATATTTCCGAGTATAAACACGACACTCTTTATTTGTTTGTGGTATTTCTTTCCCTGCTTGGGCTCTACCTAAGTCTGGCATAGGATTCTCTATGGAAAATTCAAGACTTGTTTTCACATGGTCTTCCTTGTTGTGTAACTTGTGTTCATTTGTTTGATCAATAAAATCTGTATTTTCAGTATGCACAACAGGGATAGACAATGGTTCATGCAAATGTAAAAAATTGTCTTCACTCACATTATCTTTCACCCTCTGAAGGGAATTTTTTTGAAAAAAAGGTTGATGTTCTAGAAAGGTAACATCCATGCTAACACAAAAAAAAATTGTAATAGGATTAAATAATTTGTACCCTTTTTGGTTAGGAGAATATCCAACAAAAATGTATTTTTCTGCCCTTGGGTCTAGTTTAGACCGAGCTATAGAGGGTGTATGCATAAAAACTATACAATCAAACACTTTTAAAGGCATTTCAGTATGTAATCGACATGCTGGAAAAATTATTTTGAAAGTGTCCAAAGATGTGCGGTAATTTAACACACGAGTGGGCATTCTATTTATAAGATAGGTTGCTGTTAGGACAACATCCCCCCACAAATATTTTGGAACATTACTCTCAAACATGATGGCACGGGCTACTTCAAGGAGATGTTTATTTTTTCTCTCAGCAGTGCCATTTTGTTGAGGAGTATTTGGACATGTCGATTGATGTTGAATGCATTTATTTTTTAGAAAATCATTGAGATTTTTATTAAAATATTCAGTTCCATTGTCACTCCTCAACATGGAGATTTTTGTGTCAAATTGAGTTTCTACCATTTGTGAAAAAAGTTTAAACATATTAGGAACTTCAGATTTTTCATGCATAAGGTAGACCCAACACAATCGGGTGTGATCATCAATAAATGTTACAAACCACCTTTTTCCAAATTGGGTTGTAATTTTTGAAGGACCCCAAACATCACTGTGGATTAAATAGAAAGGTCTAGATGCATGATAAGGTTGAGAGTAATAAGGAGCTCTCTGATTTTTAGCAAGAACACAACTTTCACATTCGAGAGAAGAACAATCAATATTTTTGAAAAAGTTTGGAAACAAATGTCTAAGATATTGAAAACTCGGGTGCCCTAGTCTCTTATGCCAGAGCATTATTTGGTCCCTAACAGGTACGGAACTCATACCACTTAGACCTCGAGCTTCTTTATTTTCGAAAGTATCCTCAAAGTAGTAAAGTTCATCCATCATCTTAGCACTATCAATCATCTTCCCCGAAGTCCGGTCCTGAAAAACACAATAAGTGTCAAAAAATTTCACACTGCAATGGGAATCGGTGCAGATTTTGCTAAAAGAGAGAAGGTTATAGGAAAGTTTAGATACATGTAAAACATTTTTTAAACCAATGTTTTAAGATAGGGTAATATTCCCTTTCCCCGCAATTGCGGAAAAAGTACCATCTGCAATTCTAATTTTTTCACTTCCAGAACAAGGAGAGTAGGTTTTAAACGAAGAAGAAAGACTGGTCATATGATCCGAGGCACCTAAATCAATGATCCAAGGTACACACATATTTGAGGTACAATTAAGGGAGCTAGGGGTACTCGAATTACCGGTTTGTGCCACAGAACCACTAGGGGTACCAAATAAAAAATTAGAATTTAACAATCTTATGAGTTCCTCAACTTGTTCCTTTCTTAAAGAAGTCTTTTCTGCCTCATGAGCTGTAGGGAAGGGTTTGGGAACTTTAGGACCTGATTTGCCGCCCTTTAGATGAGCTGGTCTCCCATGAATTTTCAAGCACGTTTCCCGAGTATGGCGGGGTTTGTTGCAGTGTTCACACCAGAGGTTTGAAAGATTCTTCTGGTTAGTTGAACTCTTAAGGGCAGTAGTTTCTACAGCAAGAGCATTGGTCTCATAAGGAGGTGGAACTCTCTTTATCTTTCCCATCATCACACTTCTCCTAGTTTCCTCTCTTCTGACTTCAACAAAGACCTCACCCAATGAAGGTAAGGTTGCTCTCCCAATGATCCTGCCACAAACTTCATCTAGCTCCTCATTCAGACCTGCAAGAAATTGAAATATTCTACCTTCTTCCACTGTTTGTTGATGGTGTTTGGCATCCTCTACTGAGTTCCACTTGTAAGCGTTGAAGAGATCAAGGTCCCGCCAAACCCGCTTCAAAGAGTGGAAGTATTTTGTCACGTTATTACCTCCCTGCTGAATTTCTCTGGCTTGCAAGGTGAGTTCATAAATCTGAGATTTATTTCCAAGGTCAGAATACATTTAAGTGACATTATCCCATGGCTCTTTGGCTGTGGAATAGCACATGTAATTGTTGTTAATGTCCTCCTCCATGGAGTTTACCAGCCAAGTCATGACCATGGAGTTTTCAGCATCCCAAACAGCATATTATGGATCAGTAGTATTTGGCTTAGGTCGCTCACCATTGAGGTATCCAAGTTTTCTCGCCACGAATATACAATCGATGATTGGTGCCACGGTAGTAGTTCGACCCATTGAGTCGAAGGTGGTGATTTGGAGAATGAGATTCGTCGAAAATAACTCGCCCCAAGTCTTTGGGGGCGACAATCTCCTTCTCCTTATTTTGATCATCGCTGGTGGTTGAGGAATCGTCAACCATAGCTGCAAATCAGAGGCGCACAGATCTTTGCTCTGATACAAAGTTAAAATATTTGGTAATTGGTAATATTATTATATTTTAAACTGTACACGGATTCCTCCTTTTTATAGAGGGAATTACAACAGGAGATTGACTACAGTTTGGGAAGGAAATCCTAAATTAAAGAAGGAATAATTCATAATAAGAAACTACCTAAAGTAGACTAACTAGAAAGGAAACAATATAATTATATACATACAAAAATATGCTGACAGTTAAGAGCTGTAACTGCTGTATTTTACACCCTGTCAACAATTATATTATTGATTATAAGGATAATAATTAAGTAAATGTCACACAAATTTTATAAAAAAATTATATCTATTTTTCAATACTCATTAAATTATTAAGAAATCTTATAATCAAAAACAGAGAGCATGGATGGAATTTTTCATAAGCAATAGGAGATGATTTTCAATGGTTCAATCATACCATATTTATGGTTCTGGTCAATTTACAATAATCACTTCAATTAAAATTTAGTTAATTGTTAAAATTATTTCAATTTAATTTAAAATTAATTTATATTTATAATCCATTTGCAATTTTAAACTCTTAAAACCAATTTTTTTTTTTAATTTCATAAAAATTGTAAATTTTTATATTTAAAAACAATATTTTCGAATATTTGTTTTTAAAAAAATAAATTCTTTTTCTTTCAATTTTTTTCCTGAATTTTTTATTTTTCAGGGAAAAAGATATTTATTTTCCAGTAAAAAATAATTTCTTCAATTTTTTAAAAACATTTTCAAAAAAATTTCTTATTTTTTTATTCTTTTTATGAGAAACTAATTGATATCATTATATCAGTTAATCATATTTTTAAACACACCTTAAGTTTCTAATGGTGTATGGGGTTTGTACATGTAATGCCAAGAAATGGGATCCCAACCACAGTTGTTGGGTGTTGAGATTTCAGTCTGTTGCTCTTATTTGATGTAGCCTTGGATTATGGATTGCAATATTGATTATTTTAAGTGATAACAATATTTTTGTTGTCTTTATGACATTCTGCTTAAGGCAGAGTTACTGATGTTTGTGCCATTTTTTTGGGGGGAGAGAACTCTCAAGGAATTCTAGCCAGTTGAGAAGTCCATATTTAAAAAAAAAAACAAAAAAAACCATATAAATTAAGAATGTTGTATCATTGATCGATAATGCATTAAAATTAATCTCTTTGAGAAATGGCGCATGCAGGTATGTTTTTATACACAGGTTCACTAAAAATATTAAAAAATTTGCAATTATTTATGAATTGCAACTGTAAAATGCACTCAAGTGACAATATTATGAAGAATTCTCTTCGGACTAGGTATCCTTTAAAATCTATTTTTCAACACTAATTTTTACCTTAATCAATACGCATACCTGTACAGAAGTACTATACTGAAACATATCCGAGAAAGTCAGAAAAATGTTTAACAATGCATTGCAGGAAAAAATGTTGAATGTTCATTTTCCCCCTAAATCTGAGGAGCAATTATATACCTACCAGGTCCAAGGGAGGTGTTATTCCTTCTGAATGTTGTAGAAGGTCCCCTCAATACCTTCTGAACACGTAGATGAAAGGCGTAGCTTTCAAACATCACCTGACCCGAAGACAAGCAAACTTGATCATTAAAATGATTTCCGTTTACCCTGTTTCTTCCTTCAGGAGGACTAACTTTCATTTCTGTATCAAGAAAGAAGAATAGGAGACACATTTTGAAAATAATCGAAGAGAAAAATATATAAGATATTAGATTGATAGACCAATGAACTGCATACCTTCATTTGTAATTTTACATTTAAGAGGAGTTTCTGTTTCAGCATCACAACTGCTCCTGGTGAAAATTTCAATTTCCTAAGCATATATCTCATGTAATATGTATTATGAGAGTGTTGACACCAGCATAGCATCTAAGAATGAAAATAAAATATAGGATTTAAGAACAGTCATACTTTTTGTTATCTTCTGGACTTTCGAGTTTGTCAGGTATCTTCAGTGACGAGGACATCTCCTCCCCGTGAACAGGAGAATCAGCTGTTCCATGACACTCTGTTGCCTTAGGTTTATTGTTACCTGTGCCTTCACTTTCTCGCGCTTCTTCCATTTTCTTTTCACAGGATATTTCATTCTCCCCCATAAAAGTATCTTCTTGATCAAAAAAATTGTGTCCGTCTTTTTTCAATTTCATTTGTTTTTCGCCTTTGGTTGCACTTCCCTGTCCTGACATATCAGTAGATGAAGTCTCACAATGAAAACCACCATTGTCTTGAGGTATTTCTTTAAACTGAAAATCTGAAGATAAACTTGGTCCGGTAGGCCAGGAATGAAAACTCTGGAATGGAGTTGGACTGTCAAATGCAAACTTTTCCGAGGTAAAACTACAAGGAGGAGAATCGGCCATACTTGCAGCATTTTTAAATCCACCAAAGGAAGGACTAGCCCTGTATTCAGGGGTTGCAAAGACGGTGAAAGTATCTTCAGCTCGAGTATTGCAGCCAAAGACTGAAAAGTTTGCCTCTAAGTCTTGATAGAATGAAGTGGTAACAGAACTTCTATCAACAGAAGCATATCTTTCCTCAAATTGCCAGCTGTTTTGTGCACCAATCTCTTCCTGGAGAATAAAGTTTGACTGATAAGACGGTTTTCGCTTTGATGGATTTGGAAGACTTCTGTTCTTCTCTTCGTGAGTACTGCACTTATGACTAGGGCTTGCAAAAACCTTTCTTTGTTTCCTTCTGTTCTCTCCTGTTACTAATCTTGACGGAGAATGCACGACGTACTCACCCCTCACTGACATAAAATAGACATTCCAACTAAGATTGGTAGTGGTACCAATGTCATATGATAGAACTGTTTATCATATATATGACTCTTAAGAGTGTGCATATTGGTGTTTGTGTATGTGTGTGCGCGTCTAAAAAAGAGAGTACAATATAATACCAGCAGTGGCTGAGCTTGACTCTCCGCTGATATATCATTCAAAAATAATAGTCAGACACAAGTAACAGTACAAGGAAACATGAAATCACCTTGAAACCCAGGATTGTTCTGATTTTACCTCAACAAGCTCGAACTGTCTTTTACATCTTCTGGATATAAATTTTGCGCATTGAAGTTCCCATATGACCTATAACAATTACGACCACACAAAAATATAAGCAAATGCTCATCCCACAATAGAGCATGCATCTAAGAATAATGTTCATACCTTGTCCTACTAGCACTACAGAAATCAAAATTGTCCTCTAATTGGTCTGTGGAAAATGTAGTCAATGGCTCTGAAGATAAAGAAAAGAAGCAATAGCAATAAACACCAGCACAGAATGGTATATAAATCATTACTTATGCCGATATGCTATGGGCTCACAAACAAATGAAGTCACATGTTACATGTTCATTACATGACATCAGTTTAGGAATAAGTGAATCACATTGACTATTAACCTAGTAGACAGAATTTTTATTTGCTATGAGAAGTTAAAAATCACAAACTTGATGTAGAAATAACTAGGCACCGTCATAAATATGGAAAATTGTAGCACCATCTGAGCATAACCAAAAATTGTGTAGGTAATATCATTCTTAAGATAAATAAAACATACAGTTTACATGTTAATGAAGTGTTAAATGACCAGTCAATTCTTCACAAATAAGTACATGAGAAAACAGAAGAATGGAAACTTATGGCGGTGAACCAACTAGAGCAGGTGGAAATTAGATAAGGTGTTGTTAGTGCCATTGATGTTCGAAGAATACTTTTGAAAACAATGATTTAAATCTAAGATGATGGCTTAAGCAAGCAAGCTGTACCACGCATGTTGAAATCCTTCCATGCTGTTGCTGAAGGCCTACAGAGCCATAAACAACAAACAATCATCTTTAAGACAAAACTATCATTGTTAGAAACAAGCGAAAGGTAAGCAGTGTGCTCATATACAAAACATAAATACCATTTTTCTGGAAGGAGGTCTTCAAAACCATAACATTCCCTTTTGAAAGCCCCTCTTTTCAATGGTTCAGGAGATTTGCGATCCATTTGAAAAGTATTCTCATATGAGGTATCATATCCTATCCCTTCGTCAAACTTCTCATCAAGGAACATAGAACATGCTATATACATAACACTAAGGGGTTAAATATCTTTCAAATATCCATAAGAATTGGCATGTCATCAATTGGAAAGACTGAATATGTGACCATGAAACTAGGCTAACCCTGGCCTTTAAACAAATTAAGTGTACTTAAAAGCTAGACATTGTAGACGACTAAAGCAGGTTTTAACCAAATCATTAATCCAGGAAATTAAACTGATACAAATTATATAGGAATGCTACTTTTATTTTTGCCCTTCTTTTCTAAGGAGAGGCATTATAACATTTCAGATGTACTTGATAGGAGTTGTAGAACTAGATAGTTACTGTATTCCGAATAAGTTAGGTAACGCTAGATAAGCAAAGCAACAAATGCATAAAGGTTATTGCTACGTCTTAAGATGCAAGATAGGGAAACGAAAAATAGGAAGCTTTAGATTACCATTCCAGGTGTCTTCATTGTTTTCATTATTTTCAGTCTTGTGGAAGAACTCTTTACTAATGGAAGGGTGATTTTTGTCAACGTGGTCATAAAAATGCCCGTGGTCTTCAATAACTTTTGAACCATGATTTAATTTTTTTGACGGGAAACTTGAACTGATTGGTGAAACCCCGATATCTTGCATCATTGCATCCTATAAGTAGTGAGCCACATTGCATAGTTTCAATATTAAAAAGGTGGAATATAATGATGAAATTCAACCATTAGAGAACACAAGAGGTCTGACTTTGACGTAGTAAGAGGACTAATAGTGGCAAAGAATAAAAGAATCAGATACAAGGTTAAGTAGAGGGCGGCATGCACGGAATTTCACTTTTTCAAAAAAAAAAAAAAACTCCACAACTATATTTTGCTATTTAAACCTTCTCAACTTTGGTTTAAGCTGAAAAAATAAACTTTGGGCAACTTCCTGGTGTATAACTCCCGCCTTTACAGAGTCCAGAAAACAATATTTTTCAATCTTAGCCAAATGTAATACAAATAATAACTTTAGTGGGTAGTTGAGAAAATGCTTGCTAAACCTTACCCACATCAAAGTTAAAAGTAGATGTTTTTGCTTTTCAACTTCAATTAAGGGAGTTAGTTAATATACAATAAATGGGCTCATTGAAAAAGTGAGAAGCTTCAGGGTGTGAAAGCAAGAGAGACAAATACTAAGTTAAGTACTAAGTCAGCATCCTGCTTAAGAGAGACAAATACTTTTCCTTATAAAACATGATTAAACTCAATTTAAAGGTGGCTAAAAACGAGTAGTGAAAGCAAGATAAATATTTCAATTTATGCAAATATTCTTTAATTTAAGAATTTCTTAAGGTAAAAGAGTAATGAATTTATTCTTTAATTTTAAGTACTTCTTAAAATAAAAGAAGAAAAAAATAGATTATTACTATATTTATCATACTAGGTAATTCTTAATTAAAAGAAATAAGTTCCCTCTCTTACCCTTCAAAACCCTCTATCTAAACATACCGAAAGTCCAACCCGCTCTGCCTATAGATACAAATCTAATACTTCTAAATCAGATTCTCTCTATGTGCTTTACAATATTGTGTATACATTTATTTTATAATTGATGACTGTGAACTAACTTTGAGATCAGCCTACATTATAGTTTTATACCATGGATGAGCGCATAAATGATTCTGATATAAAAATCATGAAAGCACTTTAATAAAAGAAAAGTTGTAAATTCTTCAGGCACAAAACAACAAATGGAATATTTATAGTAGTTTAGGTATGGCATGGAAACTAACATATAGCTTCAGAACTTGCAGATAAAATTATTAAGCAAAGTAAAACAAATGTATATAAAAAAAGCAGTTTCTTTACCACTTCAAGTTCAATGTCATCCAGCACGTGGCTAAGATTCTTTAACTTTTTCTTCCTTCCATCCTTCAGAAATGGAGAGTTTCTATATGGATTTCTGCAAACCACCAATTCCAAAACATGTTAAAAAAAGATTCTGTATATCTTGGCTAGCAGCCTGTGAATTTTAACGGACCCGCTTCTGTTGTCTTGTTTAACTTTTGTTTCAACCTCAGAATTTCAATTTTATATTCAAGACCAACATCTTAAAAGTGGTTTTTGCACAAATGATTAAGGCTATTTTTATGAAACTAGAGGAATAATAGTCCAAGTCATTCACAAGTAGTATGTGACACTGTTTAAAGTAACACTAGCTAAAGTTAATACCTCTTGAATGCAGCAAATAGTAACTGGCAAAAATAACTAGTTGAACGCCAGACAGCAAAGGCACATAGAGTACTCAAACAATGTTGAAACTGGCTATTTAAGCTGTCACTGGGTAAACAACATAAAGCGGGACAAACCATAAAAAAATAAGTTCTGTTCTGCATGGAGTGATTTAAAATCTAAAAAGAATTGGAAAAGAAGTGAGAAAAGCGGCGTGCCTTAGTTCTGTTGAGATATTGTAGTTATAATTAGTATCCGTTAAATTCAATCTCAAGTTGGAACCACTTGAGTAAAATAAGAAAGGCTGTTTTCTTTTTACTGTTAATAGGACAATCGTTACTTTAGGATTTTATTGCAAATGAATGACTACAAGGGGTGTATTTTCTAGCATTATTTAAGAAAAACTAGCTAAAGAGTTAAAATGAGAAATGCTATAGGGATGCATATTTATCGACCCAAATTTTCATCAGTATGAATAGACATTTAGGTGATAATTATTTATGCAAATTTCTACATTTTGCACTAAAACTCTTGTGATCAATAGTAGTTTCCGTAATCACTCATTAGGAATGTTAAAGATATCTACTCTTTGCAGAATAGTCTTACAGAAAGCAGGAATTAACAAGCGGTCTATCTTAAAATATAGTAAAATACCCATTTAGTTACCTAGACATTTGTTGCGGCGAATGAACTGGTGTTTCTGTTCCAACTTTACCCAAACCTAAAAGGATTTTGTAGATGTTATATGGAAAAAAAATGTCTTTAAGTGACAATTGGATAAACAGTGATATAAATAAAGTTCACTTTATCTGAATGTTAAAAGCACATCATGCAATCATCTAAGAAAGAATACATGTAAGAGAAGATATATATTGAAATATAAAATTGTGAAACCCATACTTAATTTGGGCGACAAAAACCCAAATAGACTATTTTAAAGATAATATGATATCCAGTTTCTGTTACGACTTTTGGTTTCATTGCTATATTTGAACATCA
This sequence comes from Vicia sativa, assembly GCA_021764765.1. Classification (NCBI taxonomy): domain Eukaryota; kingdom Viridiplantae; phylum Streptophyta; class Magnoliopsida; order Fabales; family Fabaceae; genus Vicia; species Vicia sativa. Next base: position 157,793,469 of record CM038794.1, read on the forward strand.
CAAATTTAATCACCATCACCGTGGTCAAAATTTTACTGTATGAGATAAAATTCCGTTAGCAATTTAGCTTTCTGTCGAATTTAAAAGGGAGCTACCCATATATTTCATGCATTCTGTTGACGAGTATATAACATGAGGGAATAAAATAAGCTCAGTGATCCTATAATAATGCAATATGAAACATGAGGGAATAAAATAAGAGTAAAAAGCATGCCTTACCTTGAAGTGAAAAAGAAACATGATCTTCACAGGTTGGAGACTTTTCCACAGTGGGATTAAGCCCATCATCACAAAGCAAATCAATGACGGATAACTCTGGGTCTTTGAACAAAGAAAAATAATAGGTGAGAGGAAAATTTTGGAGGATGAAGGATTGAGCGATAAAAAATAAAAAGAAAATCTAGATGTTAAAGAATTTCTAGTATTATGGCCTCAGCCAAAAAATTGGTACCGGCAGCTTACACTTGTGGAAGTATCAGCATACCCTTGTGGAATATCTATAGTATGCTACTTACATGGATCAGTCGATGTCTTCCAATGTCTTGGTGGTCCATCAAAAGCAGTACTGTGGTGATCAGGAGCACTTGATAAGACCCTGTCAAGTGATTAAAATATCAATATGATGTATCGTAAGATCAAATTCATGGTGGTTGAAGGTTAGCCTAAAATAACTTGCTCACTTCCATTTAGACCAATCTCCTGGTATTTATGTCTCACTCTGCCAACCCCAAAGAAAAGAAGGGGAGAAAAAGAGAGATCTGCATAGGGAATAATGGGGCGCAAGAACCAAAACAAACCAACTAAAAGTTTGGATCTAAAAAATCCAATTCCCACATTAAATAGAGAAAAGGTCTAAGATGAGTTTATAAAGAGTGACACTCCTCAAATTCCATCATTTGGTTTATATTTAAATTAGTTTGATTAGTTTGGTAGTTCTAAAAATTTCCCGAGCCAAAGAAACCAAAGCAACTAATCAAGTCTTAAATATCCCAACTTCACCAATCCAAATACCACACACATATAAGGAAAGAAAAAGGCATAGTGCAATCATCTAAATCCATTCAAACAACAAGTGAATAAACATATCTTTGACATATACTTCTAGATTAATTGAGAAGTGAGAACAACTTTTATCTGTTTATTTGCCACAGATGCCTAACTAAGTAGAACAGTTGGTTAGAAGTAAAACAATGGGTACAAGAAAACAATGCAATCATTCTCTTTGGTCATATAAATTTTAAGGCTCACTAACAATAACATATAAAAGTATTCACTTACTTTTTTGGTGAAGTTTTAATCTGGCCGCATAAAGGAGCTCCTGCTTCTGTAACTAATTCACCATATGCTACATATCTCAGTTCCAAATTGCATTTAAATGGAAACATTAAGACTTGCCAGTTTACAAAGCAGAGCAAATGTACTAGAGATCATACTTTCTTCTTCAAATCCGGAAGCATTTACAGTAGTCTCCTCTTTGGTGGATATTCTTGGCTGATTTCTTGAGACAATGCCTGGCATCGCAGAATAGACGTCTCCTTCGTCCCTCCCTTTCACTATTGTACAATTTTCGGGGAATTGAAAATTTTAATAAACTGAACATAAACAAGAAAGAAGCATGAAGCCATCAAAATAAAAGAAACGAGAAAGCACTTAGAAACATAATTTGGATAGGAATCCTAATAAATCTTTTTCCCCACCATCTCACATGGCTATTTCTATAGGAAACCTATCAGAGCCTGAATTTACTGAGCCTAATGTAATGACTTACAGTTGAAATATTTGGTAATATTATTATGCTATAAACTGTACAAGGATTCCTCCTTTTTATAGAGGGAATTACAACAGGAGATTGACTACAGTTTAGGAAGGAAATCCTAAATTAAAGAAGGAATAATTCATAATAAGAAACTACCTAAAGTAGGCTAACTAGAAAGGAAACAATATAATTATATACAGACAAAAATATGCTGTCAGTTAAGAGCTGTAACTGCTGTATTTTACACCCTGTCAACACTCCCCCTCAAGCTGGCTTAAAGATATCCTCCATAGACAGCTTGCTAGTGATGTTGTCAAATGGTTTTCTGAGTAATCCTTTGGTTAGGATGTCTGCTGATTGTTCTGTAATAGGAATATATGTAATACAGATCTGTCCCATTTCTATCTTTTCTTTGATGAAGTGTTTATCAACTTCGACATGCTTGGTCCTATCATGTAGGACCGGGTTATGTGCAATAGATATTGCCTGACTTGTTGTCGCAATATAGTTTTATTGGAGGAGAACTATGAACCTTTAATTCTTGTAGAAGTTTTTTCACCCATAATGTCTCACAAATTCCATGAGCAAGTGCTCTAAATTCAGCTTCTGCACTACTCCTTGCTACAACACTCTGTTTTTTGCTTCTCTAAGTAACTAAGTTTCTTCCAACAAAAGTGCAATAGCCTGATGTTGATCTTCGGTCTGTCACACTCCCAGCCCAGTCCGCATCAGTGTAGCCTTTTACCTGAAGACATCCATGGTTTTTATAAAGAAGTCCCCTTCCAGGTGATCCCTTCAAATATCTTAGGATTCTAAAAACTGCCTCCAAGTGTTTATGACCTGGTGCATGCATAAACTGACTTACCATGCTTACAGCAAAGGCTATGTCTGGACGCGTGTGAGATAGATATATTAACCTTCCCACTAGTCGTTGATACCTTCCTTTGTCCACCATATTTTCTGTTTCAGCTGGTTGTAGTTTTAAGTTGGGCTCCATGGGTGTTTCTGCAGCCTTGCATCCAAGTAATCTTGTTTCTTTTAAAAGATCCAGAATATACTTTCGCTGGTTCATAAAGATACCTTCCTTTGATCTTGCAAATTCAATTCCAAGGAAGTATTTTAAAGGGCCAAGTTCCTTGATTTCAAAAACATTAGCAAGTTTCTCCCTCAAATTTTTTAGTTCCAAACTATCATCACCTGTCAGAATAATATCATCAACATAAACAATTAAGATAGCAATCTTATTATTTGTTGAATGTTTATAGAGCAATGTGTGATCAGCTTGGCTTTGGATATATCCAAGCCCTTTTACCACCGTTCCAAACCTTTCAAACCATGCTCTTGGAGATTGTTTCAACCCATATAATGACTTCTTTAGTCTACACACCTTATCTCTTCCAAGATCTTCTTCAAAGCCTGGGGGAAGGCTCATAAACACTTCTTCCTCTAGTTCTCCATTCAAGAAAGCATTCTTTACATCCAATTGATGTAGAGGCCAGTTGAAATTTGTAGCAAGGGATAGAAGAATTCAAATAGAGTTAAGTTTAGCGACTGGATCAAAAGTCTCCTGATAGTCCACTCCGTAAGTTTGGGTGAATCCCTTTGCTACTAATCTCACCTTGTACCTTTCTACACTCCCATCAGCTTTGCACTTAATGGTAAAGACCCACTTACAACCCACCTGTTTTTTGTCACGTGATAGGTCAACAAGTCCCAGTTTTTTTCAATGCATTCAACTCTTCTAAGACTGCTAAATTCCAATTGGGATCATCTAGTGCTTCCTCAATGTTTCTAGGCACAAACAAATTTGTTATTTTAGAGGTAAAGGCTCTGTGATTTTGGGAAAGATTTTTATAAGAAACATATTGGGAAATGGGATGGTTTGTGGTAGTCTTTTTTGAGTTTTGAGTGCAGGTTCTGGTTCCTTTCCTAATAGCTATAGGCAATTCAATAGTAGAAGTGAGAATTTCAGTGTTACCTTGACTTTCTCTTGGTATTTCTCCTTGGCCTTCCTCCGGAAATTCTGCTTGGTTTGGTGCTGAGATGATGGACTGGTCTTTGATCCTTTTAGGATATTTCCGAGTAAAAACACGACACTCTTTATTTGATTGTGGTATTTCTTTCCCTGTTTGGGCTCCACCTAAGTCTGGCATAGGATTCTCTTTGGAAAATTCAAGACTTGTTTCCACATGGTCTTCCTTGTTGTGTAACTTGTGTTCATTTGTTTGATCAATAAAATTTGTATTTTCAGTGTGCACAACAGGGAAAGGCAATGGTTCATGTAAATGTAAAAAATTGTCTTCACTCACATTATCTTTCTCCCCCTGAAAGGAATTTTTTTGAAAAAAAGGTTGATGTTCTAGAAAGGTAACATTCATGCTAACACAAAACTTTTTTGTAATAGGATTAAATAATCTGTACCCTTTTTGGTTTGGAGAATATCCAACAAAAATGTATTTTTCTTCCCTTGGGTCTAGTTTAGACCGAGCTATAGAGGGTGTATGCATAAAAACTGTACAACCAAACACTTTTAAAGGCATTTCAGTATGTAATCGACATGCTAGTGTCCAAAGGTGTGCGGTAATTTAACACACGAGTGGGCATTCTATTTATAAGATAGGTTGCTGTTAGGACAGCATCCCCCCACAAATATTTTGGAACATTACTCTCAAACATGATGGCACGGGCTACTTCAAGGAGATGTTTATTTTTTCTCTCAGCAGTGCCATTTTGTTGAGGAGTATTTGGACATGTCGATTGATGTTGAATGCCTTTATTTTTTAGAAAATCATTGAGATTTTTATTAAAATATTCAGTTCCATTGTCACTCCCCAAAATAGAGATTTTTGTGTCAAATTGAGTTTCTACCATTTGCGAAAAAAGTTTAAATATATTAGGAACTTCAGATTTTTCATGCATAACGTAGACCCAAGACAATCGAGTGTGATCATCAATAAATGTTACAAACCACCTTTTTCCAAATTGGGTTGTAATTTTTAAAGGACCCCAAACATCACTGTGGATTAAATAGAAAGGTTTAGATGCATGATAAGGTTGAGAGTAATAAGGAGCTCTCTGATTTTTAGCAAGAACACAACTTTCACATTCGAGAGAAGAACAATCAATATTTTTGAAAAAGTTTGGAAACAAATGTCTAAGATATTGAAAACTCGGGTGCCCTAGTCTCTTATGCCAGAGCATTATTTGGTCCCTAACAGGTACGGAACTCATACCACTTAGACCTCGAGCTTCTTTATTTTCGAAAGTATCCTCAAAGTAGTAAAGTTCATCCATCATCTTAGCACTATCAATCATCTTCCCCGAAGTCCGGTCCTGAAAAACACAATAAGTGTCAAAAAATTTCACACTGCAATGGGAATCGGTGCAGATTTTGCTAAAAGAGAGAAGGTTATAGGAAAGTTTAGATACATGTAAAACATTTTTTAAACCAATGTTTTAAGATAGGGTAATATTCCCTTTCCCCGCAATTGCGGAAAAAGTACCATCTGCAATTCTAATTTTTTCACTTCCAGAACAAGGAGAGTAGGTTTTAAACGAAGAAGAAAGACTGGTCATATGATCCGAGGCACCTAAATCAATGATCCAAGGTACACACATATTTGAGGTACAATTAAGGGAGCTAGGGGTACTCGAATTACCGGTTTGTGCCACAGAACCACTAGGGGTACCAAATAAAAAATTAGAATTTAACAATCTTATGAGTTCCTCAACTTGTTCCTTTCTTAAAGAAGTCTTTTCTGCCTCATGAGCTGTAGGGAAGGGTCTGGGAACTTTAGGACCTGATTTGCTGCCCTTTAGATGAGCTGGTCTCCCATGAATTTTCCAGCACGTTTCCCGAGTATGGCGGGGTTTGTTGCAGTGTTCACACCAGAGGTTTGAAAGATTCTTCTGGTTAGTTGAACTCTTGGGACGAGTTTCTACTGAAGAGCATTGGTCTCGGGAGGAGGTGGAACACTTTTATCTTTCCCATCATCACACTTCTACTAGTTTCCTCCCTTCAAGACCTCTTGACGATTGAGCCAATGAAATCATCTGATGAACCTTTTAATGGTGTTGCATCTCCCATGAACCTGGATGCCACTTCGCCGCAAGTCTTTGGCGACAATCTCCTTCTCCTTATTTTGATCATCGCCGGTGGTCGAGGCCATTGCAAATCTAGATCTTTGCTCGATACCAAGTTGAAATATTTGGTAATATTATTATGTTATAAACGTACAAGGATTCCTCCTTTTATAGAGGAATTACAACAGAGATTGACTACGTTTAGGAAGGAAATCCTAAATTAAAGAAGAAATAATTCATAATAAGAAACTACCTAAAGTAGACTAACTAGAAAGGAAACAATATAATTATATATGACAAAAATATCCGCTAAGAGTCAGAATCGCTGTATTTTACACCTCAGATCCGGCTTGGGTCGCTCACCATTGAGGTATCCGAGTTTTCTCGCCACGAATATACAATCGATGATTGGTGCCACGAAGTAGTTCGACCCATTGAGTCGAAAGGTGGTGATTTGGACGAATGAGATTCGCCGAAAATAACTCATGCAAGTCCGTGGGGCGACAATCTCCTTCTCCTTATTTTGATCATCGTGGTCGAGGAATCGACCATAGCAAATCGAGGCGAGATCTTTGCTCGATACCAAGTTGAAATATTTGGTAATATTATTATGTTATAAACGTACAAGGATTCCTCCTTTTATAGAGGGAATTACAACAGAGATTGACTACGTTTAGGAAGGAAATCCTAAATTAAAGAAGAAATAATTCATAATAAGAAACTACCTAAAGTAGACTAACTAGAAAGGAAACAATATAATTATATCTGCAAAAATATGCTGTCGGTTAAGAGTCAGAATCTGTATTTTACACCTCAGATCCGCTTGGGTCGCTCACCATTGAGGTATCCGAGTTTTCCTCCGCCACGAATATACAATGGATAGATTGGTGCCACCGGAAGTAGTTCGACCCATTGAGTCGAAAGGTGGTGATTTGGACAGAATGAGATTCGCCGAAAATAACTCGCTGCAAGTCTTTGGGGGCGACAATCTCCTTCTCCTTATTTTGATCATCGCTGGTGGCTGAGGAACTGTCAGCCATAGCTGCAAATCAGAGGCGCAGAGATCTTTGCTCTGATACCAAGTTGAAATATTTGGTAATATTATTATGTTATAAACTGTACAAGGATTCCTCCTTTTTATAGAGGGAATTACAACAGGAGATTGACTACAGTTTAGGAAGGAAATCCTAAATTAAAGAAGAAATAATTCATAATAAGAAACTACCTAAAGTAGACTAACTAGAAAGGAAACAATATAATTATATACAGACAAAAATATGCTGTCAGTTAAGAGCTGTAACTGCTGTATTTTACACCCTGTCAACACTTACCGACCAAAATTGGGTCAATATAATGAAATCATTCCCATTCAAGTTAGTTAGTAAAACATGAAAATAAGGAGAAAGAAAGTAAATGGATAATACAACGCAGGCATGATATATTTTTGCAAAAATCTCATGATACAGAACCATCTCTCTTTTGTAAGCAAACAAAGCCACTCCTTAATAGGTTCGGGTGATATTTAATGCAGCTGTCAACTTCTAATAACCCTCCACTAGATAGTGTTGGTCCATGTTTCATGTCTAGTCCAAAGAGAACAATGTTGGGATTTGGGAAACTGCTTAACCGATCAATATATGTCACATAAAAAAGTATTATGTTTAAACTGACACACAAGTCTCACTTTGCAAGACTATAAAGAAGTAACACAACTGCTATGCAGAAGGAATATTAGACACTTACCTTTATGACCGACATGATTGCATTCCTGTGCATTATTTGATAAGTTTAGCAAATTACGAATGTCCAGAGACTGATGCTCTTTGTGGATTTGTCCATCTATGCCCGAGCTTTCAGCATGGTTATCTAACCCGTTCATATGAACATTTTGTTGCTGACGCCTCCTTTGTTCAAAATATTGCTTCTGTCTGGTAGAAATAAGTATTTGAATGAAATGCATGAGCAAACAACCAAAAAACCTGAGAAGAACAAGTCTTTCAACTTTCAAGTCTTAACCAACAAGATTCCACTAGTATAAATAAGTATAATTAACATCTATGCATTTTACCTCTTCTGTGTAGACATCCTCGACTGAAATTTCCCATCTCAGTTCAAGTGACGACATGCATCCGATAGATAATATAATCGGATAGCAAAAGAAAAACAAGCATCGTGTCAGGTCCTCGGTTACAACATGTTCCAATTCGGAATGACATTACATCCAAATATCACTTCTACTAATAGCAAACCATGAAAATCACATTCACAATTTGTGCTAAAGGAAATAAAATAGCTAGTTTATTTTCAGAAACTTCACGATTTCCATGACGTGTAAATTGTAATCATCAACAATCAAAGTATATAATCTTCTGGATCGATCCAAGTCTTACTTTCATCATTTCAATGCAAATAATTGGCATGTATGTACTATAAAACACCGTTAATCATTCGAATAACAATTTTTCTCTATAATTTTGCAGTATACTATAACATTAGAATTTAAATCATGCTAAAGTAAGCACCAAAGATAATTCAAATTTCTCCGAAAAGAAAGAAAAAAAAAACTCACAGCGTTAACTTTTCGCCTTGATCCTCCCATCCATTGCAACATCGTGAGGAATGCGATCAAAACCTAAACGCAAAACGATTCAAAAATGAAATTTCCAAAAAAAAAAAAAAAAAAAGCACTTCGAAATTCGATTGAAAAAAGTGTGATTTGATGAACTAGTGAAATCATCATCAAGCGAACGCGAGAGAGAATCTGCAATCATGGAGAAAAAGAAGAAGATGCTGAAACCTGAAATGGCGAATTGAGAATCGAATGTTGAGTTTCGGAGCTTAGTGAATAGAAGATGCACGTTTTGAAAGGTGAAATTGATATGCTGAAGAAGCCGTTGCTGTGGTGAAAAGTGAAAACCGATTAGCTAGTGGCACCGCGGGAAGAGCCTCGACATTCATATATACTGTATTTAGGAAATTTTCAAATCAATCAAGTACTATTCTTTTTAGAAATTTTTTAATCACTTTTATAAACTTGCAGTCATCTTCTGGTTTTATCAATAAAAATAATGGAGATTTATTTTATTTAGTTATTTATTTAAAAAAAATTAAATTATTAGGTTTGAAAAGAATATTAAAAGAGTTTAACGATAATAATGGTAAGTGTAAAATAATTTTATACATATAATAATTTAAATTCTTATATTTATCATGTCATTTTAGTATTTTTAAAATAAAATTCAAATTTATTGCGATGTATGTCTCTCGTTGATTGACCGTATAAAAATATTTAATATTGTTAATGTATTTTCTTTTTTCTGATATTAAAATAGTAAAAAATAAATTTAAGAGAGTAGTAAAGTTCGAATAAAAAATAGGGAATTTCTTTCTGCACCTAGTACTCTTCTCCAAGATATGTTACGAAAAACTTAAAATACCATCAGAATTCGCAAGTGCACATGCGAGCGAACCATGAACGTGATTTCTTAGATTTATTTCGCATGTGCACATGCAAAGTCACCTGTTAGGTTTTTTAGGACGTGCATATTTGAAGTTATCTATGGGCAGATCAATCAACATAATTCATAACATTCATTCAACATAATTCAAAGAAATTACATAATTAGTTATGCAGAAAATTAAAATTACATATTGTTAAAAACGGGAAGTTGAGGACGTTGCAACATCTTGATAACACTTGATGTCGATCTTTGAAGTCTCGTATTCATACCTTTGGAAAAGTATTGTTGAAAGGTATCCCACATAACCTCTAAATCGTCATCGTTCTTGAGCTCAAACGGGGTGAACTTTACGTTTCCTTCAGTGTCAAGTGAAGGTGAGCTATACTCAAACTTGACCACCTTTCGATTCTCTGAATACTGCAAGAGAGAATGCAGTATCGTAATGAGCTCGACGAACGGCGTGTCCTGCGAGAACCTGAATTGAAGTGGCGACTGCGCACGACTGAAGTATACAAAAGCAAGGTGTGGATATGTTTGTGTCATTTATGATTTTGGTTTGTGACGGATAATGAAATGGTTTGGAGACTCGGTATATAGGCAATTTGGAGTAATATGGATCAAATAAATCTTATCAGGACTTAATTTGGAAAAGAAAATGAATGAAATAGTTGAGGATTTTTGTTAGAGGAAATGAAAATGAATGAAATAGGTGAACATGCATCATACTAATATAAAAAGGAAAGTTTCGCAGGTGCACATGCGAATTCACCTTTCAGGATATTTCGCATGTGCACATCTAAAACCCCCTCAATATTTTAAAAGTCAATGTTTAAATATTAAAACGTGCAAAAAAGGGTGTCTTTGTATATACACTTCTGAAACATGCAGATGTGTGCACATGCGAAATGTATTTTTGAATTTTCAGTGATGAAAATCACCACTATTAGATGTAAATAGAGTTTCTCTAAAAAATATTGCACTAAAATTTATATCCTTTTAAATAAAAATATACATATTTTAAATAATATGATTATTAAATTAAATAAAGGATGATTAATTTGTAAAAGTATAATTTTATTAAAGATAAAATTAAATTTTAAAAAATTAGTATAAATTTTATATTTCATTTATTTTAATTTGCATATTAAAGTTTTACCTGATTAATATTAATCAAAAGAATGTACTATAATCAAAATAATAGAGTTGATATTAAATTATTATGTGTGTAAGAATAATAAAATAATAAAAACATTTTAAAAATTAATAAAGCTAAAATAAATAATATTGCAAACTGTGAATTTATGAACAACATGTGATATCGAGATATGCTTGCCAAGGTTTTAGAACAAATTGTGGCCTCACTCCGTCAACTTTGTCACAGAGCGCCTACTACTTTGATTTAGGCCAATATCTAATCCACTTTGATCTAATAAAGTAATCTACCTGCTTGAAAAATAATGATATAAACCATTGAACCCATCTAATACATACCAATGATCCTCTGTCAGTTTCCATCTCTGAGCAACTTGAAAGGTTTATAGAGAATGACATTGATCCAACCTTAATAGACCAATCATAGAAGGATGTCTTACTAGAGTAGTCAGAAAATAAAGAACCAGTAATTTCTACTTGCAAGAAATGTCTTATATTTTCCCTCACATATAGCTGTAATAAGCAAAAGGTTCTAGGACCTCGATGATCCTAGAATCAAATTATAAAAGGCTAACAAATGCCCAGAGGTGGAACTATGTATTGACAGGAGGGGTCATGGTTACCCTTAATTTTTTTCATATAAGTGAAAAAAAAGATAACCTTAGTTTTTAAAACTTTGTCACTCAATCCTATCACTTTCCCTTCTCTCATTTACTGTGTTTTTCTCTCTTTCACCATATGATATATCTGAGCTGAGCAAAACTCCGCACCCCAAACTTTTTTATATAGGTGAAAATACAAAAATAAGTTTAGTTAATTTAAAAATTTATAGCTTTTCCACTAAACTCTAACACTTTTTCTTCTCTTATTTGCTGCATTTTTATATTAGAACAAGATTTGATTCTGCAATTATATCTATGAGTTTTGATGATAATAAAGAGTATGTCTGTATGAACAATTTTGGTACTCTAGTGTTTATTATTTTTAGTATTTAACAAACAAGTTCTGTTTCTGATGAATGGTGTGGCCAAGACATTAGAAGAGATCAAGTTCTGCTTCTATACACAAGTTCTGATGAACAGTAGCAAACTACTTCAAAAGGTTCTGAAGTATTGAACTCTAATACGTTGTCAAAGAAACCAAGTTTCGAAGATCTGAAGATAGAATTTTTGATGAAAAGTCCAGATGCTGAAGACTTATATTTTAAGACAATGGATTATGAAGATCAAGTGTTGAAGATTTTGAAGACTTGAAGTTCTGATGACCCAAGTTTTGTTTTCTTTCTTCTAACTCATGCTCGTCAGAAGCCTCTGAAGTCCAGAAGATAAGAAGATTAAGTAACATGGTACAAATAGTACATAGTACAAACTAACGTTTCATTCCACTACCTGAAAGGACAAACACGTTGTACAATCTTGTCTCCCACGTTCAATCAAGATGTCAGCTTTCTGGAAATTCTAGAAATACCCTCCTACGGATATATTATTTTAATGGTTATATAAAGGCTTGAAGACTAAAGGAAATGGCTGCTAATTCACGTTCTCACAAGAGCATTCCTTCATTTTCTTAAGGCTATTATTCTTAAAATACTGTTTACTATTAGTTTGTGTAGAAGCAAATCTTTGTAAACAAATACATTCTCAAACTGTTGTTTGATTATTCCTTAAGGGACTAGTTGGTCAGAATCCTTGAGAAGTTTAAGATTAGTGTGTCTTAGAAGTTGTACGTGAGTCACTTGCATTTAACTTGTGCATTATAATAATTTATGTAATTATTGGATTAAGATCTTGTTTGATAAGGCAAAATCACATTGGCGGATGGATTAGATTAGTTTGATAATTTTTAAGTGAACTAAGTATAAATATACCTTGTTCTTTCCTTCTTGCATCTCTATCATTATTATCAAGAATGAAGAAAAACTATTTTTATTTCAAGGAGATTATTTTTAAAGAAAAGATTTTGATTTAAAATCCATTTCAAACCATATTTTTTATGTTTTTCACACCTTTATTTTCCCTTTTTTTCACACCTTTATATTCCCTTTTCCAATATATAAAAAATTTAAGTTGAACACAACTCAACCCCTTTCTTTCTCGCCATTGTACTACTCTGCCACTCACCGCGGCACACTTCTTGCCCATTGTCACATGTTGTTGTGTTGTAAGTTTTCTGTTGTTTCATTTTTATAAGATTCTTCTTGTTGAAATGCATACATTGTGTTTTTAGTAATATATGACTTCATCCTCGCTTGTGCTACTGAGTGACATTGAGTTTTTTTTATTGAATTTGAGAATTTTTGTGTTAGTAGATATGTGTATATGTTTTTGCAAACTAAAATTTATGTACATAAAAGACTTGGTTTGTCTTTTTGGCTTTAATTGGACCCATTTAGCATATTCTTTTGTTGTGTTCAAGAACTCTACAGTCAAACATTTTATTGATGAATATAATCTTCGTGTGTTTTTTTTCACATAATTGTATTTTAATGTATATTTCCAATTTTATACAAACAATACTCAACTAAAGTGTTTTTGTTTTTTTTTTATTTAACTGATTTTGTGGCACAAAGTTGATGATGAAGAGTAAAATATTGATTTTTCAAGAAGAAAGAAAGAGATGAAGAAATATAACTTCTGTGTACGAACTTGAAAGAGTTATCGAGAATTCAAAAATTAAAGAAAATGGTAATAGAGTTTATCAAGATGACATTGGAAATTCTTTAGAATATGATCCTGTAAAATGTACTTCAATGTGGGAATATCCATTAAATCAAATGGATAAAATGCAGAAAGTTTAATTGAAATTGGGTCCATATCAAATGCATTTTGGGCAATATCAATTGTAAAGTATAGAAGATCATCGAAGACGATTTCAACACACTTTGTTTAGAATTTTTCCTTCATAGTTAGAATATTCACCTTTAGAGGATACTACTTATTTTTTATCATGTTAGCTTTTTAGCACAAGACCAAGTAAACATCTTGGTTCAGATAGATATCTTCATTTCTACATGTTTTAGAGGTTTGAAGAAAGTTAGAAACATAAAACATTGTGCCATTCTTAAACACATAAGGAAATATCATTTTTCATCAAACAAAAATGTTACAAAAGTTTGTCAAGACTTGTTGAGTCAAGATGGACACATTTGGAATATTACTCAATCTCAAAGTTTAATTGAAATTATGAAGAATCGAATACGTCTCACGACTTCAATAGACATTATTCATTGGTTACCTTTTCAAACTTGTGCTTTTAGAGGTCATGATGAAAGTAAAGAATAATTAAACCAAGGTAATTTTCTTCAATCGACTAAACTTATGCTTTGAGAAGCTGACTTTTATTGCCAATGTTATTTGTTCTTCTACGAAACACTAATGACTTTCTCGACAAATGTACCAATATTGTCAAAGTAATAAAATAAGATTATACTCACATGGGCTGCAATTTAACAAAACAAAAGTTATGCAAATTCAAAAAGTAACAATTGGGGTGTTTTCTAGTTTGATTTTGAAAATTTAAAGTTGTTGTGAAAATAATGCAAAAGCGGTCAGGTTTTGTATATAATCTCTTATTTCTCCTCAGTTGATGTTTAATGCACTACATGAATTAACAAAACCACTATACCCAATCCCTTCGTGCATAGTTTACTAATCTCTACTAGAGGGCTCTTATCCATATTCAACCGGTGTAAGTGAAATTAGGCGATGCTGTAATACGGTGAACTGACTTTGAGATTTTGTATCGCAAATGTGCGGATAGCAAGAGTCGCCACCGACTTTTCTTTTATCCAATTAAGGGAAGGTAAAAAGTACAGAAAAAGACCTTTGTTAGATTCTGAGTAAGGGAGAAGGTTATGAAAAGGGATGGTATTAGCACCCCTTTCCATCCGTAGTTATCTACGGGCTCTTAGTTGCTCTTAGATCACTTTAAAATTGTGCTTTCGTATGCTTGACAAAATGTTTTGAAAAGGCATTTCGCTTTGACTTTGTAATGATTCATGTAGGAATGTATACAAAGTGTTCGGAAATGTTTCGTTTTGAAAAGAGTTTAAACTTTGACAAAAGTGTGTTGTGTGAAAAGTATTTTGATAGAGCAAGCAACTAAAAGTCTTATTACCTACTCAGAATTGGCCGTTTTCGTAATGTTTTACTTTCCTTTAGAATAGCGCTATCCATACCATTAGTTGGTAGGTAACTCTATTTGTTGGATGTAAGCGGGACATTCGAAGGGACATCGGATGGTCATAGAAAGCAACTTGTAGGAAGTATCCTAGCACATTCGACGGGACTATCATCATTTTTCGTAGGCGACAATCGAGGGTCAAGATCATGTATTCGGAGGCGACATCGTGGGTCTATGATCTTTGTATCGAAGGGACTATGATGATTTGTTTTGAAGGCAACGGTGCTAGGATACCTCTACGTTCGAGGGACATGACCATATTTGGATTCGTAAAGGCAACGAGAGAGAATTACCCTAAGGGGTGCACGTGTGAAAAGAGTGTGTTGATTCAGATATGTTATCTTTGGAAATTAGTGGGCTATGTTTAATTTTATCTTGCCATACACGCCTAATTACTAGCAGTTTATAGGGTGCGGAAATTAAAATGCGGAAATGTAAAGGTGCGGAAAGATAAATCCTACGCTATTACATGGCTTTGGGGCAGATACATAATTTAAACTTGCGGAAAATAAAAGCCCTAATTAAACTATTACATCCCATGAGCAATTACATCATTGGAAAAAAGAAAACAGTAAAGGGAAAACGTCTGAAACGGGATAACCTGTAAAAAGATGAGAAATCGGAAAATACGAGAGAAAGCGAATAAGAGAAAAATGTTAGTAAAAATGCAAATTTTTAAATGAGAAAAATATTTCATGCTGGAAATAACATTAATATGCTAAAATAATTTTTGGGGATTTTTTGGAGATAATTTACTAATTAAAAACTAATTAAAAGTGATTTAAATGATAAATTATGAATAAAATTAAATATGCATGCAAAATAATATTTTTTTAATTTTATAAATTAAATAAACATTTTCTAAAAATAATGCAAAAAGAAAAATATTTTTTTGGTGTTTTTTAATGCATGATAAAAATTATTGAAAAGAGTTAAAATGCATGAAAATATTAAATAAAATAGAAAAATAGAAAATATGTGAAGTTTGTAAAAAGAAGAAAAACATTGGTCTTGCCAGGATTCGAACTGGAGACCTTGCTTTCAAACTTTGAGTCCCCTTGCCTTGACCAACTGAGCTAGCGTGCTTCACTATTTGGAAACCGGAGCAAGTAAAGGAAAAACAAGTGTCACTCCCTGACTGCCTCGTTTCCGCGCCAAGCTTCGTCTTCCTCGTTTTGAATTTTTGAAAATCCAGCGTCGGCCTTGGCTCGACGCTATGTTCCTGGCTAAATCAAAAATCATGTACAAGCAATATAAATAAAATCTAAGACCATAGTTCGATTGGAAACATCATTCCGGATGCAATGGTAATGGTCTCGAGGTCCAATTTTCCGTTTTAGAGAAACCCTAATTCGTGATCAAGAACCCTAATCATGGCATATCGTGTTTCAGGCTATGGAAATGCAATCAAATTGCCCAGAATGCTTGCAAACTTCCTACTAATCACAAAAACAACAACAAATCGTGTTTAAAATGCATGAATATGAGAAATCGATTTTGAAATATATATGAACAAACCGAATTCGGATTTCTTGATTCTTGATGGTTTTGGATGATGTGAGGGTCTGGATCGATTCAGGAGGTATCAAGGAACGTGTTTGAGTGCTTAGAATCAATTGAAACGACCTAAATTCAAGGTTGCTAGTTGCTTGTATGCCACGGATTTTTTTAGCTTCAATAGGGTTTCTCCAGCCAGTTTTTCTACCCTAATTCGTGTGGCATGTGTTGTATATATATAGCAGATGGAATTAGAGTTAATTTGAGAAAGAATCAATCATCAATCAATGCACAAAATATTTGATTTTGTTCCAAATCAAATTTCCATCTTTTTGATCAATTTTCAATCAAATCTTGCCATATCCAACCAAATTTCGAAATTTGCTGGTTTTATTGAGTTGCTTGGATCTCAAGGAAGAGAGAAAAATCAAATTTGCATTTAATTTTGATTTTATACTTTATTTTTGAATTTAATTTGCATTTAAATGAATAAAATACAAATTAAATAGAAAAATAAAATAAAAATTCGTGGCATTGGGCTTGGATATTCCTAATTGCATAAGGAACAAGTTTGGATAAAGAAAAAGTAAGCCCATTTGCAAAATTTTGATTTTTGGAAGCATTTCTCTTTGTGCACTTCTTCAAAATTGCCCAACTTGTGAATGGTGTATCTTGCTCAATTTTCCACATTTTTGAGTGTTCTTGGACTTTTTGGAAAGCTATAAGAGTCCTCTAACCAAACCTTTTGGTCTCATCTCAATTGGAGTTTCCATGCTCAATATATCTTCAAAACAAAATGTTGACTTTTTGTTGACTTTGAAAAGGACACAGAATGTTTTGATCCATACCTTCCAAATGAAGCATTTTTGAACATTCTTGTGAGACATAAAGTTGTAGGGAATGGAATTTCCTTCAAAACAAGAGGTGGTGGAAAAATTTCTGAGAAAGTATGAAGAAGTTATGATCAGTCAAAGTTTGGTTGACTTTTCACTAAGAAACCCTAATTTAGAAAGTTTGACTTTTGAGCAAATCTTGAGTTTTCTTGATGAATCATGATCAACCCTTGATCAAATGATGAATGTAACTTCAAAATGAGAATGTTGACCAAAAATCATGAAGTTTGACTGTATGTTGACCACAGTTGACTTTTTGTCCAATACAACTGATTTTCAACCATCTGAGCAATTGTCTAAGGAAATTTGACTTGTAAGGCTTGAAACTTGTCATGGAGAATCTTTGAAGCATATGAGGAGGCATGAAGACCATTGGAGATGTTGGAAGTCCATCTTGATCTGAGAAATGCCAAACCCTAGTTTGGGTTGATTGTTTAGGAGAGGGTTTGTCTGATCAACCTTTGAGGAATCCTTGAGCATGGATGTATGGAATGTCTTGAGAAGATGGAGGGCAAATTTTGGGGTATGACAGCTGCCCCTGTTCAATCTTCTTGTACTGGAAGGGTTAGATTGGCATGTTCGCCTTTCGTGACCTGGAGGTAGAAGATGATTGAACACTCGAGTACAGCTGAAAATTTGCACTCGCTGGTGATGCGGGAATGGGCTTACATATGCCATTTGGAGAAGGTAGAGACTTCGCTGGGGAATGAGTCGTATGCTAGACTCGAGAATGTCGTCTGAATAGGAAAATTGATGGTGATGGG
This sequence comes from Vicia sativa, assembly GCA_021764765.1. Lineage (NCBI taxonomy): Eukaryota > Viridiplantae > Streptophyta > Magnoliopsida > Fabales > Fabaceae > Vicia > Vicia sativa. The sequence continues at coordinate 157,811,257 of CM038794.1, forward strand.
CTTAAGATGCCATCTGGAAAGATTGATGGGGAGTGAGCCGTACGCTAGGCTCTATAGATGTTCTTGATAGTGGAAGGAGCATGGATATGAGATTAAGATGCCATCCGGAGGGAGTCGTATGTTAGACTTTCGTGCTCATCTTTGAATGAAGTTGTTGGTTTGTATTGATTTTTTAACCAAATATGCAGCATTCTAAAGGTGGTGAAATGTTGATCAATAGTCGGAGATGGGCTTAAGATGCCATCCAAGGCAACTGAGTCGTACGCTAGACTTTGTAGTTGTTGTTGATAATAAGAAGGAATCAGAATAGATCTTCGTGCTGATTACTCTGAGGGAGGTAGTAGTTGGCAAAAATGTGGATATCTTCCCTGTTGTGCATCGGGTATTGATCCACTGCCTGTTATCGGAGGATAACTTGTGATCGTTCGGATAAGGTTTCCCGTCGACTTGGTATTAATCTCGGATCCTTGTCGGAGGACAACGAGGGCGGTCGTCCGGATAGTTTTCCCGTCTGGATTCGGGTCTTGATCCTGGACTAGTTGTCGGAGGACAACCAGGGCGGTCTTTCAGATAGTTTTCCCGTCTGGATTGGTCTTAATCTCGGACTGTTTGGGCGATTTTCACTGTTTTGGAGAAAACAAGAGAAACTTTGATAGAATATTTGTTAGTCTTATGCAAAGTATGATGCATGACGATGTGTATGAATGACATATGCATATATTGTGACTTTATGAGAAATGCATGAATGAGAGATGTCGTGGTATTTCAAAACATATCCATCTTGAAGGAGATGCAGATGTTCTGCTCGAGGATTTCTGACTTCTGACTTCTGTCTGGGGACGGAACTGATGGAGATCCTGAGAAGAAAGAAAACTTTGATTCCTCCGGTGCACTATCTGACCAAGTCTTGAGGCTAGATATTGTTGAGAATTTCATAAATAAACCCTGGGAGAGTGGGAGGTACTCACGGGATTTTGAGTGTAGATCCCACGGAGAGCACTGGTGGTTGAGAGACCGGGTTAGAAGAATGGAGCCCGTTGGAATCTCCGACTGGGAATAAGAGGGTAGGCTTCCTCAGGCACTATCGACCAAGTTCGGTTTGGACACCTTCCGGAGAAAAGGAATAGAGAGACACCACGGATAAATACCTCGGCGGGATGTGGCACGATTAAGTTGAGTGGAATCACCGCTGGGGATCCTCTCTTCTTTGTTGGGGAAGATTTTGTGGTGAGTGACATTTGGGGATCACTGGGGAAATACATTGGTGACTTTCGTCATCTCAATTCCTGAAGCCTGTAGTAATTACTTTCGTATGTTCTTTTCGCATGTTTGTAAATAGATTCTTATTGTTAGATGCATATAATCATTCAAAGCAAACGTTGGACTTTATGCAAACAACAACAGTGAAAATTATAAAGAGAAAGAAATTTGTATTTATTTGAAAGGTGGCGTATGGCCAAGTAGTCTGTATACAAGAGAAGTAAAAAGCTATGCAGAAAAAATCTCGTTAAGTTCCAACTATGCTAGTACTCATATATTTCAACTATCTCATCCCCTTGCTGTCAGTAGAAAGTGAGTAGACTGATCGTCGCCATTTGAATCTTGAATGCTGATAGTAGTATGGAAGAAAGTGATCTGGACGAGACATAGTCTTACGCTTAAATCCCTAACTTTTGCCTAGACCGCCCTTTCGGGTTTTCAGTCTACCGGGATACCCTTTTTTGCCCAAGCCGCCTTTTCAGGTTTTCGACTTGTCGGGTGTACATGTTTTGCATATATCCTTAACTTTTGCCCGAACCCTTTTGGTTCGCTAGGATGCCCTTATTTTTGCCTAGGTCAGTCGACCTAGCGGGTCTCTTTTATGCGTAGTATTTTTTTACTATGTCTGCGTTCACAGGGTGTGGGAAGTCCTCACCATCCATGGTGCTAAGTATCATAGCTCCGCCGGAAAACACAGTCTTGACTACAAATGGTCCCTCATAGGTGGGAGTACATTTGCCCTGGATCACCTTGGGAGAATGATGCTTGACTACTAGATCACCGACTTGGTAAACTCGGTGCTTGACCCTCTTGTTAAATGCTCTAATCATTCGCTCGATAGATCGTCCATGGCAAATGGATGCGAGTCGTTCTCATCAATCAAATTAATCGTCAAGGCGGTGCGGACCCAATCGTCTTCGCTTAACTCTGCGCCCGGAGGACTCGTTGAGGGTATCCGAACCTCAATTGGTAGGACGGCTTCCATACCGTGATACGAGAGAGAAGGGGTTGCTCGTTGATGTTCATTGAAGCGGTAACCATGAAGAGCAAATGGTAACATCTCATGCCAATCTTTGTAAGTCACCGTCATCTTCTCAGATAATCTTCTTAATGTTCTTGTTGGCGGCTTCCCGCCATTCATCTTAGGCCGATAAGGAGAAGAGTTGTGATGCTTGATCTTGAAGCGCGTGCGAGTTCGGTGATCATTTTGTTGTTGAGATTAGAGCTATTATCGTGATAATCCTTTCGAGTGCCATACCGATGATAAGATTGTGTTTGATGAACCGAGCCACAACATTCTTGGTAATCGATGCGAACGAGGTCGCTTCACCCATTTGGTAAAGTAGTCAATTGCCACAAGGATGAAACGATGTTCGTTAGCGGTGGGCTTGATTTCTCCGATCATGTCAATGCCCCACATTGCGAAGGCCAAGGAGTTAAAACATTCGAGGTAATGAGGTACGGTACTTTGTCCGCATAACGGCATTTGTGACAAGATCGAGCGTAGCGGTGACAATCAGCTTCCATGGTGGACCAATAGTAACCCGTTCTCAAAATCTTCTTAGCCATCGTATGTCCACTGGAGTGGGTACCAAATGCGCCTTCGTGTAACTCTTCCATGATACGTTCCGCTATTTTCCGGTCTACATAGCGAAGTAGGCACAAATCATGATTGCGCTTGTATAAGATACTGTTGCTGAGGAAGAATTTAGAAGCGAATCTCCTCATGAACTTCTTATCAATGACAGATGCCCCTGCGGGATATTCCTGAGTCTCAAGATACCTCTTTACGTCGTAGTACCAAGGTTTCTCTTCTGTATCAAGCTCATAACAATACGTCGGTTCGTCAAACTTCTTAATGATGATCTGGGGAGCCTCATTGTCCCATCTAACCTTGAACATGGACGACATAGTAGCTAACGCGTCTGCCAACTGATTCTCTTCTCGTGGAATGTGGTTGAAAGTGATCTCTTCGAAGTAGGGAATCAAACTCAAAACATGCTCTCGATACGGAATGAGATTCAGATGCTTCGTATCCCACTCGCCTTAATCGATCGATCACCAAAGTCGAGTCTCCATACACTTGCAAGAACTTGATTCTTAAGTCCATAGCACTTTGATACCCATGATGCACGCTTCAGATTCGCCATGTTGTTGGTGCAATCGAAACATAATCTGGCGGTGAAAGGCGATGTCCGCCGCATGGGATGTAATGATGGCGCCAATGTCATTGCCAAGTGCGTTTGAGGCTCCATCAAAGACCATAGTCCATCGGGATCCTTGTTCGGTTCCTTCGTCGGGCTCGGTTCTTCACAATCGTGACTAGTAAAACATCTTCATCCGAAATTGAACGCATAGATCGATAGTCATCTACGGCTTGATGAGCCAAATGATCGCTACTACACTTCCTTTGATCGCTTTCGAGAAGTGTACTTGGATGTCATATTCGGTCGGATCATTTGCCATCTTGCTATTCTTCCGAGAGAGTGGTTTCTCAAAAATGTATTTTATCGGATCCATCTTGAAATCAACAAGGTAGTGTGAGTCAATATATCTGTCTTAGTCGGCGAGCAGCCAAAGCGTTGCAAGTTTTCTCGAGTGTGAGTATCTTGTTTCACAGTCGGTAAACTTTTTGCTAAGGTAGTATATTGCATGCTCTTTTCGACCATACTCGTCATGTTGCCCCAACACACACTCCATTGAGTTCTCTAACACTGTCAGGTACATGATAAGAGGTCTTCCTTTGGTGGGCGGCATCAGGATGGGAGGATTCTGAAGGTACTCCTTGATTTTGTCAAAAGCGATCTGGCAATTGTCGCTCCATTCCACCACTTGATCTTTCTTTAGTAACTTGAAGATTGGCTCGCAAGTAGCAGTCAGATGTGCAATGAATCTGGCAATATAGTTCAATCGGCCCAAGAAACCTCTGACTTCCTTCTCAGTGCGGGGAGCTGGCATCTCTTGAATGGCTTTAACCTTGGCGGGGTCAACCTCAATAACTTTACCACTGACAACAAACCCTAGGAGTTTACCGGATCTGACTCCAAAGGTGCACTTGTTAGGATTAAGTCTCAGTCTGTATTTCTTCAACCTATCAAACAATTTCTGTAGATGATCAAGATGTTCTTCTTCAGTCTGTGATCGAGCTATCATGTCGTCGATGTAGACCTCTATCTCGTGATGAATCATGTCATGAAATAATGTCACCATAGCACGCTGATAAGTGGCGCCCGCATTCTTCATTCCGAATGGCATAACCTTGTAGCAGAAAGTGCCCCCCTGTGTAACAAAAGTAGTCCTCTCCATGTCTTCGGGAGCCATTTTGATCTTATTGTAACCGGAGAAACCATCCATGAAGGAGAAAACCTTATGCTGAGCGGTGTTGTCTACCAGAACATCAATATGAGGAAGTGGAAAATCGTCTTTCGGACTCGCTTTGTTCAGATCTCTGTAATCCACACACATTCGAACTTTGCCATCCTTCCTGGTACGGCACTACGCTTGCAACCCATGTGGATATGAAGTAACAACTAAGAAACCGCGTTGAACTGTTTCATAACTTGCTTTGATTTTCTCGACATCTCGGACGCATGCGACGAACCTTCATTTCACCGAGAAAACCTTTTGTTGGCAACCGTGTACCACAATATCAATGTCTAAACTCGCATGTCTTCATATGACCAAGCAAAACCTTTAATATAATCTTTCTTTAACATTCATTCTATCTTGATCTTTTTTCTTCAAATAACTCGCTTTTCTTGTCGTAGCAAATCGACAAGTTCTCCACGGCACTTCACAATCTTCCTCACTTTCGCCTTGGCTTGGTAGATCGGATTATCAAGTCATATTTAGCAATAGCATTGTTATCAACGAGATTCGAGTGATTCTGCAGTGTATCACGTGTGTGTAAGAAACACATAGCTTTTGAAGGGTGATAAAGTAAAAGAAAATAAACAACAATTGAATGCAAAAGTCCAACGATTTTATTGAATGAAAACATGCAAATGACAGATAATAACCCTCACAAACGAGCCATGATGCCCTGGGCAAGGCACTAGGCTTTAGAGTTTATTGTTCAAAACATAAAGAAATACGAAAAGCAAAACAAAATAAGAGCAATTACTCCTGACTAAAGGAGATTGGTATGACGTTCGCCTTCCAATTCTCGAGCCCATTGTCTGAGTTGGAAGATCCACTTGCTGATGTCGCAGTCGTTGTCGTCGTCTTCTATAGCATGGATTCCATTTTGGCTAATGCGGAAAGGAAGTTGGCCGGCACGTTCGCGGCGTATCATCTTCTGACCTTTGATGGTGAGGCCTAAACCAGTCTTGTCAGATTTGAAAGGAATATCAGGGAGCTGTCCCCAAGTAGCACTACCTCCTTCTTCCACTGCAGCTTGAGCATCCTTCAGCGAGGCCATCTTGGGCGGAGCTTGTGTAACTTCAGGATTGACAGGAGTGTCAACAGGCATGACTCTGGGTATTGTTTCAAAAGCTTGATAGGGAGTCTCAAAGAATTTGCCTTCCATCTCAAGATATCGAAATGACTGCAGATGACTGACCATGTATTCTTCTTCACCACATACTGTAACAACCTTCCCTTTCACCGGGTACTTCTCGATGGTGGTAGAGGTAATACCGCCCATGTATCCAAGCGCCCAAGTAGGCAAGAATAAGTCGGACGGATGTCCATGACAAAGAAAGTGGAGTCAAAAGTCCGAACCGACTTTAACAGTGAGTGAGCTCTCCAAGTACCGTTCGCTTAGAACCATCAAAAGCTCTCACAATAATGTCACTGGGTCTCAGAACCAACCCTTCGACATCAAGTCGATCAAAAGCAGTCTTAGGTAGGATATTCAGAGCAGAACCGGTATCCACCAAATCATGAGACAGTGTAGTGCCCTTGCATTCAACATATATGTGCAAGGCTTTGTTATGTTTCTTTCCGGCAGGAGTCAAATCAGCATCAGAGAAGCCTAGGCCGTTGTTGGCAGCCAGGTTAGTAATACAAACTTCAAACTGGTCAGTTGTAGTGTCTTGCGGTACGTGAGCATTCTTCAAAAACTTCACCAAGGCGTTAGCATGAGCCTCGGAGCATAAGAGCAGAGCAAGCATGGAGATCTTGGACGGAGTCTGTCCCAACTGTTCCACAACATTGTAGTCACTCTTCTTGATAATCTTCAGAATTTCCTCCATTTCTTGTTTGGAGGTTGTTAGTGTTTTAAGTTGGCATTAATTTTGGTAAAACTAGGATTTAGCAATGTCATGATAGATGTCATGACATTCAGAGATTGAAGATAAATCATACCTGCTAAGGATGTTAAAAGACAAAGAATCGGAAGCTAAAGTCGTGTTGGAAATTGAGAAAATACCGATTTCATAATGTATGTTATGACATTCTGTGACATTCGCTCGCAGAACTGTTTGTTCTGAGATTTTTCGGAAGTTTGTTGAGCTGCTAAATATTGTTTTTTTGTTATTAGAAAGCATGCTCACGTGGCTGCTAGGTTAATCTTAATTAAACCTAAATTGGTTGTTGAAAAGACCATGTTTTTAGGATTAAATTAAGTGAACCCTAGCTATCTTTATGGAAGCCCAAAACCAAGTTTCGTGGATCGCTTCTATAAAAGGAAATCAACCTTACAACCGTGCGTGCCCTTTGAATGTATTGAAGAGATAGCAGCTTGTGTTTGTGTAATGTTAGGATTTATAACAGTTGGTACTGTGTAATTCTAATATCTCTTGTGAGCCAAGCAACTATCAATTGATAAGTGCATTGGACTAGGATTTGTTGTAAGGGTAGTTTATCACTTAAAGCACGGGTGTTTGTCTCTTGATTGAAGCTTTGAAGCAAGATCAAGATATTTTATTGAAGTGTGTCTTCACAATTCAATTAGTCAATAGGTTGATATCACGTGATCGAGGGAGTGAATGGGTACTGATCTAAGTAGGACTTAGGTTGAAGTTGCATTGGGTAGGTTTTAAGTGAAGGAGATAAACCGTAGTTTATTCCCGAATTAATTCTACTAATAGTGAATTTCCTCCTTGGCTTGGTAGCCCCGGATGTAGGTTTGTTGAACCGAACCGGGTGAACAACTTATTGTGTTCTTTATGCTTTCAGATTTCGTGTGAATTGTTAACATAGTGTCGATATCGTGTCATAACATTCTCTGTGACATCACGATCCGCTGCCAGAATTTCAATTGGTATCGCAGGCACCCGCTTGTTATTTCCGGTGAGATCTAGGGATAATAGTTTCGCGTAATGGATAAAGAAGGAGGGTTTGGAGGAAGACCACCTATTCTGGATGGGTCTAATTATGATTACTGGAAGCCTCGTATGGTTGCCTTCTTAAGATCAGTGGACATTAAAGCTTGGAGAGCGATAAAGGATGGAAACATCCCACCAAGCTTGAGAAAGATGGGACCACCTCTTGAAACCCGAGGAGGAATGGAGCAAAGAGGAAGAAGAGCTAGCTCTAGGGAACTCTAAAGCATTGAATGCTGCTCAATGGTATTGAGTGAACATCTTCAGACTGGTCCATCAATGTGAGTTAGCCAAGGATGTTTGGTACACTCTCAGAACTACTCATGAGGGGACATCCAAAGTGAAGATGTCAAGACTTCAGATGCTCACTACCAAATTTGAGAATTTGAAGATGAAGGAAGATGAGACTATTCATGAATTTCACATGAATATTTTGGAAATTGCCAATGCCTCAGGAGCACTTGGTGAAAAGATGTCAGAAGAGAAGCTGGTGAGAAAGATTTTCAGATCCCTACCTAAGAGATTTGCAATGAAAGTCACTACAATAGAGGAGGCTCAAGACATCAACACCTTGAAGGTTGAAGAACTTATTGGATCCCTTATGACTTTTGAGATGGGAATCAGTGAAACTGTTGACAAGAAAAACAAGAGCATAGCACTTGTATCCAACACTGAAGAGGGATGCAAGGTGGAAGATGAAGAGAAGATATCTGAAGCTATAGCCATGCTTGGAAGACAGTTCAACAAACTGATCAGGAGGGTTGATCCAAAGTCAAGGTCAAATGTCAAGGACATTCCATCGACATTAGCGATCTTATGACTCCAGAAGATCCAAGTCGAGGAAAAGGAAGTCAAAGCAGAGAATCCAATGTCATGGATGTGAAGGATTTGGACATATTAAAGTGAATGTCCTACCTTTCTTAAGAAACAAAAGAGAGGAATGAAATGTTACTTGGTCCGATGGTGAATCAAGTAGTGATAATCAAGAGGAATCACCAAACTTGTCACCGTGCATCTTCCGAAGTGGCAATCTTGATAATGACTCTAGTGATGAGGAAGTGACTTTGAAGAACTTCGATACTTACAAGAAACCGTATCAGTGGTGAAGTATGTCAACAAAATGAAAACAGAAAACGATTGAGAAGTTGGAGGCGAAATGTGAGGTCGAAGTCGAGAAGAAGGAAAATACAATCACTATAAGTCATCTCAACAAAGTGAGATTATGGTGTTGAATTCCAAGCTTGATCATATGACTAAGTCTGTCAAAATGTTGACAAATGGAACTGATAAGCTGGAAGAAATTCTTCAGCTTGGACAAAATGTCGGAAATAAGCATGGTCTAGGATATGTGACTGAAAAGGAACCTGTTAGTGACAAGAAAAGAAGAGGCATGGAAACCAAAGCCGCAGATGCCACAACAGTAAAACAGGAAATGTTCCCGGCCCATGTAGATGCAAAGAAATTTTCGATAACAGAAGAAGACCTGACCTAATAGGCCAATGTCAAAGCGGATGTCACAACATTGGGGCCAACATCGGATCGAGAAACATGAATAAGAAGTTTCAAAGATGGAGATGTCACCATTGTGGAAGGTTTGACACATAAAACCCTTATGCTATAGGTTACATGGGTACCCTAATCGACTCCTATGTTGAGCCTAAGAACATCAAAGTACCCTACACTCAAAAGTGGAAGAAGAGGAAGATTGATAGCTCACACCTCTCGAGTGTCCGCCAAGGAAGATTGGTACTTTGACAATGGGTGTTCCAAGCATATGACCGGGTATAAAAACCTTCGAATAATGTCAAACCTCACTCTACCACCACTTTGTTACTTTTGGAGATGGAGCTAAAGGAGAAATCAAAGGTGTTGGAAACTTGACCGCTCCCGAGTTCCAAATCTAAATGGAGTGTCACTGGTAAAGCTCGACTACTAATCTCATAAGCATAAGTCACTATGTGATATGGGATTTAAAGTCAATTTCACTGTGTCTGAATGTCTTGTAATCAATGATAAACAAGAAGTTGTTATGAGAGGAGTCGATCAAAGGACAATCGCTACATGGGAATCGAGAACACCAACCTCTTCCGTGTGCTCTACACAAGGATGAAAAGGAGGTAAAGCTATGGCATCAAAAACTTGGACATCTGCATCTCAGAGGGATGAAAAAGATCATCACTATGGAGGCTGGCAGAGGGATACCAAAACTCCATATTGATGAAGGAAGAGTCTGTGGTGAATGTCAAGTTGGAAAGCAAACCAGAATGTCACACCCAATGTCTAGACATCCGACCACTTCCCAGTGCTAGAGCTGCCCATATGGATTTGATGGGGCCTGCAGTTGAAAGCCTTGGTGGAAAAGATATGCCTATGTTGTTGTGGATGACTTCCGATTTACTGGATAAACTTCATCAAGGAAAAATCTGATGTGTTTGATGTCTTTAAGGAGCTATGCAAAAGACTTCAAAGAGAGAAGGAGAGTTGTATTGTCAGAATAAGAAGTGATCATGGAAAGGAGTTTGAGAACAACAAATTTGATGAATTATGCTCCTCAGAGGGAATTAATCATGAGTTTTCTTCTCCTATAACGCCTCAACAAAATGGGGTGGTGGAAAGAAAGAATAGGACCATACAGAATCGCAGAGCAATGATTCATGCTAAGAAACTTCCTATTCATTTTTGGGCTGAAGCTATGAATACAACTTGCTATGTTCACAACAGGGTCACCCTAAGAAAGGGATCTTCCTCCACCCTGTATGAACTATGGAAGGTAAGAAAACCAACCGTGAAATATTTCCATGTATTTGGCAAGAATGCTATATTCGAGATCGTGATCAAAGGAGAAAATGGATTCTAAGAGTGATGAAGGCATTTTTCGATACTCCACTAACAGCAGAGCATATAGGGTATTCAACCCGAACCCATTATGATGGAGTCTATTAATGTCATTGTTGATGATCATCATCAGAACACAATGTCCCATATGATGTTGAGACATGGTTTGAGACATCACCTCAAGTACCGATAAGGAAGATGTACCGATCCTTCTCCTCCAAAATCAACCAGAGGAAGTTAACAAAGATCCTTCCATCGAATTCGTAAAGATCATCCAAAGGATCTCATCATTGGGGATCCAACCAAAGGTGTCGTTACAAGATCCGAGAAACTGCCTCAAACTCTTGCTTTGTGTCAAAGATAGAGCCAAAAATGTCAAAGAAGCTCTAAGTGATGAATTCGGATGGAGCAATGCAAGATGAATTGAACCAATTCAAGCAACATGAAGTATGGGAATTAGTTCTAGACCGAAGGAACAAACATCATTGGCACAAAATGGATCTACAAGAACAAGTCCGATGCGTATGGACCGCACCGTGAATAAAGCTAGACTTGTTGCTCGTGGTTACACTCGTGTTGAAGGGATTGACTTTGATGAGACTTTTGCACCGTGGCTAGATGGAATCAATCAGCTTCTTCTAGGGTTGCTTGCATTCAAATTCAAACTATTTCAGATGGATGTGAAAAGTGCCTTCCTAAATGGCTACTTAAATGAGGAAGTATATGTAGAACACCTAAAGGATTTGTGGATCCAAGTTTCCGATCATGTCTACAAATTAAGGAAAGCCCTATATGGACTAAAGCAAGCTCCTAGGGCTGGTATGAAAGGCTAACCAAGTTCCTTCATGACAAAGGCTACGTAAAAGGAGGCTTGGATAAAACTCTCTTTGTCAAGAATGAAGGAGGAAAGATAATGGTTGCTCAAATTTATGTGGATGACATAGTATTTGGTGGAATGTCGACTCAATGGTGAAACATTTTGCCAATCAAATGCAAGCTGAGTTTGAAATGAGTCTTATGGGAGAATTGACCTACTTTCTTGGACTGCAAGTCACACAGATGGAAGACTCAACATTCCTTTCACAGAGCAAATATGCAAGGAATATTGTCAAAAAGTTTGGAATGGAGAATGCCAGCCATAAAAGGACTCCTGCTCCCACACATGTGAAGTTGTCCAAGGACACAAATGGTGAAAAGGTAGACCAAAGTTTGTATAGAAGCATGATAGGGAGCTTATTGTATCTAACAGCCAGCAGACCTGACATTGCATTTGCTGTTGGGGTATGTGCAAGATACCAAGCTGAACCTAAAGTGAGTCACATTAACCAGGTGAAAATAATTCTGAAGTATGTGAGTGGAACCTGCAGTTATGGTATCCTGTATTCCCATGGATGTGAACCCATTTTGTCTGGTTATTGTGATGTCGATGGTTGGTAGTCTTGATGAGAAAAAGTACCTGAGGATGCTTCTTTTGGGAAACAATCTTGTTTCTTGGTTCAGAAGAAGCAAAACTGTGTCCTTGTCCATCAAGTCAATACATAGCACCGGTAGCTTGTTCTCAAATGGTCCGATGAAGCGGATGCTCGAGTACAATGTCACACAGGATGTCATGACATTGTACTGTGACAATCTGAGTGCTATTAATATTTCAAAGAATCTTATACAACACAGTAGGACTAAGCACATTGACATAAGACATCACTTCATCAGAGACCTTGTGGAGGAGAAAGTGATTAAACCGACCATGTAGTCACCGAATCGCAATGGTCGACATTTTTACTAAAGCTCTTGATGCTAGTCAATTTGAGAATTTAAGGAGCAAACTGGGCATTTATCAATATGAGGAATTGTAGCAATTAAAATTGCTTACAAAGAGGAGAAGAAACCTTGTATTTCAAATAAATATGAGTGGGTCACTTCATTATTTCCCTCTTATTTTTAAAGGTTTCAAGAATATCAAGAGTCACCTCCATATAATAACCTCTCCTATTGAAAGTATCATTTCCTCTCCACCCAAAAGATACTTTCAAATTCTTTGTCAGTTCCTCAATATATCTCAGAGAAATATGTCTTCTTCATCCTCTTCATCCCAAGACTCTGATTGTTCATCTCCCACCATGGCTGAAATTAGGGCAATCGCTGCAGCCATGAATGTTGAACCTGTGAAGGTCTCCCCTCAGTGTTCAATGGCAACTGACTCTCAGAATCAGCATGCACGGAATATTCAAGGATCATCAGTTTCCACTGGTAAGACTTCTGCCTCATCCTCATCTGTTCCCCCTGAGATAAGAAATAGGGAAGGTACCATGTATGTAGAAGGAGTCATTGCTAGGATAGTCACACTGTTCCTGGAATCTCTGTTCCCCTTAATCAAAGGCCTGCTAGCCCTAGTTTAGCAGATGATCCAGATGTCACAAAGGATGTTATGACATCTGATGATCACGTCCAGGCAACACATGTGGACTCTGATACTCTTGCTGATTTCCCTGCCAAAGCAAAGGGTGGTATTTCTGGTTCTCAAGATGAGAAAATAACTAGAACTAGAACTTCTTCAAAGAAGTATAGAGCTAAATTTGTTGGCTGCTCAAAATGCAAAAGAACACCAATGGCCAAGAAAAGGAAAGCTCCTGGACCTGCAAAGTCTGATCAAGCTCGCTTCAAGATTCAAATGAACTAGTCTTGTAATGTCATGTCGTTGCTAACAATGAAGATGCCTCTTCCGCAAAGGAGAGCAACTGATTAAGTTGCTGTGATGCTTCCATTTATCTGTTGTGTTTGCTCTGTCATTTGTCTTCTTTTCTTGTTCTGTATTCTTTTTGGATGATTGTAATCATTGTGTTGACAGATGTGTAACCCTTGAATACTTATGCTGGTATTGTTTTTTTTTCTGGTACTGTTTGATTAGAAGTTTGGGAAAATTGTATTGTTTTCCTTTGGCCCTTTATGGCTAAAAAGGGGAGAAGAACTACTGTGTTGATGTGAGTATGGGACTTTGGGAATTGTGTATCTGCTTTTTAAATTTTGTTTGTGGGCAATTGTGGGAATTGTGGGATTTTTGTATGGGTAGAATTTATCTTATCTCTAGGTTCTAGTTTATTTAAGCTTAGAACTAGTTTGTCTTCTGTTGCATATGTACTCTGATAGGTTAAGTAGTTTTAGCCAAAATGTGCCAAAGGGAGTTTGTTAGTGTTTTAAGTTGGCATTAATTTTGGTAAAACTAGGATTTAGCAATGTCATGATAGATGTCATGACATTCGAGATGAAGATAAATCCTACCTACTAAGGATGTTAAAAGACACAGAACGAAGCTAAAGTGTTGGAAATTTAAAATTCGATGTCATAATGATGTTATGACATTCAGCAGACATTCTGCTCGCAGAACTGCTTGTTCTGAGATTTTTCGTGAAGTTTGTTGAGCTGCTAAATATTGTTTTTCTGTTATTAGAAAGCATGCTCACGTGGCTGCTAGGTTAATCTTAATTAAACCTAAATTGGTTGTTGAAAAGACCATGCTTTTAGGATTAAATTAAGTGAACCCTAACTATCTTTATGGAAGCCCAAACTGAAGTTTCGTGGATGCTTCTATAAAAGGAAATCAACCTTACAACTGTGTTCGCCTTTGAATGTATTGAAGAGATAGCAGCTTGTGTTTGTGTACTGTTAGGATTTATAACAGTTGGTATTGTGTAATTCTAGTGTCTCTTGTGAGCCAAGAAACTATCAATTGATAAGTGCATTGGACTATGATTTGTTGTAAGGGTAGTTTATCACTCAAAGCTTTAAAGCACGAGTGTTTGTCTCTTGATTGAAGCTTTGAAGCAAGATCAAGATATTTTATTGAAGTGTGTCTTCACAATTTAATTAGTCAATAGGTTGATATCACTGCTGTGATTGAGGGGGAGTGAGTGGGTACTCAGATCTAAGTAGGACTTAGGTTGAAGTTGCATTGGGTAGGTTTTAAGTGAAAGAGATAAACTGGTGGTTTATTCCTGAATTAATTCTACTAATAGTGAATTTCCTCCTCGCTTGGTAGCCCCGGATGTAGGTTTGTTGAACCGAATGGTGAACAACTTATTGTGTTCTTTATCGTCAGATTTATCGTGTGAATTGTTAACATAGTGTCGACATCGTGTCATAACATTCTATGACATCACGTATCCGCTGCCAGAATTTAGAGGTGTCTTCAAGAACTTCCTTTGGTATACGTTGAGCAGGATGAGTCACCGGTTCTTTCCTCTAGCTTGGGGAATGGGTTGAATATTGGAATGCGAAATGGAGTCGCGATGTCTTTTGGAGGAGAGATATCTGGAGAGAATACTCTTCCGGTTCGAGTCACCTTACTTGATCCGGTGATGTTGTCAATGTCGGGAATGGTAGCTTCAATTGTAAGGTCCTCAATGGTCAGAGGGTCTTGCTTGACGCCATGATAGTAGACATCAGATCCATAGTTCCAAGGGATAGCTTTGTTAGAGGAATATGGAACTGGTCTGGGAGAAGTAATGATGAGGGGTGCCACCCTAGGCACAGAATCAGCAGAGGAAATCCTTATGGTGTTAACATCAGCACAATCTTCTGAGAAATTGTCACCCCATCCGGTTACCTTAACATCTTCAATAGGAATCTTGTAGCTCTCAGGAACAGTGTACTTCACCATGTAATCATACTTTCCACTTGGCTGCCCCAAGGTATCCCATACAGATGGTGCGGCTTCATTCACATCTTCGATCTTCAACTTAGACATATCTTCACACAGTTTCTGCACAGGTGGTTTCAGAAATAGTATCTCACGGTTATTCATCATGCATTGAACACGTCTTCTCAACCAAGCACAACCATCAGGTGCAGCTAGGCACCAACGACAATTCTCTGGGCATCCTGGATTGACACCGGCTTGTAGAAAATTCTTCTTAACAGTCATCAGAGGAATGGTCAAGTCATCTATATTGAACACATAAGTATCTTCACCAATAGCATTGGAACTTTTGTCATGGTTTGGCATAGGCGCATTGATCACATTCGGAGTCTCGACAGGAGGGTCAAACTCAATCTGCTTAGCTTCAATCATGTCTTGAATCTTATTCTTCAGAGCCCAACAATCATCAGTGTTATGTCCAGGGCTATTGGAATGGTAAGCACACTTAGCATTAGGATTGTATCTCGGAGAGGAAGTGTTGATATTTTGAGGAGGATCCCTCAAGGTTATCAGCTCTGCTTTCAACATGTGTTGCAAGGCTTGCGACAAAGGCATGTTGATCTTCGTAAACTGTCTTCGTGGCGCGTTATGGCTACGCGGCGTTGTCTCGGTGAGGTTGTGCTGGTGTAGGATTGGAGATCACAACTGCCCCCACAGATTGAGCACGGTCGGTCTTGGCTCGGCTTTTCTGACCATACACAGCATTAGTTTCTTTCTTACCGCCAAAAGATCTCTTCGCAGCATTTGAAGATGTCTCTATCTGAATCTTTCCACTTTTGATACCAGCTTCAATACGCTCTCCTGTTAATATCAACTCGGTGAATCCGGCTGAAGAGTTTCCAATCAGATGATTGAAGAACGGGCCTGTCAGTGTTCCCATAAACATATCAACCAATTCCCTATTGGACAAGGGTGGTTGAACTCTTCCTGCTAGATCTCTCCATTTCTGAGCATACTCCTTGAACTTCTCATCACGACCCATAGACATGCTTTGTTGTTGCATGCGAGTGGGTGTCAATTCAGCATTGTACTCATACTGTCTGTAGAAAGCATCTGCTAAGCCACTCCAAGTACGGATACGGTCATTCTCAAGCTGATAATACCACTCCAATTGAGTTCCGGACAAACTCTCTTGAAAATAGTGCATCCACAACTTTCTGTCATCAGTGTGGGGGTTGATTTTCTGAACATAAGATTTCAAGTGTAGCTTAGGACAAGACATGCCATCATACTTGGCAAAAGTTGGAACTTTGAACTTAGGAGGAATCACCACACCAGGGACAAGGCTCAGATCATCGAAATTCAATCCGGACATCTTCAGGTTTTCCACAGCATTCAGACGGTCTTCAAGTTGCTTGTACTTGTCATCTTCATCAGAGTATTGGCTTTGGTCAGAGCGATCTTCTCCCTCCTTCTTAGGCTCACGCTGGTCATCTTCATTACCCTCGACACTCCCCTCATTCTTGACACTTCCTTCAGAGAGCTTTATCCGACTGACCCTCTTAGGACCACCTTTGTAGCGTCTGCCCATGTTGAGAAGACCAATAACCTTCTTCTTTCTGTTGATGAGCTTCTTCAGATCTTTTTGGCCTTGGACCAAACTAGTGAACATTTGTTGGAACTGAGCATTCTGAGCCTGGAGATCTTTGACAGACTGTTCAAGAGCCATTTCTGCTAAAATAAATAGCGAGCAAATGAGAAAACCAATCTTCAATGTACCTGTGATGCAATGTTATGCTATGATATGCAATGTTTATGCGAATGCAATGCAATGTTTTCAAGGACCTTAGAGATTTAAATTTGTTAAACAAGCAATGAACAAACATTTATTAGTACTCTTTTTATTATTCTTTTTTTTTAAGTACAAAAGAAAGTTCAAAACAATAAAAGTAAAGATATAAATCCTAAAGCTCTAAGTCTCCCATGGGCGCTTCCTCTTGGTGCCGAGGTAGGCGTTGATGTTCCGCTCCTCGTGAAGTAGCTTTGTCAACTCTAGCACTTTCTTCTCACTTGCATAGCATTGAGCTTCAAATGTATCCCTTTCTTCTTTAAGCTGAATCCAGGATCTCTTCAAGTCTTCAAAATCAGTAGGCATGTCAGGATGGAGAACATTATAGGGTACGTCACCTATAGCAACAGGTTCCACAATTACGGGTAAAACATGCGTGAATGGCATCATGAGGTTTTGAGCTCGAGCTCTCACCCATTTGAGGTAAGGTTCCCAAGGAATGGAGTTCGGGTGCCCCAAAGTCTTGGTATCAGTCTTCTTTACCATGCCCCAAGCGTGTATGAACCTTCGTCGGTAATTCTGGAGATCATGATTGTAATCGAACACAATATCTTGGAGAAGCATATCATGTGGGCCATCTCTTCGGGCAAAACCAAACTGACGTAAAGCTAGAGAAGGGTTGTAAGTAATACCTCCCCTTATACCAAGTAGTGGTACATTAGGGAATTCTCCACAACGCTCGATGAAGGTGAAGTCCTTTTGAGAGAAAAGACTCCAACGAATGTCTGAATGAGAGAGTGACATTAACCTTTGAGACCATCTCAACCTTTGTTCATTCTTCAAAACTGATGGAGGAAGGTGCGAAATAAACCACCTGGAAAGTAACGGTATGCAACACATGAGAGTTCCTTGTCTCTTAGTAGTACGAGTGTGGAGAGAATGTAGGATGTCTCCAAGTAAAGTAGGCACTGGATTACGGGTAAGAAACAACTTGATGGCATTGACATCTATGAATTGATCCGAGTTAGGGAATAGAACCAAACCATAAATTAGCAAGGCCACAATGTTTTCAAATGCATGGAAACTCATAACTTTGAGGAATTCTAGGGCTTTCTTGATTAAGAACTTGGAAAGTAAACCCTTAACTCCACTTCTAGTTTCCCAATTGGCTTCAATGTCTGAACGCTTAAGATGTAAGGCGGTAAGGCGGATGCGATGTCTTCGAACTTAGGAACCTTTTCTAAACCGGTGAATGGCATTTGGTCAAGAATAGGTACACCAAGTAGCTTAGAGAACTCTTCCAAGGTAGGAACCAACTGATAATCGGGAAATGTGAAGCAATGGTGTTTCGGGTCGAAGAACTGGAATAGGACATGCATCATATCTTCTTCAAAACCGGAGATAACCAAATCAAGTAGATAACCATGTCTTTTGATGAACTGAGCATGGCCGGGAATCTCTGAAACCAATTCTTTGAGCTGAGAAGGGAGTAGTCTTTCTAGAAGCCATAATCCCTACAAAACAGAGCAAAGATAAATCCCTAGGTCCTTGAAATAGTTCGAAATTATATGCAATGCGAATGATGTCATGATGTCATGTTTAGAACACACAAACAATTCACACAAAGAGCCTAGGTTTAAGGCTTGCATGAGGTATAGGTGATTACCCCACCAAAAGTTTGAGTTGGTTCATCCTGTCCTACAATAGTAACCGGGTTCTAGGAATCTCATATCATTGATTTTTCTCGTAGGCGTTCATTTCAATACGACTACCAAGTGGTCGACCGAAAATATCCCAAAAGTCTGATCTTAATGAGTGTAGCATCGAGTATCAACCAACCTTAGTCGCACCAAAACCGCCATCTCACTACCTTCTAATGGCCAAGATGGGTCAATTAAGGTTCTAAAAGTTTAGTTAGTGCTTGATGACACCACGCAAAATTCTATCCTCAACTTGAAATGAAGAGTATCGGGACATCCAGTGTCACACTAACGTAGCCATCATGTTGACCGTTTTGATATCGTCTAGCAGTCATGACGATTTATTGCTACTTACCTAAAGGAAACCCGGATCCGTGTAGGATCCCCATAGATATAATACCAAGCAACCCTTAAAGATAAAGCAAGCAAGTCAAACAAAAAGCGATAAAGATGATCTAAAAATCCTAAGGTATTCTCTCTTTAGGTGTCTCCAGAGTCGCCGATAATACGGTGAACTGACTTTGAGATTTTGTATCGCAAATGTGCGGATAGCAAGAGTCGCCACCGACTTTTCTTTTATCCAATTAAGGGAAGGTAAAAGTAGAAAAAGACCTCCGTTAGATTTCGAGTAAGGGAGAAGGTTATAAAAGGGAAGGTATTAGCACCCTTTCCATCCGTAGTTATCTACGGGCTCTTAGTTGCTCTTAGATCACTTTAAAATTGTGCTTCGTATGCGTTTGAAAAAATGTTTTAAAAGGCATTTCGCTTTGACTTTGTAATGATTCATGTAGGAATGTATACAAAGTGTTCGGAAATGTTTCGTTTTGAAAAGAGTTTGAACTTTGACAAAAGTGTGTTGTGTGAAAAGTATTTTGATAGAGCAAGCAACTAAAAGTCTTATTACCTACTCGTAATTGGCCGCTGTATTGTTTTACTTTCCTTTAGAATAGCGCTATCCATACCATTAGTTGGTAGGTAACTCTATTTGTTGGATGTAAGGGACATTCGGGACATCGGATGGTCATAGAAAGCAACTTGTAGGAAGTATCCTAGCACATTCGACGGACTATCATCATTTTCGAGGCGACAATCGAGGGTCAAGATCATGTATTCGGAGGCGACATCGTGGGTCTATGATCTTTGTATCGAAGGGACTATGACGATTTGTTTTGAAGGCTACGGTGCTAGGATACCTCTACGCTCGAGGACATGACCATATTTGGATTCGTAAAGGCAACGAGAGAATTACCCTAAGGGTGCGTGTGAAAAGAGTGTGTTGATTCGATATGTTATCTTTGGAAATTAGTGGGCTATGTTCAATTTTATCTTGCCATACACCTAATTACTAGCGATGTATAGGTGCGGAAATTAAAATGCGGAAATGTAAAGTGCGGAAAGATAAATCCTACGCTATTACATGGCTTTGGGCGATACATAATTTAAACTTATGGAAAATAAAAGCCCTAATTAAACTATTACATCCCATGAGCAATTACATCATTGGAAAAAGAAAACAAGAAAGGAAAACGTCCAAACGGATAACTGAAAAGATGAGAAATCGGAAATAGAGAAATCGAATAAGAGAAAATGTTAGTAAAAATGCAAATTTTTAAATGAGAAAAATATTTCATGCTGGAAATAACATTAATATGCTAAAATAATTTTTTGGGATTTTTTGGAGATAATTTACTAATTAAAAACTAATTAAAAGTAATTTAAATGATAAATTATGAATAAAATTAAATATGCATGCAAAATAATATTTTTTAATTTTATAAATTAAATAAACATTTTCTGAAAATAATGCAAAAAGAAAAATATTTTTTTGGTGTTTTTTAATGCATGATAAAAATTATTGAAAAGAAATTAAAATGCATGAAAATATTAAATAAAATAGAAAAATAGAAAATATGTGAAGTTTGTAAAAAGAAGAAAAACATTGGTCTTGCCAGGATTCGAACTAGAGACCTTGCTTTCAAACCTTGAGTCCCCTTGCCTTGACCAACTGAGCTAGCATGCTTCACTGTTTGGAAACCGGAGCAAGTAAAGGAAAAACAAGTGTCACCCCCTGACTGCCTCGTTTCCGCGCCAAGCTTCGTCTTCCTCGTTTTGAATTTTTGAAAATCCAGCGTCGGCCTTGGCTCGACGCTATGTTCCTGGCTAAATCAAAAATCATGTACAAGCAATATAAATAAAATCTAAGACCATGGTTCGATTGGAAACATCATTCCAAATGCAATGGTAATGGTCTCGAGGTCCAATTTTTCCGTTTAAGAGAAACCCTAATTCGTGATCAAGAACCCTAATCATGGCATATCGTGTTTCAGGCTATGGAAACGCAATCAAATTGCCCAGAATGCTTGCAAACTTCCTACTAATCACAAAAACAACAACAAATCGTGTTAAAAATGCATGAATATGAGAAATCGATTTTGAAATATATATGAACAAACCGAATTCGGATTTCTTGATTCTTGATGGTTTTGGATGATGTGAGGGTCTGGATCGATTCAGGAGGTATCAAGGAACGTGTTTGAGTGCTTAGAATCAATTGAAACGACCTAAATCCAAGGCTGTTAGTTGCTTGTATGCCACGGATTTTTTGAGCTTCAATAGGGTTTCTCCAGCCAGTTTTTCTACCCTAATTCGCGTGGCATGTGTTGTATATATATAGGAGATGGAATTAGAGTTGATTTGAGAAAGAATCAATCATCAATCAATGCACAAAATATTTGATTTTGTTCCAAATCAAATTTCCATCTTTTTGATCAATTTTCAATCAAATCTTGCCATATCCAACCAAATTTCGAAATTTGCTGGTTTAATTGAGTTGCTTGGATCTCAAGGAAGAGAGAAAAATCAAATTTGCATTTAATTTTGATTTTATACTTTATTTTTGAATTTAATTTGCATTTAAATGAATAAAATACAAATTAAATAGAAAAATAAAATAAAAATTCGTGGCATTGCGCTTGGATATTCCTAATTGCATAAGGAACAAGTTTGGATAAAGAAAAAGTAAGCCCATTTGCAAAATTTTGATTTTTGGAAGCATTTCTCTTTGTGCACTTCTTCAAAATTGCCCAACTTGTGAATGGTGTATCTTGCTCAATTTTCCATATTTTTGAGTGTTCTTGGACTTTTTGGAAATATCTAAGAGTCCTCTAACCAACCTTTTTGGTCTCATCTCAATTGGAGTTTCCATTCTCAATATATCTTCAAAACAAAATGTTGACTTTTTGTTGACTTTGAAAAGGACCTGTAATGTTTTGATCCATACCTTCCAAATGAAGCATTTTTTGAACATTCTTGTGAGACATGAAGTTGTAGGGAATGGAATTTCCTTCAAAACAAGAGGTGGTGGAAAATTTCGAGAAAGTATGAAGAAGTTATGATCACCAAAGTTTGGTTGACTTTTCACTAAGAAACCCTAATTTAGAAAGTTTGACTTTTGAGCAAATCTTGAGTTTTCTTGATGAATCATGATCAACCCTTGATCAAATGATGAATGTAACTTCAAAATGAGAATGTTGACCAAAAATCATGAAGTTTGACTGTATGTTGACCACAGTTGACTTTTTGTCCAATACAACTGATTTTCAACCATCTGAGCAATTGTCTAAGGAAATTTGACTTGTAAGGCTTGAAACTTGTCATGGAGAATCTTTGAAGCATATGAGGAGGCATGAAGACCATTGGAGATGTTGGAAGTCCATCTTGATCTGAGAAATGCCAAACCCTAGTTTGGGTTGATTGTTTAGGAGAGGGTTTGTCTGATCAACCTTTGAGGAATCCTTGAGCATGGATGTATGGAATGTCTTGAGAAGATGGAGGGCAAATTTTGGGGTATGACAGATGCAATAATACATTAATTCAAATGTCACAACTAGATGTCTCATATCCATATTCAACCAGTGTAAGTACAATAATTGCCCTAGTTCCAACGCATAGCCTAATGGTCAGTAATTCATATGCGTCCATAATCAAATTAACAAAGTATCTCAAATAAAAAACATTAAGCATAAGAGGCAATCAAATAGAAATATAAATTTAATTATTCATGCACTGACAAATTAAACATGTCCCAACAAGTTCAAAATATGTCCATCAAACAAATTGTAACTTGGAAGTGTTTAGTTACTTATACTAATACAAACAAGTACCATGTGATATGATGAAGATTGTATAAGAAATTCCTTGAAGAATTGACCTCCAATGGCTTCAAATGCTCTATGAATTGCACTTTTGGTACTATTTTTCATCACTTTCAGCCAAATTCACATAACCCTTGAAAAGATGCCAAACATCCCCTTTTAAAGCCTCCAGAATCAGTCAGAACGTGTTAGAAAAAGGGTTCATTGCGCGCAATGTAAGTTCCTGAATTATATGAATTGACAAAGTTTTAATAAAACCAATAATAGTAGCAACAATGTATTGTACAGTAGGATTCTCAACTTATAATCCTATCTAGAATGCCTTAACATGTTGTGTTGAAAAGTTTCAACATTTGGAACAACATGTCATATGAGATGTTGAGACATCAGACATCAGGACATCACGCTATAGAAACTGTTAAGTTTGTTACAGTTCTATTTTAATTAGAGAAGAATATTCTGGGAATATTATGCATCTTATGTGGTGTGACTTTGAAGGCATATGTGGAGGTCCAAGATCTAAGGAGAAAGATCAGCAAGGACATTGATTGTAGAAGAAGTTATCTGCGTATTTTTTTCTGCAAAAGTTTGTTTATGCAGAAGTTTGTTACATCTTATGCTGTTATTTTGAAGACCCGAATCCAGTTGGATAATAGGTTATAAATAAGCAGTTGTAACCTAGTTTTAGTAAGCTAGCTAGTTTTAGAAAGATGTAATCTTTAGGGTTAGCCATGTAAGTGAACCACCCGATTTGTGGGATGGTCACTGATTTGTACCTCGAAGCCTGTAGGCAAGAGGATTATTTTACTCACTCAGAAGCTGTGAAGCAATGAGTGTAGTTGTGTCCTTGGAAGAAGCTGTAAAGAAATTCCAAGTTAGGTTTGTGTCACTTGAGTGTCTGTTTTATATTGTGTTTGAAATGTGGTATCTTCAAACTGTTTTAGTTGTGCTTGGAGTGAGGTATCTCCAAGCTGATTGTGTTATGAGCCAAGAAGTTGATGTAGTTGTTGGTGTGATAGTAGCTGATAGACATCACCGAGGTGATTGGAAGTGAGCGGAGGTTCTCATATCTAAGTGTGGTATCTTAGCTAGAAGGGTCATTGGGTAGTCTGATTAAGTGAAGAGTTTAAAAAGGGTGGTTTCTCTCCGAATTAATACTGCTGATAATGAACTTCATTCTTGGCTTGGAATTACCCTTGATGTAGGTTGGTTAGAACCGAACTAGGTTAACAATTCCTTGTGTTCTTTTGTTTCCTGCATTTTAATTGTAATTCTACCTTGTCTGTTTTGTAATTTCGGATTAGATGTCACAATATCCTGAGTCTGACAATACCAGAATTTCAATTGGTATCAGAGCAGGCATCTTGTCTGTTTCTGGATGATATCCGTAGGGGATACTTTCTAGTTGTACACAAGGTAGAAGATTGTTTGAAGAAGGAGTGTTCATATTGTATGGTCCTTTGAAGTGGAGGATGAACCTATTTATAGATTGTTTGAACAAGGAGTGTTCATATTGTATAGTCCCTAGAAGTGGAGGATAGACCTATTTGTGGAGAACTAGACCAACCTGACCAGAACCTGTACCTTCTTGAATAAAGAAGATAAAGATGTTGGAACAAGAAAGTTAAATTCAAAGACTTCATGCGGGAGTGGGGATTTTGAATTCTATTGTTCAGCCTATAATCAACACAGGGAAAAGATTGTCAAAACCTTCATGCAGGAGTGAAGCTATTGATAAGGTAACTTCTGTGCTTATGTGTTTCCATATTGGTCAGGATATTAGTTGGGTCTAGTCTATTGCTTGGCGAAGAAGCAACCATTTTGCAAGATTGATTTGTTTTCAATCCTTGGATTTCATGCTTACAAGTAAATTACGGAGTAATCATTATGTACATTCCTTTGAGGTATGGCTATATTCCGCTGCATAGCCTTGGATGCAACCCCTATAATGAGAGAAGGATCCTAGGGTTATTTTATCAACATAATATTTGGCAGAATATTACAAATATATTAAAAGTGTCAAAGATACTTGAAATATTCCTCAAGTCCACTAATAAAGGCATATATTAATAGAGTTGATGAGTATCAATTGATCAATGATTCTCATATACATCTGCAAGTTGTTTGAAGACCTTGAAGACTATCAAGGATGATGTGTTCCAAGGAGATGGAAAAGATATTCTATAGGTTTTAGGACATTATTACTGGTATACAACTACCAATTGAAGAACAAATGTTTTGGGTGCTAAACAAATATAGTGTGAGTACATATGTTTGGAACCTGCTCCTGATATGGAAAAGGAGACATCTACTTATTAGTTGATCATGACATGATCAACATGATCTTATACTCGAGATGTCAGTTTATTTCTGACGTAATCTTATGGTAGTATAAAAGTCAAGCTCAGTGCAAGTAAAAGACTCATAAAGGTATACCCCTCAATCCCATTATGTGATATCAAGATGAGCATATATCTGGTACATCCTTCTGATCAAATGAACCAGATATGTGGAGATTTATTCATGACCATAAAACAGATTTTGGAGCTGAATATTGTGTCTCTACCACAGTGAAATATGATCATGAATGTTGACTGCCCTTAATATTGTCCTAGAAGGGTACTGTCAAGAAGAATCAAGGAAGTCGGACTACTATCTGAATATTTCTATGTCATGCCATAAGTAAGTCTGTTCCAGAAACCTAGTTGAGGGAATATCTTCTATAAGTACAGACTATGGCATCCATCATCTTAAAATCAGAAGTGAAAGCCTGAAGAAAAGCTTATAGAGATATGGATCATATTATTCCTTGATGTGTAAATTGTTTGGATGTAAAGTTGACAGTTGCAGTGCTTCCTATGTTCCCCCCAAATGTTATGATGAGAAAATGTGGATGTTACCCCCATAACGACTCTATGATAGATGATGTCTTATGAGATGTTGGAGCATCATCTAAATGTCTTCAGTTTTGAATATATATATTTTATTGTCTGGAAGTAGAAGTGAGTGTGAATATGTAATCAGTCAGGATGATCTAGTGTGAGTAGACAATTCTAACTAACTAAACTGGTAGGTACTTTGACGGGAGACTCAGTACTTATTAGTATGTAACCTGAATGCCAAACCACTTATACTTTGTTGGGAGCTGAGTATTTGTCTGATGGATTCATGGTATTTTGTGAACTGAATATCAGTATTAAAGTTCACTATGATCTTCATAAGACTAGAATGTGTGGCAATGTTATCTGGCGATTTTTTTAAGAGTCGATTCAACTAAGGAGATACATACAGATGCTGTCAAATATCTTGATGGGAGCTGGATATTTGTGATAATTGAATGGTAATTTGAAACAAGATGAGAAGAAGTGTGTGATGAATAAAAGAGAATGTCCTATATGGAGTTATAACATCACTACTGTTGAAGACACCAGAGATTGAAGAAGAAGATAAGGTTCAGAATTATCTTTTGAAGATATATAATTAGTTATACATGATTAACTATGAAGTTACTTTTATTGCAAGGTACAGAGTGTGGCAATCTGAAACTTGTATAGCAAGCAAACTAAGGATTCCTAATTTGTAAACTGTGGCAAGTCCAAATGAAGAATGCTTCCAGTATTATAAGGACCAACATCAAAAATGTCCTTATTTTGTATAACTCAGGGGGAGTAAGAGTAACAACATCATGATTAGATTTATCTTAGAAGTTAAAAGGAAGATTTCTGATATTAAGGGGGAGCAAAAGTATCATTAGGGAGCAACAACCTATTTGAGAAGCAACTAATAATTTTGGAAGCTGCCTTGTCTAGTGCAATTGAATATGTTTATTAAAGAAAGCGCATATGTTATATATGTTGGAGACCGACTAATGTCAAGGGGGAGATAGTTCATTAACTGATGTAAAGGGGAGTTTATACTGCTTTGTGTTTAAAATCTTGAAAAACAGTATTATTATTATCTCAGAGCCAAGATAGATGGACTTTGTGTGAATGTGACAAATGATGTTGAAACATCAATATCATTGAGAATCTGAAGTAAATTTAAAGCATGTTGATGGGTTCAGATTCTTTTTCATGACCACCTAGGTAGAAGTTAAGGCATTATATGGACAAAAGTGAAGAGTGCCTCACAGTAGAGAATCCATTATTCTGAAAAAGTAAGTCACATGAACTAAGTGGACAATGTCTGGCTGAATGTCAGGACATTATTCAGAACATGTTTATGCATGGATACGTTAAATGTTGTGAATTATGCATGCATTGGGACTATTTTTATCTCAAAAGAAACAGTCAAGAGCTATTAAAGGCATTCAAGAATAGCCTGGACGATGGTCAGCTAGCCAAGTAATAGATTTTAGGCCTAAATTAACGCACCATTGACTGAAAATTAATTTTTTGTTAATTCCTAAGGGACTACTGGCCTCTTTAAAGGAGTTCCCAGCCATCCTCAAACAACAAGTGAGCTTTCATCTCGTCTTCACCATGCATTTTATCAAAGCTTGGGAAAGCTGTGCCTGGATCTGGTTTGGTGAGGGCTCAACTTGTCAAATTTTATCTAAAAAGGGGGAGAGAAATCATATCTCACAGAAAGATCAGCATAAGAATACGATACAGGAGAGAGCAAAATAATGTTTGAATCACAAGCTATGTCACACAACAATGAACAACATATTAGTTAATTTGTGACTTGTGATCTAAGTTTTGAACATAATTGTGACTTGTGTTCTGAGTTACTTGGGAAAATAATAAGATATCACTCAAGATATAGTTTATTTCTCATGGTCCTCCTTTTCCACCTTTTGTGACAATATTTGTCACTTTCCTTAAGGGAGAATGAGAGTTATATTCTTCCTCGTGTACAAACTGGACCTTCCTTCCCTTTAACTTGTTGGTTTAATGGAGAAAATCAAAAACACGAGAAGATGTCGAACTAGATGTTGAGACATTGTCTCAAACTGACAGACCAGCAATACAATTGAAGTATGCTCTCCAATTGAAGTTTTCTCCCCTACTCTCAAGATATGAAGACTACTGAAGACTCTTTTAAATTGTAAATTGTTGCTGCTACTTTAAACTGCTTATAATTGTACTTATTTGTTTTAGCTAAAGTTTTCCAAATGGGGAGATTGTAAGTTCCTGAATTGTATGAATTGACAAAGTTTTAATAAAACAAATAATAACAGCAACAATGTATTGTACAGTAGGATTCTCAACTTATAATCCTATCTAGAATGCCTTAACATGTTGTGTTGAAAAGTTTCAACATCTGGAACAACATGTCATATGAGATGTCGAGACATCAAACATTAGTACATCACGCTACAGAAACTGTTAAGTTTGCTACAGTTCTATTTTAATTAGAGTAGAATATTTTGGGAATATTGTGCATCTTATGTGGTGTGACTTTGAAGGCATATGTGGAGGTCCAAGAGCTAAGGAGAAAGATCAGCAAGGACCTTGATTGTAGCAGAAGATATCTGCATATTTGTTTCTGTAAAACTTTGTTTCTGTAGAAGTTTGTTATAACTTATGTTGTTATTTTGAAGGCCCAAATCCAGTTGGGTAATAGGTTATAAATAATCAATTATAACCTAGTTTTAATAAGCTAGCCGGTTTTAGAAAGATGTAATCTATAGAGTTAGCCATGTAAGTGAACCACCCGAATTGTGGGATGGTCACTGATTTATACCTCGAAGCTTGTAGGCAAGAGGATTATTTTACTCACTCAGAAGCTGCAAAGCAATGAGTGTAGTTGTGTCCTTGGAAGAAGCTATGAAGCAATTCCAAGTTAGGTTTGTGTCACTTGAGTGACTGTTTCATATTGTGTTTGAAGTGTGGTATCTTCAAACTGTTTTAGTTGTGTTTGGAGTGAGGTATCTCCAAGCTGATTGTGTTAGGAGCCAAGTAGTTAATGCAGTTGTTGGTGTGATAGTAGTTGATAGACATCACTGAGGTGATTGGAAGTGAGCAAAGGTTCTTATATCTAAGTGTGGTATCTTAGATAGAAGGGTCATTGGGTAGTTTGATTAAGTGAGTAGTGTAAATAGGGCAGTTTCCCTCTGAATTAATACTACTGATAGTGAACTTATTCTTGGCTTGGTATGCCCCCAGATGTAGGTTGGTTAGAACTGAACTGGGTTAATAATTCCTTGTGTTCTTTTGTTTCATGCATTTTAATTGTAATTCTAACTTGTCTGTTTTGTAATGTCGGATCAGATGTCACGATATCCTGAGTCTGTCAACACCAGAATTTCACGCACGATGCTTCTTTCTCAACTATGTCACGCACACGATAATGCGCGATTGCCAGCGTGATCATTCTAATAATTTTGTTGTTTTTGCTCCCTTTTTCAACTGATTTTCACCAAGTATGTATTTCTTCATACTCAGTAATTTTTGCATCATTCTTTGGTTATTATTCTTTAAATTTTCCTATCTCTGATTGGTTTTTTAATGATTTTTCAACGAAATATATGCAATGACAGAGTGTCATCATAACTCCAAACTTGCTTTGTTGTTTGTCCTCAAATAACTTGCCTACAACTGCACATTTCAAACAGAAAAACAAACTGTAACTATAACAAATGAACATCACCATTCAATATGTGTGTTACCTGATCATCATTCTAGTTTTCGACTTCTATCGAGCAAAATTGGAAAAGTTCTTCCAACACAACAAGTACTCAACATGCCTCTCATCTCACTTTTATTTCACTCGTGTTGACATGGTAATCACACAATTAATGTACAAACGTATTTACCGTAAGTTTTTAAAATTTCTAACAAAATCAATCAAAGTCATCTAAACACTCAGTTTTGGAGGGCTTTCAAGGTTATAACAAGGCTTATGTTAAGGTATGATAATTTAGGAGAGCAGACTTAAACATTTGGAGTTAGGTACCTAGTTTCCCTATGTTATCATATTAATTCTTGCTTCTTAAATTGGTTATAGAGATTAAACAATCCTTATCATTGTTTTCTCTCTTTTTAAAGAAGTTTCTTTGACTTCTTCTTGATTTATTTCACAATTATTTTTGAATTTTTTACCAATATCTTTAGTAACCAACCCCAAACTTAAACTTTGGTCACATCCAATAGCAACTCCAAACCTATTATTCTTTTGCATATGACAAAGTAACTAGGTTTTCTATCTAACTCCAAAGAGAGGGTGGAAAGATTTTATCTTTCAAGTCAAATGACTAATATATGAGGCTATGACACTGAAAGAAAGAGCTATTAGGCTCAAAGTGGTTAGAAGATGATATAAAATTGATATACAAAGTTGATTTAAAAAGGCTCAGAATCTACCACAAACAAGTGCCTCAGTGTGTATTTATCAAACCATAAACAAGTAAATAATGGAATTTTTGGCTCAAATATTGCTAGTGAAGGTATCTGTAAATTGAGTACAAGTTTGTTTGTTGTTCCTTTCTTCATCAACTCTCGATCCACAAGAAACTTTCCTGATGATCAAACTTATTTCTGATAATTCTTTTGGTTCATCTGTTCATTGATAAAGTTGAAAAAATTTAACTTCAAAAAACAACAGCCACAAACTCATTTATTAAGTAAATCTTTATTGAAGTGGTACAAAAGATAGTCAATTATTTTAGCTACTACTATTGATTGACTTGAGAGATTGACTTGTAGGACGTAAAAGGAAATTGCGGAAAATAATACAAATTTTGAAAACTCCATATTTACATGTCATTGGAGTGGAAAAATTCTTGAACATCTAGCATGGTGTTGTTGAAGTCTTAGTTCTATTTGGTCCACTCTGACCTTGTCTGATTAATGTTGATGCTTAAGAGGTGCGGATTTGTTTTAGACCCATTGCCTGAAACAACAACAATACTATAAATTGCAAAGAGATTAGACATAAAAATTAGGAATAAAGAGAGTTTTTAATCTCTCTTTCTTCTTTCAATCTCTTTCTCAAGTCTTTGTCACACTGCTCCTTAATATGACATGCTACAAAATAAATATGATTAATTGAAATAACATGAAATTTAAAATTGCAAATAAAATAAAAAAATTATATAATGGGTTGCCTCCCATTAAGCGCTTCTTTAAGGTGTTGATCTCGACCTTTCGATTTTTTTTATTAGGGAGACATATATGAAACGAAAAATAAATCATCCTTCTTCTTCCTTTTGTTTGGTAGGAATTACATTACTTTAAGGAATTGAAGGTTTTTCTTTCACATTCTCTTCAGTTTGATAGTATCGAACAAGGCATAAATCTCATTCATTACTTCATCTATTTCTTCTCTTGTTAGATATCTACAACTAAATGAATTATTGAATTTGGAGCTTCATCCAAAATTGTATAATCTTCATATTGCATTCTTTCTCTTTTTCAACATATATTTTATGATTCTTCTATTCTTGATTCTATTTTTTATCAGAAGGTGTACATTTTTCTTCTTCTTTTTCTTTTTCAATTCCTCCTTCATCAACTACCTCTCATTTATCTTCGACTTCTCTTTCAATTTCCTTATCTCTAGGACTATCTAACATATTTCCATAGAAATCCCCACTAGATCTCAGTTTTAATGTTAATTGGCTAGATATTTGACCAAGTCGCATCTCTAATTTCTTGAAGGATGTTTCCATGTCACTCCGCACAGTTTCTTGATACCTATTAATTTTCTCGAAATTGAGTTGATAAACTTTTATAAACCGAGTTAAGGTTTCTTCAAGTTGAGATGATGAATCCTTCTCCATGAAAGATAAGTGTTGCTGTAAGGCTCTGACTCTGAATAACTTCCCACATTTTTCAAAATTAGAGTTTTTGCTACAAGTTCCCTTGAATAAGCTTCAAACTTTTCTAATTGAGTATAAACTTCATAATGCATGTCTGTATTTACCTCGCATACGAAATAAAAAGAAGAATACCTTAGTAGCACTGAACTATATAAAAAATTAAACAAGAATAAAAATAAAAAGAAACAAAAACAAATCAAATCTAATACTAAAAAATTATAAAAATTATAAAAAATTTGCACATAAATTGCGTTGTTGAAATTTGCAATTTCCAACAACGGTGCCAAAAATTTGATGAATTCTCGAGAAGTGTACTGATAATGTCAAAGTAATAAAATAAGATTGTACCCACATGGACTACTATTTAACAAAATAAAATTTGTGCAAGTTCAAAAAGTAACAATTGGGGGTTTTCAATTTGATTTTGAAAATTTAAAGTTGTTCTGAAAATAATGCGAAAACGGCCAGGGTTTGCATACAATCCATTATTTCTCCCTTGTTGATGTTTAATGCACTACATGAATGATAAAGTCATTATATTTCCGCAGCGACTTAACAAAACCAATATACCCAATTCCTTGGTGTATAGCTCACTACTCCCTACTAGAAGTCTCATATACCTATTCAACCAGCATAAGTGAGATTAGGTGATGCAATAATACGTTAATTTAAATATCATTACTAGAGGTCTCTTATCCCTATTCAACCAACATAAGTACAATAATTACCCTAGTTCCAACACGTAGACTAACGGCCAGTAATCCTTATGCGTCCATAATCAAATTAATAGAGTATCTCAAATAAACAACATTAAGCATAAGAGGCAATTAAATAGAAATATAAATTCAATTATTCATGCACTGAAAAATTAAACAAATGTCCAAACTAGTTCAAAATAAGTTCATCAAACAAAACCTAATTTAGAAGGGGTTAGCTACTCATACTGATACAAACAAATACAAAATGATAGGATGAAGATTGCCTAAGAAAATCCATGGAGAACTGGCCTTTAATGGCTTCAAATGCTCACGAAATTACACTCCTAATACTCTTTTTCGTCACTTTCAGCCAAAATTCATAGAACCCTTGAAAAGATGCCAAACATCCCCTTTAAAGCCTTTAGAATCAGTCAGAACGCGTCAAAAAATAACCAGAAAAAGGATCCAACATGCGCGTGACGTTGCCTTCTTAGCTCTATCACACATGCATCAATGCACAATGGCCAGCGTGATCATTCTAGTAATTTTGTTGTTTTTGCTCCATTTTTCAACTGATTTTCATCAATTCCTTATTTCTTCATACTTAGTGATTTTTGCATCATTCTTTGGCCATTATTCTTCATATTTTCTCATCTTTGACTGGTTTTTTCCCGATTATTCGATGAAATATATGCAATGACAAAGTCTCATCAAGCACCAGGATGAGTTACAAGCTTCCCAATTAAATGAAATTGAATATTTGTTACAGACCAGTGAGATTGTAACTAGTAAAGGTAAAAATCAAATTAGTACTTTGTGACAAACTGAGTATACTCGTTGGGGATCACACTTCTCTTCTATTTTTAACTTGATTAATATGTATGAAGCATCTTGTATTATTTCAAGAATATTTGCAAAGAAATGATTAAATTATGCTTCACGTGGAAATGCTAATAGTGCTTACAATTATTTGAAGGCGTTTGATTCTATATTGATATTGCAAGTGATGAAAGAAATTATAAGGATCACAAAATCCTTCGTAAAATCTTACAACAATAATTTTAAGATGTAGTTAATGTTATGCATTTGATTAGTACAACAAATGGTCTTATTTAAAAAATGAGAGAAGATGATTGAAATTGTTTACTTATGTGAACTCTTTTTATAAAAAATATAATATTGCCAATTTTCAATATGTTCATTCAATAATAAGATTTGAACATTCCGTTCTAAAGATAAATTAGATAACTATTGAACATTATTTTAGAATTGAAATATTTTTGTCTATCATTGAGAAACAATTTAATGAGCAAGTGATTGTTTATTAACTTTAAATTGTGTTTTAGCTGAATAATTTACCGACAAGAATTTATTTAACTAAAAATAAATAACTGAAATGTGGCGGATTTAAAATGCTCGAACAATTCCCACCTCTTTGAATTTTAGTTCCTATCAACATCATTATTTAATAAACTAATAATTTGAAAAGACAATTGTTTTAAAAGAATCTGAGCGGTTGTATTCCATAACTTGATGTATTAATAAATTTATACATGTCTATTTTTCATGATGCAATCAGCTTTATCTTCATTGCTTTGTAGCATACTTCTACGGTCAACACTACTACTCCATATAACATATTCCGGGTCAAATATGATTTCTATCAAAATTGACCAATTGTATCTAAAACTATTCCTTTCACATTTTCTAGTGCTCTAACTCCTCAAAGATAAACATTACACATCGTAGAATCATTACAAAAAGAAGGAGAACACCAAAGATAGATCACAAGTCCAACATGAACAATGACTCTATCTTTTGTAAACTTTCCACGTATTATTTCTTGCTAAACGAGAAATGCACAACTATAAGTAACCCAAACACCCACAAAGATTTAAATATCTAAACAACATCTTTGTTTCACATTTTACAAATAATATCTAATAAGCAAGCAAAACATTGTGTATAGACATGGAAAATGACAACGTTGTTTTGTTGGATTTTTGGCCAAGCTCATATGGAATGAGAGTGAAAATTGCGTTGGAGGAGAAGAGAGTCTCATATGAGTGTAGGCAAGAAGATTTTCAAGCTAAAAGCTCTCTTCTTTTAGAGATGAACCCGGTTTACAAAATGATCCCGGTCTTGGTTCATAATGGAAAACCGATATGTGAGTCACTCAACATTGTTGAGTACATTGATGAGGCTTGGAATCACAAACCTTCTCTTTTGCCATCCGATCCTTATAACCGATCCCAAGCCAAGTTTTGGGGAGACTACATTGATAAACATGTAAGTAATTATATATTTACGTTGTTATTTATATAACACTATATGATTTCAGAACGTGTGATTGCAGAGACACGAGTTTAAACTCACGTCATCTCATTTATTTTAGTTATTTAACTATCAGACAAAAAAAAGTTTAATTTGTGGGTTCTATTTGATGTAGATATACAACATTGGAAAGAAGGTATGGACAGGAAAGGGCAAAGAACAAGAAGAGGGTAAAAAGAAATTTATAGAATGTTTGAAGACTTTAGAAGGTGAGCTTGGAGATAAGCCATATTTTGGTGGAGATGACTTTGGATATGTTGATGTGGCTCTTATTCCCTTCACAAGTTGGTTTTACACATATGAGACGTATGGGAAACTAAGCATAGAGGAAGAGTGTCCTAAGCTTGTGGCTTGGGCCAAAAAGTGTATGGAAAAAGAGAGTGTGTCAAAGTCACTACCTCACCCTCACAAAATCTATGGTTTTGCAAAGCAATATAAGCAGAGTCATGGACTAGTTTAGGTTTTGTTGCGGATTGAATAGAACTTTGCATGCACAAAGATTGAAGTGTTATATTATAGAATATGAATTATGTTTGCATATATTGCTAACATAAAATAAGTTTATGTTGGCATGTAAATTATTTGTTTTACGATGCATCAAAATTAAATTAAGTGTATGTTTGGATTCAATTTTGAGAGGTCTGAAAGTGGATTACACAGAGTATTATATTTTTATGTGTTTGACATGATTCTTTTATGAAAATGATTTTTTATATTATAATCGATTGTGATTTAAAAATAGTATTTGTAGTTGCTGTAAAATTTAAAAATTAAGTACACAAAAATATAATACGTGAGACAAGAATAATAGCAATCAAACTAAACAACTCCATCAATAATCAATTTACCAATTGATTGTATGTTAATTCATAAATTGACGAGAACAAAAGATAAA
The DNA here is from genome assembly GCA_021764765.1 of Vicia sativa. Lineage (NCBI taxonomy): Eukaryota > Viridiplantae > Streptophyta > Magnoliopsida > Fabales > Fabaceae > Vicia > Vicia sativa. The sequence goes on from CM038794.1 coordinate 157,846,585, forward strand.
AGTAGATAATTAAAACACAAATAAATTATTTAATTTTGTTTGGTAAAATCTAAAAAAGAGCTTTTAACTTTTAACTTTTCAGCTCATATTAATAAAAAAATTATGTTTGATAACTGTCATTTAGCTTTTAATTTGTAGTTTTTTTACTAGATTTTAATTTTTTTTTCAAAAGCTATTTGAAGTAACTTTTGAGCTTGTAGCTTTTAGCTTGTGATTTTTTCTTCCATTTATACCCTTATTATTTTAACAAAAATATATTGAAACTATCAATTTATTAATTAAGAATGTCCTTTTACGTCATTTCATATTTATCAGCTAGTATAATAGTTAATTTACCAAACACTCAAACTAATTTATCAACTACCAACTTCTAGCTATTAGCTACTAATCATCAGCTACCAACTACCAGCTAATTTTACCAAACAGAGCCTAAAATCGATTTAAAAAGATTTATTATGAAAAAAGAGCAACTCTTTGATCCATTACCAATCAATAGTCTTTACAAGAGATTATATTACAAAAAATTATGTCAACAAATTTGTAAGAATTTTTTTTAAAATTTCTTATTCCACCTCATACTCTTCTAGGGCATCATTTGAGTTTTCAATAATGCTCCTAGAAACCAAAAATATATTTCCGGTTCGCACCCCATATCATGCAAATCACGTTGAAAAAGATTTGGTGTAAATCGAAAATATACCTTCGGTTCCAAACCGTAAGTAAATTTTTGATTCCTGGACGCACTTAAAGAGCGCCAGAACCTCTTTCCCTCCCCATAACAGCAAACTTTTTAAAAAACAAACAAATACTCTCTCAATCACTCATTTCAACCCTTTATCTCAAAATCAATTATTTTCTCAAACCAACAAGCATTGGATAAATACAACAACTAACGGAATCAAGCAAGCAACAATCATCTTCAATCAATCAAGTAAGTGATTTAAGAAATTTTTAGAGTTGTATGGTAGGAGGTGTAGGACACCATTGTGTTGGTACGAATCTGGAGAAAGTGTTGTGATTGGACCGGAGATTGTCCAACAGACTTCAAAAAAGATTAAGATGATTTAGGAGAAGATGAGAGCTTCTTAGAGTCGTCAGAAGAGTTATCATGATAAGAGGAGGAAGGATCTCGAGTTTAGTGAAGGAGATCATGTGTTTATGAGAGTTACTCTGATGACTGGTATCGATCGAGCTTTGAAGTCAAGGAAGTTAACTCCGCGTTTTATTGGGCCATTTCAGATTATGAAGAAAGTTGGAAAAGTTGCTTATCAGATTGCTTTACCGCCATCGCTTGCAAATTTGCATGATGTGTTCCATGCATCTCAGTTGAGGAAGTACATTGGTGATCCGTATCATGAGATTCAGGTAGATGATATACAGGTACGAGATAATCTGACTGTTGAAATATTACCTGCAAGAATTGAGGATCGAAAGTTGAAACAGTTGTGAGATAAAGAGATAGCTCTGGTGAAAGTAGCTTGGGGAGGACCAATAGGTGGAAATGTTACTTGGGAGCTGGAGAGCCAGATGAAAAACTCTTATCCCGAACTTTTCGTCTAAGGTATGTTTTCGAGGACGAAAACTCTTTTAGTGGGGGAGAGTTGTGACACCCCAATAATTCGATTATTAAATAATTAGAATTTTTAATTATTAATTTAATTAAAAGTTTAATAATTGGTATTTTTAGATTATTGGGATTAATTAATTAAAATAAAAGTGAAAGTGTTGGTGGTGTGAAGTGTAAAGTGGGGGTGTGATGAGTAAAAGGCTCTACTCACACTAATTGTTTTATTTTTATTATTTTAGAGTAATAAGAATAAAAGGAAAAAGGAAAAGAGAAGAATTGAGAAGTTTTCATTCTATGTGCAATTGAGAAGAGGAAAAGTCAAAGGTGTCAGAATCCGACGAATTCTCACGAGGTAAGGGGTGATTTCTCGCAATTATGATGCCTTATGGGTTTTGGAAATCGATAGAATAGTTGAATATGTTAGGAACCCCAAATTAGAATTTTCTAGGTTTGTAGGATTTTCCCTAATGTTGTCGAATTGTATGAAATTGAACCATTCGTATGTTATGGGGTTATTGAGAATGACTGAAGTATGCTATATGACATTGTGTTGGTGTTTGTTGGATGATTCTGGTGATAATTGATGCTTTGATTCGTGTTGGAATGAGGAGAAAGTATTAGGAAAATAGAATGATGTCAATTGCAGGTTTTTGGCCACTACAAGTCGCAGAAACCGATTCCCATGTGAGAGGAACCGGGTTCCTGGTACAAAAACCAGAGAGGGAGTATTTCTGACTTAGTGGGAACCGGTTACTCCTGAGGAGGAACCGGGTTCCCAGTTGAAATTTTACAAAGGAAATGAACATTTTTCGTGGGAACCGGTTCCCAGTTTAGAGGAACCGAGTTCCCCATAGTAAAAACCAGAGGCGTGTGTTTCCAAGTAGTGGGGAACCGGGTTCTCCCCTGGGGGAACCGGTTATCCCTGTAGCTTTTTTCAAAAATGTTTCAAACTTTAAAAACTCGTATTTTCTAAACCGTAACTCCAATTCGAGTGCCGCTTTGGGCAATGTTCTTTAAATTAAAAATGCTATTTTATAAAATGGAGAAAATACTATTTAATGGATTTTATTTTAAAAAGAGTAGATTTTCCGAATTATAAACTATGGTAGTTCTAGAAATGGTGGATGAATTGGTTAGGATTTATTCTGACAAGTTGGACGAGGACTAATGCTTATGTGATGTTTTCCTGTTGTTAATTCATGATTGTGTTGATATCATGTGTTGTTATCGGTGTTGCTTATACATGTATGTTATTGTTGATATCATGTTTCGTTGTTGAATGTTGCATGCTTTTGATGTGCATGCATATGCATTCTGGTGGAGTTAATTCCCATTGTGTGGAATTAGACTCGTATAGCCAATACCCGTACCCAGTTGTTTAGTGGTGGTGAGGTTGGATTCGTGTCCCAATGATGTATGGGCGAATCGAGGATTAACGTTGTGTCTGAGGTGGAATGGAACAGTGTGTGAATTTAGTTCACGGTTGGTACCACATGCATAGAGTCTTGCATTGTATATGGATTATAACATGATAGGATGGTTTCCAGTGTTATAATCTTGTTGTTGTTATCATTGTGCATAATGTACTGTATGACTTGTATTGTGTATTGAATCTGATTATGCTAATGAGGGTGAAATGATATATTGAACTGTTTTATTGTTTTTAGAAACGTATAATGCATTTTAATTTTCGATGAAATCTCACCCTTACTTTGATGATTTCAGATTGAGGTCTTAGCCGCTTAGGAGCTGGTGAGGATGACTTTGAGCTATGCATTTAATTTATCCGCATGTCAGTGTCATGCTCTGGTAGTTGTAACACTGGGGAACGTTTGGTTGCGAGTTATATTTTAAAACTCTATTGTTATTTGGTTAATTTTGGGAATAATTATGGATTGAATTTATTCCGGTTTTGATGGTATTTCCGCTGTGTAGAACATGTTATTGGTTTAATTATTTTAATGAAGTTCTTCAGTGACGCATGACAACTGTTATGAGATTTTCTATGTAAATGAATTGTAATGCCCTTGTTTTACATGTTATCTCTGATTTAATTATTAATATTCGCGGGGTATTTTAGAAGGGTGTTACACTTAACTCTAGCCAGCATGTTTCACAGACCTTGGGAAGTACACAATTTTCGGATAAAAATGGCTTACTTGCCCCTAAAATCCCTAATGTTCCAATACCGTGTCACACTACCCAAAATTGTAAGTCCCAACACCCAATTGTAATCACACTCCCCACCATTTGCCAATATTCTCTTCTATCTTCTTCTGGCAAATCAGCAACGCCTATCCGAATTACATCTTATCCCTCTCATCCCATGCCACTTAATGTCCCTCCGCCCACGTGTCTTCCATCGGTTCACACAACCAACAAGATTATTTGGACCAATAAGTTTGGGCTTCAACATTGGGCCCGAGTCATTCTTCATCTATGAACCTTGAGGACAAGGTTCTTTATGGCCCCAAGAGTAGTGACATGAAGAGTACAAGACCATTAGGGAGAGAAAAAGATCCACACGTCTCAAGAACTTTATTTCATATTAATTAAGCTTTGTTTTGTCTGTTGGTGGTACTATTAGTATTTTTAATATTAGTTTGTGAACTTTTGTTTTTGGGCAGTTTTGGTCCATGTCTTGGTTGACCCATTTTAGGGAAGCTAAAACCATATTATATATTGTTGTATGTTGTTTGTTTTGAGTAGTGAAAAAGTTGTTTTATCTTATTGTCTTTTTATGCAATTCTAGATCTATAGTTAACCTAGTATAATCTATTAATTGTTGTCAAATAATAACGAGAGAATAACACTATGTGAACATTTTTATTACAACTAGGGATGACAACGGGGCAGGTCGGGGGCGGGTTTAAGCGCATCCAGACCCGCATCCGCCACCTAGACACAGACCTGCACCCGCCCCAAACCCGTTCGGGGTTAAAATTTGTTCACTCGCCTCCACCCCCAACAAGAAACGGGTTTCCCGGCACCCGCCCGAATAAATTATTTTTTTTAATTTATATTTTTTTAATTAAGTTAAAAATAAATAATTAAACTAAATAATTAATTATTTGAAAAGTATTTTTTAAGTTTGATATTTTTATTTTTATTTTATTTTAAAAAAAATAAATAATAATTCTAATAAACATGATATTATAACATTAAAAAGTATTAAAAAGTGTAAATGAATAATAAAACTATTAAAAATAAATTAAATTTAGTTGGGGTGCGGGGCGACCATCACCCGCACTCGCACCTATAAATAAAAAATGAGTTTTCCCCGCACCCGCATCCGCCCCCGGTTAAACCGAGTTTTTCCCGCTAATTTCGGAACGAAGACGGATTTATTTGTCATGCCTAATTACAACAGTTAGACTACTATGAACGTTTTCCACGAACTCCAATACACTCAATCTCTAAAGTAAATATGTAACTACCTCTTTCACAACACCTTAACACAAGAATATATGATAAGATAAAAGAAAAATATTAAATATAATATTAATTTTTTTTAATAATAATAAACGATGTAAAACTTATTCTAACATTTATATTTTATCAAACACCAAAAATCTTAAAGATTTCCTAAAAAAACACTACAAATACTAGTTCTAAGTTCCGATCAATATAGATGCAAAAATTATTTTCATCAAAGAGTAACAAACATATACCAAAATCGATTTTAAGTCTTAGAATCATTTTGTGCCTACCAAAAATAATCCAAACATGCAGTAAGCTTAACTTCAATGCACTATAAAAATAAATATTTTACAATCCCAACCATTAAATACATTTTTCAACTCTTATTGGCTTTGTTGCATAAAATATAAACTTCTTTTACTTTAACAATATATTCAAACATAAATTCATATTTTAATTTTATAGTATATACTACTTCAATCTTGTGCTTGCAAAGCACAATTGATTATTCTCCGAACAAAGTTTCTTCACCGGTTCCCATTAACTCTTGTGCTTGCAAAAGCATAGATTTTGTGAGGGTGAGGGAGTGACTTTGCCACACTTTCTTTTTCCATACACCTTTTGGCCCAAGCCACAAGGTTAGGACACTCTTCCTCCATATTTAATTTCCCATAAGTCTCATATGTGTAAAACCAACAAGTGAAAGGAATAAGAGCCAAATCAACATACCCAAAGTCATCTCCACCATAATATGCCTTCTCTCCAAGCTCATCTTCTAAAATCTTCAAACATTCTATAAACTTCTTTTTACTTTCTTCTTGTTCTTTACCCTTTCCTAAATATATTTTCCTTCTAATGTTGTATACCTACGTATGTCAAATATAATCCAACAAATTAAACCATTATGCCTAATGAATTAACTCTCCTAAAAAAAGTTCAAAATAATTAACAACATACATAGATACTATAATTATAAGTTTAAGGTTTAAACTCGCATATCTATAATTAACAAGATATCTAAATATATAATTACTTACATGTTTGTCGATGAAATCTCCCCAAAACTTGGCTTGTGATCGGTTGTAAGGATCAGAGGGCAAAAGAGAAGGTTTGTGATTCCAAACCTCATCAATATACTCAACAATGTTAAGTGACTCACATATTGGTTTTCCATTATGAATCAAAACCGGGATCTTTTTGTAAACCGGGTTCATCTCTAAAAGAAGAGAGCTTTTATCTTGAAAATCTTCTTGTCTACACTCATATGAGACTCTTTTCTCCTCTAACGCGATTTTTACTCGCATTCCATACACGCTTGGCCAAAAATCCAGCAAAACAACGTTGCCCTTTTCCATGTTTGTTCACTATGTGTAACTTGCTTATTAGATATTATTTGTAACTTGAAACTAAGATATTGTTTAGATGGTTTATATCTTTGTGAGTGTTTGATTTATTTATAGTTGGCAAAATCCTTTCTTTGCTCCGCTGCCCTTTTTACATCAAAAAAATCAACCATCTTTGAAATATTTATATACTTAAAGACACAATATCGATAATGTATAAATTTTTTATAAAAGATTCACCTTGATAAAAATTTAAAAATATGAAAAGATAAATGATATAAAAACATATTACAATCGAAATACATTTTTTTAGTGTTTAATCATTTTATATAAAATGGTTTTGAGAGATATTTAACATGCAAGAATATTTCTTGTGTTCAACCCCATCAATTGTAGACCAAAATATCTATTAAGATTAATAAAATAGCTAATTAATTTGCATCTATTTTTTTCACTTTGAAAAAAATAAAATAATTTATTTTAAACTTTTAATATTTTAATTTGAAGAGTCATCAATACATAGTCATTCCTAATAATTCTACAAAAGCTAATTATTCTTTTTTGGAATTTGAGCATATATACCAGATAATGTGAAAGGAATCGATTCAAATAATTGGTTTATTTTTATAGATGTCATATTTGACCCGGGATATGTAATAGTAATGATGTTGAAATATATGCTACAAAGCTATGAAGATAAAGTTAATTGCATTATAAAAAAAGTAGATTGCGGAATACTCACCCTCTTTATTGAAAATATAGCAGTAATATATGAATTTAGACAATAAGGTTATGGAATACAGACTCTACATATAATTATTTGAGAATTTTTTCACACATCTAAGTTTTCTCTCATATTTTAAAAAAATTAAAAATACTATTCGTAAATACATTTACGAATTTATCTTATTGAGTGAATTCGTAAATGCACTTACAAATTCACCTCATATTAATAGAAATCACATAAAATAAAACACAATATTCTATTTTCTTTTATTATATATATATATATATATATATATATATATATATATATATATATATGTGTGTGTGTGTGTGTGTGTCAAAATAAATTCTTAATAAAATTAGGATATTGAGAGAATTCATAAGTGCACTTACGAAACACCCTGAAGATGTAGGTGAATTCGAAAATGCACTTACGAAATAAATTAAATAAGGTGAATCCGTAAGTATATTTGTGAATTTTTTAAAAAATTGAATTATTTCGAAAGTGCACTTTCAAAATTCACTTTCAAAATAAATTCATAAGTGTATTTATAAAATTTTAAAATATTTTTGGATTTTCACTATGGATTGGAGAAGAATTTGATTAAATGGGTGAAAAAATTTGCTTGTAAGCTTCATTTAAAACACAATTGTCCTTTTCAACCGATAAAACATTTGTATGTATAAGTATAAGGACTAGGATAACTATTAGACATGGAATACAAAGTTGTCATTTTCAACCGATAAATATTTGTATTTATATGGACTAGGATAGCTTAATTAGACATGGATGGAAAGATGCAGTTCAAAGGCCTGAAAAGAAGTAAGTGGTGAAAAGGTTGAAAAAGGTTTAATTAGTGGTAAAGATATATATATATATATATATATATATATATATATATATATATATATATATATATATATATATATATTACAAAGGCTACAAACTTCAAAAATGAGTTACATGTCTCAGTCTGAAAAACGGATATGTCGACACGTGCAGTAGAAAATTTTGCAAAAACTTATTTTTAATGATTGAGGTCAATTTCAAAAGACTTATTAATGATTCCTAAGACCTGTAATGCAAAGGAGTGCCACAAGACGTAGAGATACCACTCAATGTACATAAGTGATAACTTTTCCCAATTTTAACATCAAACAAGATATCTAATAGTGAAGTTGTACTCACATGCAAGACGGACTCGCGTGCACTTTACATTTTAATTCTAAAATTGCAAAATAAAAAACTTAATGTTTATGCTCGCAAAAAATAAATGTTATAGAACGAGGCAAACACATTAAAAGGTGTGAGCCTAAGACTTTGACATGTCCCTAAAAAAACGGGTGAAGTCATCAACAAGGGGAAATTTCTAAAGCTAATCAAAACAAAAATTATGTTAAACCTAAGGGAGTGATCAACTCACAAAGCTTCAACCAAAAAATCTCAATCAAACTTCTATATTTCCAAATTATCACACCAAACACAATACTTATTTAGCACAATATTCTACTTTTTTTTGTTTTTGCTTTTCATCTTTTTTCTTTCTTTCTTCTTCTTTTCTTTCTCTTTTCTTTTTATTTTCTTTTTCACAACCGCATAACAATCAAACGCACAAGTAAGTAAATATTTCTCTCCCTAACTTGAATTTAACTAACATCAAAGTGTGAATACTCTCTACTTTCTAAGGCAAGGTAAAAATTCAAACCATAAATCATGGTTGAGGATTCAAGAAAATAAAGAACATTCATTCAAAAAGGGAATTAAATACTCATAGGCAAGCATCAAGTTCAAATGATAAAATGGATATTGACAAAATCTCAAAGGGGTTAACAAATGCTCATACACTCACAAGGTAAATTGATTATTTGGTCAAGGTAGTTTGTACTCAAAATGAAACAAAATATCGTGATCTTTTTCATACTTTCATACAATCAACAAAAATAAAAGATTAATAGCATGTTTGGAGTAGCGGTGGAGTATCTAAAATCACGGCAAGTTATCACGTTCGTGTAGAAGCTGCAATTTGTCGCTTCTAGTTTTCACGGTTGAGTGTCTTTCAAACGTGTGCTTGGTCATTCCAAACTCATATCCAAACAAGCCCTAAGCATAATAAAATCCAATTGAAACAATAATGTTGGTCTCCAACATATATGAACAATATAAAGCTTCCTCACATTTGGGAGTAAAAAGAAACTAAAGTGATTCAATCAAAAGCAAGTAATGCAAAAAGAATAAATGACATGGTAGTTGTACAAATTAAAAATTTCCTAAACATGTTATGCTATAGAAAGCGATAAACGAGTATCTAGTATGTTCCAACTTAAAAAATAATATAATTACCATAAATTTGCAAGTTGAAACAATCAAACTTGGAAAATCATCAATGCGACTTCAAGCTACCGGACCATAATTAGACGACAAACAACAACAAAAATTATTAGAAAAAATAATACTAATGTTATTTACTACTATAAAGTCATGGTGAAAGTGGGAAAAGGGAGGGCCAAGCGAAACAAAAAGAGATAATTGGCTCAACTCAGCAGAGGGTGTTAAGCACCAAACCCGCGCTAAGCGTGCTACACTAGAAACTCATAAATCATGACAAAAACTGCATTCTCAAGTCACCTCCATTATCACCTACACAATCTCAACTACACAACTAAATAAAGTTTATACTCATACAAAATTCCTTAAGCTAATAAAAACAAGCTCTTGGAAAATACAAATAACACAATATAACAATTACTGTTAACATATTACAAGACCGGGAGAAAATGAATAAACAAGTTGAAAAGTGAAGATTGGAGCAGTAAAGCGTAGTAAAACAGCTCACCACTGCTCAAAATTTTAAAACTGGTTTAATTTCAACTTATTTAACCAACAATCACACAATCACCGCACTACCTAAACTACTATAATGAAAAATAATAAAACATGCTTGTTTTATGTCATTAGCTCGACGCATATACTGTGCATAGCCAGTAACTTCCTCTCGTCACCTGATACTTTTTTTCAACGCACAACTGAAAACAAGTGTCCTAACAAGAACTTGAACAAACATTACGAAAACAAGATAATTCACAACAACATTTGAACTTAATCATGATAACACATATATACACACACACTTGAACAACTTGAGAAACAAAGCAACTGTGAAAAAACAAAACACAAAACATGTATCTATACAATCATATACAAAACAAAGTATATGTACAAAAATAGACAAGTATGATAAAATGTAAAAATATACAATATAGACATATTTAAAAAACTTATAAAGCAAAACAATTGCAATGTAGTTAATATCAACACCAATCTCCGTCAACGATGCATTTTGCTGATGCAGTAAAGAGGCAAGTAAAAGTAAGTATTTATTTAGTTTTATCATATCGTCTCTAGAGGGATTAGTGCGAGGGAAAACCAACCGTACAACATTCTCAATCTCTATAAGTTTATATTGGGGTTTTCGGAAGGTAAAATGTAGGAAAAGTAAATAAAGCAAATAAACAATCATTTGTAGCACAAGAGAACTTATTCTAGAATTGCATTTCACTATACCCGTCAAATACTTAAATCTGCAGATCAATTGCACTCATCCTGCAATACTCGTCAATACCATCATGTATTGCTCACACAAAGGTTATTTCTAACCAAAGGATATCAACCGTATTGCTCTCGGAGGAGATTTCGCGTGTAACTCAAACAAAATAGATGTATTTAATAACCGATACAACATGAATATCAAGCCTAAATCTATTTCTAGAATCTATAACCTAATATATATTCATTCAAGGGAGAGATATTCAAAGAGCATATGTCTATGACAAGAACAAACATCAATATTAATTCATAAAGTATATTTTATACAATATCATGATCAATAAATGTACATACAATAAGAGTAAGATATACATACAAAATCCACCATTGGAATGATACATAGGGGAAAAGGAGATGAAATGGAAACTTCTTGCGGTGTCAATGTGATTTGAGACAACCCATAACCAATCGACAGGGTGTAACATCCAATGGTGTTACCTAAACCTCTAAACTACAGAGAATTGGATCAGAGCTCAACCATTAAGGGCAGAGATGATAAAACCTAACAAAATTTATTTTGAGCTATTTGTAAAAAGTGGAAATCGCATACCGTGCTAAGCGCACCCTCATTTATTTCCTTAAAGAGTGTTAAGCGCCCTCAGACCACGGTTAGCGTGAAACTATCTGTTTGGCCACTCTCCAGTGCGCTATGAATGCGCTTAGCCCGACCCAAAACTTCATTATTTCCTTCCAAAAATGCATCTTGAAGCTTTATTCGGTCTTTATTGTTTAATGCTTCAACCATGAAAAAAATCCTACAAAATTAGAGAAAACTAATCAATCGATACAATATTTATACGATTACACTAGTAAACATTTAAGTACACGAAAGTCAGGGTTTTACTATAAAACCAACAAAACAAAGTCAATAAGTGCCACAATTTATAACACAGAATAAAAATATTTTGACACTTATCAATATACCCGATTAATTCTCCAAAATTGAGTACGATAAAACAAATTATAGAAAAGTAGATAGAATTGTATAACACCTACTTTTGTAGCGTGTGTACCCTCTCTGATGAATAATTCTTATGCTCTAGTAGCCCATATTATTCATCTAAGAACTCATACTTTAGCACTATTATGCAACATTCTCAATCAAGAGTGAGACGCCTTGTCAGTGGCACCATAACTAGGTTGTCTAGAAATCCGCTCTCGAATACCGAATTATTATCTTTCAATACATGATCGACATATGAGTTGTCTTTGCTTTAGCAGCCGACACAAATATGTTTTAAGCGCTCAAATTCTAAAATAACACCTCGCTCTTGTTTTCTTATTATTCGTATATGGATGATTCAATTAGGGATCATAATGAGATAGGTCTCACGACCTCTTGTTCCTAGTGGACTACTCACCCATAATGAGATTGATCATAATTAAACAAAATAAATTCATACCGTCCATAACAAATAAAATAAAATAAAAGCGATAAACCTAAATGAAAACAAGGTTATACGAAGCACAAGAAAGTACTCTAAAAATTACAACTGAAATTAGAAATAAGATAATATAGTAAGGCAAGGTAAGATCCCTTCTCAAGCTAATGATCTACCTATTTATACAAAATATTCAGCTTAAATCACCCTAAATTTAAGTAAATACAATGAAGGCCTTTGATTATTGAGTTGGACCAGTTTTAAACATCAAAAGTAAAAAAAAGAAGGATAAATGCTCTGCTCTCCCAGCCTGTAATTGAGTAATAACCCTCTTTTGATCTTCTTCCAATTTACATGCTTCTTCACTTTTAAGACATAATTCTTTGTAAACGGTAACAAGTTCCTTAAAAGCAAGTCCTTCACCATCTGATATATCATTAGAGTCACAAATTCCAATCAAGGGATTCACTTGCTTGGTAGAGTCTTTTTACGACCACTTTAGATTCTTCCTCTGACCATGAGGTAGAGAAGTCTTTCTTATGCTTCTTGATATATGTAGGACACTCAGCCCTTATGTGTCTAAACCCCTCATATTCATGACATTGAACTTTTCTTCATTGACTAGGTTTGTCATTCGTTCTGCCCTTTCTACAAAAATCTTGGTTTTTATTGATGTCGGATGACACGTTCCTAGCATTTGATCTTGACATTCTCAGTAATTTGTTAAATTATCTCCCTGGAAACACAAGATCATTAAATATTCCTTCAGAACTCATGTCACATTCATCTTCTGAGTCTTCAAAACCGAGGCAAAAGCAACACCCTTTTTCTTTTCATATTTTTCAATGATTCCTAATTCAAAAGTTTGTAGAGATCCCATAAGTTCATCAGTCTTATGTTGTTTATGTCTTGAATTTCTTCAATGAAAGTCACCTTCATATCAAACCTCCTTGGGAGATATATGAGATTTTTTCTGACCAACTTGGCTTTAGACATCTCTTCCCCCAAGGCAATTGAGGAATTGACTATCTCAATAATAGTCATCTGAAAATCATGGATACTTTCATCCTCCTTCATTTTCAAGTTCTCAAACTTGGTGGAAAGAATTTGGAGCCTAGACATCTTCAGCTTCGAGTTTCCTTCATAAGCAGTCTTCAAAATCTCTCAAGCTTCTTTAGCAATAGTGCAATTGCTTATTAGTATGAAGATATTCTTGTCCACTCCATTGAACATGGCATTCAAGTCTTTGGAGTTTCCTAGAGGTAATTTCTCATCTTTGTCATTCTAGTCTTCATCTACTTTCACAACTTTAGTAACCTTCTAATCAGGTCCTACAACCATTGGTGGATCCCATCCTTTGACCATATATTCCCATGCCTTGCTGTCCATGGACTTGATGAAAGCTGCCATACGAGCTTTCAAATAGTCATAGTTAGTACCATCAAGAACGGGTGGTATATTCATAAATCCTCCTTCGTTGTCCATAGCACCAAAAAGTATCTTCCATGAATCTCACCCAGAGTCAGAACAAGATGCCTACTCTAATACCAATTGAAATTCTTCCAGTCAGATCTCAGATGTTCTAAGAGATGTTAAGACACTAATCTCTAAACACAACACAATGAACAATGTATAACACACAAATATCAGTGCAGAAAGTAAAAAACACACATAATTGTTAACCCATATCGGTGTACAACAACACCTACGTCTAAGGGCTACCAAGCCAGGGATGAAATCATCTAGATAGTATCAATTCGTAGACCCGCATCAAAATTTACGTAGTTTATAATTTACTCACTTAATCACTATTCGTGCTTAACTTCTACCTAAGACTCACCTATGTATGAGACCCTTATCAAATCCCTTTAGTCACAAACAATGATAATACCATAATTCAAAATAAATTTTCGATTACACTATTTAAAAACAATGTAATTCAATGCTTAAAAAATTATGAATGAATACAAAACTCACAACTCAAAGAACAATCCTGCTCTTCTATCAAAACAATATTAGAGAGGCTAACAATGCAAAAAACTCTAACACAAAACACAACGTAAGTTCCACATTTTCATTATGGTTAAAGCCTTCTACTTATTACCTTTAATGGACTAGATTTGGGCTTCAAAGTCGCAGTTGATATGTTGCAGAAAATCAACAAAAACTTTTGCATGAAAATAGGACTTCAATGTTTGGTTTTAGACAAGTTCACCTTAGAAAATGCTACCTCTTATCCACTCACCTGGGTGATTTTGCCTTTAATAAGGACTTAATCCACTAATCTCAACAGATTACAAATGTACGGGCTACCTACCGGTGACTAACAACAAAACATTTATACCATGTTAATGATCCTTAAGAGTTCAGACCTACTCGATCCCCTAAGATATATAACGATCACTGACTCCCTAAGTCTTCTAACCAACATGGGCCCTTGAGGAAGATTCCATTTCCTTAGAAAGGGCTTCAATCAACTACCTGTTGAAAAATGAGGTGAACTCATTTAACACAATTATGAGCAACAACTCTTGTGTTTAAACGATTTTCAAAGGTTACACAAATATGAGCAATAACTCGTGTGTTTATAACTATTACAATTATAACACAAATATGAGCAACAACTGTGTGTTTCTAACATATATATGAAGAACACGTATAAACACAATTAGTGAGCAACAACTCGTATGCCTTTAACTTCTTACTTAGATTGTTCCAACAGTGGTATCAACACAATAATGAGCAACAACTACTGTGTTCAATCAAATAGTATTAACATAAATAATGAGCAACATCACTTTGTATTTTTTAGTGGATTTGATTCTTGCAGTGTGATTGTTGTTGTTCTTGCTCTTATATAAGTTTGTTGTTCACCAATTCTTCAATTTTAAAATGAGGTGCTCGAACCTTTATATAGGCGTTGAGAAGAAGACCATTATAGTAGTACACACGTCACTTTCATCAATGCCATCTACCAATAGTAAGAAACGACCGTGGGAGACAAATAGTACATAGTACATCCACTTGAGTGGAATGTGTAATTGTATTATTGTACTCACTATTGTAGCTCACGTTTTTTATGATGCTTGTCTTCTAATGAATGTTACTTATGCTGAGTAGATTAACTTGAGAATATATCATATTTGATATTGTCTTCTGATGAACTATGTGATGTTGATTAGAAATGAGTCTAGGAGATCTTTCTTCTCATTGTCTTTCTTCTGATGGAATACTTCTGATGTGTAGAGAAGTAGTGTGTATTCCAAGAACTACCCGAGTCTTCAGAATCTTGACTTTGTTTTCATAAATACGAATATCAACTCTTCTGTTGAACAAATCTTGACTTCTGATTCGAAGTTAGAAGCTTTATTTTGATGTGTTCAAAATCTTGACTTTGTCTTCACAAATATAAGCAACAACTTTTCTATGAGAAAATATTGACTTCTAATTTGTGCGTTGAAAGCTTGTTTCTTGTGCAATTCTGATTTCTGATCTTGAAGCAACGACTTGTCATAAATTATTTCTTCGATACTTGTGACTTCTGAAGTAACAACTTGTTGATAAGTACACACATGATCCTTTTTTTTTCGAACATTCAACATTCTTCAGAGCTACTGATGTTACTTCAGAAACGGATGTGAATAATCTTTCCGATGTATTTGGTGTATTTCTGATTCTTCAGATAATAGTCTTGAATCAATTAGGTTTTCTTATCTGAACACTCAAGAAAATTATTAGAAACAATTTTTTTACATATAAAATATATGTGTTATTATCATCAAAATCCAAAGATCAATTATAGAATTCAAATCTTGTTCTAACAATTACAACAAACTTGGAGGGAGGGTGGCGGTGATTGATGAACGAAAGTGAAGATCCACAATGGTTAAAGGTGTTGTATGATCTGTTGAATCAATGTGAATGACATCAGATCTAATCTTTTCCTTTTTTCCTGAAGCCAAATTTTGTTGTGTATGCTTGTTATGATGTAAGCATGATTTGTGAAGGAGGGTGGTGATTTGTTGGAGATTGGTAGAATAGAAACGGCGTGGTCATTATGATGTACACATATCTGATTTCAGAAGTTTGTAGATGGGAGTTTTACAATGCTGATCAATTTAAGTTGAAGATGATGGTGGGTTATGCGTAGAAAGGATCAATAGAGTTGGGTTAAAGCATGAAGATGAAGGTTAGAGGGAAGAAGTATATGGATATTGGTATGTCGATGTTGTAGAAAATATTGAATATTAGAGTGATTATGTGAGAGCAACAAGAGAAATAATGGTAGTCTGTGATTATCGTGAGAGAGTATTATGATTCTGCATGAAGGCTTTGGGATCCGTTTGAGGTTGAAAATGAGCTTGAGATGATAAAATCTTGATTGAGTCATGCTCACACTTGTTAAAATTTGAGGCTACTTGTTTAAAAAGGCATGAAAATAAACACATGAACCTATTTTGAAAAGTCTTGAGAATTGAACAACCAAACTTGCATCTACCATGTGGAATGAAGCTTTAAGAATAGGCCTTTGAGAATTAGTCTTTGACTTGAGCAACTCACAACCCTAATTGAGGAATCATCACCTGAACTTCTTGATACAAAGCCCTATCTTGTAAAAAAGACAAAAGAAACAAGACATATTTTTTGAATTTTGGTTAGGGGTTAGTGAAATATGAATCATAAGAGAGATGTAAATGGGTGTTTGGTGATCCCTACAAAGGCAAACTCAAAGAGAGAGAGGAAAGGTGACCAAGTTTGTAATCTCGATGTGATGCATTATGCAAAATGACATGGAATCTCAGAGGTAAAAATTAGAATATGACACTTAAAAATTTGTAAATATATAACACTACAAAACTTGTAGTACATGATTCACTCTTATTTGCTTGTAGTTGTGGCTAGACATTTGTGTTCCATCACATAAAATATAATTTTAAAGATTATATTCTTTGCGGAGAACCGTTGAATGTATTTGCAGTAGAGATTATTTGTGCCCAATAAAGTAATAATTTTCGTGTGTTAAAAAAATTCTAAAAAGAGTGAAGTCCTTCTATACTAGTTAGTTATAGTCAATATGACTGACTCATAAAAATTTCCTTTGTTTTTAGTGTTGGCGTCAGATGAATTGTGGTATTTTTGTGATGTTTACTAAAGAATGGAGAATATATTTTTTTGAATTGATGATGGATGTGGTGTTAAGAGAAAAATAATTAAGATGTTTCTAGGTGATAACATGTAGTTGATGGTGGTGAACAAAAATATCAAAAATGAAAATAAAATAGAGTGGTTAAAAATAAATAAAATTTATGTTGATTTAAAATAAAATTGAACCGTGTGGGAGATGTTTTGAAGAAAATTGTGAAAAGGTGGGATGGGACGAGTTTAAAAAAACAACTTAACAGTAAAAATGTGAAAAGAACGGTGCAAGTAACATATAACTTTTTATTGGGTCATTTCTAAGGTCTAAACCCAGAAAACAACTAGCCCAAACTTCACTTTGACCCTTTCAATCAGCAAACCCTAGAACGCTCTCATCCTTATCCTTATATAAATACATCAAACCCAGTAGCTTTCTTAGCAGCAGCCGTGTGTTTTCTAACACCTAATTTCAATTCTTTCTCTATTCTATTTGTTGTTTATTTTTATGCATATGATTATGTTGATAATTTAGAGGCATTGATGGATGCGTGCACAATAAGCCGATGGTCTGGATCTTGAAAATGAAGGAACCATGGTTGTGTGGACGCAGATTGAGTTCATTAGGTCCGCATGTCTGCCCTCTCTGATTCCTGAATTGATTTGAGGGCCTGGTAACGACCTACATTTCTTATTTTTCAATTTGCCTGTGATGTATGAAATTTGTCCGTACCATCTGAGAGTTCTTCTCTGATTGAGACACCAATTCTTTAAATCTGAGGCTTCTTCTAATAACTTTGTCGTGCTTTTGATCTCTTGTCTTAAACTCAGGCAACAATTTAGAGTCTCTGATTTGCTTATTCGATAGCGATTTCAGTGCTGTACGTTGCCGATACTAATTGGAACTCAACTTTTTCTGCTTCTGTCATCTTTGACTGTTTGCGATCTGATGTTCCTACAATTTGTTATATTAAGAAAAGTTTGCTCTATTATAAATCATCATTTGAACCATGACAGGCATGAAGGAGATGATTATAAATAAGTGACTTGAATAATAATTTAGAGATGAAGATTAAAAATTTTGTTTAACAACTAAAGTGTTAAGAATTTATATTTGAAATTTATCACAGGATCCAATTAATTCGTGATGGTTATCTTCCCCTCAATTGGCTCACAATCTTTTCAAATTTACACACTACATACGCTTCTCTAGCCATTAACAGGATCTAGAACCACCTCCTTGCTATTGATGGACAAATCAATCCCCTCTCCTGCTAAACATCGTTTTCATAAATAAATTTGAATATAATTGATAAATCCTAGCTTGCTAGTTAATATATATTTTATTGTAACGTATTTTAACTACTCTCGATGTGGTTTAAAATCCAGATATGAATGGAGTGAATAAATTCGGTCTTCTTACCATTCAGCCACATTCATGATAGCATTTGAAGTTGCTCTAAAACCCCGAATAGGCACTCTGTTTGCGAATCACTTAAAACCCCTGTCTTTGACATTGACCTTTTTTGGAACTTGATCCTGCCTCATTCTTCAAGCTAGTGATGAGACTTTCAACGAGATCAATTTATTCCATGCTGCAAATTTTCTCATAGGATTGACCTTAATAGAATTTGGTTATTTACCACATATCCATTTATCTTTCCCATTATTACTGATCACTATTGATTAAGATTTTTTTTAAATTATAAAATAAAAATAATTTAATAATTACTTGTTTGCTGCAATGATGTATAATTATTTTTATTCATCCTTATTCTGTTTATTATTTGACTTCTGGTATTTAATTGATATATTCAATTATTTTTGTTTCAAATTCACAAAATAAGAGTAGTGAGTCTCTATCGTTAGAGGTGTATTTTTAGGAAACCAATTTGTTAGACTGAAATTGTTCTAGGAGATCAATTTGTTGATAAGGTACTTAGATATAATCATGATATTGTCATAGATTAAAGAATGTTAATATTACGATAGAATGTTGCACTTTTATGAAATTAGTTTTTGTTATTTACTAAGAATTAGTCTTTATTAAAGATAGAAACGATAAATTAGTTAAATTTACTAATAAGATAAATTAGATAAGTTTTATTGGTTATTATAGTTTTATTTCTTAACATTATTTGATTTTAGTATTAAAATTGTAATGTTTATATAAAGTCATTATCGTTTCAATACAAACTTCAAATGATAATAATAAGAAATAAAGTTATTATAACCAATAAAATTTATTCAATTTATCTTATTGTTAAACTTAGCTAATTTAACATTAAGACTAAATTTTAGTAAATTGCTAACAAATTCTTTCTCTTAATTTGAAATGCTCATTGAGAGTCATGTACTAAGAATTACAAACATAAATTGCTAGCAAATTCTTTCTCTTAGTTTTCTTATTTACTAAGAATTAGTATTTTAATGTAGCATGAATTACAAACATCCGATTTAGATTCATGTTGCTGTCTACAATTTTCCTCTTTGAGGATGATAAATTTTGCATACACTTTCTTTTATAATTATTACCAGGCGTCTTTTTTGAAGTTGTCCTATACTTAACAAATTATTGGTTAAGTCAGGTACAAAGTAAACATCACTCACAGTTAGAATGATTCCATCCACTTCAAACCTGACACTTCCTTTTCCCATCACAAACATTCTTGAATTGTTTCCCAATTTAACAGTACAACTAAAATTTTCATCTAATTCTACAAACCACTTTTTATTTCTTGTCATGTGATTTGAGCAACCAGAATCAAGAAACCATACCCCTTTGTCATTAACATCTTGAACTTCGGCATGACCCATTAGGAGTAACTCCTCTTCCTCCTCAAACTTAGCATAGTTTGCTTCTTTTTCTAAACTTGGACATTCATATTGGTAGTGTCCTTGTTTTTGACATCGATAGCATATAATAACACTCCTGTTTACAAATGGTTTTACTCTCCCCCGTCCTCTAACATAGCTGCTACCTCCTCTTTGAAAATTGCTACTTCCTCCCCCACGTCCATAACGTGTGCCATACTCAACTTGCAGAACTTGTTCTTCACTCTGTTTCTCTCTTACCTTTTGTTCATGAACAAGTAGTGAACTTTGCAGCTCATCCATAGTTAGGAGATCAATGTCCTTAGACTCTTCAATTGAGCAAACCACAAAGTTGAAGTTTTCTGTCAAAGATCTTAGTATTTTTTCAACTATTTTCACATCGTTCATATTATCTCCACAATTACTCATGTCATTTGCTATTTCCATCACTCTTCCAAAATAATCATTAACAATTGCTCATGCCATTTACTCATGTCATTTACAATTAAAAAAATGTTAGTACCTCTATTTTTTATTATAAGTCATTTTGAATTTTTTACACATAAGAAATTAAAAATGTTATTACAAAATTATTCTTCATTAATTTCATTAATGTCATAAGAAAGATACACTTTTATAATTGAAAGGGGAGAGAATAAAAATTATTTAAGGGTATAATTGGAAAAATAACATTAGTTATTATTCATTGGTATTGTCAAATGACTTATATTGTGGTACAATTTTTTTTAAAATGACTTATAATAATTAACGGATAAAGTAATTATTTATGCATTGAAAAGTGAAAATGACTTTTATTTTGAAATAAATTTAAAATGGATGGAGTAGGTGTCATGATTAAAATAGCATAATCAATATTGACATAGAGCATATTTGTATTGTACGAAATTTCAATGAGGATCAAATCATCAATAAATGAGTGCAACATTGAGATCGTGAAGAAATTTATCAAATTATTAAAGAGAAACACTCTACGGTCACCACAAAAGTAATCTACATGTCACCACCTATTTGATTAATGAGATCATCAACCGAGAATAGTAATTGGAAGACTTGTCATGAACGCCTCAAAGGTATCCATCAAAGATGAGAATTGACAAGAGTTCCTTGTGTCGGAGAATCAAAATTCTAAAGATCTCACAAAAAGGTTAACCCAATCTTCATAAGATTTAACATTGCATGCATTAATAATTCATACATCATGCATAGAAGTAGAAATTAATATCATACATAGCTCGAAATATGTTACACACTCATTTTTATTTCCCAAGGTCTTGTTACCTACAAAGTCCCATTTCGTTGGTACCTACAAAGACATATGTTTATTAGTTAAGATCCTAATATATATTTGTTCATTTGGAGTATTTTTGGATATGTGATTTTGTTCTCATGTGTAACACCCTTCTAAAATAAATCATAATTACATAACAAATTCAGAATTTAACATGTACAAAAGGGCATCACAATTCATCAAAAATAAAGTTCATATACGGTCATGCTTTACTGAAGAACATAAATTAAATAATCATAAAGGAAACATGTTCTACACAGCGGAATTATTCCCAAAACTTGGATAAATTCAAAACCAACAAAACTTCAAGGTCAACGCCTTAGTTCACAACAATTATCTAAAATATAATCTTAAATAAATCAACAAAGTTTAATTATAACTCTAAACCAAACGTTCCCTAGTGTTACAAGACCAGAGCATGACACAGACACGCGAATAATCGTAAAAGCGTAGCTCTACGAGCCATCCTCACCAATCTCTTAAACCGCTAATGCTTCAATCTGAAATCATCAAAGTAAGGGTGAAACTTCATCATAATTAAGATGCATTATAAATTCATCAAAGCAATAGAGTTTCACAAGTTATTAGCATACCCTATTCAGCATAATTAGATTTATTTCACAATCCAAATAATAGCACACATCATACACAACAACAAGATTATAACATTGGAAACCATCTTAACATGTTATAATTTATACAAAATGCGATGCAAGAATCTATGCATGTGGTATCGACAATGAACTAAATTCACATACTGTTCCATTCCAACTCGGACACAACAATAACATCTATTCCATTCCAACTCAGACATAGATAAAACCTCACCCCCCATTCCAACTCTGCAACGGATATTGGCCAACTCACTAATTCCACACAATGAGAATTAGCTACCACCAAATGCATATGCATGCACATCAACAGCATACTCAAGCATCCATATGTACCCAATACGACAGTACAACATCAGACTAATACCATACGCCAAGTATACTAGGTATAAACAACGACAACATCGGAAAACTAATACTTTCCCATTTAAAACCAATTAATTATTATTTTCTCATTTTCATAAAATAGATTATTTAATTTAGATAATACTGTCCAAAACGGAGATTAAAACGGACTTACGATTTGAAAGATATGATTTTTCAAAGTTTAGCATTTTTCAAAAATATTACAGTGGTAACCGATTTCTCCCAGGGAGAACCCGGTTCCCCACAATTGTGAAAAACACGCTCTCTGGAAAATGTACTGGGAACCCGATTCCTCCCACCAGGGAATCAGTTTCTGCATGAAAAATCAGTTTTCTTTGCAAAATTTACATTGGGAACTCGGTTCCTCCCTTGGAGTAACCGGTTCCTCCCTTGGAGTAGCCGGTTCCTCAGACACAGGATTTTCTCCTCTCTGGAAATTACACCAGGAACCTGGTTCCTCTCACACAGGAACCAGTTCCTACGACCTACAGTAGCAAAAAATACATTTCCTTGACAGCATGCTGATTCCACTCAATTTTCAACATTCCATTACGAACCACAACATCAAATAACACCAGAATCATCCAATAAACATCAACATAACGCCATATAACACAATTCCACCATTCCTATAACATATGATTGGTTCAATTCTATGTAATTCGACAACATTAGGGACAATTCCATAACCTAGAAAATCCTAAATTGGGATTTCTAACTACTCATTCCATTCTATTGATCCCAAAATCTATAAGGCATAACAATTAGAAGAAATCACCCCTTACCTTAGAATTTCTTGATTCCTTGAGAGTTCTGGTTCTTTTTTCCCTTATTCTCGTTGCACTTCTCACGTACGATGAAAATCCCAAATGCTTCTCACTTTCTCTTCTTTTCCTTTTGTTCCTTATTATTCTAAAATATAATAATAACAAATAATATGATTAGAGCCTTTTACTACACACACATCCACTGTATCTTACACCACCAACCGACTTTTCACTTTAATTAACCAATTCCAATAATTCCAAAAATACTAATAATTTAATTTTTAATTAAATAAATAATTCAAATTCAAATTATTTAATAATCGAAATATTGGGGTGTTACATCATGCATTTCAAGAGCCTTGTCTCATGTATTTCTGGATGTGCCTTTTGTTTTGATGTATTTCTAGAACCTAAATTTTTTTCCTATTCGATGTATTTTTGGATGTTTCTTTTTGCTTTTATGTATTTCTAGAATCACCTTTGTTTTTTTATCAAATGTATTTTCAATATATTTCTTTTATCTGATGTATCCCCAAATGGGTCTTTTCGTTCATACGGATTCCCAAAACATACCTTTTATCTGATGTATTTTGAGAAATATCTCTTTTGTACTGATGTATTTCAAAGACATATTTCTCTTTTATTCTATGTATATATGGATTTGGCTTTTTGTTCTGATGTATTTTCAAAACTACATTTGTTTTTATCTGGTGTATTTCTGGATGTGTTTGGTTTATTTTCATAGTTTTTTCCTTTTTATTTGATGTATTTCCATATGTCATTGATGTATTTCTAGAGTGTTTTTCCTTTTTATTCAATGTATTTTTGGATGTGTCTATTATTTTGATATATTGCCAAAATTTATCTCCATTTATCCGATGTCTTTCTAGATGTTTCTTTTTATTCTTATTTATTTCCAGAACATGCATTTGCCTTTTTGGTAGCCATATGGTGCTTTCATAAAGAAAATCTTGGAGCATGTCAGCTTCGATCGGGAAGAAGTTGAATCCATTAATGACTCAACAACGATATGGAAACATGCATTAAGGGCAGTGCAAATTGAACATTGTTGGTAGAGTAGTATGTAAGTCTAAGAGTGCTTAAGAGGGGGGTGAATTAGGTATATAAAAATTTATTCGGTTTTATAAGAGAGCTTGTAGTAATTTTTGTGGTTAAGTGTTTGAAGGTTTTTGACTAGTTCTTATCTTTCCTTGGTTATGGTGATGAAAGCGATAAATGCGGAAAAGTAAAGAACACAATGATATATCCGGTTCCTTCACAATCCGAGAGTACTCGGTCCCTTTCCAACACGAAGAGATTTCACTATAGTTTAGAATAATTGTACCTATGCTTACTATCTAAACCTATAGGGTGACCAAAGGTTCTTAAGACCTTTAAGGTCAAAACCAAACACTAATGTGAATGAAGAACAATCCTCTTCAAATCACAACACTTACTTCCAACAATCACGGATAGTAAGGAATATCTTTCTTTGTAATACAATGATTAATTTGAAATAGATGGATAGCACTATCAATCTTTGATTGATCTTCTTCTTCAAGAAATAAACACTTCTCAAACAATGATTATATATGTTCACAATGCATGTATGAAACTTGAAATGATTGAAAATGTGTATGGCAAGTTTCACAAAATATGACTTTGTAAGAACACTTAAAAGTTTGTAAGAGAATGTGAAAATGAATGATGAAAATTGTTAATTGAAGAAGGTGATTTGAATTTAAAAATTCGCACTATTTATATTATCACACATCCCTTTTCATTCATGCCTATTGATGTGAAAAGATGCAATGCAACCATGAATGAATACCATTTGAAATATATCCAAAATCAAAAGAAAGTCTCAGATCATTGGAACCGGTTCCGACAAGCGTAACCTTCCTAGTGAACGTTACAACAATTTTAAATTTTACGCAGAACCGGTTCCCTATGGTACAACCGTTCTGGTACAAAAGGAGATGTGTTTTAAAACTGAACCGGTTCCTGTATGGTAGGAACCGGTTCCTGAAAGTTTGTTTTGAGAAATTCTTTTTGAAAAATATTTCAAACACAATTTTTTCTTTTGTTAAACATATGGTATATGTATATGATTATGAATGCATTTGTGAACATCTATATTCAAGTTTTATAATCATTTATACCTTTTGATATTGTTGATTCTTTAATAATTCTTCTTTTAATCTTCAAGACTTGTAGAGATGTTTTATATGATTATATACTTTTTGCACATCCTTTTGAATGTTGATATCCATGTTGTCTTCATCAAAACCAATGCTTTAGATATGACTTGAGAAGCTTGCAATTACATAGTAGTGCCAAATCCACCAAAAGCAAAAATAGTTTCTTAAAACCAACAAGCATTTGAGAAGAGAGGTCCCCTAATCTTGGTGACTTTGATTAACATCATCATCAAAAGGGCATAAGCAAACAAGCAAGAAGTTTTATAATATTGTGTGCTTGAAACTAAAAATTATATTAGTGGACATGATATGCCTTTGAGATTTTTTTATTGAACACTACTATAAAAGATCAATGTATAAATAGCTCAAACTTATATTAGTTGATATGCTATTTTTAATTTGAGAATTTCTTTCCTCACCTTTTTTTTGGAGGTCTTTGGCGAAACTCTAAATAGTCCCCTATTATCAGATATGCATCTTCGAGCGAACCCTTATTCCACAAAAATTTATGAGAAAAGTTTTTTCGAATATGCATCTCTGAATACACATCCTTGTACAAAAAAGTGATTTCGGATATGCATTTATGAATTTTACTATGTTATAAAAAAATTTTAAAATACAACTAAAAATCGAATAATATTAAATTAAGTGTCTACAAATATTTCAGATTTTTTCAAAAATATAAAAATGGAAAATAAATAAAATAAAATAGAAAAATAAGGAATTTGAAGTTTTTAGGACGGATCCCCTATTTTGTACCAAAATAAGGGTTTTTAGTCCCTGATTTTTTTGGATCAATTGATACGGTGATATTTTAATTTAGAGTTAATTTTTCAAGAAATTGAGTTTTTTACGCTAGGTCGTGTAAAGGCTCGAGACGGAGGAACACAAGGTCTACAACACCAAGATTATTTAGTTACATTTTATTTTGTTGTAAAATATATCAATTAATACATGTGATTAATTTTTATTCTAATTTATATAAATATTAAAATACTTCAGATATGTATATTGAATACATGAGGTGCGATCGAATATATACCGCTAACAAGTATTTTCTTATTTTCAGAATTTAACTCATCATATAAATATGTAAGTTTTCTTTAATTTTCAATATTCTATTTGTTTGACACTTGTAATTTTTGATATATACCGCTAACAAATATTTTCTTATTTTCAGAATTTAACTCATCATATAAATATGTACAAAAAAAAGTTTTCTTTAATTTTTAATATTCTATTTGTTTGACACTTGTAATTTTTGATTGGGCCAAAGATTCGAAGGTCCAAACCCATAAAACAACTAGCCCAACCTTGATTTTTGATCCATTCAATTGCCATAAAAAGGGCAAACCCTAAAATTCTATCTTCGTTTATAAATACACCGTCCCCCATCGTCTTTTTTCTTGCCAGCAGCAGCTACGTAGTTACTCTAACCTTCTTCACAATTCTATATTTCTTCTGCTCTGCTCTATTAGTTTTACAAATTGATTCTTCTCGATTATACTTTTTTTTTTTTTTTAAATTTAATTTTCCTCTCATGGATGCGTGCACAATAAGCCGATGGTCTGGATCTTGAAAATGAAGGAACCATGGTTGTGTGGACGCAGATTGAGTTCATTAGGTCCGCATGTCTGCCCTCTCTGATTCCTGAATTGATTTGAGGGCCTGGTAACGACCTACATTTCTTATTTTTCAATTTGCCTGTGATGTATGAAATTTGTCCGTACCATCTGAGAGTTCTTCTCTGATTGAGACACCAATTCTTTAAATCTGAGGCTTCTTCTAATAACTTTGTCGTGCTTTTGATCTCTTGTCTTAAACTCAGGCAACAATTTAGAGTCTCTGATTTGCTTATTCGATAGCGATTTCAGTGCTGTACGTTGCCGATACTAATTGGAACGGATGTTTTTCTGCTTCTGTCATCTTTGACTGTTTGCGATCTGATGTTCCTACAATGTTTTATTATTCTTTGATCTGTTGCTTTTAATATGAGTATTGATTAGTGAAAAGAATCTTTTATCAACTGTTTCATATTGCATTAAAATCTTTTGTGCAATTCTGGTTGCATTTTGAAAGCATTTGCTGTTTGTGTGTTTATTTACGAAACAGTCTGTCAGAACAAATTATAATAATTAAAACTATATTGGATTAACTTTTAAAACCTTAAAAACCTTTTTTTGATTTTTTTTTTTTATATTCAATGGAGTTGTAGATATGTAGATTTAAATTTTCTTTTACAACTAAATTGTTAATAACTGGCATTAAATTTTTTAATAATTTTGATTTTTTCTTTTGACACAATTTAAGTTGATTACTTAATCGGCAAAAATATACATGATTGTGATTAAATTAACGGGTAGAGGAAACCTTAACTAAATATTAAGGATTGAAAATACAGAGGAAGAAGATATATGACTGAAAAACATGTGATTTCTTCTTGGTCTACTTGTTTCAACATTCCTAGAGTTTAACAGAAGAAAGTTCCTCAAATTTGATGCGTTAAACCTCGAGATTTCGGCATCTAATGCATTAAACCTCTAGATTTCAAACCTATTTATTGTGATTTGTTCAAATTTTCTTTTCTCTGGTTTTGAAGTATGGGTTGTGTTAAAATTACAAAAATGACTTTTTTTTAAGATGTCAAACATCCATACATTAGGGACATAGGATTTCACAAAAATATAATATATTATGAGGTATTTGGATTAGTTGTTTCTTGGGTTAAGATGACAGACATCAAAATATATTATGAGGTATTTGGATGTTTGTCATATTTTTGTGAAATCCCATGTCCTTAATATATTTTGATGTCTGTCCCTAATGTATTTTGTTTGTATTTGGATGTTTGCCATCTTAACCTAAGAAACAACAACCCATGTTTTTGTGAAATCCCATGTCCCTAATGTATTTGGATGTCTGACATCTTAAAAAAAGTCAATTAAATTATACTAAGTTAATTAAGTTATACTAAGCATTCGATAAGATCGTTGCATGCATTGGTGGTGTTAAGTCGTGGCAGCAAGTTGCCACTTGCCTTGGCAACATCATACAAATTAAAGAGAAGTTGCCACTCATCGGCAACATCATACAAATTAAAGAGAAGTTGCCACTCATCTTGGCGACTTGCTTTGGGACAATATTGAAAAATTCAGATTTTGGAAGGCATGTGTGAGAGAGGCATGAGCCTATGGTAATGTGTTGCTGGTTGTGTATTATTGCTGTGTTTGGTTTCTTGGCATGTTGGTCTTTTTGTTTCTTAATGTGTGTTGCATTTTGTCTTGCTATTTATTCAATGTTGTGTCTTGTAATTCATTCACACTTATACTCATGTTATTGATATCCTTAATACTCACATTATTGCTCATAAAAAATGAATTCTAAATAATCACAATACTCACATTTCATGACATGCTCAACACAATACAAAATCAATGCTCACACAAATGGTGAAACTTATGAATGTGATAATAACTCAATCAAGTATTATCAGTCACACATTCAAAATGATATAGAGGTTCAAAACATGTTTCGTAACCACGAGTATTCTGGTTACAATTATATTGAGTTGTACATTGTAATTTGGAATATGCGTAGTTATTGATCCCGTTGTTGATGATGAACAAGAACCCGAAAATCTAGTTGAAGAAGACGTGGTTGATGACGTAGAAGAGTTGGTTGTTAACTTGGTAAACTGTGATTCCGAAGATGAAGAACACATTCAAATACTAGAGGCACAATGTAACACCCTTTCTAAATTATCCCGAATATATTAATTATATCAATGATTAAAGTCATAATTCATTAGAGTTAACACGGAGGGATGCCACAATTATCAAATAAAATAAAACCTCCAAATAAACCGTAGCCATGCTACACTGAGGATCATTATTCAAATAATTCAATCAATTTAAGACCATGTCTTATACAGCGGAAAATACCAAAACTGAATAAACCATAATTATTCTCAATGAGATTCAAAGAAACAATTGAATGATAACTAATTCCTCAACTAAACGCTGTTACAACCTAATGAATGACACGACACGACGGACTTAAAGACAAGCTCTCAGCCATCCTCACGAACCTTAATGAAATTGTTAAAGTAAGGTGAGACTTCTCATAATTAAAACATATTATAAGCTTCTCAATCAACAATATATCACAAGCATATTATTTCACCAATTTATCATAAATTCAGATTCAACACGCAATCACTATCATACAAGTCATTATGCATAATCAATAGACAACAAAAGAATTGCAACACGGAAGACATCCTAACATGTTACAATCCCATGCAAACACAAATGCACACAATGCATGTGGTACCAACACGTGACCAAGTCACCCAACACCGATCCATCATCAATCGGATACGGTAACCATCGATTCGTCCATAAACACCGAACACGAATCCAATCCCACCCATCGGTTAACGGCAATCCAAGTCAAATTCCGCACATTAACTTCACAACAATGCACGCACGTCACTAGCATGCAACATCAAAATCGACCTATGAAACACATCAATTTATCATCGAATCAAAACCAAAACATGACATCTCAACGATCATGCACACCATCATTAGCAACATAAACATGCTTTTCACACAATCAATACATCCATTCGTGTTTCACATAATCAATGAATTGGCTCAATTTCATAATTTAAGTTTTGGAAAATCTTTTCATTTTATAAAATAGAACATTAAATTTAAGAAATAACGTCCAAAACGACACTCAAAACGGACTTACGGTTTAAAAGTTATGAATTTTCAAAGTTTGACATTTTAAAAATTTTACCTATACTAGAACCGGTTTGCGTTTAAAATCACCTTTACGGAAAATTGTATGGGAACTGGTTCCTACCCATACAGAACCGGTTTCGAGTGCATTTTTTCACAAATTTTCAATGTGGAACCGGTTCCCCACAGGAACCGGTTCCCACGTTTTGCATTTGAGCATTCATTTAAACCAAACCCAAACATACCCATACGAATTGCTATATGGGAAACACCAAACACATCAATTTGCATCATTAAATCATCAAACAACATTATTTTATCATTCCTTTTATTATCGACACTCTAATTGTTTTTATAATACAATAGGGACAATATGGAATTTCTGGAATTCCCTAACATACTATGATCCATACCATTGAATATCTAAAATAATATGAATTAACTAATCAAAATAACCCTTTTTGAGTTCTTGATTCGACACCTTAGGTTTTCTTCCTTCCTTTTCCTCTTCTCAACTTCACGTATGTGTGTTTTCTCAAAATAACTCTTTTCCTCTTTCCTTCTTTTATTCCTTTTATTCCTCTAACATAAATAAAATAAATAAAATAATGTGAGTAGAGTCTTTTTCCTCTCACTTTACTCAACACACCTCCAACAATTCCATTCCTTTATTCCATAATTAATCCCAATAAATCCAATATATTAATAAATTATATTCTCAATTAAATTAATAATTAAAAATCATAATTATTTAATTATCGAATTATTTGGGGTGTCACAACTCTCCCCAACTAAAAGATTTTTCGTCCTCGAAAACATACCTTAGTTCGGGATACGAGTTTTCCGTGTGACATTCCCTCCAGCCACTCTTACCGATCTCTTTCTTTTGCTGTTTCCGATCCTCTATCCTTGCAGCCCTTTTCTCTAATCGCCACCCGAATCTCGTGAGACGGATAATGTACTTCTTTAGTGAGATACATGGAAAACATCATGCAAATTTGCAAGTGGCGACAAGGAAATGATATGCAACCTTCCCAATTCTCTTGGTAATAAACGGACCAATAAAGCGAGTCAACTTTGACTTTCGACAATAGTCATCAAGTATCTCGCATAAAACATGTTCTCCTTCGCTAAACTCAAGATCTTTCCTCCTCTTATCGTGATAACTTTTTCGACGACTGGAAGTCCTCATGTTCTCTAATCATTTAACAATCTGTCCAATCATCGCACTTTCTCCAGATTCATACCAACACAACGGTGTCCGGCATCTCCTACCATACAATGCTTCAAACGGAGCCATACCAATGCTCGATCAATGGTAGATAACTATCCCAAGCTCCACCCTTCTCTAACACACAAGCTCTCAGCAAATCTTCCAACGACTGAATCGTTCTTTCCGTCTGACCATCTGTCTGCGGATGATAAGCGGAACTCAAACGTAACTTAGTACCCAAAGCTTCCTGCAATCCCGTCCAGAACTTAGATGTAAACCTCGGATCTCGATCCGACACAATACTAGAAGGAATACCATGTAGACTCACAATCTTTTCAACATACAATTCTGCCAACCTCTCCATCGGATAATCCATCCTTATCGGAATAAAGTGAGCAGATTTTGTCAACCGATCCACAATAACCCAGATAGAATCACAATTCTTCGCCGTCCTTGGCAAACCAGACACAAAATTCATAGAGATTCCATTCCATTTTCATTCCGGAACAAACAACGGTTCCATCAATCCTGACGATTTCTGGTGTTCGATTTTTGATTTCTGACAAACCAAACAAGCATACACAAACTCAGCAATTTCCTTTTTCATTCCAGGCCACCAAAACAACTTCTTCAAATCATGATACATTTTAGTAGCACCGGGATGAATACTCAACCCGCTACGATGTCCTTCTTCCAAAATACTCTTTCTAATCTCGGCAACATCCGGAACACACACCCTATTACCAAATCTCATAACACCATTCTCATCAATTCTGAACTCACCTCCTTGACCTTGGTTGATCAATGTCAATTTATCAACCAAACCAACATCAGATTTCTGTCCATTTCGAATTTCTTCCAAAATACCACTAGTCAGCTTCAACATACCCAATTTCACACTATTCGGAGTAGTTTCACAAACCAAACTTAAATCCCTGAACTGCTCAACCAAATCTAACTCACGGACCATTAACATCGACATATGCAAGGACTTCCTACTCAAAGCATCTGCAACAACGTTTGCCTTACCAGGATGGTAATTCAAACCGAAATCGTAATCCTTCAGAAATTCCAACCATCTCCTCTGTCTCATGTTCAACTCTTTCTGATCAAAGAGATACTTCAGACTCTTATGATCACTGAACACCTCAAACCGAGAACCATATAAATAATGCCTCCACAACTTCAAAACAAATACGACAGCTGCCAACTCCAAATCATGAGTCGGATAATTCCTTTCATGCACCTTCAGTTGTCTCGAAGCATAAGCCACAACCTGCTTATCTTGCATCAACACACCACCTAATCCCATCAATGATGCATCCCAATACACTACAAAAGACTCAGTCGGATTCGGCAAAATCAAGATCGGAGCACTAGTCAACCTCCTCTTCAGCTCTTGGAATCCTTTCTCACATTCAACATCCCAAACAAACACCGTTTTT
Organism: Vicia sativa; assembly: GCA_021764765.1. Lineage (NCBI taxonomy): Eukaryota > Viridiplantae > Streptophyta > Magnoliopsida > Fabales > Fabaceae > Vicia > Vicia sativa. The sequence continues at coordinate 157,879,237 of CM038794.1, forward strand.
CGGTCAACTTAGTCAATGGCAACGCTAGTTTGGAAAATCCTTCAATAAACTTTTGTAATACAAGACCGGAAAACTACGGATCGGAAGCATTCTTGGATTCCATTCGGAAATTACATGGCCTAAAATTACTTGGACAAGAAAAGCTTCTTTTTCAACAATTCCAATACAACTACGCATTCTTCATCACTTTTTAGATTAAAATATCATCAATGAACACCACTACGAACTTGTCAAGATACGGATGAAATATCCTGTTCATATACTCCATGAAAACACCGGTGCATTAGTAACTCCAAACGGCATAATGAATATTCATAATGCCTCGTAATTGGTTTTCGAATGATGATATCCGGATCTCGGATCAATCTTACTAAACACACTTGATCCATCAAATCATCAATCCTCGGCAAAGGATACCGATTCTTGATTGTAACTTTATTTATGCGTAGTCAACACATAATCTCATTGAACCTTTCTTCTTAACTAACACGGAGCGGCAACATGGACGAATGAATTTCTTCTCAAGTAACTCCTCCAATGCTTCTTTAGTTCAACTAACTTTCATGCGATAAGGCGCCATCGAACGGACTAGTTCCGGAATCAAATCTATAGTAAATTCGACCTCTCTCGGTGGCAATTCACTAACGTCTAAACACCTTCATTCACCACAATCCTCTTTGCTTTTTTGCAGAATACAACATAAACACCACGACACCATCTTTCACCTAGGTTCATCTGCTTAACCGACATAGTCGCCTTCGACACCAACCTCTTGAAAAATAACCGTCTTCGCAAAGCGGTTGATATGAACTGGTTGAATTCCAACTAGTTCATTCCAAGGATGATATCAAGTTGTTCTAGCGGTACAGGCATCCTAAACCCCTACCAAAAATCACAATACAATCCTACATACATACGAGTAGTCACGAACCCGACGGAGTATCAATAACCATACTTATCCATATTAGAAATTTCCAAATTTTAGCACAATCCAAAGCAATAAAAGAATGCATAGAATCAATAATCGCAATCAAAGGTATGTCATTAATAAAACATGTACCTTTAATCACCGATCATCCGCTTAGTATCGATCCGACAATGCAAACACTTTACCACCATTCTTTGGGTTTTGTGCGAGGATGAGTATGCTCTTGTAACAAGTCACCACTCACTACAATCATTGGCCACATGGCGAGCATGAAACACTTATCATTACTCCACCATACGATGTCTGTCTCACCACACTTGTAGCACTTAATGGAAGAAACGAATCTCCTCCACCACTTCTTCCAACCACGGATCTCGATTATCCTATCATAAGGCTTACCACGATCCATCTTTGCTTACCTTTCCTATCAACATACCCCGAGTATTCGACTTAGTGCTAGCAAGATCCTCCTCTAAAATCCTCTGCGCGGATCGGAAAATCTCCGCGGCCGCTTAATCTCATCACGAAGACCATTCTCAAACTTGATACATTTGGAAAATTCTCCATTCGTTATGCATTAGTATAAGAAAGTAATCTAAAGCATACGGCCGGGTTCTACCTTGAGTTCCTTCAATCATTCTTTCATTAGTTGTAGCAACATTTTTCGCATGTCTTATCATCTATCTTTTTCCCTTGAGTGGCGGCCCCAATGAAGGATTATTCCCAAAATTGGATTGTTCCAATCACCGATTCCTGAGCACTCAACTAACATTCCCAAAGCCTCAAAATAGCATCATCATTCCTTCCTTTCTTCCACCATTGTTTGTAACATTACAAAACAATCCACATCAAGACACAAGTATCGGCGTTACTTACACTAGTCGCATACTAAAGGGATAACGACACTAAGACAAGACCGACTATGCTCGATACCACATTGTTCCCTTCTTACCCCGAATATATTAATTATATCAATGATTAAAGTCATAATTCATTAGAGTTAAACAAGGGATGCCACAATTATTAAATAAAATAAAACCTCCAAATAAACAATAGCATGCGAGGATCATTATTCAAATAATTCAATCAATTTAAGACCATGTCTTACACAACGGAAAATACCAAAAAAAACTGAATAAACCATAATTATTCTCAATGAGATTCCAAGAAACAATTGAATGATAACTAATTCCTCAACTAAACGGGGTTACAACCTAATCGAGCATGACACGACACGGACTTAAAAGACAAGCTCTAGAGCCATCCTCACCAACTCCCGTGCTAACCTTAATCTAAAATTGTTAAAGTAAGGGTGAGACTTCTCATAATTAAAACATATTATAAGCTTCTCAATCAACAATATATCACAAGCATATCATTTCACCCATTTATCATAAATTCAGATTCAACACGCAATCACTATTATACAAGTCATTATGCATAATCAATAGACAACAAAAGAATTGCAACACTGGAAGACATCCTAACATGTTACAATCCCATGCAAACACAAATGCAGACACAATGCATGTGGTACCAACACGTGACCAAGTCACCCAACACTGATCCATCATCAACCGGATAAGAACCATCGATTCGTCCATAAACACCCGGACACGAATCCAGCCTAACCACCTATCCTCACCCGGGTATCGGTTAACGACAATCCAAGTCAAATTCCGCACAATGGGAATTAACTTCACCAAAACAATGCATATGCACGCACGTCACTAGCATGCAACATCAAAATCAGTCTATGAAACACATCAATTTATCATAACTGAATCAAAACCAAAAACATGACATCTCAACGATCATGCACACCATCATTAGCAACATAAACATGCTTTTCATCCACACAATACGAATACATCCATTCGTCACAGTTTCACTATCACATACACACCCATGTGCGTCAACCCATAATCACTTACTTCGGAATTCAGCTCATTTTCAAAATAATTTCAAGTTTTGGAAAATCTTTTCATTTTATAAAATAGAGCATTAAATTTAAGAAATAACGTCCAAAACGGCACTCAAAACGGACTTACGGTTTAAAAGTTATGAATTTTCAAAGTTTGACATTTTTCAAAAAAATACAGCAGAACCCGGTTCCTACCTATACAAGAACCGGTTCCTGCGAAGTTTAAAAATCACCTTTCTGGAAAATTGTATGGGAACCTGGTTCCTACCCATACAGGAACCGGTTCCTGAGTGCATTTTTGCCAGTTTTCACAAATTTTCAATGTGGAACCCGGTTCCTCCCCACTGGGAACCGGTTCCCACGTGTTGTAGAGCCATTTTCTGCACTTTTGACAACATTCATCCACTCTAAACCAAACCCAAACATACCCATACGAATTGCTATATGGGAAACACCAAAACACATCCAATTTGCATCATTAAATCATCAAACAACATTATTTTATCATTCCTTTTTATTATCTGACACTCTAATTGTTTTCAACCTATAATCCGACACAATAGGGACAATTCTATGGAACCCTAACATTCTAAACCGGAATTCCTTAACATACTATGATCCATACCATTGGATATCTAAACCGATAATATGAATTAACTAATCAAAATCACCCCTTACCTTGTGAGTTCTTCGAATTCTGACACCTTAGGTTTTCTTCCTTCCTTTTCCTCTTCTCAACTTCACGTATGTGTGTTTTCTCCCAAAATAACTCTTTTTCCTCTTTCCTTCTTTTATTCCTTTTATTCCTCTAACATAAATAAAATAAAATAAATAATGTGAGTAGAGTCTTTTACTCCTCACACCTCCAACAATTCCATTCCTTTATTCCATAATTAATCCCAATAAATCCAATATATTAATAAATTATATTCTCAATTAAATTAATAATTAAAAATCATAATTATTTAATTATCGAATTATTTGGGGTGTCACACACAACGCTACTCACCGCCCGCCCACTTCACAACCCTTAACTTGGGTGATGATGAGCCTTTGTCGGACATGTTCTACAACCCCTATATGAGGTCTGACGAGGAGTTAAAGAAAGGTGACAAATTTCGTACAAAGGAAGATTGTATGCTAGCAATAAAAAATTGGCACTTAGTAAAGTGTGTTGATTATAAAGCTGATTGGTCGAATCTAGAAAGGTACATCATTTTGTGTAAAAACCTAGAGTGTGGTTATAGGCTGATGTCATCATCATTTAAGAAGAAATATAATGCTTGAGTGATAGGATCCAATACTCAAGCCCACACTTGTGTTAACACTAATATGGCGCAAGATCACAGTAAACTAAGCCATGATATGATATGTCATACCATATTACCTCTCGTAGAAGCTGATCTGTCACTTAAGGTCAAGACGATTATCTCCCATTGCGTTTTTGTGTTCAAATATAGACCTTCGTACAGAAAGGTTTGGTTAACGAAAACCAAGGCAATTGAAGTGGTCTACGGTAACTGGGAGAAATCATACAAATAACTTTCGCGATACTTGGATGCACTTAAATTATATTCACCTAGGACGATTGTTATAATGGAGACCTTGTCGGCACAATCCCCAGACAGAACCCGCCTCGAAGGTATTGGAATATTCCATAGACTTTTATGGGCGTTTCCTCCCTGCATTATCGGATTTGCTTTTTGCAAACCGATTATTCAAATTGATGGAGCTTGGTTGTACGAAAAATACAAAGGCACGTTACTGATGGCAGTCACATAGGATGGAAATAATAATATGTTCCCCATAACCTTTGCTCTTGAAGGAGCAACTGCTGCTGCTTGGAGTTTCTTTCTCAAAAATATCCGAACTCATGTGGCTCCACAGCCTGGACTCTGTTTGATTTCTGACAGGCACGCTTCCATTGAAAGTGTATACAACAATCCAACAAATGGTTGGCACGACCCCCATCTATGCATGTCTACTGCGTTAGGCATATTTCTCAAAATTTTATGCGGGAGATCAAAGATAAATTGTTGAAGAACTATCTCATGGACGCGGAAATAGTGTTGTCAAATCCAGATGCGGGAAGGTGGATTGATAATCTTGACAGAGAGACGTGGACTAGATCATACGTCAATGGGGGTGAGGTGGGGCCACAAGACAACAAATCTTGTGGAATCGATGAACGGCGTCTTCAAGGGCCTACGAAACTTGCCTGTAACCGCTTTGGTGAATGCAACCTATTTTCGGATGGCAACATTATTCACGACAAGAGGCAAGCGTTGGAATGCAGTGTTACAGACACAACAGGTGTACATCGATATGTGCATGAAAATTTTGCAGTAGGAATCTGCCAAAGCCAATAACCATCGGGTTACAGAATTCGACCGCCATGGCCACACTTTCAGTGTCAAAGAAATAATTGACGATAACTAGGGGCTGACAAGGCAAGAGTATTGGGTCTTAATACCCGATCGTTGGTGCGACTGCGACCAATTTTCGTATGCCTTGCTCCCATGTCATTGCAGTCTGTTCACATTCCCACTTTGATGCATTATCACTAGTATCTCCTATCTACAAGGTTGCAACATTGTTCAATGTATACAACAACAACTTTTCAATGGTAGCAATGGAGGCATATTGGCCAGAGTATCACGGGGAAATTGTTTGGCACAACGGTTTAATGCGCGAAATAAAAAAGGTCGATCAAACAACAAGCGCATCGGAACCAAAATGGATAGGGCTGATAAAATGCAGAGGAAAAACAAGTGCCCACATCGTGGCTCTATTTCCACAACATAGATTTTAGATTCACAACTCTGTAATTTTTTTCTTCAACAAAGTGTACTTTTTCATTCCAAATATCAGATGAGTTACGACATCGCAAACGCCTACAAGACTTAAACAACAACACGAACAAGACTAAAATATAAGAACAACGAAATTACCACAACACAAATACTAAAATAACAAATCAAACAACCATTAAAATCTAAGAAATTACAACAGTTAACACTATGTCATATGATCCATGCATTATTTGGATGACATCAATGTTGTTTTCAACTTCATCCCACCAACGTATTGTTTCTCTGGTTTCAAGTGAGGTCATTGTTCTAAGCCTTTGAATCCTTCTGATGACTTCGCCGGGTTGGTATTCCTTGATAACCCGAAAATGTATCGATTATTTGGATCAATTTATATGAATTTTATCTGCATTTTAATTAATTAAATTACTCTTAATTCGTAATATGCTGGTATTTTCTATGTTTTCAGGTTTTTACCAATTATAAGGCATGTGCGAAGAAAGTCAAGAAAAGTCGGATAAATCGTACTTAAAATCCACGAAAAAAGACAAAGTATGTAAGTATGTGGTGTAAAGCAAAAATGGGGGTGTAAAAGAAGTAAGACTGGAGAAAGAAATGAAAAATAAGACCCAGACCATTGCCACATGCCTCCCACCTGGCCCAAAGGTGTAACGACCGTTACACCCTGCCAAGCAAGCCCTAACGCCCGCGACGATTTTGGAGGCGAGGCTTCCTCCCCAAGGAAGTCTGTGACGACCGTCATACAAACCCTAGAAGTCCGTAGCGATCGCTACGGAGGAGAATTCAGTGTCGAGAAAATCTCAACGGCCAGGCGAATCCTAACTCTATAAATAGGCCATTCATTCTCCAGCTTCAAAACGCTTTTTCTTCTGCATTCTCTTTACTGTTACTCTGCCAGAATTATTTTCAGTTTAGTTTTATTTTGCCAGTTTCAGTTTATTTATTCTAGTATCTGCTTTCTTTTCTCGTAGAAATTTCCACATCGGGGATTGTTGCGAACCTTTGTCGATTCTAACCTTACGTTTGAATTGCACCTTTTAATTTCCTTCATCGCATTTAATTTTCGGAGCAACGAAAGAAAGATCTCACTGACCTGTTGGAGACACCTGAAGTTTGCCAAATATTGTGCCTTTTTATTTTCAGGTTTATTTTAACTATTTAATTTAATTTTTGGTTTATTTTAATTGTTTATTTATTTATTAACTTATTTTAATTGTTTATTTAGTTTATGCCTAAATTATCTGAAATAAATGTGTTATCCGAACTGTCCGATATTGTTTATCACCGTTGTACTATAACTGAACCGTATAACATGCTAGGCTATGTTTAGTTATCGGTATGTAAGGTCATATAGCCTACGGGGTTTAGCAACGCCATTCGATCTATTTCGTTTTAAACAGATTAACTTTCTAGTTTCAATTACTAGTTCTTAATGTAAACTGCTTTGTTACGAGAGTAAAATACAAATTAGAAGTTAGGATCAATAAAACGAGAGTTTGAGATAATAACTGGACATTAGTAATTGTGCATCAACTTAAAATACAACGAGAGCGCTTTTAAGTTGATTAGGTTTTATTTATTTTCAAAAACTATTTTTAAACTCTAATTGAAACAGCGAGAGCACTCACTTAGGTTTGATTATAGGATCTGAATCAATAAACACGAGAGTGTGAGAAGAGGGTTTTCAAATAAACATTTCCTAATGAAACTGTTTTGATAATACGAGTTTAAGTCGGTGAGTTGCTAAATCCCCGAAGTTCGACCATTACATACCGATACTTTCCCATGAATCTAAACTAGATTATAATCAGTTAGGTTCCCTAAACCCAAATCATTTACGTTATTAGCCTTAGATTTACGTAGTAATGTTAGATAATGATAGGCCGACATTTAATCCCTTGGGATTCGATAATCTTTAAAGCTACACGCGATAAGACTATATACTTGCGGTCTAGATTATTTAAGACACATAAAGTCGCGATCAAGTTTTTGGCACCGTTTCTGGGGACTAACAAGTCGGTATCGTAACTCTTTTAGTTATGCTGTAGAGACTAAGGCATCATTCCCAATTGTATGCCAAGTACTCGCTTTCAAGGTGAAGAATTAGTTCTACCAATTCCTAAACCTGAGCGCTCTATTATTTGAAGACGCCACGTACGAGTACCTTGTACAAATCAACCTCTTTCTCAATCTTCAATTTCTGCCAAACTAGTTGAAGGACCAGACATGGGTGATCAGTCACGTCCGCTGAAGTGATATGTTATTCCTTCGCAAGAAGAACCACACAATAGAATTGCTGCTCCTGTCATCGAGGTAAATAACTTTGAAATCAAACCTTCTTTGTTGTTCGCTGTATAATAGAACCAATTTTCTAGTGGTTCAATGGATGACCCTAATCTACATCTATTGGTGTTTCTGCAATACACAGATACAATCAAAGCTAATGGGGTCAGTCAAGAGGCGATAAAACCATGTCTTTTCCCTTTTTCATTAAGAGATAGAGCCCGAGCTTGGCTCTAGTCTCTACCTACTAACTCAGTTACCTCTTGGAATGAGTTGAAGAAAGTCTTTCTTGCGCGATATTTCCCACTAAGTAAGACAACTATGCTAAGATCCTAAATAAGCGATTTTTGACAAAAAGACAACGAGTCTCTTTTCGAAGCTTGGGAAAGATACAAATACATGTTGAGGTTATGTCCACATCATGGCCCAGAATAATGGTTAATTATCCATACCTTCTATAGTGGTCTTTTGTACAACACGAGAATAACGATAGACGCCGCCGCAGGTGGCACACTTAGGGATAAATCCTATGCTGCAGTCTATGCACTTATCGAAAGTATGCCTCAAAACCACTATCAATGGGGGAGTGAAAGAGGTCAAGTATACAAAGCTCCTGGAGAGAAATCACCAACAAAAGGCGGTATATACGAGATCAGCAGTCTTGATAGCGTCCATACTAAGGTAGACGCTCTCACCCAGAAGATAGAAAGCCTAACCGCAATACCTCCAGCTACCGTGGCTGCCATAACTCCAAACTACGAGATATGCGGAGTACCTGGACACGTTGTTGCTGAATGTCAACTCTTAGTAGGAAATCCCACCGACCAAGTGCAATATGATCAAGGAAACCCGTACTCGAACACATACAACCCAGGATGGAAGAATCATCCAAATTTCTCATACAAGAACACCAATGCGTTGTACGCGCCATGCTAAGCACCTGCTATACCACTTGGATATCAAAAAGCACCTGCAGTCGCTCCTAATATTCCTAGGAAGTCTATCCTCGAATTAATGATGGAAAATTTTATAGCTTCACAAGCTCAAACCAACAAGGATTTCCTAAACCAAAATATTCACACTAGCAAGCAAATCAAGCAGTTAGTGAATAAAGTAGATGCTTTAGCCACCCATAAAAAAATGTTAGAAACCCATATTTCACAAGTGGCCCAACAACAAGCACCTACCACTGCATCTGCTGACACATTTCCAAGTCAACCTCAACCGAATCCGAAAGGGCATATGCTATTATATTGCGAAGTGGGACTGAATATGATGGACCAACTGATCCTAGACTTAAGAATCTAGCCATGTCCCAAAGCTCTGGAAAAACAACTGAGAAAGAAAACGAACCGAAAGAGAAAGAGAAAGTAGGTAATGGAGAGACAGTAGAAAAAGAAAAACCCTATGTGCCTCCTCCACCTTACAAAACACCAATCCCTTATCCTCAAAGACTCACTCAATCTAGAAGCGCATGGAAATTCAAGAAATTTGTTGAACTTCTGAAATAGCTAAATATCATGATATCATTCATAGAAGCAATCACTTAGATGCCCTCGTACGCTAAGTTTCTTAAAGAAATCTTGTCTAACAAGAAAAAGATAGAGGATAATGAGACATTTACACTCACTGCCGAGTGTAGCGCAATCATTCAGAACAAAATGCCTCAGAAGCTGAAGGACCCCGGAAGTCGCCTGCTCTGATACTAATTTAAATTCTGGTGACAACGGACTCAGGATGCCATGACATCAGATCCAACATTATAAAATAGACAAGGTAGAACATACAATTAACAATGCAGGAAACAAAAGAACACATAAAATTCTTCACCCAGTTGGGTTCTAACCAACCTACATTTGGGGGCATACCAAGTCAGGAATGAAGTTCACTATCAGCAGTATTAATTCGGAGTAAAATTTCCCTGTTTACACTCCTCACTTAATCAAAATACCCAATGACCCTTCTACCTAAGATAACTCACTTAGATATGAGAACCTCTGCTCACTTCCTATCACCGCAGTGATGTCTACCAGTCACTATCATCCCAACGACTGCATCAACAACTTGGCTCCTATAAACTAAAACAGTTTGGAGATACCTCACTCCAAACACAAAACAGTCAAACTAGTGACTCAAACAAACTTGGAATTGCTCCACAGCTTCTTCCAAGGACACAATTGCACTCATTGTTTCACAGTTTCTGAGTGAGTAAAATAATCCTCTTGCCTATAGGCTTTGAGGTACAAATCAGTGACCATCCCACAATCCGGGTGGTTCACCTACAAACCAACTCTCCTAGAGAGTTGTCACAGACTCAACCCTAAAAATTACATCATTACTAAATTTGGTTGGTGCAGAACCTAGGTTACAAAATTTCTATTTATAACCTATTACTCAACTGGATTTGAGTTTTCAAATTATAACAAACAACTTGCTAAAATTGCTCCAAGATATTCTCCACAAGAATTGGTCTTCAACAGAATCTGCCTAATATATCTCCATGAGAATATATCTCCATAATTTATGCTCCAAGTAACAACAAATAAGTTGTTACACTTCTGCAACAGATTCTCCTACAAAGTCTCCTTGACCTGTCAATATAGCGCCACATAGGATTATACAATATCCTAGGAATATTTTGTTTGTGTAACAAACTTCAATTTCTCAGCTCAGGCGCGATGTCGTGACATCTTCTTCAACATGTTGTTCCAGATGTTGAAACACTTCAACACAACATGTTTCTTCATTAAATAGAACTTCAACCTGCTTTCTCCTTACAAGTTATAAATCCTATTTAACCTATTGCTGCTATATTAATTTTACCAATTATAAAGCCAATCCTAAAAGTATAGAATCAACAATAACATAACATTTTGAAATTTCAAATCCTAATTCAACTATTACATTTTATAAAAAAATAATTATTAAACATAAAGGATATAAGAAAACATAACATCTTCAAATTTTCAGAAAATGTCTCTGACTTCAGTTTATTCTTCAAATTCTTGTTCTTATTTTTTGAATTTGTGTACATAACCTTCAAATACCCAATATATTCCATCTCGGGTATCATACTAGTCTCATCTTCCAATTTTTATTTATAATCCCATATGGACAAATTACATGTTTCACCACTCCACCAATTTAGAAATCTTCAAAAAAGCTTTCCTTCATTTTGATCCATCTTGCATTGGAACAAAACCATATGACTGTGCACAAAAATTTCCAGATCGAGATTTTACACTTTTAGATGAGTTATCATAAGTTAGCGCACTAGTTTAGCAGTGTCACTACGGTCTTGGGGCGAACCGTGGTGATTTTGGCGTTGTTGTATGCGGGTTTTGTAGTAGTGTCTTCTCTCTCGTCTATGCCTTCAACCTCAGACCAATACCCACTCTCGCCCTCATATTCACCCGACTTCAACATATTACCACTTTGTTTGAGGTAACTACATCTCTTTCATGGTCATGTTAGTTTTTCGATTCTTTTCGTGCTCATGTTCATGTTGTTTTTATGCTTTTACTTGATTAATCATTTCGACTTTATCTGGTTTTTCAGTTGACATTTACACTATTTTCGGGTTAATCTGGTTGTTTAGTTCATGTTCATCTTTGTGTATTGACACTGTGAGAATTTGATGTTTAATATGGTTGTTTAAATGTGCTTTCTCATTTTCTTTGTTTCTTGCCATTGGATTTTATATTTACTTTGTTTCCTCTCAAATCCTAACACAGCTGCCACTCTTTCTCTACTCTTCAAGTAGGCGATTTTTGTTTAGAGCAACGCTGCAGATGATCGCTGTTTCTCCTTTTCCTAGAATCATCATTTTCGATGTTCATAAGTTTGTTCTGAGCTTTCACTGTTTTTTTTATTCACTCGGTTTTTTCTCATTCTCATTTTTTGGTTGTGGCTTGTGTATGTTTACCAAATATTTGGTGAATGAATTATACATCAAGTCTTTGTCATTTCTCAAATCAAACTATTATTTCTTCTTAATCAAAATTTTCCTCTTTTCCAGAAGGTGAATTGTTAATATGGAAGCTACATTCAATTGCAAATATACCGATAGAAGTTAGATAGGCGGAGAGGGTTCGCCTGGAGTTGTAGACTGAAAGTAATATGCTTAAACAATTTGTGATTATCAATTCTACTTCTCCCGCGATGTACATTGCTGCTCCATACGTTAGACATGCAACTGACATAGGGCATGAGTTGTTATCACAATAGAAAATTTTGGTGAAGATGTGTTTGACAGAAAATAGGGATAATTTAGTGGGTTCCCCACCCAAAACTTGTATGGAAGGCTTTGTTTTATTGTTACAGGCATATAATACAAGAATACAAGGAACTTGAATCTATTATATAACTTATTTTGTAGGTGATTGCCAAGAGATTATTGGAATCTAAACTAAATACACCACACTTATATTTATCATCAGGTTTAATCCCCTTATGCCCTGCATAGTATTGAAATCTATTATATTTGGTACTAACCAATTCATATAATTTTTTATTGGAATGTGATAGATGTTACACTAGATCCTCTTCTTTCCCTTAGAAAGGATTTTATAGATATGAACTAATATTTTTTTATTGACACATGTTAGATGGAATGCTCTTGGTCATGGTACACCTGCAATCTAATATAATCTTTATGCTTTTCTATTTGTAGGGCAATGTCACGACCCTTCATTATGATATCTGATTTAAACAAGGGATGTGAGTACAACTTCACAATTAGATATTTCGCATGATGTCAAAAACTATGAAAACTTAGTATTTATGTATATTGGATGGTATCATTATGTCTTTTGGCAGTCTCTTGCATTAGAGGTCATAGGAATCATTACAAACCATTTTGAAATTGACCAAAGTCTTGAGCACTAGTTTTAGCATAATTTTTCTTGCATGTTCTGACACATATGTGTTTCAGGCCTATACATACAACTCAATTTTGAAGCATGTAGCCTCTGGAGGTCTTAGGCTGACACATGCATGTATACAGGTCGACACATACTGTAACTTTCAATTTTTCTATTTTATGTGTTGGCACATGTACTGCAATATTTAGGCAAACAACTACTATAATGCATCGGCCAGAACATCTGCCTTTTCAGGATGGCACATACAATTTACTTTTTACTTATGTTTCGACACATATGAGTTTCAGGTCGACACATACTGTTTGATTGGGTCAATTTTTAAGTTCTTTTTAATTTCAAAAATTACCTCTTTACATCTAAACTTCCAACACTATCAATACATCATTCATGCAACATTTCAACTTGATGAAACTATAAACACTTACTGCATTTGCTCTTCACCTTCAACCTCCAACATATTCATACACTAATAAATCACACAGTCATATTTTGTCGGGGGTGTCATCTATGCGAGGTTTGATAACTTCCAATTAGATTCTTGTGTATCTGAGAATATTTGGTTGAGATTTGCAGAGGGTTTCATTCGAAAAAATCGTGGGTTTGTCCTCCAAGATCGTTGATAGATTTGCGAGTTTTCGTGCAAGACATTCAAGAGAGTATTGCAGCCTAGTGAAAGCCTTTGGAGATAAAGAACATAAAGGAAGTAGTGTAGGATCGGGGAATCGAGTTGAAGTGTCTTGTGTGTAATATGTACCATTGATCGTGCGCGAAAGCTTTGGAGATAAAGAATACAAAGGAGTAGCAAGATTTGATTAACCTATTGGTAGCTATTGTATCTTGGTCTTTCTCAAGATCAGAATAAGAGAAGGGGTTGAATTGTAACACCCCATCTAAATACCCCGAAATATATTAATTAAATTAACATTTAAATCATCTTTAATCAGAGTTTAACACGGTAATCACGGGATGTCACAATTAATAGGTAAAAATAAAACTTCATTCAAACAGTAGCCATGCTACACTGAGGATCAACACCTTCAAAATAATTCAATATAGATAAGACCATGTCTTACACAGCGGAAAACATCATAACCAAACACGGAATAATTCCATCATTATTATTCCCAACAAAGTTTTAAATAATTAATAAACCAATATCTAATTCCTCATCTAACATTCCCAGTTGTTACAATCTAATCGAGCATGACATCGACTCGCGACTAAACGATAAGCTCTAGAGCCATCCTCACCGACTCCTCACCGCTAACTTTAATCAAATGGTAAGTAAGGGTGAGACTTCTCATAATTAAAGCATATTATAAGCTTCTCAATTAACAATATATTTCAAGCATATTAACCCACCCATTTCAACATAACTTCATATTCCATACACAATCACAACCATATAATCATCATGCATAACCATCATCAATCGAAAATAGTAACACCGGAAGACATCCTAACATGTTACTATTCCACACAATCAAAATGCGACTCAATGCATGCGGTACCGACTCGTGACTCAAAGTCACCCAACACTGATCCATCACCAACCGGATAAGTACCATCGATTCGTCCATAAACACCCGGACACGAATCCAGCCTAACCACCCATCCTCACTCGGGTATCGGTTATCGGCAATCCAAGTCAAATTCCGCACAATGGGAATTAACTTCACCAAAACAATGCATATGCACGCACATCACCAACATGCAACATTAATCAGTCTATGTATACATTCATTTAACATAACTGAATCACAACAATCAACATGATATATCAACCAATCATGCATACATCTAACATCAGCATAAACATGCAAACCAATCAACATGATATAATCACCTATCATGAAATAATTCATCACCAAGCATAAATATGCCAAACACTTACCCTTCATTTGGTAAGACTATCACCAATATATATCACAACAATGACAACTAAGGTCAACCACCATCAGGCATATACAACACCAACAAACACATGATATCAATACAATCATGAATACACCAATTATCGTAAACCGAATCAAACTCAAAACATGATATTCCAATCATCATGCATACAAATAACCACAGATAACACGCTTTACATTCACTCAAGATCAATATATCACCATTCAGCTACATGCACCTCAACGTCGTCACCAATAATTGTTTGTTTCAAATTTGCCTCTTTTTCAAAATAATTTCAACTTTTAGAAAATCTTTCCATTTTATAAGATAGAGCATTAAATTTAAGAAACAACGTCCAAAACGGCTCAAAACGGACTTACGGTTTGAAAGTTATGAATTTTAAAGTTTGGAAAATTTTCAAAGTTTATGGAACCGGTTCCTCCTCGAGTAACCGGTTCCCACAACTCAAAAATACACGCCCGAAATATGGGGAACCCGGTTCCTCTGTAGGAACCTTCCCAAGTAAAATTTCATTTTCGGAAAATTAACGTGGAACCGGTTCCTCCCACAGGAACGAGTTCAAAATACCATTTTCACCATTTTAAAAGTGGAACCGGGTTCTCCCACGGGGAACCGGTTCCCGACCATCGACCCAAAAATTTAGTTTTGACAAAGATTATTTCCCAAAACCATTTCCTCTTTATTCCAAACGTGCCACACATTCCGACACCATAAATTCACTCATTCATCATCAATAACATACAATATAACATGTTTTATTCACAAGAATGATCCTATATCATACGGATCCATTAATCTATACATTCGACACAATCGACATCATCGACACCATTAGGTATACACCCATGGAAACTTAGAAATCCCTAAACATAGATTTCCTAACATGCTATGATCTATAATATTAAAATCAAAACCGATAATAAACTATAATCAATCGAAATCACCCTTACCTTGTGGGTTCTTCAATTCGACACCTTAGGTCTTCTTCCTCCTTTTCTCCTCTTCTCAATTCCACGTACAGTGAGTTTTCTCCAAAAAGATCTTTTTTCCTCTTTTCCTTCTTTTATTTCTTTTATTATTCTAACATAATAAAATAACATAATTAATGTGAGTAGAGTCTTTTACTCCTCACATCCTCACTTTATTCATCATACCACCAATAAAACCCACTTCCATTTAATTCAATTGACTTCCAATAATCCAAAATATTAAATATTACATTCCTAATTAAATTAATAATTAAAAATCGTAATTATTTAATAATCGATTTATTCGGGGTGTCACATGAATCACCAACAAACAGTTAGGGTTTGTAGGGTTGCTCTTGGAACACATCACTTGTAACGACTTTATGCATAGTAAGAAATTATCCTAATTCTAAAATTGGAATTGGTGGGAGACATAGCCATAACGAGGACTATTGGCAAACTTCCTAAACAAATACTTGTGTCTCTTTTCTTATCGCTTTACTTTCTTTCTTTTTCATTAATCAATTTTTCAAATAGCATTGACTACATGATCGACTCGTAAGAATTTTTCTGTGACTATTTTTGTTTTGAATTGAGTATTAATTTGCTTATAATCACTTTTTATTATAAGTGCTTTTTTATATCAACAAAAAATTCAAAGAAAAATTCTGAAAATTCGATTGCAAACCAAGTCTTCAACAAATTGTTTTGTTCATTATTTTTGCCAATTACCATTGGAAATAGTATTGTTAGTCACTTGCTAGAAACGATTAATACTTTGTTATTTGATTTAATTTTATAAATTCATTATTGCGTTGTTCATTTTATGGAGCACTTTTATTATGCATATTCGACTTCCAATAGTTAAGTTCGTATAGACGGCACTTTTGATCTATATCAAAACCTTATGCGTCACTCTTTTAAACTACTCTTAAAAATCAAAACTTTTATCTAGAATTTTGACTGGTGATCTATTCACTCACACTCTAGATAATGTGTCATTATCTAACAAGAGTAACAATGTCTAAAAAGATTGTTGTTCGTATTGGTAAAAGATCTCCTCCAACGAAATTGAAATAAGACGGGAGGAGTTATTGCTTGTCTTTGAGCATTTAGGGGCATCAGACCGAGCTGGAATGAGAGGTGGTGACTTTTTCTATTTTCTTTTTAGCAGATCAGCCATCTAAGCATGTTAATCATGTCGTGCTATTGTGATCAAGAGAACATTTAGATTATTAAAATTGATTGTGGTTCATGATGCAATCAAAACGAGTTTTACCAAAGACATTAAGAAATATTATGATTATTAATATTTAGAAGCATTTGTTTAAATTTTTTTTATCACGGGGTAGAAACAATATGCTGTCATTTTATGTTGAATATGCCAACCTGACTTTTGTGTGATTGTAAATTATTGGTTTCAACTGCAATGTTGTTATAGCATATTCACCCTAACAAACTTACTATATCATGGCATAGATGAACAAGTTTTGGATTCCTCGACTGAAATCATGCTTATTGTGTTTGCCTTTGAAGGAGAGAAACCATCTATTATTTTCTATATCTCCCGTTCTCCATGTAGCTGAAGACAAGCAAACTGCTGACAAGACCATTTTTTATCATTCAAAACCAGCATCGCTGAGCTACATTGAAAGCTCAAATGGAAGTATGAAACAGGTATTGTAACTTTCAAGGAGAAAATATAACAATGATCTTTTAAAACCAATCAAAAGTTTACAAGAATGTTGACACATATCAAGAAGTTTAAATATGCATTAGCCAAACGCACTCCAGATAGATGCAACTTGGAGTCAACCAAAGGGTTAGAGGAGAATTCAAAGAGCTCCCAACTTTATCCGAAAACAAAGATCTTTACTTTACATAAACATCTCAACATCTGTCTGAAAATGAAGAGCCGGGGACTGAAATTGCACCTGCAAGTTTGCAGTTGCTTCCTCTATGCAAAAAATGACTTACGAAAGCATTTTTTTTGGACTTTAAAAGCGCTTAAGCGCTTTCGTAGGTGGCGCTGCTAAAGGTTTTAGCAGCGCTTTTTGTTTAGAAAAAAGCGTTCTCGTAGGCCTACCTATGAAAGCGCTTTTGACCCAAAAGCGCTCTCATAGGTAAGCCTACGAGAGCGCTTTTTTCTGAAAAAGCACTTTCATAGGTGCATTCAGAATGCATTAAAGGCATTCTAAAGTAGGCCTAAGAAAGCTCTTTTTCAGAAAAAAGCGCTTTCATAGGCCTACATATGAGAGCGCTTTTGGTCAAAAGCATTTTCAGGTAGGCCTAGAGCTTTTTCTAAACAAAATCATAGACTGAAAGCGCTTTTAACCAAAAAGCTCATATATATATGAGAGCTTATTGGTTAAAAGCGCTTTCATAGGTTTTCATGAAAAATCAAATATTTAAAAATTTCTAAACTCGTTTTTTTTTGCAGAAACTGTAATTCCTAAACCGTAATTTACAATCTTATATAGAAATACCAATATATATCAGTGTTAATCCAAATACCAAATGTAAATATTATATACAAATACCATTATATACCATTCATATCCAAAATATATATACACCATGGTAATTCAATTAACATGTTTTTAAACATAACAAAATACACCCTAACAAATCAGCTATATAACACTAAGTAAATCAATCCTAATGTACATATATATCCAAGGTTCTGATCCTGCAAGATATGAACATAATAACACGGTCAGTATTGTATACACAAAACAATGTATTCATAATTAACCATTTTCACACAACAATGTATTCGTACCTTATAAGATTCTTAGCTCAATAAAATATTGACACAACTCCTCTTTGAGTTCTTCCAATTGAAGTGGCGAGTAATATGGACACTTGTATTGATCAAAATACTACATTATAAAACAAAAAATATGCATGATTTAGTTAAATGTAATAAATTATATGCAAAATCCGATAAGTAATAAAACAAAGTATAAATCCATACCGTGATTGGAATCTTGATTTCATTCATTTGAATGATTTCTTTGATAAACTTCAAAACGAAGTATCCGCAATCTATGCCGTTTTGTTGTTGAGGGCACTACATAGAAAAGCAAATAAGATTATATACATGTATTGTTTTATCAAGTAGCATAAATATTATAAGCAAAATTGTTGAAATTTATATACCTGTACTTTGATCCAATTAATGTTGTTTGATTTAGACCGTGGTACCCATGCTTCCCTTTGACATCGGAATACTTGTATTGAACTGACAAAATTAAAATATTTATTTAGAACAATGACATAGAAATAGTTAATTATATAAACACAAACGAATATTTAGAATAATGTCACTTACGTATCAATCATTAGCTTCATTTCCGGATAATTTTTCCAATCACCGTCAATCGAATTCAGGTAATAGACCACTTCTTTTATGGGATCGATAGCAAGCAACAACCAGTGACATCTATAAATTAAAGCAACAATTTAGAAGTGAATTTTAATGTAAAAAATACAAATATTAAAAGGAACTTAGAATGAAAATCTAACCCTGTATTATACGCCAAAAGATACAAACTTTCTGTACTGGCAGTTGTCATGAATCTTTCGACCAAATGTTCTCTTACTGAATCCGGTTCCCTAGAAATTGTTGCTCCGCTGACACGGGAGGAAGACACGAAACGGAATCTATTTGACAATTGATTCCCGCGCATCAATTTGTCAAATAACATCCTTAAATAAAAACATAATTAATATTAGACTATTTCAATTAAATGTTTAAAAAAAATGTTCAACCAATTAAATAATATATTGATCGGGTTACCGGATGTACGAGTGCATCACACTGATGCCTAATTCTCGATGATGAAAGATTTGTTCCATGTCCTCTAGTCCAATTGTTTCGGTACATGGAAAACCAAAGATACATGCATCCATATCGATTTGACGAATTCCATCATTCATCAAATCTGATGTGCCAACTAGTATCTCCAGACACTACCGAAATCTAGGCACAGATTTACGGACAGGAACCCTCTTCTTAGGTGGAACCCTACCAACTTTCTGGCTCACCTGTTGTGACTCTTGAAAAGGTACCTTAAAATCATATCTAAAACAACATCAACTGATACCTTCATGTGGCCATCCGGGAGCGGTCTATGGTGAATTAAATCTCCTGAGCTGTTGTGCACTTTTCCCTTGCCAACTACCCGATAAGTCGGAGACGATAGATACAGCTGACAACATGAAATGCCCTAAACCAATAATAACCGTTAGACTTCCTTTAATGTTGACAATAATAACCAATAATAACCGTTACAATTATACTTTCTCTAATATAATGGATTATCATCTTAATTACCTCGGGAAATTTATGTTGACAGTTGATACTAGCCTTGTCACTAGTTTCTTTCAGCTGTGAACTGCTCCTTTCCACCATATCTCTCTCTTTGTCCCTCTGCAGTTCACGAACTTGTGTTTGTAAATCCTACAATGTTTGCATCACTTCTGCATTGCTAGGATTTCTTTTTCTTGAATTTTTATACAGAGAGGTAGGAGTCACACCATGACCTTTACCCCTCACCCGTCCCGGATACTCAGCAACACATAGTGCTCGACTGAGTACGCTCCTGATATTCTGGTCATCACCTGTGGATACCGATTGCGATATAGTCTCCTGTAATTCATTTAAATATCGATAATTAAAGACACAATGTTAATTATATATTAGTAAACATTTAATATAATTTAATTAAAGACACAATGGTATACTTACACACTCATCATAAACATGTTGTAGATCGGGATTAACAACTCGATCTCTGCCAACACGAGCTTCCTTCCACATCACATGTGCGGGTAGTGATGTTTCGTCACTTTGCGTCCTTCCAACTACACATTGTTACAAATAATAAAATCATCAATTATAACACATTGAGAGAATTAATAAGATCGTAGAATTGAGATTTACTTACAATTTTTTCCTGTAAGCGTGCATATCCCAAACGCCCTTTTTTATATGGATATGCGGGTTTTGACGCTCTCTCGCGATTTACGGCACTCACTTTGTTGAAATTCTCGTCTCTTCTTTGGCCCACAAAAGCAACCCACATAAGACTTTTGCCGAAGACAACTTTTTCTTATATCGAGGGGCACCGCATTTAGGACACTCATTTAACGATGCATACTCGTTTCGAAACAAAACGCAATCTTTTGGACACGTATGTATCTTATCATAGCTCATGCCAATAGAGTACAACATCTTTTTGGCCTCATACGTTCGATTGGGAAGAATATTATCCTCTGGTAGCATATCTTTCATAAGGGCTAATAACTCTGTGAAACTTTTATCTGACCATCCATTGCCGGCTTTTAAGTTGTACAACTTTAACACCGCAGACAATCTTGTGAATTTTGTACAACCATTATACAATGGTTTCTCTGCATCGCTTACCAACCTCTCGAACATTTTGGGACAATCGTTAAGATCTTCTTCAAGCGCTTCTGCAATTTCTTCGACTCGATCATAATCGTATGTATCTGTGCAATCGTCATTTGAAACATAGGTCCTCTTATCCCCCGATTCAACATTCCTGTTACTTTTCTCACCATGCATATCCTAACATGTATAACTTCTATCAATTCCATACCGAGTTAAATGCGATGCCAACTGAACTGCGTTAACCCGGTTCCCATAACAGCAATACAAACAAGGACATGTCATTCGACTGGGGTCTTTGGCGTGCGCAACAACAAACTTAACAAACTCCGAAACACCATTCTCGTAGTCTTTCGACAATCGATTGGAATACATCCATGTCTTATCCATATCAACTAATTAGTGCACAAAACAGTATAATGCGTTTCTATCAAAACGCAAAGTACACACAGAATGGATCCGTATCAAGAAAACGCAACATACGAAAGACAATTTAAGACAAATTCATCACAATACCAGTAATTTGAGGAAGAAATTTACCTCGGATTTATCGAACTCTAAGAAACGCGGAGAATGAGCGTTGTACGTCGAACTAGGCTGGGAAACGCTGCAAATTCAAAGAAAAGAAAACTTTTATTATAAAAAATAGGATGAATGTACATGAATGAATGTAAGTGAAACTAACATGATAAACCAAATTCAATGCAAGCTATAAATCAATCGTAACAGAATCCGGGAAGCCATGAACAGACTTAGTAACGCGCATTAAAGTTCTATTAAAAAAAATAGGATGAATGTCATGAACATCTTGTGTCAAGTGATATTTTAGACTAATGATATGCTCCAACGATGAAAAACTAATGTCATAAATAAACAAGTATAATGTCATAAATAAACATGTATAATATGGTGCACTGATCATATACACTCATGGCCAACGATGAAAAACTAATGTCATAAATAAACAAGTATAATGTCATAAATAGACATGTATTATGTGGTGCATTGATCATATACACTCATGGCCAACTCATAGAAACGGGCTCAAAACTTCATCAATAATAATAAAAAGAAGAAACATGCTCAATACTTCAATGACTACATATGTAGCTAAATATATGCCTAGAGCGTGAATGAATACTATAGTAATAAAACATCCAGAAAGGTTTTGATCATTGCAGTAGATTTAAGGAGAAACAATCACTCACTTCTTTCTTTCTAGGTGAAGGTGCTACTAGTGGCCCGAAACGAGAGTGTGCCAATTAATTCTCTACTTGTTCTAACTTTTCAGCTGCAGCAAAAGAAATATCCTGATTGAGATATTCACAATTACAAATTATAACTACAAAATATAACTAAAGAGAATCAATAAAGGAGAAGATGAGAGTGTATTCACCCAGTATTTGTTCCATAGAAGAACCAAAGAGCATAACACACTTTAAGAAAAATTCTATCAAGTCTGAAAAATTCAAACTTTAAGAAAATAAAACTAATGGCATGCATAACACACTTGATAAGTTTACCAAATGAATTGATAAATTGAATCTCATCGTAGGTAATCAAAGAGCATGCTATGATAAATCTAGTATAGGTTGTGAGTCTCAAAACAATGGCAAGAGTTTTCATTGCCAACAAGACATTTCATGTAATATGTTTAGATGTAGCTACTACTGCAATAAAAAACCTAAAGATAATATGTATTACCACAAGTCATAGTATTCATTTCCTACACGTAGTGCAAAGAAAAAGATCCATTTTTTTTTTGCTTTTTTATAAGTCATTTTTAAGCAAGAAGGATGATACATGTGAAAAGGGTGATTACAAATTAATATGAATTAAAATAAAAAGAGTAATTCTGAAGCAATTACAAAAGTTGTATAGTAGAACAAGAGATTTAGATTTACTAATCACGGCAGCTCCCCTCACATTTTATCATACACAGTTTAACTCGTTTAACTCGAGCAACCGTTCACAACGACACAACCTTTCACAGCAACCGTTCACAACGACACAACCGTTTAACTCGAGCAAACAAAGACTGAAAAAGAAACGAAAGTTACCTGAAACGTGTCAAGTCTGAAGCTCTAAAAGAAGATGTTGCGGTGCTTGACGGAGTGCTGTAGGGAGTGCAAGGAACGGTGGAAAGAAACGAATGATGGAGGAAGAACGGCGGCAAGAAACGAACGGAATGCTGGCCGGAGAATGCAAGGAGGAACAGGAACGACGGCAAGAAACGAAAAGGAATATGAACAGAATGAGAAGACGAAGAAGAACTGAACAAATGAGGGCAAATTTCGTATTTAGGGATTTCTAATTTTAATTATAAAACAACCTACGAAAGCGCTTTTAAAAGCGCTTTTTAAGGCCCATATATGAGAGCGCTTTTGAGGTAAAAAGCGCTTTCGTAGGTCCCCATATAAGAGCGCTTTCGAAAGTCCACATATAAAAGCGCTTTTTAAAATCGCTTTCATAAGGCCACCTATAAGAGCGCTTTTCAAAAGCGCTTTCATAGGTTAGATATTTCAAATGCCTATGAAAGCGCTTTCTTAGGGAACCCTATAAAAACGTTCTTTTAAGCGAATTTTTTTTAAAGCCTACGAAAACGCTTTCTCTTAGAAGCGCTTTCGTAGATGCGCTGCCAAAATTTTTTTTTTTTTGTAGTGTCTACATTCAATGATGCTGAATTCTAAAGTCTTTAAACAGTCGGTATATTATTATAGTCCATTTCATTCATACTTTTCTCATCTAAGCTCCTTTACTTCTATGTTTTTTCTTTATGCATTTATAATTGTCATATGGAAAAATTCAATTTCTTTTTGTTCTAAAACGTTCTTGGATATGGACAGTTCTGCAATGTATCATTGAAGAGTAATTTACAATTCATGTTGAATATAATCTTTTGACTTTAAAATTATTTTATATTAGTTGTTAACACTTTGTACAAGTGTTGATATATCACATTTTCTTGAACATTAAGCCCACTTTTACATTTTATAAGGACATTTCACCATCGGGGCAGTACTTGACACTATATACTACTATACATGTTTTTTCAATTTTTTACAATATTTAAGACAATCTTGTTGTGTAAAGTAATTGTTGTGGAAAATTATTTTTTTAGCATTTTATTGAAATTTTATTGTAAAAAATATTTTTAATTATATATGACAAAGTTTACACTTATATGAATGTGACTTTGAAATTTTTTGTTTTTACAATATATTTAATCAACTTTCTTTTTTAATAATTTCTTTTATCAACTTTATTTTTATTTTAATAAAATCGATAAATTATTTTATCAAATTATATAATACTCAATAGTCATACAAATAACTAATTTTCCATCCAACAATTCTTTATTTAAGAGACAAAAATTTAATTTTCAATGTTCAAATTTTCTTTCTTTTCTCCATTTCATGGTACTTTTTATTTTATTTTTAATAATTATTTAATAAAATTAAGTTTATATAAATATTATTTATTTTTAATTAAATCATTTATTTATATTTTATACCGCATCAAATAAATTTATCCATGGATATTTTATTAGTTACTTCGACAAAATGTTTAAACACTAAAATAAAACTCACCTATAATTACTAAAATTCTAATAAATTAGTTTTATGTAATTAAAATATTATAATTGTGGTAACTATAGATGTGTATTTATTTTAGTATGTTTAAAAAAATTGAAGTAAGATGGCTATTTTTTTATTTTTATTTTTTGACTTAATTAATTAATTCTCATTATTAAATGTTTTTATTTGTTTTACTTAATTAATAAATTATCATTATTAATTAATTAATCTCACCCAAAAATCGTTATTAATATTAACTTATATATTAAATGTTTCTTTTTTGTTATAAAAAATAAAAATCTTTTTTAATGTCCAAAATAAAAAAATAGTGTTAGAGAGACAAAATAATGAGAATATTATTTTAGTGAAAATCCATTGTGTTTAAATGTTAGTTTTGTAAAGTTATTATTTGTATTATTTTCTTAAGTATTTCTTTCAATCATAATTATAATCATAATTATAATATGAATAAATTATATATGTTTTTTTAATCAAAGGAGAAATATATATAATACAAAAAAAACTATGAGGTACAAGGTGATCCATGGATCCAACCAACAAACAAACTAAGCAAACCGTAGGCTCATTTACATCAAAAGCTTTGCTATATGGCCTTTAATTTTTCTATTTTCTCAACCTCTATATACTATAGCATCTACTATATAAATTGGATGCAAGTGTCTCATACCCCTGCAGACTGGAACTCCGAAGTGAATTGGCTCATTGAGAAGACTAAAGGAAAAGGTAGTAACGCTGCCCTTTTGAAAATGATGGTAGCCGAAACAGTATATAGCATTTGGCAATACATAAATATGATTTGTTTTGATAAACCAGTGGATATCAAAGTTATAGAAAATAATATATGTTTGTCAAGAGACAAAGATTTATAATATGCAAGAGTTTTGTGCTAAAAGTTTTTGGAGTAATAAGGAAATGGGTTACTCTTATTCTAATTACGTGGGGCGTCAGGAGGTATTTTGACCCTTTGGAAGGTTGGGGCGATGGAAGTTATTAATAGTTTCAAAGGCGAGGAGTATTTGGAGATTAAGGTGGTTTGGAAGAATCATCTCTATTATGTGGTGGATGTTTATTCATCGTGTGTTCTTTCCAAAAAGAAGAAGTTATGGGGGAAGTTGTTGGAGTTGAAGGAGATGTACAAAGATGGTGAATGGATATTAGGAGGTGATTTCAATGCTATACAAAATGTTAGTAAAAGGAAAGAAAGATGGTTAGGGAGAATGTTTTCTTTCCAAAAAGAAGGAGTTGAGGGGGAAGTTGTTGGAGTTGAGGAGATGTACAGAGATGGTGAATGGATGTTAGGAGGTGATTTTAATGCTATAAAAAATCTTTATTCATCATGTGTTCTTTCCAAAAAGAAGGAGTTGTGGGGGAAGTTGTTGGAGTTGAAGGAGATGTACATAGATGGTGAATGAATATTAGGAGGTGATTTCAATGCTATAAAAAAAATATTAGTGAAAGAAAAGGATCGATGGTTAGGGAGAATGGTTTGGAACCAGTATTATTTTCCAAATTTATTGAGAATAGTTTGTTGGTGGATATTCCTTGTAAAGGAAAAATATCGTGGTATAGTGGAGATGAGAAGTCTATGAGTAGAATTGATCGGTTTCTTTTGTCGGATGCTATTGTGAATAGATGGGGGGTTATTGGCCAACTTATTGGTCTGCGTGATATCTCAAATCATTGTCCAATTTGGATAGTGGTGGATAATATTAATTGGGGGCCTAAACCTTTCAAGTTCCATAACAAATGGTTCTCTTTGAAGTCTTTTATTCCTTTTACGGAGAGGGACTGAAAAGAGATCAAGGTGGAAGGTAGAGGTGATTTTGTGCTTAAAAAAATTGATAATTTTTAAAGGTAGGCTTAAATGGTGGAATAGGGAAGAGTTTGGTAAGATTGATTTGGATATGGAGGATTGTGTGAGAGATTTGAAGGTTGGTGATGAAAGGTTGGAAGTCGAGACCGAATATTTGCATCCCAAAATTGTTAAAATGAGGAAGGAAGCAAATAATAGATTTTGGTTGAATTTGAGGATGAAAGAGAATGTGCTTGTTCAAAAATCAAGAGTTAAGTGGTTAAATGATGGAGATTCTAATAGTTTCTATTTTCACAAGGTGGTGAAAGAAAGAAGAAGGCATAATCATATAGATCTTATTATTTCTTCAAGTGGTTTAGTAGAATCGGTGGAGGAGTTAAAGGAGGAAGTTCAAAATTATTTCTCTAATAAGTTCTTAGAATTGGAGTGAGAGAGAAGTGTGTTGGAAGGGATTTCTTTTGGTAGAATTAGTTCGAAAGACAACTCAATTCTTGAAAGCCCGTTTCGAGAGGATGAGATTGTGGAGGCAATAAGGTGTTGGAGTTCTAAAAGTTCTAAAAGAGGATTTTATTCGGTTCTTTAATTTCTTTCATTTCGGTGGTGAAGTTTCAAAGTTGATTGTCTCATCTTTCTTGACTTTGGTTCCTAAATCTTAGAATTTGTTGTCTTTGGATGATTATAAGCCGATTTGTTTGGTGGGATATATTTACAAAGTGCTCACTAAACTCTTGGCAGGGAGGCTAAAGAAAATATTGAATTCGATTATTTCTTTGTGTCAAAGTGTCATTGTTCCCGACAGATAATTGCTTGATGGAGTTTTGGTGGAAAATGAAGTGGTGAATTATGCTAGGAAGGAAGGAAGGAAGGAATGGTCTTCTTTTTTAAGTGAATTTTGAAAAGTCATATGACAAATTGAATTGGAATTTTTTAAGATTTATGCTAGAGAAGATGGGGTTTGGGATGGTGTGGAGAAGGTGGATGGATCTTTTGATGTTTTAAAGCAAGTTGTCTATTTTAGTTAACGGGAGTCCGACTAAGGAGTTTGTGGTGGAAAAGGAGTTGAGGCAAGGCGATCCTCTCTCGCCATTTCTTTTTGTGTTAGTGGAGGAAGGGTTAGCAAGTTTGGTAAGGAAATCTTTGGATATTGGCGAATTTGGTAGTTTTGTTATTAATGGGAAATGCCTCATTGATATTCTCCAATTTGCTGATGATACTTTACTAATTGGAGAAGGTTCTTGAAAGCATGTGTGGGCTATTAAGGAGGACTTAAGAGCTTTTGAACTTGTATCGGGTCTAGGAATTAATTATCACAAAAGTAAATTGATTGGAATTAACTCTTGTTGTAATTTTTTGGAAGCAGCCTCCTATGTCCTTTCTTGCAAGGTGGAAAATAGTAACTTTAATTGGTATTCCTATTGGATTCAATCCGAGAAAATATTCAACTTGGATTCCTCTTTTGAATAAAATGAAGAAGCGTTTATCGGGTTGGAAACATCAGTTTCTTAATTTAGGAGGAAGAATTACTGTCATGAAATCCATTCTTTGCTCGTTAACAATATTCACTATATCCTTTTACAAGATGTCAGGGAAGGTAGCAAAAGATTTTATAAGAATCCAAAGTAATTTTTTTGTGGTGGGGGGGGGGGGATGGAGGAGAAGAGAAAGATATATTGAATGAGTTGGAAAAATGTGTATCTTCCCTTCGAAATGGGGGAATCGGTATAAAAAATATTAAGGACTTTAATTTTGCTCTTCTAAACAAGTGGAAATGGATAATTCTTCAAGGTACTGAATATCTTTGGTACAATTTGTTGAAAGCTCGTTATGGTGATATTTCTATGAAGGTGTTTTGTGGTGAGGATGGTATAACACCTTCCTCTTCTTCGTCTATCTCTTCTTGGTAGAAGGATATCATCTCAATTGGAAATTACTCTAGTAGTGATCCTATAGTAACTCATTGTCAGTTTAATATTGGCAATGCGTTAACTACTCTCTTTTGGGAAGCAAAATGGTTGGAGGATTCAAGTTTGAAGGAGGCTTTTCCAACTTTATATGTGGAGTCATGTTTGAAGAAGGTGTCGGTGGCTTGTATGGGAAGTTAGATAGACGGGGTGTGGCAATGGGGGATTGTGGTTTAGCGTCGGTATGGAGGCAAGATTCAAGTTTTCTTTTAGTTTCTTCTTCTCTTTTCAAAAGGTTGGGTGGCCACGGTATTGGCGTGGAAGGAAGACATAAAGTGGTGTGCACACATTCTTTGGAAGGTTTTTTTTATAGCATCTTGTTATGCTCACTATTTAGGTATGGGTAAGCCTTGTGGTCCTTGTAACCGATTTGATGTTGCTTAGGGTTTGGTTTGGGGTTTGGAAGTGTCTTTCAAAATTAAGGATTTTGGTTCGAGAGTTTTAATTAACAGGCTTCCATCTAAAGACATTTTGATGCATAAAGGTGTTATCTTCTTGTTATACTTTTTGAAGTATGTTTGTGGCATTAACTTGGAAAGTAGGGATCATTCCCTTTTCAAGTGTAATCTGGTAAAGTTGATTTGAAAGGAAATAGAAAATTAGGTAGGGAAACCAGTGGTGTTGGAGGAAGAGTGTCTCCCGAATTTTATGGATTGGTATTCTTTTTGTAAATAAAAAAAGAAGTTAAAGAGGGTAAACTTGGAGTTGTTTGGCTAGCGACTTCGTGGATCATTTGGTTGTTGAGGAACAAGATTTGTTTCCGTAACGACGATTGGAATGTGGATAATATGATTTGGAGTACTAAAAATTTAGTTTGGAAATGGTCTTTTATTGGAGAAATTACTCACCCCAATTGTAGCTTTTACGAGTTTTGCAAAGACCATTTGTTATATCTTTCGTAATTTTAATTGGTTTGTAATTTCTTTCTTTTTTGGTCAAGTTTTCCCGTTTGTTTGGTATTCATGTTGGAGAACCATTAGTTCTCCCATTAATATTATCTTGCTTACACAAAAAAAAGAAATTAAATCGCCCTCTTTTCACTAAATTTTGCGAAATTGCTTTGGAAAAGTACAACGAACACAATAATCAGGTGCATATTTGCCCATGTGTAAATGTGTATGAGAAAAGGACCAATAGGAAGCATGTGCTAAAAACTACTTCAATGGTAGAAAAATTCCAGAAGCTGGTGCTGGATTTAATCTAGTTTTAGAATCCATTTTCTTCTTCATTTCAGAAAATTAACAAACAATACTACAACTTTTTTGAAGTTTGTCTTTATGGTTTAATGAGATAGAGCAAGACAACAAGACAACCATGACGAAATGCTCTTTCGCTGTTGTCTGCCATGTATTTGATAAAATTCTCAAACTAGACATCTTTTGTATTGAGTAGAGGAGAATCACAATTTTGCATTTTCTATGGTTTCTACTCAAATATGAGGTTTGCATTGTCCATTTTGAGGTTTCCATTGTTTCTCCGATGGTAGATATGAGAGCAAAGGTATTTCTCATTTGGTGTTTCATCTTAAGATGTTACACATATGCAATGATGAACAGAAAAATGTCATATGAAATGAAATTGAGAATGATTGTAATTTATTTACGGCTTTGGAAGAGTCTTTGAGGGTGGTTGAGTAATGGCTCTGTGGATGGTGTATGAGCATTCATGCCATGAGTCGAGCATGTCATCATCCTGATGGTCTTGTTCATGCCATACATGGGACAGAAGGGGTGGGAAGTCACATTGTATGTATTGTTAAACCATCCACAAATAACTCGGATAATCTCGAAGCAAACTAGGAGCTTGTTTTGGATGCAAGATTATTAGATAGAGTTCTTACTGCACTTATCTTCATTGTCAAGAGTATACCTCTAAGTTGTCGTATTGCTTTCTCTCAAACATTAAAAGGTGCTATTTACAAGGTGGTTGTTGATCTGGGATCAGTAGTTGCATGGTTTTGGTTGTTTCTTCTCCCTTGTTGTACATTATAGGTGGTTAAGCCTCGGAATAGGCGAGATCATGTAACACCCCTTCTAAATTACCCCGAATAATTATTTAATTTAATTATTAAAATCAGCTTTAATCAGAGTTAACATGATAGACAAGGGATGCCACAATGATAAAATAAACAAAACTTCAAATAAAACACAGTAGTCATGCTACACTGAGGGTCACTGTCAAAATAATCAATTAAGTTAAGACCATGTCTTACACAGCAGAAATAACACCATCAAAACAAAACGGAATAAATCAAACTCTTATTTATTCCTAAAGTAATTCCAGATAACAATTGAATAAAGAATAAATCCTCAGCTAAACGTTCCCCAATGTTACAACCTATCAGAGCATGACACTGACACGCGGACTTAAATGAATATAGCTCTAGAGCCATCCTCACCAACTCCTGAGCTGCTAACTTTAATCTGAAATTGTTAAAGTAAGGGTGAGATTTCTCATAATTAAAATACATTATAAGCTTCTCAATCAACAATATATCACAACATATTATTTCACCCATCTTAGCATAGATTCAGATTCAACACGCAGATACAGCCATACAAGTCATTATGCACAACAAACAACAACAAAAGAATTGTAACAACGGAAGACATCCTAACATGTTACAATCCCATGCAAACACAAATGCGAACGGTGCATGTGGTACCAACACGTGACCAAGTCACACACACTGATCCATCATCAACCGGATACAGCAATCATCGATTCACCCAGACACCACTGAGTCAAGAATCCAGCCTAACCACCACTATCCACTGGGTACGGTTAATGGCTATACAAGTCAAATTCCACACAATGGGAATTAACTTCACCAAAAATGCATATGCATGCACAACACTAGCATGCAACATTTAATCAGTCTATGAAATGCATCAAACCATAATAACTGAATCAAATTCGAAACATGATATTCTCAACAATCATGCACACAATCAACAGCATAACATGTCTTTCATACACAAATCAGATACCTCAATGTCACAGGTACACTACCTCCCATACGCCAAATACACATCGAATAAATAATCACTTATTTCGAAATCCGACACATTTTCCAAATAATTTTAAGTTACAGTAAATTCTTTCATTTCATAAAATAGAGCATTTAATTTAAGAAATAACGTCCAAAACGGCGACTAAAACGGACTTACGGTTTGAAAGTTATGAATTTTCAAAGTTTAGTATTTTTCAAAAAGTTACAGTGGAACCCGGTTCCTCCATATGCAGGAACCGATTCCCACAATTCAAAAATAACACGCCCCTGGAAAAATGTATGGGAACCCGGTTCCTACCCTACTGGGAACCGGTTCCCACGTACAAAAATGCCCAGTTTTTGAGAAGTTTACACTGGGAACCCGGTTCCTCCCCACAGGGAACCGGTTCCCACGACCTGCAGAGCCAAAATCTGCTATTTTGACAGCACTTATGCATTCTAAATCACTTCCAAACATTTCCATACGAATTGCAACATGAGAAACACCAAAATACATCCATTTTACACCATTATAACATCAAACAACATTATTTCATCATTCCTATTAACCCTATAACACACAAACCAAAAGATTCTACTCAATCCGACACAATAGAGACAATTTTACGGAATCCTAGAATTCCTAAACTGAGGGTTCCTAACATGCTATGATCCATACGGTCGAATTCAAAACCGATAATACATAATAATTAATCGAAATCACCCCTTACCTTGTGGGTTCTTCGACTTCCGACACGAAACGACTTTTTCTCCTTCCTTTCCTCTTCTCAATTTCACGTACTGTGAGTTTCTCCAAAAGTGATTCCTTTTTTCTCTTTTTCCTTCTTTTATTCCTTTTATTATTCTAATAAAATAAAATAAAGTAATTAATGTGAGTAGAGCCTTTTACTCCTCACACCCTCACTTTACCCTTCACACCACCAACAATTCTATTTCCTTATTCCATAATTAATCCCAATAAATCCAATATATTAATAAATTATATTCTCAATTAAATTAATAATAAAAAATCATAATTATTTAATAATCGAATTATTTGGGGTGTCACAGATCACAGGCTTAGAAATCAGAAGTCCTTGTAGCAACACCATATTTTGGAGTGTTTAGCTACTTGGAGATACGTTGATGGTCTTGCCAAGTTAGTTGATAGTGTGTTGGGAAGCTCGAGAAAGATAACTTGGGTTGTGGAGGTGTTCATACTCAGAAGAAAGATAAGAAGACGAGCTCTAATATGAAGCAATGCCTTTGCAAG
Organism: Vicia sativa; assembly: GCA_021764765.1. Lineage (NCBI taxonomy): Eukaryota > Viridiplantae > Streptophyta > Magnoliopsida > Fabales > Fabaceae > Vicia > Vicia sativa. The sequence continues at coordinate 157,912,025 of CM038794.1, forward strand.
GTTGCGGATAGCCCTTCTACAACGATTGTAAAAGTGTTAGGGTCATGCAGTGTGGCCCCCTATAATAAACATACAATGAAGGCTTTTAAGGCTAAGCACCTGTAAAAACCACATTCCTCCATGCCGACTACCTTATTCTCATAATCTCCCATAGTGACTGGTGCAGATACCATCTTCAATTGTATTAAATCATTTCCCAAAGGGGCGTCATGTGGTATAGATGGTTTGTGTGCTCAACATATTTTAGATGCATCGTGTGGAGAAGACTCTAATGTGGTGAAAGATCTTTTATAAACAATCACTCTAGTTGTTAACTTATGGCTATGGGACAAGGCCGACCCTGAGTCGGGGCAAGCAGGCTCAGAGCTCAAGACCTCAAAAAAATTGGGGCCTCAAAATTTAATTTATGGACTTTGTAAATTAAATAGAATTATATTAAATATAATATATTACGCAAATTGTAGAAAATGAAATATTGGTCGCGCGGTTGTGTACAGATTGCAGAATTCATGCCTAGAATGCAATATCCTAGATTCAAATCCCATGAAATGTTATTTTTAGAAATTCAATTGTTTCCAATTTTTTAAAAAATTCAATTGTTTTCATTCCTAAAAAAAAGTTGGCCTATAAAGATTTCAAGTTTCTTTTAAATTAAAAATTAATCTTTAAATTATTTAAAATTATATTTTAAAAATTTAGGATCCTATAATAAATAAGGTGTATTTTAATTTTAATTTTTAATTTTTATTATTTTGTTATTATTTTTATCACTTAAATTTAATATTATTTTATATAAAGACTTTATAAAAGTTTTTTTTTTAGATATAACATTTTAAAAAATTATTTGATTTTAATAATATTAAATTTTCTAATAATCAATATTTAAATAAATAGATGTTAAAATTGTTCTTTTAATTTATAAAAAATAATTGACAATAATTTTTAATATTTTGTAAAAAATTATCTTAAAATCAATAAATATTTTTAGATATATTAGAACTTTTGTACCAGACAAATATCTAAGAGTTAAGATACTAAAGTCAAAAGATGAAAGTGATTATAAGATGATTTTAAAACATCGATGGATGAAAAGATGATTTTAAAAATCCTAAAGGAATCATCATCAAGTTCATCAAAGAGATTTTTTTGTTGAAGAAATAGTGAAATCAACTTCATGTATCGTTTGAAAGAATAATTTTGTTAGATAATGATCTTCTAGAGAATCATCGTCTGCTAATAAAAAAGCTTCATCAAAGAGGATATATGTTTCGAACAATGAAGATGATGAAGAAGCTTCGATCAGGAGAATATTTGAAAGAAGAAATGATGGAGGATTTCATAAATAATATCAAATGGAATCATACTCATGCAATTGAAAAATACAAGTTCTACTATGACCAACCAAACTAATCAAATTATTTGCTCGCATGTGGTTTTACATTTATATATAATCATTTCTTAATCATCAAAAATAAAATTCAAAAAAGGAAAATCAAAATTTAAAGTTAGCTGTTCAATTTTTTATTAGGGGTTCATTTTTATTATTGTCTTGGGCCTCTAAAAGTGAGGACTGACCCTGCTAGGAGAAGATGTCCCATGGGTTTGGTGGAGTTTGTTGCCTCTGCACCATTGACAGCATTATTAAATTCTGATGGTGGGATACGACCAATTTATGTGGGTTCTATTTGGAGGCGGTTGGTATCTAAGGTTTGTATGAAAAGGGTCGGTAAAGATATGACGCGATACCTTAATGACTTTCAGTTTGAGTTTCTTTATGGCCAAGTAGAAAGGTTGTACCTTATGGATATACATATTATGTTAGCCACCAGAGTGCAACAAGGTAACTCATTGGTCGCTCCTTTTTTCTCTTCTGTTACACCCAGTCATTCATCAAGTTAGGGACAATTGTTAGCTTCTTCTTCATGATTGGTATCTTGATGATGGGACTATTATAAAGGATTCATACGAGGTAGCTAAAACCTGATATCATTTGGGAGATAGGTCAAAGACTAGGTCTTGAATTTAATATTCGTAAGGCAGAGATCTTTTGGCCTTCATGTGATGGTAGTAAACTTCGTGAGGATATGTTCTCGTAAAAAATTAGGAGTTCGTTACTAGAGATGAAGTTGCTTGGATGGGGTTTTAGTTGGGACGACAATTTCATTAAGTTCCAAGAAGAGAGTTTCAAGGATATTGATTTAATGAATCTTCTACCATAACTAAAGGATCCTCAGAGTGAGCTTCTTCTACTTCGATCTTGCATGGGTATTGCCAAATTATCTTTTGGCCTAACAACGTCTCAACCTACTCATATGGAGGAAACAACTGTTTGGTTTGATAAATAGTTGCAGTAGGCGGTTGAAGACATTGTGGTTGGTGGAGGTCCTTTCTTTGGGGACCTTTAATGGAGGGTGACTTCATTACTCATTATAGTTGGGGGTTTGGGGTTGTACTCGACTGTAGAGGCTTTCTCATACACCTTTTTGGCTTCTATGGCTCAATCTTGGATGTTGCATAATCATATATTAAGATACAGTGGGTGTATGGTATGGAGTCAGATTTCGACAAAGCTTTGGATGGACTTAGTGTTGTGATTTTAGATTTTGACCTTAGCAATTTTACTAGTAAGGACATTGTCCCTCCTAAAGAACAACATATTTTGGCGATTGCCTTTTTTAGTAAAATTGTTAAGTACATGGATGTGAAGTTTGACATGACCACAAGGCAGAAGACAATTTTTGGTTGTTTGCAAGCCACACGTGCTCAAGACTTTCTCCTTATTATTCCTATTGATAGGGTAGGTCAACATATATCACCGGTGGAATATTATATTATCCTAAGATACCGCCTTATGATTATTTTATTTCATATTTGACGAGTTTTACTTGTTTGTCGTAAGGCGGATTTGGATATATTTGGAGAACATGTGATTGATTGTAGGGAGCTTCTAGGCTTCAAATTCGACATGACCTTGCTAAAGATGTCTTGTTTGATATATTTCGACGTGCCAGAGTATTTGTGAAGAGGCATCTGTGATTTTTTTATTGACCCATTTGAGGGGAGATTGACACTTAGACCAATAGATATTTTGGTGTACGAGTGAGTAAGAGGGAAACATGTTTGTGTGGACTTGACGGGAGTTTCTCCACTGGTGGATTTGAGGAATGGTGGATTTATTGTGGGACAAACAGTTCTCAAAGCTGTTTCCAGTAAAGTGTTCAACATGAGAAAACGTATTTTAGAAATCAACATGTTTTTAAACCATTTTCCTTCGACACTTTTGATTTTCTAACACTAGAAGCAATCGATCTTTTACAGAAAATTCAAAGATTTGTGAGTAGTAATGTTGTATCTCTTAAATCTATAGATATAATTTTTAAAAGAATTGAATTTACGATCTAAAAAAAGTAACGACGTAATTTATTTTTATACATACAAGAAATATATTAATGAAATTCTTTTCATATTTTGCATTAAGTAGTATCATGACTCTACTCATACACCTTAAAGTCTTTCATATGTAGTTGGTTATCTATTGTATAAATTTCTTTTGTTGACAAAAATTGATCTTGTGAAACTGCATTAACTCATAAACACTATGTGATATAACTATATGAAAAAGATAAATGCTTGTTTAAAACAAATAACATGCAAAATATGTATTTTTTCAACCCTCATACAAAATAAGATCACATGTATTAATTATGAAGTTGTGTAGATAACATACGAGTTATGAATTTCTTCGTATAGTAAAATAAAAGTATGTAAGTGTAATCCTCTATATATAAACATATATTTTCTTACCTTTAGTATCTTGTAGTAGTTTTTTTTTTGGTAAAATGTAGTAGATTTTTATTAACACTTTTACAAAAGTTTCTACAAATATTTTTTCTTTGTCTATAATTAACTTTTTTTTACTATAACTAGAAAGTATAGTTAAGGAATATAGATTTTTCTACACTTTTCAGTTTTGATTTTCCATTCTTTAGTGTTGAAATTTTCCTTGAAGATAAATTAGTTTTCATTAAATTTTATATAATATAGCTTCTTCTACAAAATTTTCCTCTAAAATATTTAACAATTAATAATGATAATTAATTACTTAAGGAAAAAATTTACGAAATAGTTAATTAATTAATTAAGGAAAAAATATAAAAGAAAATATATAGTCATGTTACTTAAATTTTTTTACTAAAATAAAAACCATTTATAATTACTATGATTCTAATAAATTAATTAAATAAAAAATTAATTAATGATATATATATATATATATATATATATATATATATATATATATATATATATATATATATATATATATATATATATATATATATATATATATATATATATATATATATATAATTTTAAATTTAAATAAAATAAATATTACACATTATATAAGAATTTCAATTTAAAGGGTGATAATACCATCTATCTTTATATAAATTTGATACAAATTATTGATCATCAATTAGTTGATTTATTGATAATTAACATTGAACTTTATAGGAAGGACTAAGGTTCCACTATCCATCGTGATTAACAAAAAAAAATCTCATTATGGATCTCTTAATAAGATGTAAACTATTAAATTCTATTATTTTTTATTTATAAAGATAGTTTCAAATATTTTATTATAAATTTTTTATTATATAATATTATCAACTTACGATAATTTTTAAAAATTTTAAAAATTATGACTTCTAAAAAAAACTCACAAGTTAACATCCCATGGTTATAATATTGTAATTTTAAAAATTAAATATTCAATTAAAATAATTTATAACTATATATTCAAAATTTAAATTACAATAATAATAAACTATGAATACAAATCCAATAAAATTGAAAAAGTCGTAGTTACTATTCACAATCATAATCCATAGTAGAAAAGTAATTGGTTTACCATCATTAACTATTGACCCTTAAATATAAAATCCATCTCCTTCACAAATTTTCTACCACTAAATCATTAAATTCATGCCTTATATGAACCATACATATCAACAAAGTAAACAACAACATAATTAATATGATCCTTTATACGAGATCTTCATGCATTATTAGTACTTGTCATTGATTGTTAAAAAATATATTAAAAAGTTATTTAAAAAAATGATAAAAGCATGAATTTATATGTCTATAGCAATTGAAAAAAATTAAAAATAGCATAGATAATCCATTGTGTAATATATTGTGCAATAAAATAAAATAGAAGAGATAGATATTCTATGATAAGGTACTCATATAGGGTGCATAAATATTCTTTATACTTATTAGTGTATCTGGTTCTTTCTGCTCACATACTTATTGTATAATAGGTATATGAGTTATTAGGCTTTCCATAACTCTTTCCATTATTAGTAAATCATCTTGTCCATAGGTGGTCATGAGAAAGTGTAAAGATATGAGGTAAAATTCTATTTTGTAATAGAAATTCTGAATCACTTGTTCCAAAACTTTTGACCCTTTCTTTCCATAAATTCGGACAATCTTGCTTTCATCCCTTCCATTGATAATGCAAACTTGACATAAGTTTAACATTGTAACACTCCAAGTTTTATTTTGAGTTTTATTTAATTTTTGGTTTATTTCTTAAATATTTATTGAATATTTTAATTATTATTATTATTATTATTCTGGACCACCCGAACGTCTGTCGGGCATATAACACCCCGTTTCTACTCGGCAAATATAATTAAAATCAGAGTTTTAAAATTTCAACAAACAAATAGGATGTCACATTTTCAAATTAAACAACAACATAACAGTCGCATTTAACACATAGATATATAACACATCTCATTAGGATGAACAATTAATAACCTGTTTATTCTCAAAACATAAATCAACTTTATTTCTTTAAAAACAACGCATCGGATTCTTAACATAAACTCCAAATTAATCATAGCATTTTTCTCAACATAAAACAACTAAACCAAAACAAACTTCTCAAAGGAAACAACTTTAATTCAAATTAATAGCAACAAAATAAAACAAGGCGTTCATCCCCCTGAGTGCTACGTATCAGAGAGACAACACCAACTCGAACTAACGACAACTAAATTTTCACTCTTCAGTACTTGCATGTTACCCACGTAGAGGCAACACAACAACAAAAGAGGTGAGATATCTACCAATATAAACAACAAAATATAGCAGCAACATAATAACAACAACTTCGCAAATACGTCACAAACAAACACCACAATTATTAATTATTACAAGACTGCTAATTTTCTATCTACTAGTCTCTTATATTTATTTTTCTACTATTAAATTAATTCTGCTATTATACTGCCAAATTAAATAAACCAATTACTACTCCTTTCACTAAATTCATCTACTGCTACAATATACTGATCTTTTTACCACCAATTCTGCTATTTATCTACGGCTATTTCTACGTGTATTTTATACTGCCACCAAAAGCAAATTCTGCTGATATCAATTACATACATACATACTGCTACAATGTATTATTTCCCTGATAAATATCTTTCTACTATTTTGGGTTGAATCTTTTGTTATAATCAATATTCAGATTACTAATTTAGCTGCTAATTATACTCTACAAATCACCATCTTCTTCTACTGCTGAAGCATCACGTCACCTACGAGATAATTATGTTACTAGCAGTCTGCAATTTAATTAATTCAGGTATCTACCAAAATATGTATGCATCACCTAATAATTATATGTATTAATACATAAAAAAATAACAAAATATAAGAACATGAAACAAGTAGCCCCCGCCTTGGAAAATAAGGGACGATCGTCCCCTCTCCTATGCACCTAGGGCATCCGCCCCTCCCTCTACACCATGAGGGCGCCCACCCCTTGTCATAGTGGCCCCTGCCGCCAAAAGTCTTCATGGCCACCATGTGGGTGTCCTCCTCATACGGTACCTGCAATTTTATTTGTATTCTTGCGTATTTTTCAAATCTGATTCAGTTCCTTCATTCGTCATAAATTAAACAATTAAATCTCAATGTATCACTTGATTCAAGAATTATTTGCAGCAACAATTCAATCGCACGATCAATCAACAACAGAAATATTTCACACAACAACATATAAAATTCATCGTTTTGCAACATAAATCACACACAAATAAAACGAGATAATTTTCTACGAATCTAATCCCCATATATCATTCATCATAAAGTCATTTATAGAGTTAGAACCCCACCATTTCCTTAGATTTAATGGTCGCTCTAACTCCGATCGAATTCCTAATTTCCGGTTTCGACCGACACTTCTCGTATCCTCTCTTCCAAACCCTTGTGCTTCCAATTCCTTGTTCTTGCTTTGCTTTCTATGTATCCCTATTATCATACTTATACTTCCTTTATATAACTATAATAATACTCCAATTTAAATCTTTGTCTTAATGGGCTCAATTCTACACATCCCTTTCTACTACTACTAACACCAAATAGGCCCAAATAAAATAATCATTAATCTATACTTATTTCTAATATTATTTCCAATAATATTCTACAACTAAAATTAATTCATCCCTAAAATAATTCATCCCTAAATTAATTCCAACTTCCCATAATCCATGATCCGTGCATCTTCATGCACATTCTTCTACTATTATACTTAGGCATTTCCTTAGTTTATTTCTTTAGTTTCACCATTTTAATGTGTTTTCATAATTTAATTTATTTGTCCACTTATTTGATTTTCGTATTTAATTTTCAGCATTGACATCTTTCAATAAAAAATTCATAACTGGAGCTACGGGAATCAGATTGACACGTTCTAATATGCGTTTGAAAGCTAAGAGAAAGAGCTACGACTTTTATTTAGAAGTTAGAAGTTAATTCGGACTGTAGAAGACATGAAAAATCCGTTGAAGTTGCAGCATTAGATTTATAATTTTTTTGGATCATTTGTTTTGGGCCTGGGTTATGTATTTGACCCAGTTGAGTTGTAGCCCGGGTTCTATTAAAACAATAGGGCAGCCGTATTATTCATCTCTCACTTTTACTATTGAGGAAATACTATTGAGAGCTTGTAACGATTTTCATGGAGAACTAACGCCCTTTTGGATGGATTCGTTGTACTCAGGTTCAAACTTAGATTGCTATAATATTTACAATTAAATTTCGATTCCTTTCAACTATTCTATATCATTGTTGTTGCTTAATTCGATTATGATATATCATTGTTGATTCAATTTGATTGATTTGTGTTCCTAATTTTATTCGAAATTAACTTTGCTTAATCGTTGATTCACGTCATCTACAACCGTTTGTTTAATCCGATAACAGGAACATATTTCTTATAGTATCAATCACGCTTGTTGATTGATATTGTTATCAAATAGGATAGAAAATCCGCTTAGGAATTTGTGATATTAGCAGTCAATGATGAGTAAGAACCGAGTCAGTGGATCCGTTTGTTACAATCACTTATTTTCATAATCACTTTGTGTACATTGTTTTATAATCGATTTCAAAACCAAACCAAACCCTCCACAAATCATTATTGTAGTTAGTTAATAAAATCAAGAATCCTTGTGAGACGATACTCGAGTTGTCGTTACCGTTACTATACTTTCAAAATAACTCATTTTTTATCCGTGTGCGACAGCGGATCAATCCACTTAAATAATTCGGCTATAATTTAATTAAATAATCAATTAAGTTTCCGGGCGTTACAACTCTCCCCCACTTAGAATATTTTCTTCCTCGAAAATTTATCCGACACAACTATTCTTAACTTCGCCTCTACACCTAACCTTTTGATATAACCACAACGTACTATAATTTATAATCCAATGCACACGTGCATTTCTCTTCAACTCAATCAACATCAATACTAGTAATTAACGAAGTCCTATCACTGAAACACGTACCTCTAGTATCTCTGTCCTCATTATCTGCTGGAGTTTCAACCAACGCGAACACTTTTACACTACCTGGTACCTTCTTTGGTTTCAGACACTGACTACTAATATGCCCTTCTTCTCCACAGTTAAAATAGACAACTCCCTTATGCCTATAATAATGAGTTGTGTGTCTAGTTCTACCACAACGGAAACATCTCTTTTCCTCAGCAGTACACACATTACTCTTATGACCAGGTTTTCCACACTTGAAACAAGTCACACTAGCACAAGCGTCTCCCCTACTTGTTCTCTGGACCTCAACAACTTCCTGTTTTCCTCTACCAGATGGAGAATCATATGGCTTACCACAATTCTGATTCTTGCTCCTCTTCTCATTAACTATCTTGCAATCAATCTCTTCCCTCCATTTGTGACCTTTTTTGCCATCAACTCACTAAAACTCAACTGTCACAACCATCTAACAATTTTCGGACAACCAAACCCTTTTTCCTCCACCACATCAACCAAAGCTTATCCTCTAAGAATTCTCCCTTCACTAAAATTCAATGTACCCACCACTTGCAAACCAAGCTCCGCCAATCCGCACCCTTTTCTCAAACACTTTAACTCAACCAAAATCGTTTCACACTAGTACAAAAAGATTAATTTACACCCATTTTTTTTATTATAATTACACCCAATAAATTTAATAAAAATCGGGTGTATATCCATTAGGTGAGAAATGTCTACCTTAATTACACCCGTTTAATACTAGGGGGTAAATAGCTTATGATTTACACCCTATTTTTATTAATTTTAATGGGTGTAATTGTAATACAAAATGGGTGTAAATATTTTCTTATCGTTCTTATGTACACCCTATTTTCATAAAAAGTTTAATAAAAATCAGGGGTAAATATATGATAATTTACACCCTTTTTAATAAAAATCGGGTGTAATTACACCATTTTTAAATAAAAATCACGTGTAACTACATCTTTTTTAATACAATTTAACACATTTTTTAAATATAATTTAAACCCTATTTTAACAATAAAAAGGGGTATTCCGAGAATCGAAACATTTTTTAAATATAATTTAAACCCTATTTTAACAATAAAAAGGGGTATTCCGAGAATCGAACTCGGGACCTCTCGCACCCAAAGCGAGAATCATACCACTAGACCAAATGCCCTCGTATAAAAAGTTTTAGTTTGTAAATAACATAGTTGGGATAAATGTTTTGTAGAAAAAATTGAAGTATATACCTTTTATTAAACATCACTGCTAGTCAACATATTTTATAGAAGTTACCGCTTTCGAAGAAGCTTTAAACTTCTCCAACAGGTTTCCTGTCTTCTAAGTCATTCTGCAAGTGGCACATGCCATACACATTTAAAATAAAATAAACAAAGACTTGGAATTATAACTCACAGCACAACACAGACAATGCATAGATCCTCACCTACAAAGGAGTTCCTGGCAACAAAACTCTACGTTTGCATGGGAGAGCAACCAATGCCTAATCCAAGAAGTATTTGTGAGTAACTAAGAAAAAATAATTATTATTATCCTGCTATTTAGTATCTCGCAATGACTCCATTCCCCCCTGTAATCATATGAGATTGTAACTATTACCATATATTCAAGGGTCATCAACAACAATAAAATACAAAAGTCAAAACTTCATTCATACACTCATTGTTTTTCAGCAAAGAAAAAGTACCTGAGTAATTTTGTTGTTAATTGTTAGCATTACTAGGGTTTTCCCAAACCCAAGAATCCAATAAGTCCCTCATTTTCAACTTAGCTAGCTGAATATGACCGGAAGCATCGCTATACGTTGCAATTATATCAATATCCTACACAAAATCATTACTATTAAACAACAACACAATCATTATCATATATAATTAAACAAATAACATGAAATAATACCTTTTCGTCGCGATAATTTCGGTTTTTATATGCAGTAACATCAAATTCCTACTTGCAAAAACATGAAGATACAAATTAGCTTAAGAGTTGAACTAAAAACTAATTAACTTATTAACACATAATCTTAATACTAAGTAAGATGAAATGCACCTTGGTGCGGTGACATTGGTCACAAGATCCACTGTATAGAGAAATAGATAAAGTCATTAACATGTTATGTGAATTATGAGAAAAGCGAAGAGAATTGAATAGTTAGTTACATGGTTGTGGATTCTGCAATATGATGAAGAAATAAAACCTGGGAAAAGAATGGAAATGTGAGGGGAAAGCGTAAACCCTAGAAATGAAATGGTGAAGGAATTGGAGAGAATTGAAATGGGGAGTAATTACCATAAATCGGACATCCACCGATTGCAAGAGTTGCAGCGTGATAATCTGCCGCTGGATGTAAACTCTGAAATCATACATATATTTAGTTAGAATGAAGAAACAAAACACCTGAAGAACAAGTTCTAATTATATATTAGAATTGAAGAACATATATTTATCTCCCATTTAACATGAATGCAATCCCAAATTATACTACAAAATGAAATAGAATTTTGAGAAATATATTACATAACTTCCTCTCTCTAGTGCCATCAATGTGAGAGTTATGTTTCAATGAATGCTATTAATGAATTCTACAATTCATTTAAGCTGCCAATCTACTACCATATAATTGATTTGATGGAACTTTCAACAACAATGTCATTATTACCCAAGGCTTTGTTCCCTACTTCTAGTACATCATTGAGGAAAGGCTATTGACAACTCTGTATAGAAGCTGCCTTCGCTCAGAGTGGCCTAAGAATAACATAAGGGATATCCAAATTTACAAGCATTTCAGCACTGTTAACAGAAAAGATATGATTAAAAACACAAATTAAACAATAGGTATACCATACTATTAGTAAACCACAAATCAAAACGGAGAAAGAGAATCAGACAGTTCCTGTACATGGTTCTAGTTCTACCAAATATCGAAGAACCAAATGAATTGAAGAACCATGTATGAATTAACATACCTAATCTCCCTGGTATAAGCACCACCCTTGCGAACCCAACTGTTTTGAGCAGCAACATGGAAGTCAGAGCACAATAAGCTTTTCACAAAGGGAAGGAACACATAAGGAGGGCTCACAACAACCTCTGTAGAACCAAAAAACACAGTTGTTAACAGTTAGCACATGCCAATCACACAGTGGTTCCAAATTAGAACAAACAATATAAGAACCTTTCTAGTACTCATAAATTTTCTAATTAGTACGTGTAAATGGAATAATTATAAGTTCCTCAACTTCGTTCTTTTTCATCAAACCAGCAAACCACCATTACAACATATAGATGAAAATAAGAATCATACCTTTTTACAATAACACTAGTGTCGGAGTCACTGCTATTAGTATCTTCATCTGAGAAGAAATCATCAGAGCTTGAAAGATACACATTGTTCTTACATGGTGACAATGGTTCATGTTTATTTTCCCTGGGAGCTGGTTTCTTGTCATTCAATGTCAAATTAACTTTCAAGGCACGGTACATCTCCAGTTTCCTAGTGTACCAAGCCCGCTATGTAGAAAGTATACAGTTATATCAACATATTGAATTGAGTTAGATAAGAATCAAATGGCCATACACTGAAACTGAGCTATGTTTCAATTAAAACACATAAATCATAGGATAAGAGACATATACTACGACGATGATTCATGATGATGCAGACGCATTCTTTATCGATTTGCAAACCACAACCTGCTACAACAATGAATATCAACACAATAATAATTTCGTAGCAGAAATCAAACAAAAACGAGAAAGAATTCAGTAGAGGCATTTCACCGAACACTTGGTGTGCAAGTTACAAAATGACGAATTCATTAATAAATTAGCACTACACATAAGCCATAATTGAACAACAATCACACAGCAACAATCGAAGAAGAGATGAAGAAGATTGAAACTAAAATTCACCGGCAAAAATGCATGTACCAAATTCCATCATGAATCCGCGTCTGCATCATCTTCACGTATTTTTCGTTTCTCTTAACTTCATCATATTTGCTTGTTCCACTAATCACCATGCTTTGCCGCAGATTGAATTTGGTCGAGGAAAAGATTGAAAAGCACGTTAGATAAGCACTTTTAAGAGGAAAAAGAATCGCTTTTTGGTTCTCAAATTCGTTGAAGCTGCGGGTTGATAACTTATTAATCTCTGTTTCTTTTCCAATTGTGATAAGTTGTTTTTTTTTTAATATGAACCTAATAAATTTACACCATTTAATTAGATAATTAAATTTTTAAAAGATAGATTGTGATTTAAAAATGTGTTTAGATTAATATTTAGAATTATAAAATAAATAATTTTTTAGTTAATTTAAATTTACACCTTTTTTAAATTTTTAATGGGAGTATTTGAGATTTGATTTTAGTAATATTTTTAATTTACACTCTTTTTTTCGAAATAGAGTGTAATTGTCATGTGTTAAAATTTAAAATGACACTTTATTTACAAAATTGCCATCGTATTTCTTAATTACACGCGTTTTTAGTATATAGGGTGTAAAGTTTAAAATTATATTGCTCATTTTGTACTAGTGTCAACATCACCATTTAATCCTTTGCAGTTGCGTTTTGCACTCCCTTTCGACACCATAGTTCAACTCCACTCCGATAGACCTCCTCTGATCTGCTCAACTCACACCATATTCCTATCAAGTTTCCAGACTATTTTGTGTTTCCTTCATTTTCGATGTTGTCTCAACTTCTCTGCGTGCCAACGACTTCACAACAACGTTGTAATAACACCTATTACAACTTGCAACTCAGCTTGTGGGTAAACTATTCTAATCCAAACTTCTTTTGTGTCTATTGTGTATATGATGTTGTATATTTAAGTTCAAACTTCGAATGTGTTGGTTTATTTCTTGATGCTGGTTGTGCTGGATTTTGATGTTGTAAACCTCTTCTAATAATGTTGTAATAATATGTGGATTGTGTGTTATACTGTTTTTGTGCCTAAATGACAAAATCGGGTCTGAAAATTGAACTTGTTTTGTCGATAGCTTTGCACTACGACATACATTATGTCCATTTCATTTTGATTCGATCATGATACGTGTATTCGGTATTAGTAGTTTATAGGATTTTTCGAATTAGTAATGATTTATGATGATGAAATATGTGTTGTGTATTGTTGCGATTATTTACGTTGTGACAGAGTCGATCCTGAAATATTACACATATTAGCATTAATTATGTTAATTTCATTTTAGCGCTCGCTAGCAACTTGCTGTCCCATTTATGTTTGTGTGCATCATTTTGATTTCAGCCCGTTTAACTCAGATTTGTATATTATTTCTATCTCAAAATGGCGACAATTCGCGTTTGTTTTTGTCGCACCGCAAAAATAATACCGAACTTTATTTATTTTAAAGGAAAAGGAAAATTTTGATAAAATCCAATAGTAAAAGAAAATGGTTTCGTACCAAATTTAGGTTCGGAAGTCGATTATGTAAGGGGAATGTATTAGCATCTCCTCACATATGTTGTACTTAACAAAAACCATTTTGTTTATTTTGCATGTCAGGGTGTTGTTTAGGTTACTTGCGATTATTGCTTCATTATTATGGATTAATTATGAGAGAAAAAATAAGTTTTAAATTAGTTTGCTCGCCAAGATTTCTTGAATCTCGTACCTATGTATCATCATAGTGCAATAAATAGGGGTGTGCATAGGTTAAAAACCAAACCAAATTAAACCTTATAAATGGTTTGGTTTGGATTTTAAAACTGTTTCTATAAACCAATTTGGTTTTTTAAAATTGGTTTACATGTGGACCAATTCAGTTTTAAACCGGTTTTATACAATAAAAACCAGTTTTTAAAAAACCAATTTTTAAAAAACCAATTTTAAACTGGTTTATATCGGATTTTTTCAAAACCAGTTTTTTATTAACATTAAAAAACCAATTTTATTAAAAAACCAATTTTAAAACCAATTTTATGAAAAAACAATTTTAAAAAGAAAAAATATGACAATTAAATTCAAAAAAAGAGAATTTTTTATAAAATGAATCTCATTAAGACATCATGTTAAGCTTAAATAACAAAAGAAAATATATAAAGTGCATAAGAGAAAATGTATAATTATGTATCAATCTATGGTAAATGACCATCTGAAAAAGCTTAAGCAAATACATAGTTATGCAAGTTATATGACTCCAACTTTCACAAACCGAGAAGCCCTCATTCTAATTATAATATATCATGTTACAATATAATTGAACTACACTTCTAATTGAAACTAGAACTAATAAACTGCATCATTCTGTAGTAAATAGAATAATGTTTCCTACAAAGCATTCATATTCTAACTATAAGCCTTGTTCCTAGTGACAACAATTTAAAGACCATTCCAATTCACAATACATTTCTTTAACACATATTTGAGTAGACTATGCACCTGTAATCCAATCTTAGTAACTCATTAATATATTATCTTATAACAATCAAAAAGGAATGAAGTTTGCTGCACAGAAACATGATAGGCTAACATGTAAAATTCAAACTGTTTGCAACATAAAGCCCTCCCTTAAATTTTTTTTGCCTCATTCATACAACAGATCATGTCTAAAAAAGTTAAAATTAGAAACAATGAAGTAGAACATACAAAAGAATTGAGATTATAAAAAATTTAGAAAATTTTCATGAATCTCCACCATTGGTTTATTGCTGCCACATTGTCCATGAAAATACTGTGAACAAACAAAAATCTGTGAGAAAGAATAACCATTAAACTAATCTTGCTGTAGTTTCTGCCATCTCTAAGATGAATTATGAAAGATCATGATAGTTTGCGGTTGAAGTGATTCTTGAGTCAGGTTTCAAAAGATTCAAGCAATCATTAGCATCTTGCCTTGTTAAAGAGCATACAGTTTCATACAAAGGGGGCAGATAAGGCTGGAGCAGCATCAAAAAATGAGGGAAAAGGTATTGGAGAGATGCGTGCAAGTAAACCTAATTTTGAATAGGGAGAAATGCCATTTTATGGTAAAACAAGGAATTGTTCTTGGACGCTTAGTTTCCGAGAGAGGTATCGAGGTGGACAACGCCGAGATTGAAGTAATAGAAAACCGCCAACCACCAAGGAAGGACCGTGCAAGAAATACGAAGTTTCTTAGGCCACGTCTGTTTCTACCAATGTTTCAAAAAATATTTCTCAAAGATATCTAAACCGCTCACCAACCTCCTAATGAAAGAATATGAATTCATCTTTGATGATGATTGCCTGAAGGCATTTGAACGGTTGAAAACAACTCTTATATCCGCACCCATCATACAACCACCTGATTGGAGTTTACCATTCGAAATAATGTGCGACGCAAGCGATTATGCTGTAGGTGCAGTCCTAGGACAAAGAAGAGACAAGAAGCTTCGTGCTATATATTATGCAAGTAGAACCTTGGACTCGACATAGATAAATTACGCCACTACAGAAAAGGAACTTTTTGCCGTAGTGTTTGCATGGGATAAATTTCGTTCCTATCTAGTAGGCGCAAAGATTATAATTTATACAGATCACGCAACTATCAAGTACCTACTAGCTAAACAGGACGCCAAACCAAGATTATTCAGATGGATCTTGCTCTTGCAGGAGTTTGATTTAGAGATCAAAGATAACTCGGGCTCTGAGAATCTTGTAGCTGACCATCTGTCTAGAATGGAAAACCTTGATCCTGACACTGTACCTATTAATGACGATTTTCCATATGAACACCTCGTAGCCCAGATGGAGTCTGAAGATGAAATTAAACTAAGCCCTAAACTTTGTAGCAATAACGAGACAAAGAAAGAAGAGGAAGTAGTATCTGCTCATATCTCACTGCCCTGGTACGCTGACTATGTCAACTACTTATCAGCGAGAGTTCTTCCACCCGATCTGACTTATCAACAAAAGAAGAAATTCTTTCACGATCTCAAACACTATTATTGGGACGAGCCCTTACTATTTAAGTGAGATCCTGACGGTATCTTCCGTCGGTGCGTTCCAGAGAATGAGATAGAGAGTGTAATTACTCATTATCATGAAGCCCCTTATGGAGGACATGGTACATCAAAGATATGTGCGAAAATTCTGCAAGTCGGCCTTTACTGGCCTAGTATATGGAAATATGTCTATACAGCTATCATAAAATGTGACCGGTGTCATCACACTGGCAACATATCGAGACGCGACGAGATGCCTCAAAAGAGTATCCTGGAAGTAGAAGTCTTTGATGTATGGGGAATTAACTTTATGGGACCTTTCCCATCTTCCTTTGGCAACAATTACATACTCCCTCCGGTCCTTTTTATAAGAAACACTTCACCTTTTTAGATTCATTGAGTAATTAATGTACTTGGTCTATAAATAGTCCAGGTACATTATTTATTCAATGAATCTAGAAAGGTGAAATGTCTCTTATAAAAAGGACCGGAGGGAGTATTAGTTGCAGTAGACTACGTATCTAAATGGATAGAGGTTGTAGCCTCTCCAACAAATGATGCACAAATAGTGATTAGATTGTTCAAAAACATAATTTTTTCTGAGATTCGGTGTACCGAGACTAGTCATCAGTGATGGTGGGTCTCACTTTATTTCAGAATTTTTGATAAACTCTTGGCAAGGTATGGAGTCTGACATCGTGTAGCAACACCTTACCACCCGCAAACAAGTGGACAAGTAAAAGTCTTTAACAGAGAGATTAAGCAAATACTCGAGAAAACTGTTGCCACATCTAGGAAAGATTGGTCATCTAAGCTACATGAAGCATTATGGGTTTATAGGACAACATACAAGACACCCATCAGAACCACACCTTTCAAGTTAATATATGGCAAGTCATGCCATTTACCTGTGGAATTAGAACATAAAGCCTATTGGGCCATTAAAACCCTGAATTTGAATTACAAAGCAGCTGGAGAAAAGAGAATTCTAGACATCCATGAATTAGAAGAGCTTAAACAAGATGCTTACGAAAATGTTAGGATTTATAAGGAAATAACTAAGAAATGGCACGACTGACACATCTCTAGAAAAGAATTTAGTGCGGATGATGTAGTACTCTTATTCAACTCTAGACTTAAACTATTCCCAGGAAAACTTCGTTCCCGATGGTCAAGACCTTTTGAAGTTACAAAAGTACTCCCAAGTGGCGCTGTTGAAATTAAAGGAAAAGCTAGTGATCCGTTCATTGTAAACAGGTAGCGTTTGAAGAACTACCATAGTATCGAGAATAAATACTACTCGACTAGTCTAAGACTTATACAGCTGTCGGCTGAGTCACCAAAATAGTTTTCGATTTTCAAAATAGGTCGAGATTCCGACGTTAAACAAAGCGCTTTGTGGGAGGCAACCCACCATTTTTATAAAAAAATCGTTTTATTAAAAGTTTTTAATGTTTTCTTAAAAGTTTTTATAAAATTCTCTATTCTTCTTTCCTATTCTTAGGCGTTAGGCTGATGCTGATTTACAAATATTTTTTTTATTACTTACAGGATTCTTATTTCTCCACTGATTTTTGCTATGCATTTTTCTGATACTATGCTGTCACCTTCTTGAGTGAGGCCCAACAGAGATGTTACGAGAGACTTGCTCAACCAGATTGGTTGGGACTATTTTATCCATAACCAACATCCCACTTACCGCAACCTGACACTAGAGTTTCTCATTTCTTTGCATTATAACCCTAATGTGGGTTTAGGGTTGGCTAGAGGAGTGGTTTCTTTCAGATTATTTGGTTTTACTCACAGACACACCACCCGTGAGCTTGTTGATCTTTTGGATTTCCTAATTAGTGCTAATGTTGTCATTGAGATTTCGGATAATGAGTATTTGGACAGCCAGCTTGACTAATTTTGGGGAGAGATATCTACTTTGATGCATGACAGCTCCATTCCTAGATAGTCGTCAGAGATACATAACCCAACGATTATGTACTTTCATATGATTTTGTCGTTTTCCTTCTTTGGGAAACCTCAGAATGATACCTTGGTGTCTAAGGAGGAGTTATTCATTATGTTCTGTATGTTTTGATCTAGACCGGTGGTAGGTACCTCATTTATGCTTGCTCGTCTTCTGAGTATTTCCCAGGCTCCTCATGGACCGATATGTGTTGGAGGCTTAGTGACTATGATCGCTAGTGCCTTATTTCAGAGAGAGATTGTCTCGTCCGACCCCTGCTATAGACCATACCCCACTAGATTTGTCTTTTGTTTTAATGTTAGGATGATTATATATTTGGAGCCGAATCAATATCAGTTGCTGATTCATCATGAGCCGGTTTACCACTTTACACTTCCTGACATTGCACGATCTAGTGTACACGACAAGAAGAATTGGACTTATGAGCTAGAGGGTGTAGTAGAGAACGACATGAAAGAAGAAGAATTCATTCCCATTCATTTCAATTCAAACCATTTCAAATACTTCCATCCGTTTCCTCTTCACCATAAACACCACCTTAGTTCCCATTCAATACCTCCATTCATCTTCTCCTCACCATCTTCCTATAAAATCTCTTAGAAAAACACCATTATTACTTTCAATTTTCTTCAACAACCCTTTTACCATTTAAACCATTTCATTTCCGAAACCTTTCACAAAGATGGCTAGAAGAGCTCAAGAAGATAAAGAGGAACCATACCTCACAGATATGGTGTTCAGAGATGGAGAAGCCGAAGTCCAACAAGAGAAACTGTACCGAAGATTTCACCAGAGAGGTATACTTCCCACAAGATACATTGACGAAGATTATCTACGTGATTTGGGGTTGCTTGATAGTGTGAAATCCATGCTTCATTCCTCTGGTTTACACTACATTGCCACTATGAATCTCTCAACTTATGAACCCCTCACGCTAGAGTTTTTAAGTTCTTTTGAATACCAAACACCACCTACTCTAGAAGTCGGTCAGTACCTGATCGATGCGACAACTTTCAGATTATTCAACATGGAGTATGTCATGAACCAAGAGACTCTGTGAAGTACTTCAATTCCACCATGGAGAGGGTGTGGAATACTGAATCCCGCACGATGAAGATTAGACGGCAAGGTCATTTGAAATATGGGAGTGTTTAACTGGCACTCAATTTTATAATTAGGAGGAACTTTTGTCTATGCATATCCATAACCCATGCATCTGCTATTTCCACCGAGTCCTAGCCAATACAGTGTTCGGGCGGGCAAACGACAGCAAGGTAAACACTAGGGAGATGTACTTTCTGCACTGCACTTTTAATCCTGATTTGAGTATAAATGTTGCTCTGTTCCTTCTCAACCACATCCAGTCGCTGTTATTAAGAAATTCAAACACAACACCTTTCTGTATATGGGGCATAGTCACAATTATTGTCCAGTATCTGGATTTGCAAGACAGGTTGGATGAATTACCATTCTGGAAAACCGAGTTCTTAGATATTGATTACTGCCAGTTTGGTCACATTGTCAAAGCAAGAATGTATGAGAGATAGAACCTGATGGTGAACAACAGAGTCGTTCCAGGCTTTATTCTGCCAAATCTAGATGCCACAAGAATTAATGTTGTTGCGAATTGGGTTTACGATCTTCAAGCACCAGCCCCTGGAGCGAACACGCAGAATAATCAACTAGAAGTGAATCAACAACCACCACAACCGGATGTCCCACCACATGCACAACCAGGAAATATTCCTCAACCAGCCGCACTCGACGCGATATACACATCGCTTTTACTACAAGATCATCGTCAGCAGGAATTGATGCAGTTGATGCAAGAGATGCAGCGCGATCAACACAATGCCGCTTATTGGAACCTTCGTGACATTTTTGACCTGACTAATGAAATGTGCCACCTATCATTCCGCGTTGAAGGCCTGTATGCACGTGTTTACATCACTGGCGAGGAACCTCCTAGACCTAGAGGAGGTAGAGTGAGGACACGTGGCAAAAGAAGAGTACGAGGTGAAGCATCGACCAACAGAGATATCAAAGACAACAATGAAGACTGATTTATTTTCCTATTTTCTTGTATTTCTTTTATTTACCTTAAGTTTCTTTGTTAGTTTTATTTTTCTCACTTTAGTTGTCGCATTGAGGACAATGCTCAGTCTAAGTGTAGGGGAGGAAAACTTTGTCTTCAATTTCTAGTAAGTTTTGAATTCTAGTTATTTCCCTTTACATTTAATAAAAAGAAAAAATTCCAGATCGATATTCATTTCCGTAAGTTATTCTTACTTCCATTCGTTTCTTGAGCCATAGCAAAAAAAATTATTTCAACGCATTAGCTCGGTACTTTCGGAAAGTATATAGATTGCTTATGAGGCTTCGTTAGAATTTTTGAAGAAGATTCGACAAAGGTAATACCGCCTTGACACCCAAATCTTCCAGATCATGCAGATCAGTTTGAGTAACTATGATACCGAGACCTTAAGTTTTAAGTTTTAGATTAACCCGAGTAGTTTATACAAGCAGTCGACACCGTCTTATCCACAAACTACATAGGGAGCCAAAAAATATAAGTGTCTGGTCATTATCAGAAAAGGCTTTTAAAATCAAGTTATGACAGGGAATGCAATAATTAAGTTAGGGCGAACCACAGTTCGATCCCCCAAGACTTATGATTTGGAAGAGAAAAAGGGTTACCAACTTGCGTACCAGAACCCCATGCATAAAATGACCAGAATTACTAACTGGCTACTCTACTATGTGCGTGCGACAGATAAAGGGCTTAATGTGATTGCGCGAAAATAAAAGCGGTTGATTTCGAACAAGAAGAATTAGGTTGAGCTATGATAGCATGATTCAGACTAGTTTGCATAGGAAGGAAGGTTTGGACCATGTCTATGGTTTCATGTCATTTCTGTATCATCAGTGTCAGAACCCAATTCCATCTTTCTAAACGTAACGCCTATCAACCACGTACAATTCGAGTCACATCATGCGATTGTGTCAGAAACTTTGAGCTAAATTATTTCAAAGTCTATCAATTTCTTAAGGACAATCAAAGGTTCAAGTGTAAGGGAGTTTGATAACACGAAAATGTATCGATTATTTAGACCAATTTATATGATTTTTATCTGCATTTTAATTAATTAAATTACTCTTTATTCATATTATGACGGTATTTTCTATGTTTTCAGGTTTTTACCAATTATAAGGCAAGTGCGAAGAAAGTCGGAAAAAGATGATAAATCATACCCAAAGTTCACAAAATAGAAGCATTTATTGAAGTATGTGGTGAATAGCAAGAAATAGGGGTGTGAAAGGAGCAAAAAGATAAATGAATTAAGGAAGCAGACCCAACCCACTTCCAATGCGCGCTTCATCACCAAGACCAAGGGTGTAACGACCGTTACACCCCTCCAAGTCAAACCCTAGCGACTGTCACAGGTCAAGGGAGCGAACATTCCTCACTAGTCCAACGCGTAACGACCGTTACGCCTCATTAGCAGCTCCGTAGCGATCGCTACGGAGGAGAATCTGGTTGCGAGAATATCTCAACCAACCCAACAACGAGCACACCACAACCTCTATAAATAAAGATTCATTCCCAGATCCAAAGATCTTTTTTGCTTCTGCATTTTTATACCATTACTCTACCGAATTTAATTCCGATTTCATTTAGTTTTTAGTTTCGATTTTTAGTTCAGTCTTTCTTTTCTCGTAGAAATTTCCACATCGGGGATTGCAGCGAACCTTTTCTAATTCTAACCTTACATTAGAATTACGCCTTTTTAATTTCCTTCATCACATTTGAATTTACGGACAACGAAGGGCAAATCTCACCGACTTGTGGGAGACTCCTGGAACTTGCCAAATATTCTGCCTTTCATTTTCAGGTTTATTTTAATTAAATAATTTATTGGCTTATTTAATTGCTTATTTATTTTATGCCTGATTTATCTGAAATGCATGTTTTATTATCTTAATTGTCTGGTTATCACTATTGTGCTATAGTTGAATCGTTTAACATGCTAGGCTAAAATTTAGTTATCGGTATGTAGGGTCACATAGCCAACGGGCTTAGCAATGCCATTCGACTTATTCTGTTTTAAAAAGATTAATTTTCTGGTTTCAATTATTAGTTCTAAATGCAACTGTGTTGTTACGATAGTAAAACACAAATTATAAGTTAGGATCAATAAAGCGAGAGTTTGCGATTTTAACTGGACATTAGTAATTGAGTGTTGTAAGAATATTCGATGAATCAAGTATTTTTATTTATCGTATCCACAGAGATTGGTGTATATTGTAGTCTTTCAATAGCAAAGCGTATTTTAAGATTTAAGTAACCAAAGGGTTTGTTTTCTAAGCTACTACTATCATGAATTTCCAAGCAAATAACTAAAATAGTCTTTTCCAAAGAGAGTTATGGTTTGGATTCAAGAGAGTTGGAGTTTGTTTTTAATTGATGGAAGCATGTCAAGATTAGTTTCATTGACCTAATTTCATATGCATTCTATTAATCAAGTGATGAACTAGTTTGATGATTTCTATAAATACATATCCTCTCAATCTTGTTGATTTCTTACCAAGATTGTGAGTTTTATCATGTTAATCCTTGAATGATTTCTCACCACAACTATTGACATGATAAACATGAAGCTCAATACTTGTAAACACTAACACACAAATCTATTCATAGCATTTGTCCATTAGTGGATGAATATCCTAGGTCTACTTTGAAGCATCCTTTTTCAAACAAGATTCAAAGAATAAAAAGATAGAAGAACAAAGATATTGTAATTTTAAAAATTAAATATTCAATTAAAATAATTTATAACTATATATTCAAAATTATATTTAAATTACAATAATAATAAACTATGAATACAAATCCAATAAAATTGAAAAAGTTGTAGTTACTATTCACATTCACGATCATAATCCATAGTAGAAAAAGTAATTGGTTTACCATCATTAACTATTGACCCTTAAATATAAAATCCATCTCCTTCACAAATTTTCTACCACTAAATCATTAAATTCATGCCTTATATGAACCATACATATCAACAAAGTAAACCACAACATAATTAACAACATAATTAATATGACCCTTTATAGGAGATCTTCATGCATTAGTAGTACTTGTCATTGATTGTTAAAAAAAATATTAAAAAGTTATTTAAAAAAATGATAAAAGCATGAATTTATATGTCTATAGCAATTGAAAAAAATTAAAAATAGCATAGACAATACATTGTGTAATATATTGTGCAATAAAATAAAATATAAGAGATAGATATTCTATGATAAGGTACTCATATAGGGTGCATAAATATTCTTAATACTTATTAGTGTATCTGGTTCTTCTGCTCACATAGTTAGACTTATTGTAGAACATCTGACCCTTTCTTTCCAGAAATTCGGACAATCTTGCTTTCATCCCTTCCATTGATAATGCAAACTTGACATAAGTTTAACATTGTAACACTCCAAGTTTTATTTTGAGTTTTATTTAATTTTTGGTTTATTTCTTAAATATTTATTGAATATTTTAATAATTATTATTATTATTCTAGACCACCTGAACGTCTGTCGGGCATGTAACACCCCATTTCTACTCGGCAAATATAATTAACATCAGAGTTTCAAAATTTCAACAAAAAAATAGGATGTCACATTTTCAAATTAAACAACAACATAACAGTCGCATTTAACACATAGTTATATAACACATCTCATTAGGATGAACAGTTAATAACCTGTTTATTCTCAAAACATAAATCAACTTTATTTCTTTAAAAACAACGCATCGGATTCTTAACATAAACTCCAAATTAATCATAGCATTTTGCTCAACATAAAACAACTAAACCAAAACAAACTTCTCAAAGGAAACAACTTTAATTCAAATTAGTAGCAACAAAATAAAACAAGGCGTTCACCCCCCTGAGTGCTACGTATCAGAGAGACAACACCGACTCGAACTAACGACAACTAAATTTTCACTCTTCAGTACTTGCATGTTACCCACGTAGAGGCAACACCACAACAGAAGAGGTGAGATATCTACCAATATAAACAACAAAATATAGCAGCAACATA
This sequence comes from Vicia sativa, assembly GCA_021764765.1. Taxonomy (NCBI): domain Eukaryota; kingdom Viridiplantae; phylum Streptophyta; class Magnoliopsida; order Fabales; family Fabaceae; genus Vicia; species Vicia sativa. Next base: position 157,936,922 of record CM038794.1, read on the forward strand.
ATAACAACAACTTCGCAAATACGTCACAAACAAACACCACAATTATTAATTATTACAAGACTGCTAATTTTCTATCTACTAGTCTCTTATATTTATTTTTCTACTATTAAATTAATTCTTCTATTATACTGCCAAATTAAATAAACCAATTACTACTCCTTTCACTAAATTCATCTACTGCTACAATATACTGATCTTTTTACCACCAATTCTGCTATTTATCTATATACTGATCTTTTTACCACCAATTCTGCTATTTATCTTCGGCTATTTCTACGTGTATTTTGTACTGCCACCAAAAGCAAATTCTGCTGATATCAATTACGTACATACATACTGCTACAATGTATTATTTCCTTGATAAATATCCTTCTACTATTTTGGGTTGAATCTTTTGTTTTAATCAATAATTAGATTACTAATTTAGCTGCTAATTATACTCTACAAATCACCATCTTCTTTTACTGCTGAAGCATCACGTCACCTACGAGATAATTATGTTACTAGCAGTCTGCAATTTAATTAATTCAGGTATCTACCAAAATATGTATGCATCACCTAATTTGAATTTACGATCTAAAAAAAGTAACGACGTAATTTATTTTTATACATACAAGAAATATATTAATGAAATTCTTTTCATATTTTGTATTAAGTAGTATCATGACTCTACTCACACACCTTAAAGTCTTTCATATGTAGTTGGTTATCTATTGTATAAATTTCTTTTGTTGACAAAAATTGATCTTGTGAAACTGCATTAACTCATAAACACTATGTGATATAACTATATGAAAAAGATAAATGCTTGTTTAAAACAAATAACATGCAAAATATGTATTTTTTCAACCCTCACATAAAATAAGATCACATGTATTAATTATGAAGTTGTGTAGATAACATACGAGTTATGAATTTCTTCGTAATAGTAAAATAAAAGTATGTAAGTGTAATCCTCTATATATAAACATATATTTTCTTACCTTTAGTATCTTGTAGTAGTTTTCTTTTTTTTTTGGTAAAGATGTAGTAGATTTTTTATTAACACTTCTTTTACAAAAGTTTCTACAAATATTTTTTTTCTTTGTCTAAAATTAACTTTTTTTTTACTATAACTAGAAAGTATAGTTAAGGAATATAGATTTTTCTACACTTTTTCAGTTTTGATTTTCCATTCTTTAGTGTTGAAATTTTCCTTGATGATAAATTAGTTTTTCATTAAATTTTATATAATATAGCTTCTTCTACAAAATTTACCTCTAAAATATTTAACAATTAATAATGATAATTAATTACTTAAGGAAAAAATTTACAAAATAATTAATTAATTAATTAAGGAAAAAATATAAAAGAAAATATATAGTCATGTTACTTAAAATTTTTTTTACTAAAATAAAAACCATTTATAATTACTATGTTTCTAATAAATTAATTAAATAAAAAAATTAATTAATGATATATATATATATATATATATATATATATATATATATATAATTTTAAATTTAAATAAAATAAATATTACACATTATATAAGAATTTCAATTTAAAGGGTGATAATACCATCTATCTTTATATAAATTTGATACAAATTATTGATCATCAATTAGTTGATTTATTGATAATTAACATTGAACTTTACAGGAAGGACTAAGGTTCCACTATCCATCATGATTAACAATAAAAATCTCATTATGGATCTCTTAGTAAGATGTAAACTAATAAATTTTATTATTTTTTATTTATAAAGATAGTTTCAAATATTTTATTATAGATTTTTTATTATCTAATATTATTAACTTACGATAATTTTTTAAAATTTTTAAAATTATGACTTCTAAAAAAACTCACAAGTTAACATCCCATTGTTATAATATTGTAATTTTAAAAATTAAATATTCAATTAAAATAATTTATAACTATATATTCAAAATTATATTTAAATTACAATAATAATAAACTATGAATACAAATCCAATAAAATTGAAAGAGTTGTAGTTACTATTCACATTCACGATCATAATCCATAGTAGAAAAGTAATTGGTTTACCATCATTAACAATTGACTCTTAAATATAAAATCCATCTCCCTTACAAATTTTCTACCACTAAATCATTAAATTCATGCCTTATATGAACCATACATATCAACAAAGTAAACAACAACATAATTAACAACATAATTAATATGACCCTTTATACGAGATCTTCATGCATTAGTAGTACTTGTCATTGATTGTTAAAAAAATATATTAAAAAGTTATTTAAAAAAATGATAAAAGCATGAATTTATATGTCTATAGCAATTGAAAAAAATTAAAAATAGCATAGATAATACATTGTGTAATATATTGTGCAATAATATAAAATAGAAGAGATAGATATTATATGATAAGGTACTCATATAGGGTGCATAAATATTCTTTATACTTATTAGTGTATCTGGTTCTTCTGCTCACATAGTAAGACTTATTGTATAATAGGTCTATGAGTTACTAGGCTTTCCATTATTAGTAAATCATCTTATCCATAGAGTTATGGTTATATATATATATATATATATATATATATATATATATATATATATATATATATATATATATATATATATATATATATATGGCTATGAGAGAGTGTAAAGTTATGAGGTAAAACTCTATTTTGTAATAGAAATCACTCACTCCGAACTTGACCCTTTCTTTCTAGAAATTCGGACAATCTTGCTTTCATCCCTTCCATTGATAATGCAAACTTGACATAAGTTTAACATTGTAACACTCCAAGTTTTATTTTGAGTTTTATTTAATTTTTGGTTTATTTCTTAAATATTTATTGAATATTTTAATAATTATTACTATTATTCTGGACCACCTGATCGTCTGTCGGGCATGTAACACCCCATTTCTACTCGGCAAATATAATTAAAATCAGAGTTTCAAAATTACAACAAACAAATAGGATGTCACATTTTCAAATTAAACAACAACATAACAGTCGCATTTAACACATAGTTATATAACACATCTCATTAGGATGAACAGTTAATAACCTGTTTATTCTCAAAACATAAATCAACTTTATTTCTTTAAAAACAACGCATCGGATTCTTAACAAAAACTCCAAATTAATCATAGCATTTTGCTCAACATAAAACAACTAAACCAAAACAAACTTCTCAAAGGAAACAACTTTAATTCAAATTAGTAGCAACAAAATAAAACAAGGCGTTCACCCCCCTGAGTGCTACGTATCAGAGAGACAACACCGACTCGAAATAACGACAACTAAATTTTCACTCTTCAGTACTTGCATGTTACCCACGTAGAGGCAACACCACAACAGAAGAGGTGAGATATCTACCAATATAAACAACAAAATATAGCAGCAACATAATAACAACAACTTCGCAAATACGTCACAAACAAACACCACAATTATTAATTATTACAAGACTGCTAATTTTCTATCTACTAGTCTCTTATATTTATTTTTCTACCATTAAATTAATTCTTCTATTATACTACATAATTAAATAAACCAATTACTACTCCTTTAACTAAATTCATCTACTGCTACAATATACCGATCTTTTTACCACCAATTCTGCTATTTATCTATATACTGATCTTTTTACCACCAATTCTGCTATTTATCTACGGCTATTTCTACGTGTATTTTGTACTGCCACCAAAAGCAAATTCTGCTGATATCAATTACGTACATACATACTGCTACAATGTATTATTTCCTTGATAAATATCCTTCTACTATTTTGGGTTGAATCTTTTGTTTTAATCAATACTCAGATTACTAATTTAGCTGCTAATTATACTCTACAAATCACCATCTTCTTTTACTGCTGAAGCATCACGTCACCTACGAGATAATTATGTTACTAGCAGTCTGCAATTTAATTAATTCAGGTATCTACCAAAATATGTATGCATCACCTAATTTGAATTTACGATCTAAAAAAAGTAACGACGTAATTTATTTTTATACATACAAGAAATATATTAATGAAATTCTTTTCATATTTTGTATTAAGTAGTATCATGACTCTACTCACACACCTTAAAGTCTTTCATATGTAGTTGGTTATCTATTGTATAAATTTCTTTTGTTGACAAAAATTGATCTTGTGAAACTGCATTAACTCATAAACACTATGTGATATAACTATATGAATAAGATAAATGCTTGTTTAAAACAAATAACATGCAAAATATGTATTTTTTCAACCCTCACATAAAATAAGATCACATGTATTAATTATGAAGTTGTGTAGATAACATACGAGTTATGAAGTTCTTCGTAATAGTAAAATAAAAGTATGTAAGTGTAATCCTCTATATATAAACATATATTTTCTTACCTTTAGTATCTTGTAGTAGTTTTCTTTTTTTTTTTGGTAAAAATGTAGTAGATTTTTTATTAACACTTCTTTTACAAAAGTTTCTACAAATATTTTTTTTCTTTGTCTATAATTAACTTTTTTTTTTTACTATAACTAGAAAGTATAGTTAAGGAATATAGATTTTTCTACACTTTTTCAGTTTTGATTTTCCATTCTTTAGTGTTGAAATTTTCCTTGATGATAAATTAGTTTTTCATTAAATTTTATATAATATAGCTTCTTCTACAAAATTTACCTCTAAAATATTTAACAATTAATAATGATAATTAATTACTTAAGGAAAAAATTTACAAAATAATTAATTAATTAATTAAGGAAAAAATATAAAAGAAAATATATAGTCATGTTACTTAAAATTTTTTTTAGTAAAATAAAAACCATTTATAATTACTATGTTTCTAATAAATTAATTAAATAAAAAAATTAATTAATGATATATATATATATATATATATATATATATAATTTTAAATTTAAATAAAATAAATATTACACATTATATAAGAATTTCAATTTAAAGGGTGATAATACCATCTATCTTTATATAAATTTGATACAAATTATTGATCATCAATTAGTTGATTTATTGATAATTAACATTGAACTTTACAGGAAGGACTAAGGTTCCACTATCCATCATGATTAACAATAAAAATCTCATTATGGATCTCTTAATAAGATGTAAAGTAATAAATTTTATTTTTTTTTATTTATAAAGATAGTTTCAAATATTTTATTATAGATTTTTTATTATCTAATATTATCAACTTACGATAATTTTTTAAAATTTTTAAAATTATGACTTCTAAAAAAACTCACAAGTTAACATCCCATTGTTATAATATTGTAATTTTAAAAATTAAATATTCAATTAAAATAATTTATAACTATATATTCAAAATTATATTTAAATTACAATAATAATAAACTATGAATACAAATCCAATAAAATTGAAAGAGTTGTAGTTACTATTCACATTCACGATCATAATCCATAGTAGAAAAGTAATTGGTTTACCATCATTAACAATTGACTCTTAAATATAAAATCCATCTCCCTTACAAATTTTCTACCACTAAATCATTAAATTCATGCCTTATATGAACCATACATATCAACAAAGTAAACAACAACATAATTAACAACATAATTAATATGACCCTTTATACGAGATCTTCATGCATTAGTAGTACTTGTCATTGATTGTTAAAAAAATATATTAAAAAGTTATTTAAAAAAATGATAAAAGCATGAATTTATATGTCTATAGCAATTGAAAAAAATTAAAAATAGCATAGATAATACATTGTGTAATATATTGTGCAATAAAATAAAATAGAAGAGATAGATATTATATGATAAGGTACTCATATAGGGTGCATAAATATTCTTTATACTTATTAGTGTATTTGGTTCTTCTGCTCACATAGTTAGACTTATTGTATAATAGGTCTATGAGTTACTAGGCTTTCCATTATTAGTAAATCATCTTATCCATAGAGTTATAGTTATATTTATATAGGTGGCTATGAGAGAGTGTAAAGATATGAGGTAAAACTCTATTTTGTAATAGAAATTCTGAATCACTCGTTCTAGAACTTCCGACCCTTTCTTTCCAGAAATTCGGACAATCTTGCTTTCATCCCTTCCATTGATAATGCAAACTTGACATAAGTTTAACATTGTAACACTCCAAGTTTTATTTTGAGTTTTATTTAATTTTTGGTTTATTTCTTAAATATTTATTGAATATTTTAATAATTATTATTATTATTCTAGACCACCTGAACGTCTGTCGGGCATGTAACACCCCATTTCTACTCGGCATATATAGTTAAAATCAGAGTTTCAAAATTTCAACAAACAAATAGGATGTCACATTTTCAAATTAAATAACAACATAACAGTCGCATTTAACACATAGATATATAACACATCTCATTAGGATGAACAGTTAATAACCTGTTTATTCTCAAAACATAAATCAACTTTATTTCTTTAAAAACAACGCATCGGATTCTTAACATAAACTCCAAATTAATCATAGCATTTTGCTCAACATAAAACAACTAAACCAAAACAAACTTCTCAAAGGAAACAACTTTAATTCAAATTAGTAGCAACAAAATAAAAGAAGGCGTTCACCCCCCTGAGTGCTACGTATCAGAGAGACAACACCGACTCGAACTAACGACAACTAAATTTTCACTCTTTAGTACTTGCATGTTACCCACGTAGAGGCAACACCACAACAGAAGAGGTGAGATATCTACCAATATAAACAACAAAATATAGCAGCAACATAATAACAACAACTTCGCAAATACGTCACAAACAAACACCACAATTATTAATTATTACAAGACTGCTAATTTTCTATCTACTAGTCTCTTATATTAATTTTTCTACTATTAAATTAATTCTTATATTATACTGCCAAATTAAATAAACCAATTACTACTCCTTTCACTAAATTCATCTACTGCTACAATATACTGATCTTTTTACCACCAATTCTGCTATTTATCTATATACTGATCTTTTTACCACCAATTCTGCTATTTATCTTCGGCTATTTCTACGTGTATTTTGTACTGCCACCAAAAGCAAATTCTGCTGATATCAATTACGTACATACATACTGCTACAATGTATTATTTCCTTGATAAATATCCTTCTACTATTTTGGGTTGAATCTTTTGTTTTAATCAATAATTAGATTACTAATTTAGATGCTAATTATACTCTACAAGTCACCATCTTCTTTTATTGTTGAAGCATCACGTCACCTACGAGATAATTATGTTACTAGCAGTCTGCAATTTAATTAATTCAGGTATCTACCAAAATATGTATGCATCACCTAATTTGAATTTACGATCTAAAAAAAGTAACGACGTAATTTATTTTTATACATACAAGAAATATATTAATGAAATTCTTTTCATATTTTGTATTAAGTAGTATCATGACTCTACTCACACACCTTAAAGTCTTTCATATGTAGTTGGTTATCTATTGTATAAATTTCTTTTGTTGACAAAAATTGATCTTGTGAAACTGCATTAACTCATAAACACTATGTGATATAACTATATGAAAAAGATAAATGCTTGTTTAAAACAAATAACATGCAAAATATGTATTTTTTTTCAACCCTCACATAAAATAAGATCACATGTATTAATTATGAAGTTGTGTAGATAACATACGAGTTATGAAGTTCTTCGTAATAGTAAAATAAAAGTATGTAAGTGTAATCCTCTATATATAAACATATATTTTCTTACCTTTAGTATCTTGTAGTAGTTTTTTTTTTTTTGGTAAAAATGTAGTAGATTTTTTATTAACACTTCTTTTACAAAAGTTTCTACAAATATTTTTTTCTTTGTCTATAATTAACTTTTTTTACTATAACTAGAAAGTATAGTTAAGGAATATAGATTTTCTACACTTTTTCAGTTTTGATTTTCCATTCTTTAGTGTTGAAATTTTCCTTGATGATAAATTAGTTTTCATTAAATTTTATATAATATAGCTTCTTCTACAAAATTTACCTCTAAAATATTTAACAATTAATAATGATAATTAATTACTTAAGGAAAAATTTACAAAATAATTAATTAATTAATTAAGGAAAAATATAAAAGAAAATATATAGTCATGTTACTTAAAATTTTTTTAGTAAAATAAAACCATTTATAATTACTATGTTTCTAATAAATTAATTAAATAAAAAAATTAATTAATGATATATATATATATATATATATATATATATATATATATATATATATATATATATATAATTTTAAATTTAAATAAAATAAATATTACACATTATATAAGAATTTCAATTTAAAGAGTGATAATACCATCTATCTTTATATAAATTTGATACAAATTATTGATCATCAATTAGTTGATTTATTGATAATTAACATTGAACTTTACAGGAAGGACTAAGGTTCCACTATCCATCATGATTAACAATAAAAATCTCATTATGGATCTCTTAATAAGATGTAAACTAATAAATTTTATTATTTTTTATTTATAAAGATAGTTTCAAATATTTTATTATAGATTTTTTATTATCTAATATTATCAACTTACGATAATTTTTAAAATTTTAAAATTATGACTTCTAAAAAACTCACAAGTTAACATCCCATTGTTATAATAGTGTAATTTTAAAAATTAAATATTCAATTAAAATAATTTATAACTATATATTCAAAATTATATTTAAATTACAATAATAATAAACTATGAATACAAATCCAATAAAATTGAAAGAGTTGTAGTTACTATTCACATTCACGATCATAATCCATAGTAGAAAAGTAATTGGTTTACCATCATTAACAATTGACTCTTAAATATAAAATCCATCTCCCTTACAAATTTTCTACCACTAAATCATTAAATTCATGCCTTATATGAACCATACATATCAACAAAGTAAACAACAACATAATTAACAACATAATTAATATGACCCTTTATACGAGATCTTCATGCATTAGTAGTACTTGTCATTGATTGTTAAAAAAATATATTAAAAAGTTATTTAAAAAAATGATAAAAGCATGAATTTATATGTCTATAGCAATTGAAAAAAATTAAAAATAGCGTAGATAATACATTGTGTAATATATTGTGCAATAAAATAAAATAGAAGAGATAGATATTATATGATAAGGTACTCATATAGGGTGCATAAATATTCTTTATACTTATTAGTGTATTTAGTTCTTCTGCTCACATAGTTAGACTTATTGTATAATAGGTCTATGAGTTACTAGGCTTTCCATTATTAGTAAATCATCTTATCCATAGAGTTATAGTTATATTTATATAGGTGGCTATGAGAGAGTGTAAAGATATGAGGTAAAACTCTATTTTGTAATAGAAATTCTGAATCACTCGTTCTAGAACTTCCGACCCTTTCTTTCGAAATTCGGACAATCTTGCTTTCATCCTTCCATTGATAATGCAAACTTGACATAAGTTTAACATTGTAACACTCCAAGTTTTATTTTGAGTTTTATTTAATTTTTGGTTTATTTCTTAAATATTTATTGAATATTTTAATAATTATTATTATTATTCTGGACCACCTGAACGTCTGTCGGGCATGTAACACCCCATTTCTACTCGGCATATATAGTTAAAATCAGAGTTTCAAAATTTCAACAAACAAATAGGATGTCACATTTTCAAATTAAATAACAACATAACAGTCGCATTTAACACATAGATATATAACACATCTCATTAGGATGAACAGTTAATAACCTGTTTATTCTCAAAACATAAATCAACTTTATTTCTTTAAAAATAATGCATCGGATTCTTAACATAAACTCCAAATTAATCATAGCATTTTGCTCAACATAAAACAACTAAACCAAAACAAACTTCTCAAAGGAAACAACTTTAATTCAAATTAGTAGCAACAAAATAAAACAAGGCGTTCACCCCCCTGAGTGCTACGTATCAGAGAGACAACACCGACTCGAACTAACGACAACTAAATTTTCACTCTTTAGTACTTGCATGTTACCCACGTAGAGGCAACACCACAACAGAAGAGGTGAGATATCTACCAATATAAACAACAAAATATAGCAGCAACATAATAACAACAACTTCGCAAATACGTCACAAACAAACACCACAATTATTAATTATTACAAGACTGCTAATTTTCTATCTACTAGTCTCTTATATTTATTTTTCTACCATTAAATTAATTCTTCTATTATACTACATAATTAAATAAACCAATTACTACTCCTTTAACTAAATTCATCTACTGCTACAATATACCGATCTTTTTACCACCAATTCTGCTATTCATCTATATACTGATCTTTTTACCACCAATTCTGCTATTTATCTACGGCTATTTCTACGTGTATTTTGTACTGCCACCAAAAGCAAATTCTGCTGATATCAATTACGTACATACATACTGCTACAATGTATTATTTCCTTGATAAATATCCTTCTACTATTTTGGGTTGAATCTTTTGTTTTAATCAATACTCAGATTACTAATTTAGCTGCTAATTATACTCTACGAATCACCATCTTCTTTTACTGCTGAAGCATCACGTCGCCTACGAGATAATTATGTTACTAGCAGTCTGCAATTTAATTAATTCAGGTATCTACCAAAATATGTATGCATCACCTAATTTGAATTTACGATCTAAAAAAAGTAACGACGTAATTTATTTTAATACATACAAGAAATATATTAATGAAATTCTTTTCATATTTTGTATTAAGTAGTATCATGACTCTACTCACACACCTTAAAGTCTTTCATATGTAGTTGGTTATCTATTGTATAAATTTCTTTTGTTGACAAAAATTGATCTTGTGAAACTGCATTAACTCATAAACACTATGTGATATAACTATATGAAAAAGATAAATGCTTGTTTAAAACAAATAACATGCAAAATATGTATTTTTTCAACCCTCACACAAAATAAGATCACATGTATTAATTATGAAGTTGTGTAGATAACATACGAGTTATGAATTTCTTCGTAATAGTAAAATAAAAGTATGTAAGTGTAATCCTCTATATATAAACATATATTTTCTTACCTTTAGTATCTTGTAGTAGTTTTTTTTTTTTTGGTAAAAATGTAGTAGATTTTTTATTAACACTTCTTTTACAAAAGTTTCTACAAATATTTTTTTTCTTTGTCTATAATTAACTTTTTTTTTACTATAACTAGAAAGTATAGTTAAGGAATATAGATTTTCTACACTTTTTCGGTTTTGATTTTCCATTCTTTAGTGTTGAAATTTTCCTTGATGATAAATTAGTTTTTCATTAAATTTTGTATAGTATAGCTTCTTCTACAAAATTTTCCTCTAAAATATTTAACAATTAATAATGATAATTAATTACTTAAGGTAAAAATTTACAAAATAATTAATTAATTAATTAATTAAGGAAAAAATATAAAATAAAATATATAGTCATGTTACTTAAAATTTTTTTTACTAAAATAAAAACCATTTATAATTACTATGTTTCAAATAAATTAATTAAATAAAAAAATTAATTAATGATATATATATATATATATATAATTTTAAATTTAAATAAAATAAATATTACACATTATATAAGAATTTCAATTTAAAGGGTGATAATACCATCTATCTCTATATAAATTTGATACAAATTATTGATCATCAATTAGTTGATTTATTGATAATTAACATTGAACTTTACAGGAAGGACTAAGGTTCCACTATCCATCATGATTAACAAAAAAAATCTCATTATGGATCTCTTAATAAGATGTAAACTAATAAATTTTATTATTTTTTATTTATAAAGATAGTTCAAATATTTTATTATAGATTTTTTATTATCTAATATTATCAACTTACGATAATTTTTTAAAATTTTAAAAATTATGACTTCTAAAAAAACTCACAAGTTAACATCCCATTGTTATAATATTGTAATTTTAAAAATTAAATATTCAATTAAAATAATTTATAACTATATATTCAAAATTATATTTAAATTACAATAATAATAAACTATGAATACAAATCCAATAAAATTGAAAAAGTTGTAGTTACTATTCACATTCACGATCATAATCCATAGTAGAAAAGTAATTGGTTTACCATCATTAACTATTGACTCTTAAATATAAAATCCATCTCCTTCACAAATTTTCTACCACTAAATCATTAAATTCATGCCTTATATGAACCATACATTTCAACAAAGTAAACAACAACATAATTAATATGACCCTTTATACGAGATCTTCATGCATTAGTAGTACTTGTCATTGATTGTTAAAAAAATATATTAAAAAGTTATTTAAAAAAATGATAAAAGCATGAATTTATATGTCTATAGCAATTGAAAAAAATTAAAAATAACATAGATAATATATTGTGTAATATATTGTGCAATAAAATAAAATAGAAGAGATAGATATTATATGATAAGGTACTCATATAGGTGCATAAATATTCTTTATACTTATTAGTGTATCTGGTTCTTCTGCTCACATAGTTAGACTTATTGTATAATAGGTCTATGAGTTACTAGGCTTTCCATTATTAGTAAATCATCTTATCCATAGAGTTATGGTATATATATATATATATAGGTGGCTATGAGAGAGGGTAAATATATGAGGTAAAAATCTATTTTGTAATAGAAATTCTGAATCACCCGTTCCAGAACTTCTGACCCTTTCTTTCCAAAAATTCGGACAATCTTGCTTTCATCCCTTCCATTGATAATGCAAACTTGACATAAGTTTAACATTGTAACACTCCAAATTTTATTTTGAGTTTTATTTAATTTTTGGTTTATTTCTTAAATATTTATTGAATATTTTAATAATTATTATTATTATTCTGGACCACCTGAACGTCTGTCGGGCATGTAATACCCCATTTCTACTCGGCAAATATAATTAAAATCAGAGTTTCAAAATTACAACAAACAAATAGGATGTCACATTTTCAAATTAAACAACAACATAACAGTCGCATTTAACACATAGTTATATAACACATCTCATTAGGATGAACAGTTAATAACCTGTTTATTCTCAAAACATAAATCAACTTTATTTCTTTAAAAACAACGCATCGGATTCTTAACATAAACTCTAAATTAATCATAGCATTTTGCTCAACATAAAACAACTAAACCAAAACAAACTTCTCAAAGGAAACAACTTTAATTCAAATTAGTAGCAACAAAATAAAACAAGGCGTTCACCCCCCTGAGTGCTACGTATCAGAGAGACAACACCGACTCGAACTAACGACAACTAAATTTTCACTCTTTAGTACTTGCATGTTACCCACGTAGAGGCAACACCACAACAGAAGAGGTGAGATATCTACCAATATAAACAACAAAATATAGCAGCAACATAATAACAACAACTTCGCAAATACGTCACAAACAAACACCACAATTATTAATTATTACAAGACTGCTAATTTTCTATCTACTAGTCTCTTCTATTGATTTTTCTACTATTAAATTAATTCTTCTATTATACTGCCAAATTAAATAAACCAATTACTACTCCTTTCACTAAATTCATCTACTGCTACAATATACTGATCTTTTTACCACCAATTCTGCTATTTATCTATATACTGATCTTTTTACCACCAATTCTGCTATTTATCTTCGGCTATTTCTACGTGTATTTTGTACTGCCACGAAAAGCAAATTCTGCTGATATCAATTACGTACATATATACTGCTACAATGTATTATTTCCTTGATAAATATCCTTCTACTATTTTGGGTTGAATCTTTTGTTTTAATCAATAATCAGATTACTAATTTAGCTGCTAATTATACTCTACAAATCACCATCTTCTTTTATTGCTGAAGCATCACGTCACCTACGAGATAATTATGTTACTAGCAGTCTGCAATTTAATTAATTCAGGTATCTACCAAAATATGTATGCATCACCTAATTTGAATTTACGATCTAAAAAAAGTAACGACGTAATTTATTTTTATACATACAAGAAATATATTAATGAAATTCTTTTCATATTTTGTATTAAGTAGTATCATGACTCTACTCACACACCTTAAAGTCTTTCATATGTAGTTGGTTATCTATTGTATAAATTTCTTTTGTTGACAAAAATTGATCTTGTGAAACTGCATTAACTCATAAACACTATGTGATATAACTATATGAAAAAGATAAATGCTTGTTTAAAACAAATGACATGCAAAATATGTATTTTTTCAACCCTCACACAAAATAAGATCACATGTATTAATTATGAAGTTGTGTAGATAACATACGAGTTATGAATTTCTTCGTAATAGTAAAATAAAAGTATGTAAGTGTAATCCAACATATATTTTCTTACCTTTAGTATCTTGTTGTAGTTTTTTTTTTTTTTGGTAAAAATGTAGTAGATTTTTTATTAACACTTCTTTTACAAAAGTTTCTACAAATATTTCTTTTCTTTCTCTATAATTAACTTTTTTTTTACTATAACTAGAAAGTATAGTTAAGGAATATAGATTTTTCTACACTTTTTCAGTTTTGATTTTCCATTCTTTAGTGTTGAAATTTTCCTTGATGATAAATTAGTTTTTCATTAAATTTTGTATAATATAGCTTCTTCTACAAAATTTTCCTCTAAAATATTTAACAATTAATAATGATAATTAATTACTTAAGGAAAAAATTTACAAAATAATTAATTAATTAATTAATTAAGGAAAAAATATAAAAGAAAATATATAGTCATGTTACTTAAAAAATGTTTTACTAAAATAAAAACCATTTATAATTACTATGTTTCTAATAAATTAATTAAATAAAAAAAATTAATTAATGATATATATATATATATATATATATATATATATATATATATATATATATATATATATATATATATATATATATATATATATATATATAATTTTAAATTTAAATAAAATAAATATTACACATTATATAAGAATTTCAATTTAAAGAGTGATAATACCATCTATCTCTATATAAATTTGATACAAATTATTGATCATCAATTAGTTGATTTATTGATAATTAACATTGAACTTTATAGGAAGGACTAAGGTTCCACTATCCATCATGATTAACAAAAAAAATCTCATTATGGATCTCTTAATAAGATGTAAACTAATAAATTTTATTATTTTTTATTTATAAAGATAGTTTCAAATATTTTATGATAGATTTTTTATTATCTAATATTATCAACTTACGATAATTTTTAAAAATTTTAAAAATTATGACTTCTAAAAAAACTCACAAGTTAGCATCCCATTGTTATAATATTGTAATTTTAAAAATTAAATATCCAATTAAAATAATTTATAACTATATATTCAAAATTATATTTAAAATACAATAATAATAAACTATGAATACAAATCCAATAAAATTGAAAAAGTTGTAGTTCACGATCATAATCCATAGTAGAAAAGTAATTGGTTTACCATCATTAACTATTGACTCTTAAATATAAAATCCATCTCCTTCACAAATTTTCTACCACTAAATCATTAAATTCATGCCTTATATGAACCATACATATCAACAAAGTAAACAAAAACATAATTAATATGACCCTTTATACGAGATCTTCATGCATTAGTAGTACTTGTCATTGATTGTTAAAAAAATATATTAAAAAGTTATTTAAAAAAATGATAAAAGCATGAATTTATATGTCTATAGCAATTGAAAAAAATTAAAAATAGCATAGATAATACATTGTGTAATATATTGTGCAATAAAATAAAATAGAAGAGATAGATATTATATGATAAGGAACTCATATAGGGTGCATAAATATTATTTATACTTATTAGTGTGTCTGGTTCTTCTGCTCACATAGTTAGACTTATTGTATAATAGGTCTATGAGTTACTAGGCTTTCCATTATTAGTAAATCATCTTATCCATAGAGTTATGGTTATATATATATATATATATATATATATATATATATATATATATATATATATATATATATATATATATATATATATATATATATATAGGTGGCTATGAGAGAGTAAAGATATGAGGTAAAACTCTATTTTGTAATAGAAATTACGAATCACTCGTTCGAACTTGACCCTTTCTTTCCGAAATTCGGACAATCTTGCTTTCATCCTTCCATTGATAATGCAAACTTGACATAAGTTTAACATTGTAACACTCAAGTTTTATTTTGATTTTATTTAATTTTTGGTTTATTTCTTAAATATTTATTTAATATTTTAATAATTATTATTATTCGGACCAAGCGTCTGTCGGGCATGTAACACCCCATTTCTACTCTAAAATATAATTAAAATCGAGTTTCAAAATTTCAACAAACAAATAGGATGTCACATTTTCAAATTAAACAACAACATAACGATCGCATTTAACACATAGTTATATAACACATCTCATTAGGATGAGCAGTTAATAACTGTTTATTCTCAAAACATAAATCAACTTTATTTCTTTAAAAACAACGATCGATTCTTAACATAAACTCCAAATTAATCATAGCATTTTGCTCAACATAAAACAACTAAACCAAAACAAACTTCTCAAAGGAAACAACTTTAATTCAAATTAGTAGCAACAAAATAAAACAAGGCGTTCACCCCACGAGTGCTACGTCGGAGAGACAACACCGACTCGAACTAACGACAACTAAATTTTCACTCTTGACTTGCATGTTACCCACGTAGGCAACACCACAACAGAAGAGGTGAGATATCTACCAATATAAACAACAAAATATACAACATAATAACAACAAAATATCGTCACAAACAAACACCACAATTATTAATTATTACAAGACTGCTAATTTTCTATCTACTAGTCTCTTATATTTATTTTTCTACTATTAAATTAATTCTTCTATTATACTGCCAAATTAAATAAACCAATTACTACTCCTTTCACTAAATTCATCTACTGCTACAATATACTGATCTTTTTACCACCAATTCTGCTATTTATCTATATACTGATCTTTTTACCACCAATTCTGCTATTTATCTTCGGCTATTTCTACGTGTATTTTGTACTGCCACCAAAAGCAAATTCTGCTGATATCAATTACGTACATACATACCGCTACAATGTATTATTTCCTTGATAAATATCCTTCTACTATTTTGGGTTGAATCTTTTGTTTTAATCAATAATTAGATTACTAATTTAGCTGCTAATTATACTCTACAAATCACCATCTTCTTTTATTGTTGAAGCATCACGTCACCTACGAGATAATTATGTTACTAGCAGTCTGCAATTTAATTAATTCAGGTATCTACCAAAATATGTATGCATCACCTAATTTGAATTTACGATCTAAAAAAAGTAACGACGTAATTTATTTTTATACATACAAGAAATATATTAATGAAATTCTTTTCATATTTTGTATTAAGTAGTATCATGACTCTACTCACACACCTTAAAGTCTTTCATATGTAGTTGGTTATCTATTGTATAAATTTCTTTTGTTGACAAAAATTGATCTTGTGAAACTGCATTAACTCATAAACACTATGTGATATAACTATATGAAAAAGATAAATGCTTGTTTAAAACAAATAACATGCAAAATATGTATTTTTCAACCTCACACAAAATAAGATCACATGTATTAATTATGAAGTTGTGTAGATAACATACGAGTTATGAATTTCTTCGTAATAGTAAAATAAAAGTATGTAAGTGTAATCCTCTATATATAAACATATATTTTCTTACTTTTAGTATCTTGTAGTAGTTTTTTTTTGGTAAAATGTAGTAGATTTTTATTAACACTTCTTTTACAAAAGTTTCTACAAATATTTTTTTTCTTTGTCTATAATTAACTTTTTTTTTACTATAACTAGAAAGTATAGTTAAGGAATATAGATTTTTCTACACTTTTTCAGTTTTGATTTTCCATTCTTTAGTGTTGAAATTTTCCTTGATGATAAATTAGTTTTTCATTAAATTTTATATAATATAGTTTCTTCTACAAAATTTTCCTATAAAATATTTAACAATTAATAATGATAATTAATTACTTAAGGAAAAACTTTACAAAATAATTAATTAATTAATTAAGGAAAAAATATAAAAGAAAAAATATAGTCATGTTACTTAAAATTTTTTTTACTAAAATAAAAACCATTTATAATTACTATGTTTCTAATAAATTAATTAAATAAAAAAATTAATTAATGATATATATATATATATATATATATATATATATATATATATATATAATTTTAAATTTAAATAAAATAAATATTACACATTGTATAAGAATTTCAATTTAAAGGGTGATAATACCATCTATCTTTATATAAATTTGATACAAATTATTGATCATCAATTAGTTTATTTATTGATAATTAACATTGAACTTTTAGGAAGGACTAAGGTTCCACTATCCATCATGATTAACAAAAAAATCTCATTATGGATCTCTTAATAAGATGTAAACTAATAAATTTTATTATTTTTATTTATAAAGATAGTTTCAAATATTTTATTATAGATTTTTATTATCTAATATTATCAACTTACGATAATTTTTAAAATTTTAAAAATTATGACTTCTAAAAAAACTCACAAGTTAACATCCCATTGTTATAATATTGTAATTTTAAAAATTAAATATTCAATTAAAATAATTTATAACTATATATTCAAAATTATATTTAAATTACAATAATAATAAACTATGAATACAAATCCAATAAAATTGAAAAAGTTGTAGTTACTATTCACATTCACGATCATAATCCATAGTAGAAAAGTAATTGGTTTACCATCATTAACTATTGACTCTTAAATATAAAATCCATCTCCTTCACAAATTTTCTACCACTAAATCATTAAATTCATGCCTTATATGAACCATACATATCAACAAAGTAAACAACAACATAATTAACAACATAATTAATATGACCCTTTATACGAGATCTTCATGCATTAGTAGTACTTGTCATTGATTGTTAAAAAAATATATTAAAAAGTTATTTAAAAAAATGATAAAAGCATGAATTTATATGTCTATAGCAATTGAAAAAAATTAAAAATAGCATAGATAATACATTGTGTAATATATTGTGCAATAAAATAAAATAGAAGAGATAGATATTATATGATAAGGAACTCATATAGGGTGCATAAATATTATTTATACTTATTAGTGTCGGTTCTTACGCTCACATAGTTAGACTTATTGTATAATAGGTCTATGAGTTACTAGGCTTTCCATTATTAGTAAATCATCTTATCCATAGAGTTATGGTTATATATATATATATATATATATATATATATATATATATATATATATATATATATATATATATATATATAGGTGGCTATGAGAGAGTGTAAAGATATGAGGTAAAACTCTATTTTGTAATAGAAATTCTGAATCATTCGTTCCAGAACTTCTGACCCTTTCTTACCAGAAATTCGGACAATCTTGCTTTCATCCTTTCCATTGATAATGCAAACTTGACATAAGTTTAACATTGTAACACTCCAAGTTTTATTTTGAGTTTTATTTAATTTTTGGTTTATTTCTTAAATATTTATTGAATATTTTAATAATTATTATTATTATTCTGGACCACCTGAACGTCTGTCGGGCATGTAACACCCCATTTCTACTCGGCAAATATAATTAAAATCAGAGTTTCAAAATTTCAACAAACAAATAGGATGTCACATTTTCAAATTAAACAACAACATAACAGTCGCATTTAACACATAGTTATATAACACATCTCATTAGGATGAACAGTTAATAACCTGTTTATTCTCAAAACATAAATCAACTTTATTTCTTTAAAAACAACGCATCGGATTCTTAACATAAACTCCAAATTAATCATAGCATTTTGCTCAACATAAAACAACTAAACCAAAACAAACTTCTCAAAGGAAACAACTTTAATTCAAATTAGTAGCAACAAAATAAAAGAAGGCGTTCACCCCCCTGAGTGCTACGTATCAGAGAGACAACACCGACTCGAACTAACGACAACTAAATTTTCACTCTTCAGTACTTGCATGTTACCCACGTAGAGGCAACACCACAACAGAAGAGGTGAGATATCTACCAATATAAACAACAAAATATAGCAGCAACATAATAACAACAACTTCGCAAATACGTCACAAACAAACACCACAATTATTAATTATTACAAGACTGCTAATTTTCTATCTACTAGTCTCTTATATTAATTTTTCTACTATTAAATTAATTCTTATATTATACTGCCAAATTAAATAAACCAATTACTACTCCTTTCACTAAATTCATCTACTGCTACAATATACTGATCTTTTTACCACCAATTCTGCTATTTATCTATATACTGATCTTTTTACCACCAATTCTGCTATTTATCTACGGCTATTTCTACGTGTATTTTGTACTGCCACCAAAAGCAAATTCTGCTGATATCAATTACGTACATACATACTGCTACAATGTATTATTTCCTTGATAAATATCCTTCTACTATTTTGGGTTGAATCTTTTGTTTTAATCAATAATTAGATTACTAATTTAGCCGCTAATTATACTATACAAATCACCATCTTCTTTTATTGTTGAAGCATCACGTCACCTACGAGATAATTATGTTACTAGCAGTCTACAATTTAATTAATTCAGGTATCTACCAAAATATGTATGCATCACCTAATTTGAATTTACGATCTAAAAAAAGTAACGACATAATTTTCTTTTATACATACAAGAAATATATTAATGAAATTCTTTTCATATTTTGTATTAAGTAGTATCATGACTCTACTCACACACCTTAAAGTCTTTCATATGTAGTTGGTTATCTATTGTATAAATTTCTTTTGTTGACAAAAATTGATCTTGTGAAACTGCATTAACTCATAAACACTATGTGATATAACTATATGAAAAAGATAAATGCTTGTTTAAAACAAATAACATGCAAAATATGTATTTTTCAACCCTCACACAAAATAAGATCACATGTATTAATTATGAAGTTGTGTAGATAACATACGAGTTATGAATTTCTTCGTAATAGTAAAATAAAAGTATGTAAGTGTAATCCTCTATATATAAACATATATTTTCTTACTTTTAGTATCTTGTAGTAGTTTTTCTTTTTTTGGTAAAAATGTAGTAGATTTTTTATTAACACTTCTTTTACAAAAGTTTCTACAAATATTTTTTTTCTTTGTCTATAATTAACTTTTTTTTTACTATAACTAGAAAGTATAGTTAAGGAATATAGATTTTTCTACACTTTTTCAGTTTTGATTTTCCATTCTTTAGTGTTGAAATTTTCCTTGATGATAAATTAGTTTTTCATTAAATTTTATATAATATAGCTTCTTCTACAAAATTTTCATCTAAAATATTTAACAATTAATAATGATAATTAATTACTTAAGGAAAAACTTCACAAAATAATTAATTAATTAATTAAGGAAAAAATATAAAAGAAAATATATAGTCATGTTACTTAAATTTTTTTTTACTAAAATAAAAACCATTTATAATTACTATGTTTCTAATAAATTAATTAAATAAAAAAATTAATTAATGATATATATATATATATATATATATATATATATATATATATATATATATATAATTTTAAATTTAAATAAAATAAATATTACACATTATATAAAATTTCAATTTAAAGGTGATAATACCATCTATCTTTATATAAATTTGATACAAATTATTGATCATCAATTAGTTTATTTATTGATAATTAACATTGAACTTTACAGGAAGGACTAAGGTTCCAGTATCCATCATGATTAACAAAAAAAATCTCATTATGGATCTCTTAATAAGATGTAAACTAATAAATTTTATTATTTTTATTTATAAAGATAGTTTCAAATATTTTATTATAGATTTTTATTATCTAATATTATCAACTTACGATAATTTTTAAAATTTTAAAATTATGACTTCTAAAAAACTCACAAGTTAACATCCCATTGTTATAATATTGTAATTTTAAAATTAAATATTCAATTAAAATAATTTATAACTATATATTCAAAATTATATTTAAATTACAATAATAATAAACTATGAATACAAATCCAATAAAATTGAAAAGTTGTAGTTACTATTCACATTCACGATCATAATCCATAGTAGAAAAGTAATTGGTTTACCATCATTAACTATTGACTCTTAAATATAAAATCCATCTCCTTCACAAATTTTCTACCACTAAATCATTAAATTCATGCCTTATATGAACCATACATATCAACAAAGTAAACAACAACATAATTAACAACATAATTAATATGACCTTTTATACGAGATCTTCATGCATTAGTAGTACTTGTCATTGATTGTTAAAAAAATATATTAAAAAGTTATTTAAAAAAATGATAAAAGCATGAATTTATATGTCTATAGCAATTGAAAAAAATTAAAAATAGCATAGATAATACATTGTGTAATATATTGTGCAATAAAATAAAATAGAAGAGATAGATATTATATGATAAGGAACTCATATAGGGTGCATAAATATTATTTATACTTATTAGTGTGTCTGGTTCTTATGCTCACATAGTTAGACTTATTGTATAATAGGTCTATGAGTTACTAGGCTTTCCATTATTAGTAAATCATCTTATCCATAGAGTTATGGTTATATATATATATATATAGGTGGCCATGAGAGAGTGTAAAGATATGAGGTAAAACTCTATTTTGTAATAGAAATTCTGAATCATTCGTTCCAGAACTTCTGACCCTTTCCTACCAGAAATTGAGACAATCTTGCTTTCATCCTTTCCATTGATAATGCAAACTTGACATAAGTTTAACATTGTAACACTCCAAGTTTTATTTTGAGTTTTATTTAATTTTTGGTTTATTTCTTAAATATTTATTGAATATTTTAATAATTATTATTATTATTCGGACCACTGATATCACGGGCATGTAACACCCCATTTCTACTCGGCAAATATAATTAAAATCAGAGTTTCAAAATTTCAACAAACAAATAGGATGTCACATTTTCAAATTAAACAACAACATAACGGTCGCATTTAACACATAGTTATATAACACATCTCATTAGGATGAGCAGTTAATAACTTTGTTTATTCTCAAAACATAAATCAACTTTATTTCTTTAAAAACAACGCATCAGTTCTTAACATAAACTCCAAATTAATCATAGCATTTTGCTCAACATAAAACAACTAAACCAAAACAAACTTCTCAAAGGAAACAACTTTAATTCAAATTAGTAGCAACAAAATAAAACAAGGCGTTCACCCCCCTGAGTGCTACGTATCAGAGAGACAACACCGACTCGAACTAACGACAACTAAATTTTCACTCTTCAGTACTTGCATGTTACCCACGTAGAGGCAACACCACAACAGAAGAGGTGAGATATCTACCAATATAAACAACAAAATATAGCAGCAACATAATAACAACAACTTCGCAAATACGTCACAAACAAACACCACAATTATTAATTATTACAAGACTGCTAATTTTCTATCTACTAGTCTCTTATATTTATTTTTCTACCATTAAATTAATTCTTCTATTATACTACATAATTAAATAAACCAATTACTACTCCTTTAACTAAATTCATCTACTGCTACAATATACCGATCTTTTTACCACCAATTCTGCTATTTATCTATATACTGATCTTTTTACCACCAATTCTGCTATTTATCTACGGCTATTTCTACGTGTATTTTGTACTGCCACCAAAAGCAAATTCTGCTGATATCAATTACGTACATACATACTGCTACAATGTATTATTTCCTTGATAAATATCCTTCTACTATTTTGGGTTGAATCTTTTGTTTTAATCAATAATTAGATTACTAATTTAGCCGCTAATTATACTATACAAATCACCATCTTCTTTTATTGTTGAAGCATCACGTCACCTACGAGATAATTATGTTACTAGCAGTCTGCAATTTAATTAATTCAGGTATCTACCAAAATATGTATGCATCACCTAATTTGAATTTACGATCTAAAAAAATAACGTAATTTATTTTTATACATACAAGAAATATATTAATGAATTCTTTTCATATTTTGTATTAAGTAGTATCATGACTCTACTCACACACCTTAAAGTCTTTCATATGTAGTTGGTTATCTATTGTATAAATTTCTTTTGTTGACAAAATTGATCTTGTGAAACTGCATTAACTCATAAACACTATGTGATATAACTATATGAAAAGATAAATGCTTGTTTAAAACAAATAACATGCAAAATATGTATTTTTCAACCTCACACAAAATAAGATCACATGTATTAATTATGAAGTTGTGTAGATAACATACGAGTTATGAATTTCTTCGTAATAGTAAAATAAAAGTATGTAAGTGTAATCCTCTATATATAAACATATATTTTCTTACTTTTAGTATCTTGTAGTAGTTTTTTTTTTGGTAAAATGTAGTAGATTTTTATTAACACTTCTTTTACAAAAGTTTCTACAAATATTTTTTTCTTTGTCTATAATTAACTTTTTTTACTATAACTAGAAAGTATAGTTAAGGAATATAGATTTTTCACTTTTTTCAGTTTTGATTTTCCATTCTTTAGTGTTGAAATTTTCCTTGATGATAAATTAGTTTTTCATTAAATTTTATATAATATAGCTTCTTCTACAAAATTTTCCTCTAAAATATTTAACAATTAATAATGATAATTAATTACTTAAGGAAAAAATTTACAAAATAATTAATTAATTAATTAAGGAAAAAATATAATAGAAAATATATAGTCATGTTACTTAAAATTTTTTACTAAAATAAAAACCATTTATAATTACTATGTTTCTAATAAATTAATTAAATAAAAAAATTAATTAATGATATATATATATATATATATATATATATATATAATTTTAAATTTAAATAAAATAAATATTACACATTATATAAGAATTTCAATTTAAAGGGTGATAATACCATCTATCTTATATAAATTTGATACAAATTATTGATCATCAATTAGTTGATTTATTGATAATTAACATTGAACTTTACAGGAAGGACTAAGGTTCCACTATCCATCATGATTAACAAAAAAAATCTCATTATGGATCTCTTAATAAGATGTAAACTAATAAATTTTATTATTTTTTATTTATAAAGATAGTTTCAAATATTTTATTATAGATTTTTTATTATCTAATATTATCAACTTACGATAATTTTTAAAATTTTAAAAATTATGACTTCTAAAAAAACTCACAAGTTAACATCCCATTGTTATAATATTGTAATTTTAAAAATTAAATATTCAATTAAAATAATTTATAACTATATATTCAAAATTATATTTAAATTACAATAATAATAAACTATGAATACAAATGCCAATAAAATTGAAAAAGTTGTAGTTACTATTCACATTCACGATCATAATCCATAGTAGAAAAGTAATTGGTTTACCATCATTAACTATTGACTCTTAAATATAAAATCCATCTCCTTCACAAATTTTCCACCACTAAATCATTAAATTCATGCCTTATATGAACCATACATATCAACAAAGTAAACAACAACATAATTAACAACATAATTAATATGACCCTTTATACGAGATCTTCATGCATTAGTAGTACTTGTCATTGATTGTTAAAAAAATATATTAAAAAGTTATTTAAAAAAATGATAAAAGCATGAATTTATATGTCTATAGCAATTGAAAAAAATTAAAAATAGCATAGATAATACATTGTGTAATATATTGTGCAATAAAATAAAATAGAAGAGAGATATTATATGATAAGGAACTCATATAGGGTGCATAAATATTATTTATACTTATTAGTGTGTCTGGTTCTTCTGCTCACATAGTTAGACTTATTGTTTAATAGGTCTATGAGTTACTAGGATTTCCATTATTAGTAAATCATCTAATCCATAGAGTTATGGTTATATATATATATAGGTGGTTATGAGAGAGTGTAAAGATATGAGGTAAAACTCTATTTTGTAATAGAAATTCTGAATCACTCATTCCAGAACTTCTGACCCTTTCTTTCCAGAAATTCGGACAATCTTGCTTTCATCCCTTCCATTGATAATGCAAACTTGACATAAGTTTAACATTGTAACACTCCAAGTTTTATTTTGAGTTTTATTTAATTTTTGGTTTATTTCTTAAATATTTATTGAATATTTTAATAACTATTATTATTATTTTGGACCACCTGAACGTCTGTCGGGCATGTAACACCCCATTTCTACTCGGCAAATATAATTAAAATCAGAGTTTCAAAATTTCAACAAACAAATAGGATGTCACATTTTCAAATTAAACAACAACATAACAGTCGCATTTAACACATAGTTATATAACACATCTCATTAGGATGAAGTTAATAACTTTGTTTATTCTCAAAACATAAATCAACTTTATTTCTTTAAAAACAACGCATCGGATTCTTAACATAAACTCCAAATTAATCATAGCATTTTGCTCAACATAAAACAACTAAACCAAAACAAACTTCTCAAAGGAAACAACTTTAATTCAAATTAGTAGCAACAAAATAAAACAAGGCGTTCACCCCCCTGAGTGCTACGTATCAGAGAGACAACACCGACTCGAACTAACGACAACTAAATTTTCACTCTTCAGTACTTGCATGTTACCCACGTAGAGGCAACACCACAACAGAAGAGGTGAGATATCTACCAATATAAACAACAAAATATAGCAGCAACATAATAACAACAACTTCGCAAATACGTCACAAACAAACACCACAATTATTAATTATTACAAGACTGCTAATTTTCTATCTACTAGTCTCTTATATTTATTTTTCTACTATTAAATTAATTCTTCTATTATACTGCCAAATTAAATAAACCAATTACTACTCCTTTCACTAAATTCATCTACTGCTACAATATACTGATCTTTTTACCACCAATTCTGCTATTTATCTATATACTGATCTTTTTACCACCAATTCTGCTATTTATCTACGGCTATTTCTACGTGTATTTTGTACTGCCACCAAAAGCAAATTCTGCTGATATCAATTACGTACATACATACTGCTACAATGTATTATTTCCTTGATAAATATCCTTCTACTATTTTGGGTTGAATCTTTTGTTTTAATCAATACTCAGATTACTAATTTAGCTGCTAATTATACTCTACAATTCACCATCTTCTTTTACTGCTGAAGCATCACGTCACCTACGAGATAATTATGTTACTAGCAGTCTGCAATTTAATTAATTCAGGTATCTACCAAAATATGTATGCATCACCTAATTTGAATTTACGATCTAAAAAAAGTAACGACATAATTTTCTTTTATACATACAAGAAATATATTAATGAAATTCTTTTCATATTTTGTATTAAGTAGTATCATGACTCTACTCACACACCTTAAAGTCTTTCATATGTAGTTGGTTATCTATTGTATAAATTTCTTTTGTTGACAAAAATTGATCTTGTGAAACTGCATTAACTCATAAACACTATGTGATATAACTATATGAAAAAGATAAATGCTTGTTTAAAACAAATAACATGCAAAATATGTATTTTTCAACCTCACACAAAATAAGATCACATGTATTAATTATGAAGTTGTGTAGATAACATACGAGTTATGAATTTCTTCGTAATAGTAAAATAAAAGTATGTAAGTGTAATCCTCTATATATAAACATATATTTTCTTACTTTTAGTATCTTGTAGTAGTTTTTTTTTTTTGGTAAAAATGTAGTAGATTTTTTATTAACACTTCTTTTACAAAAGTTTCTACAAATATTTTTTTCTTTGTCTATAATTAACTTTTTTTACTATAACTAGAAAGTATAGTTAAGGAATATAGATTTTTCTACACTTTTTCAGTTTGATTTTCCATTCTTTAGTGTTGAAATTTTCCTTGATGATAAATTAGTTTTCATTAAATTTTATATAATATAGCTTCTTCTACAAAATTTTCCTCTAAAATATTTAACAATTAATAATGATAATTAATTACTTAAGGAAAAACTTTACAAAATAATTAATTAATTAATTAAGGAAAAATATAAAAGAAAATATATAGTCATGTTACTTAAAATTTTTTTACTAAAATAAAACCATTTATAATTACTATGTTTCTAATAAATTAATTAAATAAAAAATTAATTAATGATATATATATATATATATATATATATATATATATATATATATATATATATATATATATATATATAATTTAAATTTAAATAAAATAAATATTACACATTATATAAGAATTTCAATTTAAAGGGTGATAATACCATCTATCTCTATATAAATTTGATACAAATTATTGATCATCAATTAGTTGATTTATTGATAATTAACATTGAACTTTAGGGAAGGACTAAGGTTCCACTATCCATCATGATTAACAAAAAATCTCATTATGGATCTCTTAATAAGATGTAAACTAATAAATTTTATTATTTTTTATTTATAAAGATAGTTTCAAATATTTTATTATAGATTTTTTATTATCTAATATTATCAACTTACGATAATTTTTTAAAATTTTAAAAATTATGACTTCTAAAAAAACTCACAAGTTAACATCCCATTGTTATAATATTGTAATTTTAAAAATTAAATATTCAATTAAAATAATTTATAACTATATATTCAAAATTATATTTAAATTACAATAATAATAAACTATGAATACAAATCCAATAAAATTGAAAAAGTTGTAGTTACTATTCACATTCACGATCATAATCCATAGTAGAAAAGTAATTGGTTTACCATCATTAACTATTGACTCTTAAATATAAAATCCATCTCCTTCACAAATTTTCTACCACTAAATCATTAAATTCATGCCTTATATGAACCATACATATCAACAAAGTAAACAACAACATAATTAACAACATAATTAATATGACCTTTATCGAGATCTTCATGCATTAGTAGTACTTGTCATTGATTGTTAAAAAATATATTAAAAGTTATTTAAAAATGATAAAAGCATGAATTTATATGTCTAGCAATTGAAAAAATTAAAATAGCATAGATAATACATTGTGTAATATATTGTGCAATAAAATAAAATAGAAGAGATAGATATTATATGATAAGGTACTCATATAGGGTGCATAAATATTATTTATACTTATTAGTGTATCGGTTCTTCTGCCACATAGTTAGACTTATTGTATAATAGGTCTATGAGTTACTAGGCTTTCCATTATTAGTAAATCATCTTATCCATAGAGTTATGGTTATATATATATATATAGGTGGCTATGAGAGAGTGTAAAGATATGAGGTAAAACTCTATTTTGTAATAGAAATTCTGAATCACTCGTTCCAGAACTTCTGACCCTTTCTTTCCAGAAATTCGGACAATCTTGCATTCATCCCTTCCATTGATAATGCAAACTTGACATAAGTTTAACATTGTAACACTCCAAGTTTTATTTTGAGTTTTATTTAATTTTTGGTTTATTTCTTAAATATTTATTGAATATTTTAATAATTATTATTATTATTCTAGACCACCTGAACGTCTGTCGGGCATGTAACACCCCATTTCTACTCGGCAAATATAATTAACATCAGAGTTTCAAAATTTCAACAAACAAATAGGATGTCACATTTTCAAATTAAACAACAACATAACAGTCGCATTTAACACATAGTTATATAACACATCTCATTAGGATGAACAGTTAATAACCTGTTTATTCTCAAAACATAAATCAACTTTATTTCTTTAAAAACAACGCATCGGATTCTTAACATAAACTCCAAATTAATCATAGCATTTTGCTCAACATAAAACAACTAAACCAAAACAAACTTCTCAAAGGAAACAACTTTAATTCAAATTAGTAGCAACAAAATAAAAGAAGGCGTTCACCCCCCTGAGTGCTACGTATCAGAGAGACAACACCGACTCGAACTAACGACAACTAAATTTTCACTCTTGACTTGCATGTTACCCACGTAGAAGCAACACCACAACCAGAAGGTGAGATATCTACCAATATAAACAACAAAATATAGCAGCAACATAATAACAACAACTTCAAAACGTCACAAACAAACACCACAATTATTAATTATTACAAGACGCTAATTTTCTATCTACTAGTCTCTTATATTTATTTTTCTACTATTAAATTAATTCTTCTATTATATTGCCAAATTAAATAAACCAATTACTACTCCTTTCACTAAATTCATCTCTGCTACAATATACGATCTTTTACCACCAACCGCTATTTATCTATATAACGATCTTTACCACCAATTCTGCTATTTATCTTCGGCTATTTCTATGTGTATTTTGTACTGCCACCAAAAGCAAATTCTGCTGATATCAATTACGTACATACATACTGCTACAATGTATTATTTCCTTGATAAATATCCTTCTACTATTTTGGGTTGAATCTTTTGTTTTAATCAATAATCGTATTACTAGCTGCTAATTATACTCTACAATCACCATCTTCTTTTACTTTTGAAGCATCACGTCACCTACGAGATAATTATGTTACTAGCAGTTTGCAATTTAATTAATTCAGGTATCTACCAAAATATGTATGCATCACCTAATTTGAATTTACGATCTAAAAAGTAA